>CM065944.1:0-1250000 GCA_033459515.1 Theretra japonica
GGCAAGATTCGTCATCTTTGTTCTTCAAAAGCGAGCCATCTATTTATTCGCTAAGGTCCAAACAATCTCTGAGAGAAAAATGTAAAGACAGTAGGATCAGAATTCATATACGCTAATTGTTGCAGCATCTCTTTTATTGATTGATATTTATTTTATATTATGTCTTATGTCGACAACAAGCTTAAAGTCCAATAGACTTATCTGCAATTAGTTTTCAACAGGCGCTTCTTTTTGTCATATCATTCATGTTTTTTTTTTTAAATTATATACAACTTGAGGCCGTGGATGGCGCGTTTTATTTTTTGAACAACTCATTCATGCTATCTGTATTTTTGATGTGAAACATTTATAGGATCACTTGTACACCGAATCGTTGGCGTGGCGACGCTTGCCGTGGCGACAGGTCGCCACGCTATACTGAGGTATACATTATATAAATTTTATGTGTAGTAGAGTGTATGGTGTGGCGACGGGTCGCCACGCTATACTGAGGTATACATATATATATATATTTTATGTGTAGTAGCGTGTACAGTGTGGCTTCTCACTCAGTTCGACGTTGTTGTTTACTACGTCACTCAGTTCGACGTTGTTGTTTACTACGGTACACATAACCTGCGTTTTATTTATTTTTTTATGTTAATTTTTGAACATAAAATATGTGTGATAGTGATAATTCAGAAGATCAAAGTGATCAACCTTGTGCAAAGAAAGTGAAACTACACTATGGCATACTACCAAGTCATCAGTAAGTAGATCGTATTTTTCAAGTGTCCATAAATGTAATTACTATATTTTTATATTTAATTGATTATATTCATATTAATCATATGAGTAATTATATTCATATTAATGATATTAGTAATTATATAAATTATATTAAGATTAATAATTATATAAATTATATTAATATTATCTTCAATTAATTATTTTTTTTATTATTCATGAAGGAATTAATATGGAAAAATTTATCAATAAAATGTATATTTGCAAATCTTTAGTCATATATTGCAATAATTAACTAAGATTTGAGTTCATGAGTATATTGAAGCCACACTCAATTTTTTTTTTCTTTTTCCATATTTAATTAATTATATTCATATTAATCATGTTAGTTATTATATTAAGATTAATAATTATATAAAATATATTAATATTATCTTCAATTAATTATTTTTTTATTATTCATGAAGGAATTAATATGGAAAATTTTATTAATAAAATTTATATTTGCAAATCTTTAGTCATATATTTATATCACATGTAAATAAATGTTTATTAAATAAAGTTACCATTTTCTGTAAGAAATTCGTAATACTTCATTTTTTCATTAGGCTATATTTAATTCCTGTAATAATATTATTATCTTTTCTGTATAATCCTTGTACACACACGATGTTTCACATCTGCCAGGCGTCCCATGACGGCTCACATTTTTTTTATAATTAACACAATTCTATACACTTATCCAATGTATATCCATAAGAATACAGAGAAGTTTCAAAAGTTAAGCGACATTCATGACAAGAATACTAGGAATAGAAATAATCTAGTCTAATCTAATCTACTAATAAGTCCAGGCTCCGCAAAAACAGCAAATCGTTTAAAAGTTACTGTATCCTATTTTAAAGTTCCCGCTCACATAAAAACCTTCACTATAAACAAATTCAAACTCACTACTAAGCGACAGTTGTGTAATAAAGCTTCCTATAAAATGACAGAATCCATCCATCCATCCATCAGCCAAAGGAAGTCTACTGCTGAACATAGGCCTCTCCTAATGATTTCCACAGTGACCTGTTGGAGGCAGCCTGCATCCAGCGACGTCCCGCGACCTTTACCAGGTCGTCTGACCACCTAGTGGGTGGACGTCCCACGCTGCGCTTTCCGCTTCGTGGCCTCCATTCGAGAACTTTTTGGCCCCATCGGCCATCAGTTCTCCGTGCTATGTGCCCCGCCCATTGCCACTTCAACTTGCTAATCCGCTGGGCTATGTCGGTTACTTTAGTTCTCCTACGGATCTCCTCATTTCTGATTCGATCACGTAGGGAAACCCCGAGCATAGCCCTCTCCATAGCTCGTTGAGTGACTTTGAGCCTCCTAATAAGGCCCATAGTAAGAGGCCACGTCTCGGTGCCGTATGTCATCACTGGTAACACACAACTATCGAAGACTTTCGATTTGAGGCACTGAGGTATTTTGGACGAGAAGACATCGCGTAGTTTCCCGAACGCTGCCCAACCGAGTTGGATTCGACGATTGACCTCTCTCTCGAAGTTGGACCTGCCTAATCGGACCACTTGTCCTAAATAGACATATTCGTCTACAACTTCGAGAGTCGAGCCCCCAACTTCGATGGGGGTGGGCACAACATGGACATTCGACATTATCTTCGTTTTGTCCATGTTCATTTTAATACCCACCTGTTGGGAGACTCGATTTAGGTCTTCGAGCATAGTGCTAAGGTCTTCCAGCGATTCTGCCAAGACTACAATATCGTCGGCAAATCGAAGGTGAGTGATATACTCGCCGTTGATGTTGATGCCGAATCCTTTCCATTGCAAGAGCTTGAAGGCGTTTTCCAGCGCGGCAGTAAACAGTTTCGGAGATATGACATCTCCCTGTCTTACGCCTCTCTGTAGTGGAATAGCCCTCGTGCTCATCCTATAAAATGACAGAATACGTAGAGAATAATAAGGCTTGGAAATAAAACATAAGTTCCATAACCGAATGTGTTTTGTGTATTGTTTAATATAAATGCAATAATTAATTTAATTTATTTCGTCGTTGTTGAAAGCAATTTGAGTATGTCATGCTCACTAAAAAGTCTGTGCTTGGGGCGGCGAAGTGTGTCGGGTCGGTCACGTCGGTCACTTCCGATGGCTGGTACATGCGTCATACTCGTGAACGAGTGCTACTTGTATGGACTGGTCTGCTCAATTTGCTTATAACGATAACTTTTAATTAATGTGAAACTTTTTACTATTACATTGCTTTGGCCGGATAGTGCATACTGATTCCGAGTAGGCGACTAGGCGACTAGGCGACTTCACTTAACTCAGCTGTACAAAATAACCTAACCAATATTAATATTAATCAATTACTATTATAAATTACACTAGCGGCCCGGCCCAGCTTCGCTTGGGTGCTTAGATGTTTAGACTCCACTCCACACCAGAAACATCTTATTCCCGTTCAAACTTTTGTATTCCTGAACTCAACCTAAGTACCTACTATCCCTTTTCCTATCGTATCCCATCCCATCTCATCTGGCTCCTTTTCTTTCTGTTACATCCCGTCCCATTATTTCCCATCGAATGCAATCCGGATCCGACCGGTCTCATCGCGTTCGTCCCACTTTATCCCATTTCATCCCTTAATGCCTAAATAGGCATGTTGACAATTTTTTTTAATTACCTACTTTTATTTGTAGATAGGCCTTATATTATAAACACGAAAATACGACGAACATCGTTTAAAAAATATGCAAACACAAATACTTTGCAAAATTCCTGCTAAACTGCTGATTTTTTGAAGTATAGTAAACTACTTATTTCTCAAATGTAAACAATGCAATAGTCATAATGTTTTTCCCTTCTTGGTGATTTCTGTTGTTTAATTCCTACCTGAAACAGCGCTAAGAATGTTCGTCAAAACAAACCCCTTTTCGTCGCTTTAGGCTAATAAAGAAGACTATGCATTGCCTATTGACTGCCTTGGTGGCGTAGTGGTACTACGGTACGATTGCAAAGCTGAGGTCTCGGGTTCGAATCCCGGGTCGGGCCATTATCAGCCCGGAGTCAGGAATTTGTGCCCGATATGGCGATAGGCTCGCCCCCTATCACATCGTGGGACGGAATATATAAGGCGAAACGTGCACTTCTGCCTACCCCTTCTGGGAAAAAGGCGTGTGTTTATGTATGCATTACCTAATATGTTTTATAGTGCACATTATTTTTCGTTACTGGTGTCAAATTCTAAGTTTTTATATTAATAGCTTTAGCGGTTTTGATTTTCCGTACAATATTTCTACCCTTATTTTACCCCCGTAATGATGTTTTTCCAAAATTATTGTAAGCCATTATTTTTTGTTTGTAATAAGGAGCTGAAATATATATTTTTATAGAAATAGCTTCAGCTGTTTCGATTTTGCATATAAAATTCCAACCCTTATTTTAACCCCTTTAGGGTTAATTTATATATTTTTATTTTTAAATGAGTAACTAAAGTGCCAAGTTTAACATGTTTACTTTAACGGTTTAGATTTTTCCATACATACTTACATCCCTTATTTCAACCCCTTCAAGCTTTTTCTGCACAAAAAAAGTAGCCTATGTCCGTCTTCTGGCTCTAAGCTACCTCCTCACCAATTTTCAGCCATATCGGTAAAGCCGTTCTTGAGTTATAAATAGTGTAACAAACACGACTTTCTTTTATATATATAGACTAGCGGCCCGGCCCAGCTTCGCCTGGGTGCTTAGATGTTTCCGACCTTGATGGATCCGACCGGTCTCATTGCGATCGTCCCACTTTATCCCATTTCATCCCTTAATGCCTAAATAGGCATGTTGACAATTTTTTGGAATTGCTTTTATTTTGTAGATAGGCCTTATGTAAACACACATTTTCCCTTCTTGGTGATTTCTGCTGTTTAATTCCTACCTGAAACAGCGCTAAGAATGGTCGTCAAAACAAACCCCTTTTCGTCGCTTTAGGCTAATAAAGAAGACCATGCATTACCTATTGACTGCCTCGGTGGCGTAGTGGTGCTACGGTACGATTGCAAAGCTGAGGTCTCGGGATCGAATCCCGGGTCGGGCAAAGTGATATTGGATTTTTCTATTCATTATCAGCCCGGAGTCACGAATTTGTGCCCGACATGGCGATGGGGTCGTCCCCTATCACATCGTGGGACGGAATATATAAGGAGAAACATGGGTGTTCTGGTAGCACCTCTGCCTACCCCTTCTGGGAAAAAGCGTGTGTTTATGTATGCACTAGCGGCTCGGCCCAGCTTCGCCTGGGTACTTAGATGTTTAGACTCCACTCCACACCAAAAATATCTTATTCCCGTTCAATCTTTTGTACTCCTGAACTCAACCTAAGTACCTACTATCCCTTTTCCTATCGTATCCCATCCCATCTCATCTGGATCCTTTTCTTTCTGTTACATCCCGTCCCATTATTTCCCATCGAATGCTATCCGGATCCGACCGGTCTCATTGCGTTCGTCCCACTTTGTCCCATTTCATCCCTTAATGCCTAAATAGGCATGTTGACAATTTTTTGGAATTGCTTTTATTTAGTAGATAGGCCTTATATAAACACGAAAATACGACGAATATCATTTAAAAAATACGCAAACACAAATACTTTGCAAAATTCCTGCTAAAACTTTCCGCTCAGCCAAAATTCTGACTACGAAATAGATTTTTTTGAAGTATAGTAAACTACTTATTTCTCAAATGTAAACAATGCAATAGTCATAACGTTTTTCCCTTCTTGGTGATTTCTGTTGTATAATTCCTACCTGAAACAGCGCTAAGAATGTTCGTCAAAAGAAACCCCTTTTCGTCGCTTTAGGCTAATAAAGAAGACTATGCATTACCTATTGACTGCCTCGGTGGCGTAGTGGTACTACGGTAAGATTGCAAAGCTGAGGTCTCGGGTTCGAATCCCGGGTCGGGCAAAGTGATATTGGATTTTTCTATTCATTATCAGCCCGGAGTCAGGAATTTGTGCCCGATATGGCGATAGGCTCGCCCCCTATCACATCGTGGGACGGAATATATAAGGCGAAACGTGCACTTCTGCCTACCCCTTCTGGGAAAAAGGCGTGTGTTTATGTATGCATTACCTAATATGTTTTTATAGTGCACATTATTTTTCGTTACTGGTGTCAAATTATAAGTTTTTATATCAATAGCTTTAGCGGTTTTGATTTTCCGTACAATATTTCTACCCTTATTTTACCCCCGCAATGATGTTTTTCCAAAATTATTGTAAGCCATTATTTTTTGTTTGTAATAAGGAGCTGAAATATATATTTTTATAGAAATAGCTAGAGTTTGCATATAAAATTCCAACCCTTATTTTAACCCTTTTAGGGTTAATTTATATATTTTTATTTTTAAATGAGTAGTAGTAGAGTAAAGTGCCAAGTTTAACATCTTAACTTTAACGGTTTAGATTTTTCCATACATACTTTCATCCCTTATTTCAACCCCTTCAAGCTTTTTCTGCACAAAAAAAGTAGCCTATGTCCGTCTCCTGGCTCTAAGCTATCTCCTCACCAATTTTCAGCCATATCAGTAAAGCCGTTCTTGAGTTATAAATAGTGTAACAAACACGACTTTTTTTTATATATATAGATTATGAACTGCTCTGAATTCAACTAGGCTGCGACTCCTGTATAATCACTGTATCGTAAACTTGTTTTGAAAAGAGCAATGCTAGATTTTGTTACCCGTACTTCTGAGGTGAAAACATTCGTGGGATCGGGTGGTGGTGAAAGAAGAAACAGCGACTGAATCTAAATAATGCATGACATTTTATGGGTTCAATAAATATTTTCATTTCATTTGAATACATTTTTTAGAGAATATTTGTTGGCGTCTAAAATCCCTATCCCTAATATAGTTTTATTTTATTAATCGACTTAAAAAAAAAGGAGATTAACAATTCAATGAGTATGTATGTAATTTTGTCAGAATTGCACGATTTTTAGATATGTTGGTCTATACCAGACAGCAGCGTCTGAACACGTGTGCAAAATTTCATAAATGTATGTATGTTTGTGTGTTTGTCCACGCATATTTCAAAAAGTATCATTCGGATTTGAAAAATTATTTTTACGTTGGATTAGGTATAGTCAAACTTAGGAGCTGTGTAAGTTTCATAGAAATCGGTTCAGTAGTTTTTGAGATAGAGCAGGGGGGCCCAACCTTTTTCAATCCGCGGCGCACATACATGTTTATTATTTTGTCGTTGCGCCCTAATCTATCCAGCTGGTTGATATATATAATGATGCTATTTTGGTAAATAGGCACAAAACTTAAAATCCAGAGATAGAGAATTTCTTCGCGGCGCCCTCCTCCACTTTCTACGGCGCGGCGCACCAAGGCGCAGAGTTTAGGACAGCGTGAGATAAAGAGTACAGTTTGTATCATTCACTAGGAAAATGTATAGATAGTCTTTCTACGTCTGTCTGTCCGTCTGTATATGTCTTAGCAAAAAAATCGTAAAAAAATAAGTTTTAATTACTGATATAGAAATTTTAAAACCTACATTAAAACATTTTTTTGAGGTCGGTGCCAGCTAGCCGACTACAAGCTATATAACATCACGCTACGAACTATGCGGGTAAAACCGCGAGGCATAGCTGTTCGGCTGGCACCGAGCTCGAAAAAGACGTTTGTATATTTAGGTATTATAGATTTATTAAAAGATTAGTTTTATTTCTCTCTTTTTATTACACTTTTGAAGTCGATTTAATTTGTTAAAATTATTTTTATTTTGATGTACCTAGTGTCACTCTCACGACTAAGACTAATCTATTGACACCACTTACATAAAAATATGACAAACCGTATAGGCTCTAGGGCGTGCCAAAGAAATATACATACATACAATCGAAAAACATAACCCTTTTTCTTTCGCAGTCGGGTAAAAAGATAAAAAGTGTCGCAACGCAGTTCTTTCTCTGCGAAAATTCGTGATATCTGATATCTTATGTAAAAGCAAGTCCGTTATTTTAGTTAGTATCTATGGAAGTACCGCCTAATTTAACATCTTTGTTATAAATTCTTATCTATAATTATAATAATGACTTGACATTTAGTCCCTGTATGATTTGAAACTGTATTCAATGATTGCAGGTCAGTGTCAGCCAGAGGCGGATTAAATGTTGAGAGCGCTCAAGACTAAAAAACTTCAAAACGCCCCTCTAGCAGCGATACTATTATGTTGTGAATGAGTGAAATACACCATGTTATTACGCAAATGATCAGACGCAGATGATGTTTCTCATAAGTATCATAATTATAGTATTTTATTTTTATTTATGAAGTACTGCTACACCATATTATTATCTTAATATATATAAATCTCGTGTCACAATGTTTGTCCTCAATGGACTCCTAAACTACTTAACCGATTATAATAAAATTTGCACACCATGTGCAGTTCAATCCAACTTGAGAGATAGGATAGTTTAAATCTCAAATTATAGTCGCAATTTTAATTTATTGCTAATTATTTGTCTGTTATTATTTGACAGTCACAATCATCTGTTAACTCCAAATGATTCTAACAGATGTCGATACCTTTCGACTGGGTTGAGTAAGTAATCAATAGATGGCGCTGCTATGGTAAATCTACGAACGTGTCATATAAGCTACATTTTAACAGTATAATTACCACGTGTTGTTGACGCTATAAAATTAATTAAATTTAAAATAAGTAGTTCATTATACTTTAAAAAATCAATTTCGTAGTCAGAATTTTGGCTGAGCGGAAAGTTTTAGCAGGAATTTTGCAAAGTATTTGTGTTTGCGTATTTTTTAAATGATATTTTCGTGTTTATATAAGGCCTATCTACAAAATAAAAGCAATTCCAAAAAAATTACAACTTGCCTATTTAGGCATTAAGGGATGAAATGGGATAAAGTGGGACGAACGCGATGAAACCGGTCGGATCCGGATTGCATTCGATGGGAAATAATGGGACGGGATGTAACAGAAAGAAAAGGAGCCAGATGAGATGGGATGGGATACGATAGGAAAAGGGATAGTAGGTACTTAGGTTGAGTTCAGGAGTACAAAAGTTTGAACGGGAATAAGATATTTCTGGTGTGGAGTGGAGTCTAAACATCTTAGCACCCAGGCGAAGCTGGGCCGGGCCGCTAGTATATTATAAATTTTATATTTCTCATATACTTATATGACAATTAGAGCGTACATACAATTTTCCAACATTATTGGCTAAATCAATGTGACTTTATAATTAAAGATACTGCATAAAGACAACTAATTCAAACAAATTTATAATGATAAGTATATGTACAAGAACAATAAAAAAATATACTAATAAGCGACAATAATTACTAAGTATAATAATGTTTAAATAAGTATAAGTAAAGTAACAAGTGATGGGGATGAGGGAGGCGGCTTTACAATTTATTAAAAACGAAGATATCCGAAATCGTGCGCGCCCCTTCGCAACCTCGCACACCTAGGCACGTGCCTAATTTGTCTTAGGGATAATCCGCCACTGGTGTGGCACTCGGGACCATTCCTTCCATCTGACGCAGCCAGTTGCGCTCTAGCTCGCGGTCACTGTTGCGCGGCAACACCAGTAATCCGCAGCCCACTCCTACTTGTACAGGAAAATAACATCCAACACGGCTGTGGCATGCGCACAGTCTAAACTCCAAACCGACAGCCTTCGATCATGTTTATGTTCAGTAATTAAACATGATCGATTAGGAACTTGTTTACACGTTATCAATCCACGCGTGAAGGTCGCGCGTAGTTCCGTCCGCTCTGCGGATGTACGATTGCGTTTTGGACTGTCGCATTGGCAGATAAGAATAATCGGCGAGTGAGAGCGCGGCGCGCGGCCGCGGTCGGGCGTGTGCGTGCGATAGCCCGCGCCGCTTGATAATGACGTCGTCGTCCACGCGCTCTTTACAATATTTTCGCTACTACTTGCCGCTAGCAGCAGCTCGTTCGACGCCTGCCGGCTGCTTCGCACATCCACTCTCCCGATCACTGCGTCTTGTATGTTTGCCGAGACAACTCCCCTCTCCCAGTGCTGACGAGTGGTGAGTGTGGTGCGCGGGAGTGTTGCGCGTCTCGCAGGGGCCGCGCTGTGACTCGTGTCGTGTATTGCGTACTAGGGACCGCGCACACGATCGCGCTTCGCTCATTGATCCCATTCATAATGCTAGATTTAGACGAGACGAAGCCAGTGTTGGCTGCCGGCGGCAAGCACTGGCGGGAATAGTTCGCCGCGCCAGTCTATCCTTCAAGCCAGTGACCTCCGCCCGTGTGTCACTGGCAAATATACGTAGACTGTATAAACTTTTGTTTTTGCTAAGATTTTCCGCGACGGCAAGAAAGTTGAATGAGGAGGTAAAATTATTCAACTGTATAGAGTTAGATATATAATAGACACACAATTTGAAATTCAGAGAGAGAATGTCTTCGCGGCCCTCTCTTCTATTTTCCACAGCGCGGCGCGACGCACCAGGGCGCACACTTTAGGACACCATGAGATAAAGAGTACAGTTTGTCTCATTCACTAGGAAAACGGAAGAAATTAGTTTAAATTACTGCTATCGACATTAAAAAATAAATAAAAAAATTAAACCGCCTTCAAAAGTGTAATAAAAAGAGAAATAAAACTATTTTTTTATTAAATCTATAATACCTAAATATGCAAATATTTTTGTTTTGAGGTCGGTGCCAGCTGGCCTACTATAAGCTATACGGGGAAAACCGCGAGGCATAGCTGATCGGCTGGCACCGACCTCAAAAACAATGTTTGTATATTTAGGTATTACAGATTTAATAAAAGATTAGTTTTATTTCTCCCTTTTTATTACACTTTTGAAGGCGGTTTAATTTTATTACCTATGCTGTTACTTTACAACTCAACACATTTTTTTATTTGCCAAGGTGGAGAAGTACCTGCTTTATAAAATCGCGATAATAGGTTAAAGAAGCACCGAGCAAACGAGATGCGTGGCCCCAGTGCCAGCAATACCGCCGCTGTGCACCCGTTCAACAGGGACAGAAGTCCCGCGCGCCGCTGCTTGCGTGATGCGTCCGCGCAGCCTGCCTCCGGGTCAGCGGCGCGGCCGGACCGCAGGCAAGCGACATCGACTACCCACCAACGCAAACAACATAATATCGGGTACACGGAGGTCCTTAAATATTTCATTGAGGGTTGGAAAAATATTACTAAGGATAATACTATTTTAAATACCATTTCTGGTAATTAAATTCTTTTCAATGGTCTGCTTTTTCAGAATCAAAGTACATTTCCTATGATTTTCTATAATATCACTGAATAAATCAGATAAAGCCTACTTATCTAATGAATTATCGCGATTGATTAAATTAAGGGCAATACGCACCTGTAAACTATGTGCAAGATGCAGGACAATTCATTTCTAGTATTTTTCTTATGCTTGAAAGCAAAAGCGAAAAGATACTTATTTTAAATCCTAAAATAAATGATTCCGTTCACTACGATCACTTTAAAATGGAAGATAGACCGGCAAATAAGTTGAAGTTGAGTTCATTCCAAATGCTTAGATGGTAAAAGTTGGCCTTAAAGAAGCCTACTTCCATGTACCTATACACGATGAGCATACAAAATATCTTAGATTTTATTTTGAGTCCGTTTTATACAAATTTTTGTTTTTACCATTTGGTAAAACTGCTTCACAAACATTGATAAATCTTATGAAACCTGTGGCTTCGTTTTTGCGATCTTGCTGATTCAAATCTGTATTTCATCTCGATTACATCTGCTGTTTAGTATCTAATAATTTTGAGGAACAAATTCCACAAATATGGACCTAAACCAAACCTTGTGGACAGCGCTTTGTCAGTGACTTCGACACGGCATGGTGGCCAAGTTTTCATTAAGTTGTTCCGTGCAAGAAATTTGAGTAAATAGGTGAATAAATATACTTGAAGCAACCTCGCAATTTCAATTCAAGAAGCAGCATTGGCCACCAAGCATTGTCGAATGCACCGGAGATGTGAAAAAACATTCCAACCACATAGGTATTTGTGATCAGATGTGCTCGCCGCTATTCGGACCGATAGATATCCGCGCGTCCACAGTCGATTTACCAATAGTAATCCGAACTGCTTTTCGTTTCCACGAACTTCACTTCGCTTCCACCAACTTTCCAGTTGGCCCACCTGGTAGCAGGCGAGGGACGATAAGTTGTCCTAATGAAGGTAAGAGCGTTATAGGTCTGTATGGTATAGTATCTTGAGGAGACGAGTCGACACGGGCGCAGTAGCGGTCCTGCTACAAGCACCCAAAGGGATCAATTTGTTATAATATCGTACATAATTGATGTTAGTGCAAGAGGGCTTAGATTATCACTTTACAACGCTATACCTGTGACCAGACGATTGAGAATCCAATTATATGTATCTATGCATTGGCGCATGTTTGGCGTTTTATTTTTAGAGCCCGACTCACGTTTGAAATAATTAGCCTTGTGGTGCAGAGGCGCGGGTGTTGCAGGGTGGCCATACGGCCGGCGCCGGCACTAGCTACCAGCCGGAGGTCGCGGCGTATCAACAGGAATCGATCACCAACACAAACAACGGACACACTAACGACCCTACTGAAGGTTTTCCTAATCCCCGTGATAAGATACACAAACAAAAACTAATGTGTATAAAAAGCGGTGATGAGCACCACAAGCAATCAGATCAGCGGAGGCAACATGAACGCGAGACTAGCGGCAGTAGCAGCGACAGTGTACGTGGTAGCAGCGCTGGCGGCGTCGGCGGTGGCGCTGCCCGCGGCCGGCGAGCGCGTGCAGACCAACTACCACGAGGCGGTCGGCGTGCCAGCGGCGACGCGCATCAGGCAGGCGGAGGAGGCGCTGGACTTCGACGGCGCCCGCATCGTGGGCGGGTCGGCGGCGGCGGTGGGCGCGCACCCGCACCTGGTGAGTAGTGCGGCGCGGGTGTGCGGGTGCGGCGGCGCGGTGAGCGCGGAGAGTGAGCTGCGGCATGTGCGCAGGGCGGGCTGGTGGTGACACTGACGTCGGGCGCGACGTCGGTGTGTGGCTCGTCGCTGCTGTCGAACACTCGTGCGGTGACGGCGGCGCACTGCTGGCGCGACGCGCGCAACCAGGCGCGGCGGTTCACAGTGGTGCTGGGCTCGGCGCGGCTGTTCTCGGGCGGCACGCGGCTCGACACCAGCAGCGTGGTGGTGCACTCCGGCTACAACGTGCACACGCTGCTCAACGACGTGGCCGTCATCACGCTGCCCTTCGTCGCGTACACGAGTAAGCGCCGCTCTGGATGGAGTGTGGTGTGCGGTGCGTGGTGGTGAAGCGGCTCACGTGTGGTTGGCTTGCAGACGTGATCCAGCGCATCAGCCTGCCGAGCGGCGCGCTGCTCAACAGCGACTTCGTGGGCACGTGGGCGCAGGCTGCAGGTTTCGGCAAGACCAGCGACAGTGAGTTGACAATATTGTTTTTGCGAAATCGCTGGAGCCACAGTCCCTCAGATAAAACTAGAGTAGAATTTATCCTTTCGCTTTTAGCCTGCTTATCCCTACCTATTTAACTAAAGCAATGTGACTCATATTGTTGTCGCATATTTTCGCAGTGAACACGGAATCAAAATGATTTCTATTTAATATTTTAAATACGTTCAGAAACTATTCAACATTAGCTCGCAATGGGCAACTTCTTTGGAGCTACATATTATACAGGATGATATTGACATATAGTATTTAATTAAACAGGTAACACTGTACCAAG
This sequence comes from Theretra japonica, assembly GCA_033459515.1. Taxonomy (NCBI): domain Eukaryota; kingdom Metazoa; phylum Arthropoda; class Insecta; order Lepidoptera; family Sphingidae; genus Theretra; species Theretra japonica. The sequence continues at coordinate 13,530 of CM065944.1, forward strand.
TTTGAAAAAAAAACTGCATCTATATGGGGTGCCGAAAAGTCATAAAAACTAAAATCACGATTTTTGACAAATAAAAATTTCTCGGAATTTGTTTATATTTTGTACAATGTCACCTGGAGTGATGAGAACATGCGTGTTAAATTAAATACCTTATGTGATTATGTCAATATTACCCTGTATTATTCGTATTAGTATTTGATGCAAGTAATTCTACGAAGAGACCAATATTTGATTATTTATAGGTAAAAAATATTTTTTTGGGTCAGTTCGGAGGAAATCCTATTCTTAAATAAGAGCAGATTAGACGTGGACTATATGGCTTAACCATTCTCAATCGTTTTCGATTGTAGAGTAGGCCCGTGCCCTACAGTGGGACTTATACGGGCTGATACAATACAATACACGTAAAAATTGTATTTAAACCAGATAATATATTTCACTGTATGAATGAAATTATTTTGAAAGTTTGTTCCAATATTCAAGTGCGTCGAGAGAGCGTTTGGAATTTGAGGTTATTGTGACACCACAAGTACGTTGTATTGTATAAAAAGGTGTGGGTATCCGGCAAACGAGCAAACAGGTTACCTGATGGTAAGTGATCACTGCCGCTCATGAACATCCGCAACGCTGGATAATGGATGTGTTGCCGGCTCAATTGGGAGGGGAGCGGGAAGGAAAAACGATGGGAAAAGGAATTGGGAATCCGGCACTCTCACTCACCGAACGAAACGCGACAGCGCAGCTGTTGCTTTATGTCTATTTCTTGTGAGACAGTGGTACCGCCCCGAAGGAGCCTGTCCATTCATGGTGAGCCATGACTCACAACAGCGTGGCTCTACCACTTTACTTTGTGTGTGCAGACGCGGGCATCAGCAACAACCAGTTCCTGAGCCAAGCGCGGCTGCAGGTGATCTCGAACGCGGCGTGTCGGCAAACATTCGGCAACACTGTGGCGGCGTCCACGCTGTGCACAAGCGGCGCGGGCGGCATCAGCACCTGCAGTGGCGACTCCGGCGGCCCGCTCGCCATCTCCAGCGGCGGCGAGCGCGTGCTCGTGAGTGTACACTCTGCCCTGTGTTCTATGCTCTGTGTTCTGTGCTCTGTGCTTTACGCTGTGCAGTGCACAGTGTGCGGCAGTGCAAGTTCACGCGGGCGCCTGTGTTTCAGATCGGGATCGTGTCGTTCGGCTCGTCGCGCGGCTGCCAGCTGGGGCTGCCGGCCGGCTTCGCGCGCGTCACATCCTTCGCCTCGTGGATCCAGGCGCGGCTGTGACACACCACACACAAACACACACACACACATACACATACATACACTCACTAAAATGACTATAAATTAAAACTAATTTTTAAATAATACGATTTTTTATTTTTACTTGCGTTTTCTTGTTGTACTGATCTCGGCACAAGGCGAGGGTTCTCAAAGCTGCGCCCGTGCTCTACGCACCTACAACTCCAAAACTGTCTACTTGTACCATAAATAAGTAAGGTGCGTCGTTTTTTCACGCCCAGTCAACTATACCGCTTGTATAAAGCGCAGGTTCGGCCGCGTATGGAATACTGTTCACACCTCTGGGATGGATCGATCCATTACTTACTCGATACCTTGGATGGATTGCAGCGGCGAGCCATCCGCATTGTAAATGATACAGAGGTTGAACTCGCTATAGTTACGGAGGGATGTTGCCTCTCTAAGCGTGTTCTACCGTCTGTATGACGGTGAAAGCTCTGAGGAATTGTTCAGTTTGATCCCCTCGTCTCCTGTCCTTAATAGAACCACGCGTACTGGCTTGTGAAGGCATAGCTTGATGGTCCAAATCATTTTGGCACGAACCAAAAGGTTCGCAAATTCTTTTTTGTGCCGCACCATCAAGCTGTGGAATTGTTTGCCGTCACACGTGTTCCCTCCTTCCTATAATCCTGGGTCTTTTTGCCGTAGTATGAAGAAGCATCTCAGCAGGCTGGCATAATTGTATCGAATGGCATGGGACCGCCGTCTGATGCCATTCGATACTCTGTCTGGACGGCATTTGCGCTTATCATTAGGTGCAGTGCAGTCATTATGCCGTGCCAGTGTTAAAAAAAGCCCCGGCACCTATATGTATACAGGATGATTTTTTCAAGTGGACGTGGATGACCAAATCGGAAACTATGAGGAATAGCAAAAAATTATGAAAAGAGTCACGAGTTCGATTTTGATAAAAACAAAAACTGCATACTTAGATTGTTGATAAATCAATATGCCAAGCAAGAATCGAACCCAATAACTTTGAAAAAAAATACAACTGCTGTATTATTACACCATTCGATAATGTTTCTAATAAGGATCAAATTCTGGAAAGTATATTCGCTGTCGTGTTTCGTTTGGAGAGTGAGATTGCCGGATGTCCAATACCCCTTTCTTCTTTGCATCCTTTTTCCTTCCCGCTCCCCTCCCAAATTGGGCCGGTCACACATCCATGATCCAGCGTTGTGGATATTCAATGGCGGCTGTGATCACTTACCATCAGGTGACCTGTTTGCTCGTTTGCCTTTTATACAATAAAAAAAAGACCCACCACTGCAACTCCAACAACCAATATCAACAGTGGCACGCATTTTAATGACACCGAGCATTGAAGTTATTTATTTATTTATTTTAATATAGGTACATCAACAGCAAACACATCTTTAACAGTACAGTTACATTAAGTAAAGGATACAAAATCACTGATATGCATGCCAATTACAGACGTACACAACATTCATAAAATTCAACAAATCAACACTATACGTAATTGTTACAAAAAATTAGGAACAAACAAATAATAAAATTCAAAAACAAAAACAGGATAGTTACTTATTTTTTAAATGCTACAAAATAAAACAGAATTTAACAAAAAAAAAATATGTTAGTAATGTGACAATAAAATTTAGATATCCACCACTGTTACATCTGTCCGATATATTGCTTTTTTGAAAGAGTACAGCGTATCAGCATGTACATCCACACTAGGTATAGACTTATATAACTTATTAAGTTCTTTACACATTCTTATTATAGGTGAGTTCAGTCCTAGGTTTGTTTTACAGAATGGGATATGAAGTATACTATGGACGGGGTATCTAGGTGGTTTGGAAGGTACGGAATAACACATGCTGAAGTTTAGCGAGTCTCAGGGAATGTCTAACTTGTCTTTAACTCGCAACAAAATCAATAAAAGTTAAATTAATAGGAGGAGTTGGAAATAAATTATTGTCCACTTCCCTCCGTAACAAAGCGGGTGACAAAAACAATTAACTAAAGAGGTAAATAACCTCGCATAAAGACTTTTACAGCCACAGAAGCCAGCTGTAAACCACCAAGGATTAAATCATTATTACATTACAATGGGATCTATTACGTGAGCTGTTCTTCTGTATTTCAATAATATGTATGTATGTAAGGCAAAAACGCCGGTAAGCACGGAACTTCCCGCTAGCCTCTACAAGGTCCATGTAGTATACAATTCCAGATGATATTTGCATACTATAGTTACATCATGGTTTTACGCTCATTGTGCCAAAGACTACACTCCCAAACTCCAAAGAATATGATGCGCGGACTGTCCATATTCGCAACAAGGTGTTGAATGTTCAACTTCGCCTGCGTGCCTATGTAGACACGCAGGCGAATCAACGAGCTTAAATAAGTACAGGTTAGACTTAAAGGTACCGTGGTCCGTAAGAAACTGTGATACGCAATCATCGACAATTAGCCAAGTGTTTGTCAAACGATCACGCACGCAAGGAAAATATTGATATAGATGCTGTCACTTCGAAGATACTTCCCATCTATTTCGCCATTGCAGTGATGATGGCTTCGCTGTGTTGAAAGAAAAAATTAGCAACTCTTCGAAAAGAATTCAAATAGAGGCCGTGTATGGATAACTAGCCGTAAATCTGTACTTCCTACATTATGATCCTTATTACCAACAATATCGAATGTTGCAATAATACAGCATATGTTTTTTTTTTCAAAGTCATTGGGTTCAATTCCTCGCTAGGCATATTGATTTGTCAAAAATCTAACGATATAGTTATAGTTTTCGTCGAAATCTGTCTCGTGACTTCTTTTAGGTTTTTTCGGTATTACTCATACTTTCGGATTTGGCTATCCACGCCCACTTGAAAAATTCTAACCGTGTAGTAGGTACATAGTGCAAAACTAGGATCTGCCCGCAAGTCAGTTTGCGTGTTAATCTTTATAAATTCCCATCCCGTCCCGACCCGTTATATCCCGCCTTGTTCCATCTTATTTTCACTCAACATATGTAATCCAGCCCCATCCCATCTATTTGAGTACAAAAACGTAACAAATATATCGGAATTCCTCCCTCATCCCACGGGAACAGTAAATTTTTCTGGATAAAAATTAAGTGTTGATCCAGGGTCTCAGCTACCTCAATATCAAATTTCATCAAAATCAATTAGGCCGTTTCTGAGTTCATCGTGCACAACCGCACAGACAAACAGACAGAAAATCTAAAAATCATTGTTTTGGGTTCTATTACGTTAATATATATCCCCATATTAGTTTTTCTCATTTATCTTCCATGTACAGACATCGATCGGTTACAAATTTATCATACGTATATAGAAGAAGATATATAGATATATGTATAGATGACTGCCTCGGTGGCGTAGTGGTACTACGGTATGATTGCAAAGCTGAGGTCTCGGGTTCGAATCCCGGGTCGGGCAAAGTGATATTGGATTTTTCTATTCATTATCAGCCCGGAGTCAGGTATTTGTGCCCGATATGGCGATAGGCTCGCCCCCTATCACATCGTGGGACGGAATATACAAGGCGAAACGTGGGTGTTCTGGTAGCACCTCTGCCTACCCCTTCTGGGAAAAAGGCGTGTGTTTATGTAATGTAATGTAATGTATAGATGAAGTAGATTTTCTCGCTTTTCTCCTGTTCCCTTGAAAGCTTGACCTTTTTAAGTACGCAACAGATTCCATACAGTTTTCATCAATAGATTAAGCGACGCAAGGGGAAGGTTTATAAGCGTAGTTGTGTAATGGAATAGTTTATCTGCACCGAGCGAAGCTAAGCCGTAAATGATAAAAATCTGATATCACTAACTACTGATACACTTCTTTGTAGGTTAAGATCTCGTATTCGCGTCTTCAAAATAATAAATAAATATGCCCATCAGGCTATTAGGCACAAAAGTCAAGCATATGGACAAAATCTAATTTGAAAGTTGATTTTAAACAAACTGTATGTTTAAGTCCATTATGTAGGTGTTAAAACCAGTCACTTAAAAAACCAGTAGTTTTCCTCTTTACAATCCTCTATACGCCTGTTTAACTCCAACATACAGCCCTGTCCTCCCTCACTCTCCCTCGTTCCTGTTCAAATCAGGAGTTTTTTTTTAATGTGTGTGACTAGTGTGTATTTATAGTTATATTTCCATAAATATATCAGTCCCAAATAGAGATAAGAGCGCATAAGGTGCGCAGCGCTCTACCATATATACTATGTCCTGACTCCTGACACCAAAGGAATCTGGAATAGCATGAATGACTACGCCTTTAAACTAGCACTGGTACTAGCCGACTGCTGTTCGCAGCATCGTTGTTCGTAGCTCTTATCTAAATCGCGAGTCTATTCAGCCATTTAAAGATCAACTTTTCTATAATTAAGATGACAATTTCACACAATTTAAGCCTACTCACGCCATCAAGCGATCTCTTATATAAATGTAGCATAGAGATTAATTTTTAAACAGGTATGGGCAGAATTAAATTACCACTCTCAATCGTGCTCTCGATTGTAGAGGGGCTCGTGCCCTGCAGTGGCTCGTATATGGGCTGATACAAAAGTACTGGACATAATGAGACTTAAACATCTTATGTCTCAGAATGGCTAGCGTAGTGGAATGCCAAGCATTGCTTTGTAATTCATGGTGTTGTTTGGTTTTGCTATTACAATACAAAAAAAATGGCTAGAATTAGCTACGTATTTTTTTAAATACATTATACGTCGAAATAGTGAGAAGGCTACATGAAAAATGGTAGAGTCAAACTGTAGTTACTTGGTCGTTTACGCTGTCTGTGTAGATGTATGAGTATGTAACCCTGCCAAATTAAAAGCAGTGGCTTCATTATCATTGTCATTGTGAGCGTTGTTGGGTAACAACAGTGGGTGAGTAACTAGTAACTACTGTGTAGATGTCTTCGGCACTCCGGTGATCCAGCAGAATACGTGACACGTCGGTTGTCGGCCATCATTTCAACAACTGATACGGCAACAACTGCTGGATGGTCACTGCGTAATATGATTCGCCATAGCCTTTACATTTGAGTGGGAGCAGCAGAGACCAGGACTCAGGAGCACTTTCATAGGTACTCGTTGCCCTCCCTCAGCGCATAGGCGTCGCACAGTGGGACACTTCAGTGTTTAGTCGCGTGAAGCAGTACTCGTACAACACGCGCGACGCGGGGGAAATGAAACTCGCACACACGTACATGAACAGATTTATTCGTTGAATCTTCGGCAAACTTAATTGGTCCACCTTTATTGCTTCTAACTAGTTGCGCGCTGCGGCGTGTGCGTTCGGTGGCGGCGGAGAGGCCGCGGGCGGGCACGGGCCGGGGAGGGGACCGGGACGGGACGGGACGGGAGGGGAGCGGGAGTGGGACGGGGCAGGGGTCGTGTCGGGGCGGTGGACCAGCGAAGTGGCCGCGGCGGCGATGGCGGCGCCGCACCTACTCTCACACTTAACCTAGCTATGTACAAAATTAGTACCCGTTTAAATGAATGTATATCGAGGCTATTTACACGAGAAGGGTCGCCGGGGCCCGCGCGGGCGGCGGACGCGGCGCCGGCGGCGTCACTGCGCGGCGGGCGCGGGCGGCGCGGGCGCGGCGGGCGCCGCGGAGGGCGCGGGGGGCGCGGGCTGCTCGGCGCCCGATAGCCGCGCCAGCGTCTTGTAGAGCGGCGAGTTGACGAAGCGCGGGTAGGAGTCGCGGTGCATGAGCGTGTAGATCTGCAGCTGCGCCTCGTCGAAGGTGTGCGGCGTGGGCTCCACCATGTTGCGGTTGACGATCTCACGCACGCGCGAGTCCAGCGACACCTGCGGCATACCACACACTCAGTACAATCAAAGGGTTTTGTTCAAATCGAATGTTGACCAAATACGTTCTGCTGCCTGCTAGTCTACACAGATGGAGGCCTAGGCCTTCATACATAGTTGACTGTGGTCGGATACGGATGCACTTCAATGGCCTCAAGATGACATTGCGGCCTGTGCTCGTGTGCCTGTGCAGCGCTGGCGCCGCGCCCTGTAGCAGGTGAGTCCAGGAGTGTCGCTATCGATAACTAGGTAACGACTTAAAAAACTTTGGAGAACAACCGCAGTATACATGTACCTGAGCTTCGAGGGAGCGCGATCAAGGCTTCAAGGCCAATAAACATGCACCCTAGAAAACATTTTCTTGACAATTGGTTGAATAATTAGTTGGCCTCCAAGTAGTATTAGCGCAGGGTCCCACACATTCACGATACGCCCTTGAATAATAACATTAATTTGGTACACCTTTGATTCCCGTAACAGCAATAATTGCAATCATTGTTGCCGACCGGAGCGTACATGAGTAAAAATAAAAACTCGTACGACATCGTTACATTGCCATAAAGCAATTAGTGCAACAATATAAAATATACTCGTAGTAGTTGGTTACTTTTGTAGTATTTCCTACTTAGCTTTTTGGGTTGATACTCATTTTGTTACTGCTTAGCTTTACTTCGGTCGGTGCCGAGGTTCGTTGTTCAAATTTTCCATTTTTTACTGCCCATAGTACAAAATGTACAAGTTGTACTTTTATGGCTGCAGTAGTGTGTAGAGTGAGTGTCGCGGCGGTGCACTCACCTCTTTGGGGGACAGTATGGAGATATAATCCTCGTAAATGAAACGCGCCTTCTCCTCGACAGCGTCGGGGTCGGTCTCGCGCTTGAGCTCCTCGCACGCAAGCCAGAACATGATGTTCTCCTCGGAGTACTCGCCGCGCAGGAAGTCTCGGAACACCTTGCGCCCGGCTGCACATACACACACACGCGTCACGACACGCGGACACACGGCGCCCACACTAACCAGAGGAGTCCTCACCCCGCTACACTACTAACACTTGAGACCCTGCTGCATACTTGCATATCAAACTTTAAGAGAATAAGCTATCTATATACTATTAGAGAGAAAAAGAGCAAAAAACGCAATGTATATGTTTGTTAATATTGGCAAAGTAAAGTCCGTAGTTTACTCGGTCTGTAAACGATCCCCGGACGTTGAACCTACTCAGTGACATTGTTCGATCATAACGAAGGCAACTTGGGAAGAATATAAGCTACTTTTATCTTTAAGTTCAACCGTTAAGAAAAAACAAGGGGTTGCATAGTTTAAACGGGAAATTGTTATTTATCATAATCATAATTTAAATCTTGGCAAAAATAAAGTTGTCGGATATAATTTATGACATGTACAAAATATAATGTGTTACGATTTTTTCAAAAAACAACCAACAATTTGATACAGCATCAACACTGATTGTAAAATGACAAAGATGTTTTTCTCTTTAGTGATATAGTGGGGACATTCGATTTATTTTTCGTATGCACGCGCCTTATGGACGATGACGTAATAGTACAATGGTTGCATCCTTGTCTCTTACTCGTACTACCCAATTTTAAATATTGGAAACGTGTTTACGTATTTAAAAAAAAACATCCGTGTATAATTTTTGTTAACGTAACCTTTCAATATAGATAAGCATTAACAAAAAATGAGTCAATTAACCTATTGAAGTGGGGAGTGAGATGATAGCGTAAGTTAGATTGAGAACCTGTTCGTTCGGGTCAAGTTGGTGTTCACTATGAATTTGTACTTTTATTTAAGGAAAGAAGAAATATTTTAGATTTATATAAAACCAAATGAGATTGGACTAGAAAAGATAAATTAAAGCAAAAAAACATCCGTACCTGTACGATATCGGACAGCTGGCAAGAAATAAATTTGACAACCCTAAAAGTCCACGTTTGTAAAAATTTTGTGATATAATTGTAGGAAATTAAATTGTCAGGAATTCTCAGTAGAATCATCTGGCATTGTTAGTTCAACATTCATGAATTTGGAGATGTTTATTTTGAAAATCACCTCGTCAATTTATTATCTATAATGTAAGCAAGTGTCCGAACTTCGTGCGCTTTGTGTTTGTTTCATTAATCGACAGCAAATAAAAAAAATAAATAAAAATAAACCGACTTCAAAAGTGTAATAAAAAGAGAGTTATAAAACTAATCTTTTAATAAATGTAAAATAATTTCTTCGCGGCGCCCTCCTCTTCTTTCTATGGCGCGGCGCATCAGAGCGCACACTTTAGGATACCGTGAGACAAAGTCTGTATCATTCACAAGGAGAACCTGTAGACACTAGACAGTTTTCTTAACAATAAAATTGATCAGAAATTAGTATTAATTAGGTACTGCTAAACGAATTTTTAAAAATAAGAATATATATCTATACATATAATATTTTTTTAACTGATCGATGTACATGGAAGATATTTGAGAAAAATCATAATGTTTTACACGCGTAGTTCGTAGCGTGTTGGTATGTAGCTTATAGTTGTACATCTGGCACCGATCTCAAAAAAATAGTTGGCATATTTAGGTAGTTTAGAATTTAATTACAGTTTTGAAGACGGTTAATAAATTTTTAATTATGTTCTTATTTTATTTATGTTATTTATTTACGCTCAAATGGCTGAACCAATTTTAATGATATTTGTCATGGAAGTTGCTAATACCCGGATTAACAAATGGACTACCTTTTATCCCGAAAAAAAAATATTCACATACATTAGTTACTCTTTCAAATTCAAAAGGATGGAATGGCATAGAGTATAGGCGGATGAAATGGGACAGGAGAGGAAAGGATTGAATGCCTTGATTCGTGGGACAGAATAAGACGGGACAAGACGGGATTTAACGAGACTTGAAAGCAGTATAGATAACTGCTGGGGGCGAAGCGGGACAGAACAGCTTGTAACTCATAAACCGGAGTGGAGTGAACGCATCAAAAGCCCGCGCAGTTCAATAGCTACGTGCCATAGGTACATTGTAATGCGCGCATCTACACCAAACTGTCCACCGAGCTTCCTGTTTTGTATTGTATCATGTATGTTATACGTGAAGTGATTATTCTTAGGGTAAGAAGTTGCAGTATCCTAGCTACAGATGCTTTATCCTTGAGCAGATGTCGAACATCATATAGATTGTGTTTTCCTCAGTGAAAGCCCTGTGTACTGGGGCGCGGGGAGGCGCGGGGCGGGCAGCGCGGGCGGCGCGCGAGTGTACCGGCACGCACCTGCGCTGCGCATCAGCCGGTCGAACGACTGCCCCCAGCTCTGGATCTCCTCCAGCGTCGGCCTGCAAGCGAGCACAACACTGTGAGCGCGGACGCGACGCGCGCCACCGCCTGCACGCACAAGCAAGCATGAACGTGACAGAACTCGCAACCCACTCTATGTAAAACTTTAATGATACTCAGTTAGTTTGCGGTGGCAGTGGTGCGCGGCGGTGGGAGCGTTAGGGGAGGGGGGTGGCAGGTACTCACGGCGCGTCGCCGTCGGGTAACAGCGGCTCCTGCGGTCCAGGCTCGCGAGGCTTCTTGCCGGGGCCACCCTCGGAGCCGCGCGCCGCCAGGCTGCACATACGCACCACATTACTGCTTCACGCTGATGCCACAGCCGGCCGGACACACACACACACACACACACACACACACATACACGCACTCACACAAACGCACACATGGATCAATCATAAAGCGAGGCGACAGGGACACGTCAAGGGGATTTCGTGTCACAGTGGACTCGCCGCCATGAAGCTGCGTACACTCGCGAATCGCGGCCAGCTCCAAGCCTTCATACCTCACCACATTGACAAGTTTCCACTGCCTGCTGGTTCTGTGTGTGTGTGTGTGTGTGTGTAATGTATGTATATGTGTTTCAGTCAGTCAGCTTTAAGGAAGAGCCTGATGTGATGATGTAAATGTGTCGGTGAAAAATAAGGACAATACAATAAATAAGGACGTGGCGAAGTTATGAGCAGTGAAGTGGAGGAGTGTTTGGTGTCAGTGCGTCGGCGCCGCGGGCTCGGCGCCGGTGTCGCCGCGAGCCGGGGGGCGCGGGCCGCGGGGCGTGGAGCTTGCGGGGGCAGCGCCGCTCTGCACTTACCACTTAGCCCTGCAACCGAAACACATGCAGGTGAGCTCACCCACAAAGAGCCGGTCCCTATGTTGTTCCTTACTATATTCTTGGAATCCTATTCTACATATATGTATGTACTTAATTAACGTGAGTGGTTTACAACTTTATATTATGAGTGTATATGTCGCGTCCATTTATGATAAAACGTGGTGGAATCAAGTGTGCTGATGACGCAGGGCCCGCCGCGGCCCACATCTGACGCTGCTCGAGTGTCGGTGCGCGTTTCACTTGGTACTGCAGACGGCAGCGCCGGACGCGGTGATGAGCCACGCGAGGCAAGTTCATGAGTTGGAGTGACTGCTCCCTGCGCAGTGTATGCGTGTGTGTAAGGCTGGGGCGGGATGGACACCATGGTGGGAGTGACATGCAGTAGTGCGCGCCGGCGGTACCGACCAGGAGCAGGAGCAGCAGCAGCACCAGCACAGACAGCACGGCTTGGCGGCGGGCCGGCAGCCGCGCGCCAGCGCTGCCAGGCTGCACATCTGCAACACAACACCAGCTCGGTCGCCGCGCGGCCGGCACATGCCCGCCATGCGTCACTACACTAGCGGCGCGCGGCAACCAGTTAGCGCGCGTCTCATCAGTTTACTTCTCATTAATTTATAAACAATCATAAGTATAAATATTTAGGCGTGCAGACGCGGCGGGTGACGCGCGCGCCGCGTGGGAGCTGCGCCGCCGCCCGCCGCGCCCGCCCCGCCCCGCACGCCCGCGCTCGCCGTCCGGTACACTACTTGTGTGTCGTGCATCAGTAGGGGAACCCGCGCGTGCACGTTGCACACTGGTGTCGCGCGCGCAGCGATCGGCGCCGGCGCCGCGCCATGAGGCCGGGGCGGTGCAGCGCGGGTGCAGCGCTGGCGCCGCGCTGCGGAAGCGCAACACTCGCGCCGCAAAAATAAACAGCGTTTGGAGGGTAGTAGGTGAGGGTCGCGGCGCGGCGGCGGCGGCGCGGGGCGCCTGCGTATTTATAGCGCGCCCTCATTGAGGCACGCGCGGCCGCGTGTTTATGCGCGTCGCTATATCGGTGCGCCGCCGCCGCGCCGCGCTGTAAACAACCGACAGCGGTGCAGCGCGCTCCACGCTCGACACTCGCGCCGCACCCGACTCGCGCGCACTTCACTCCGACACCATCGTCCCGACACAACATTCCCAATTCACAACTACGAGTACATCTCAACTAGCATTCAACAATTTCAATCGGTGGCGAGTGAAGCGACAATGAAGGTGCGCAGGGCGTCGACCGTGCGCCGCGAGCGGTGCTCCCGAGCGTGCAGCGCGCCGCCGCGCCGCCGGCTCGAGACACGCCCGCCGGACACCGACCGATGCAACCGCAACCGCTCACGAGCGGACGCACTCCGCACGCGCACTCCCCGGGCGAGCGTCGGCCGACGGCGACGCTGCGCCGCCGGCCGCGGCAGAGTCGGCGCTCCGGCCGGCGCCGCGCTCGGTGCAGCGATCGGCGGCGGCGTCGCGGCACCCGCCGGCGGTCAATACGGAACGGGGCGATGGCGGGCGAGCACGGGCGGGCGCGGGCGACGGGCGGCCGAGGCACGTGAAAGCGGCACATGCGCGAGAGACCGATCGATGTGCGGGCGAGGGCTCACCTGCCCGTGGCCTGACGGGCGGAGCGGCGGCGGGCGGCTCGCCGGCCACGCCGGCGCTAGCGAGCGCGCGGGCGCGGGCGCGGCATGCGGCGAGCGCGCGGCCGGCTGCGGGCGAGGCGGCGGCGAGGGCTGCACGGGGACGGGCCGCGGTCGGGGCGCGACTGACGCGGTGAGCGGCGCGCGCCCGCCGCCCGCCGCCGCCCGCCCCGCCGCGCTCGCCTCGCACGCCACGCGCACGCGTGCGCCGCTCGGACCCTCCGCCGCTATGAATGAACCGGCGCTAGGCGCTGCCGCATCGGCCGTACGCGGTGCGAGTACGGGCGCGCCCGCCGCCTGCCGCCGCCTGCCGCCGCCCGCAGAGGCTGCGATGAGGAGAGCCGCGAGTCGAGCGCTAGCGAGTCACAGGGAGCGGCGCCGCCCGGGTATCCCCGTACTAGTACGTACATACGACGGCGGTGAGGTGTCGCCTAGCCGCGGCGGAACTGTAGCGCGGCCGTCGTCGGTGGCGATGGGCTCGCTACGTGCGCGCTACGGCCGCGCTACGAGCGGCGCGCACTGTGGGGCGACGCTACGACTTTGCAAGACGAATATTTTCCTTGATAGCGTCCTGCTACGCCGCATGTGGCCTGCGCAGTGGGCCGCACGTCCTTTAACTTTATGCATTACAGTTTAGACAATATGTAGAGAGGAACTATCGACACACGAACACACGCCCATGCAACCGACGTGGTAGAATTGATTTGTAGTAGTACCATGTCATCACAAAACACATTAATCATGGCCAAGCTTACTTCCTTCTTAAAGTCTTTAATTAAAATAGCGTAGAATATTAAACTGCGTTTAAACGGTACCCTCTCTGGCAAAATGTATATAAACGAAGGAAACACGGCGAGTCCTAACCCGGAGTTATCAATCGGATCGTTGATCGAAAATATGAAATAATGTTGGAATGACAAGTGGCGTAGAGACGTGATCGGTCAATAAGGGCGGGCGGCAGGCGGTGGGTGCGGCGGGTGGCACGGGGCGGCGCGGCGGGTGCGGGGCGGCGGGGGCGATCGATGGGCGGCGGGAGGCGGCAGTCGCGGCCGGCGCGCCGCTCGAAGCTGAGGTGGGCCGCGCGACACCCGCCGCCTCCGCTGCAGGTAAGCGCAGGACGAGCCGCGCTCGAGCGTCCGCCGCTAGCGCCGCGCGGCGGCGAGGCGGGGAGGCGGGCGCCGGGGAGGGAGGGTGGCGCGGGATCGATCCGCCACCCCGGCGGCGCCGCGGCACGCAGCGCGCTCGGTGCTCGCGGCGCTGCTCGCGTGCTCGGCTCGCGAGGAGAGCGCCGCAACGTTGCCGCGAAGCGTCGCGCGGGCGGCTCGGGTGGCTCGATGGAGCGCAGGTGGGCCCGGGGCGGTGGGTCCGTGGCCCCCTGCGAATGCACCGCGCGCCCGCCCTTCACCCGGCCTCGTTCGCATACGCAGTGGGGTGTACAACCCCCGAGTGACGATGATGACATTTAACACGACTGTGCAATCCGAATCCCACCCGACGCACTCCAATAAATCCACTGAGGCAACATGTGTGCCGCCAGCGTCGGCGCGCGATGTGCTCGCGGCCGGCGACGGCGGGCGGCCGTCACGTTGTATGCAGGGATGTTACACACAAACACATTTATTTCATGAATGACAATTCATGAAATAAATCAAGAGATAATGATAATTAAAGTAAACCATTATACAATGACAATTGGCTTTTGCAACTTCATTGCTGCCTTTGTCCATCTCAGACGTGCTGGGGGGCGGCGGGGGAGGAGGCGAGCAGTCGTGTAGTGTGTAGGGTAGTGTAGTGTAGTGTAGTGTAGTGTAGTACGGTATAGTGTAGTGAAGGTATGTGACGGTGTGTGAGCGAGTGCGTATTGGTTGCAGCGGTAGAGCGCGGCCGAGATGGACGGCGGCGCGGGCGTGGGCAGCGTCGCGTCCCTCACCATGGACTGCGAGGATATGTTCAAGGAGATCACCAAGAAGCTGTACGGCGAGGAGGCGGCCGTGGGCGTGGGCGTGGGCGGCGTAGTGGGCGTGGAGTTCCCCGCGGCCGAGCGCGATCTCGACGACGACCTGCGGCCCGAGGAGCACATCACCGCGTGGGGGCTCGCCGCGCTCATGCAGAACGGCTTCCCGCCGCCCGGCATTCTTCAGGTGAGTGCGCCGGCGCCGCAACCTCACTTGACTCCGCGCCACATCGCCGTTGACGCTCCCTCGCCCTCCGCAGGCGAACTTCACGCCGCGCATAGACCCCACGGCGGAGGACCGCTGGACGGCAGCGGAGGAGCCGCTGGCGTGGGCGCACTCGCGCATCGCCGCCTACAACCCGGCGCAGCGGCTGTTCAAGTGCGCGCATTGCGATTGCGTGGGCTTCCTGGCGCGCGTGGCGGAGCACTGGCTCGGCACTCACTCGCAGGTGCGTGTTTGTGTGTGTGTGTGTGTGTGTGTGTCCGTGCGCGGTGCGTCATGATGTGCGTGTGCAGGCTCGCGCGTTCCAGTGTCCGCTGGCTGGCTGCGGGTTCGCGTCGAGCTGGGCACGCGGCGTGCGGCAGCACCTGGCGCGCGACCACCACTCCGACCCCGCCGCCGCCGACCAGCTGCTGCGCGACAACCCCGCACTCGACGACCTCACCAGATATCTGCAGCGTCTCAAGAATAAGGTATAAACACATAAACGCACATGTACATAATACAGTACATTATCTATACAGTACACAAACTGTCCTAGCATTGTTACAGCAACCTTGCTGTTGATTGGTTATTGATCGAACCTTGGGTATGAGTGAGGTGGACATTCAATGGTTTTATATCATTTGCATACATTGAAGCACTCACTATATAGTAACTATATCCTTCTTCATTGCACGGAGTTTACGGATCGAATCTAAGATATTGTAGGGCGTAGGCTATCACTAGTCCTCGAATACTCGACGATAATCGAGCCAAATGTAAAAGGGCACTTCTGGTATTAGTTAAGATAATAAATTTGTTATAATGTGATAAAGTGACATAGCCTAACGCTTCGGATATGGCAATAAGCAATTAGTTCACAGTGCATTATACACACATTTGCGTCTATCTTAAACTTAACGAGGATAAACCTCTGCGTGTCGATAAAAGCAGCTCCGTTTCGTAATTCACTTTTTGATCCGTCCGTATAGATATTATAGAGTGCATTAAAATTATTGCTAAAAAAAATTATAAACAAATGTTACGTAATCCATTTGAACTCACGAGATTTTTAGCTACGGTTAGCTCGTCAATTGTGGTCCTAATATTGAGGTAAATATCATAATTTGTAATCCATTCATCTAAAGAGTACATCAATAATTTTGCTATTCTATATTAGTAATGGTCACTTCTTTGTTCTCCAATGTATCTCCTTGGCATAAGTTGTTTAATTCCTGTAAAGCATTGATCGTAGGCTTATTATTGCTGATCGTAGCTTATAAATATTTAGAACGGATGACAGCAGTTGGAGAGCCAACTCGCTTTGCATAACGTGTATGGGAGTACTCCTTATAAAACCACCAATCACTCTCATGGCCTGATTTTGCAATTTATCTAGTTTATATAAATGCTTTTTAATACTACTGTCATATATGATGCATCCAAAATCTAATCGGGATCTGATTATTGACGTATAGAGACGTTTGTTTTTAAACCCGCTAATACTTTTAAAATATTGAGACAACTGAGTATTTTCATTACATTAATATGCCTGTCTCTTTTAAATTTCTGTCCAACTGCATGCCTAAATATTTAATTCTGTCAACTTGTTCAATACGGCCGTTACTTATGAATGTACTACATTCTCAGAACAATGTCCATCCATCCTACAGCCAAAGGAAGTCCACTGCTGAACATAGGCCTCCTCCAATGATTTCCACAGTGACCTGTTGGAGACAGTCTGCATCCAGCTACGTCCCGCGATCTTTACCAGGTCGTCTGACCACCTTGTGGGCGGACGTCCTACGCTGCGATTTCCACTACGTGACCTCCATTCGAGAACTTTTTGCCCCATCGGCCATCAGTTCTCCGCGCTATGTGCCCCGCCCATTGCCACTTCAATTTATTAATCCGCTGGGCTATGTCGGCTACTTTAGTTCTCCTACGGATCTCCTCATTCCTGATTCAATCGATTCGATTCCTCTTCATAGCTTGTTGAGTGACTTTGAGCCTCCTAATGAGGCCCATAGTGAGTGGCCACGTTTAGGTGCCGTATGTTATCACTGGCAACACACAATGACACAACTATCGAAGACATTCAATTTAAGGCACTGAGTATTATGGACGAGGAGACGTCGCGTAGTTTCCCGAACGCTGTCAAACCGAGTTGGATGTGCACAGAACAATGTGTACAATTGTATTTCTTTAAAATTATAAGTACCTGGATGACCGAGCTTTGCTCGGTATATTTTTTATTTTTACAAATTGTGTTTTTTGTAAATTATCGTTATTTTCATTAGCTAGCAACTCAGCAGTTATTTTAATTAAACTCCAAGCAGTTGGCTCCGACAATCACTATTTTATGTGATACAATTATATCCCTCTTGGCGTGGTTTCCCGTAAGAACGGTATATTTTATGGCGCGTAGCTATAACATTATACCCACTCTAGGTGACATTTGTTTGTTTCCAATTGTTGGTTATGTTATTTATTTGCACACGCCGCGCTCACTCTGCAACTTGCGCCTGCGACGGCTTGTACATCGCAACTAAATAAATCATAACGACGCAGCTGTGTGCACGTGCAAAACGTCGATTGCGAAACGGATGTTATTGTAATTTTATAATATTGTGCATTTTATTAGTTTTTATTTTTATTTTTTATTACTGTTATTTTCGTTTCTTTTTTTTTATTTTGTATATAAATTTAAGTAATTGGTTTGACGTCCGTACGTCACTTAAGGTGGCCACTGAAAATCAGCGTTGTGATGTGGTTTGCACCGCTTCATAACATAAAGCTGAGTGGCCACCTACCGGTCACAGACGCGATCAGCCATTTTTTATTATTAAGTTTGTAATACTGTGTGTTTTATGTACGTTGCGTCTGTGTATCAATAAATAGTTTTTCTTTCTTTCTTTCTTTCTTTCTTTCTACACGTTGGGCCGCACGCTCTCGTGAAACATCTAAATCATAAGACCTTTCTGCTCGTGTAATGTCAGTCAAATTTTGCAAACATCTTATTTTAGCAGCACGTGTGGGACGAGCAGAAACCTGATTTTCATGACGGTATCCTTGAAATGAGTCTTCACTGTGAGAAGTTTGAGAATCCTGATCAGTTTGATGACGATGCTCTTCTAGGTGTTCTTGAGACGAGTTGCGGCTTCGTGAAGTTAGATTGTTTATAAGCGTTTTTTTCCAAGATCGTTTAGGCATTTTTAAGTGAACACGTGCATTAAGAAGACACAAATAATATAAATAAACAATTGATTTTCTTAGTCTAACCTCAATGCAAACACTCATTGACTTCGTGTTACTTAACAACGCCATCTGCTGGAATAACTTTATTGCTCACAAAAAATTGTATTATTATTCGCCAATAGATGTCAGGAAGAGTCATATTTTTCAGTTTAAAAACGATCGATAAAACACGAATAAAATGACATTTTCTAAAAATGATTCCTACTTGATCGATTTATCGCCCCCGAAACTCCCTATATACTAAATTTCATGAAAATCGTTGGAGCCGATTCCGAGATTCCAATTATATATATATGTTAGTATGTAAGCTGGCGTTCGCATGTCACTCAAGGTGACCACTGAAAACCAGCGTTGCGCTGTGGCTCGCGTCGCAGTGCAACAATAAGCTGAGTGGTCACCTACGTGTCACATTTATGCGACGTACAAACTCCCTTTTACTGTCTTTTTGTTGTTAGCTATATATATATTAATTTATATTAAACGAGTGTGTGCGTCATCTTATTTGTGGCTAATAAATGAGTTTTCTTTCTTTCATATATATTGTATACAAGAATTGCTCATTTAAAGATATAAGATAAGATATGAGTCATTGACATTATACATTCTACCGATAGACAGGACACGTCAGCCGACAAATAAAAATTAAATTTTCTTAAAATAAATAATGGTTACTTTTATTTACTGGATTGATAAACATTGAAATAAGTAATAAACTATTTCAAACAAAAAATACGGAGCGCGATACTTGATGGTTGCAGGACAGGCGTGTTACGTTCTCATTTATGAGTATAACAAGGAATACGCGCAGATAGCCTCCGTGTAGCAATTGGTGAGACGCCGAGTCAGCTGTGAAACAAGAGGCCGCGGGTTCGATCCACGCTCTGAAACAAATATTAGTGTGATCTACATAATATTGTCATTTGTATTTGTGTCGACGTCGGGTTTTGAAAAAATGCGCGCCGTATTTAAAATATCATACATACATAAACATCACGCCTTTTCCCAGAAGTGGTAGGCAGAGGTGCAACCAGGGCACCCACGTTTCGCCTTATGTTTTCCATCCCACGATGTGACAGTGGGCGAGCCTACCGCCATGTCGGGCACAAATTCCTGACTCCGGGCTGATAATGAATAAAAAAATCCAATATTACTTTGTCCGACCCGGGATTCGAACCCAAGACCTCAGCTTTGTAAGCATACCGTAATACAACTACGCCACCGAGGCAGATTTAAAATATCACTTTGTAATTAATATTTTTACCAATATAGAGATGATGAAATTAAAAAGTTATCATTAAGATATGTATATTTTTATATCAATAAAGATTACAAAAATGTTGTTTTTACCTATTTTGGAGACTCATGCATATTCCCTATTGTACAAACACACAACAAAATAAAGTAAAGTAAAAGTTTTTGTACGTGTTCCCCAACTCAGATTTATACATTAAATGTAGTAAATGTAGTTAGACTCAACCTCATCAATATCAATATCTGCGGAGTCTGAGGCGGAAGTCATTCTTATTCGCACACACATAGCGCCACTAACCATCATCATGCTGCCAGGTGGAATCCATGCGCAACGAGCGGCGGGCCAGCGGCAGCAGCGCCGACGTCGCGCACGCGGACGCCAACAGCAACGCGGCGGGCGGCGCGGCGGGCGCGGGCGGCGCGGTGGCCGAGCCCGGTAAGCGGTACGTTTGCGGCGCCTGCCCCTACGCCACCGATCGCCGCGACCTGTTCACGCGCCACGAGAACATCCACCGCGACGAAAAGCCTTTCCACTGCTACCTGTGCCAGAAGCAGTTCAACCGCGCTGACCACGTCAAGAAACACTTCCTGCGTATGCACCGCGACCAGCCCTATGACCTCAACCGCATCCGCCGCGCTGCCGCCAAGCCGCACGCGCAGCCGCAGCCCGCGCTGCACTACTATAAGCAGCCCGCCGAGCCGCCGCCGGCGCCCGCGCCCGCCGCTGCGCCGCCCGACTACCGCTCGCCAGCCGCGCACGCCGCGCCACCCGCGCCGCCTGCGCTCCCCGCGCACCCTGCGCACGCCCCGCACGCCGCCCACCCCGCGCCAGTCAAGCTCGAACGAGCGCCTCTCAAGACAGAGCCGGCGCCGCCCGCCGCCATGCACAAGCCGGCGCCTGCCCCCGCCGCGCCCGCGCCGCCGCAGCCGCCTGCACCCGCGCGACGCAAGGTAAGCGCCCCGCCGAGCCCGCGCGGCGAGCGGTGTGTTCGCAGCTCCCGCTCACCGCAGTGCTTCGTGGTCCGCAGGGCGAGCGGCGGTACGCGTGCTGCTACTGCGCCTGGTCCGGCGTCGACAACTGGTGCCTGAAGCGGCATCTCAACACACACCTGAAGCCGTTCGCGTGCGCACTGTGCGAGTACAAGGCGGCGCGCGCCGAGCGCCTCGCCACGCACGTGCACAAGGTGCACAACAAAAAGTCGTGCGGCAAGTGTCCGTTCCTGGCCGACGACCAGCACCAGCTGGCGGCGCACCTGCGCGACGCACAGTGAGTGTCCGGCCCAGCGCCGAGCGCCGGCGCCGCGAGCCGCGTGCCGCGCGTCCGCAGCTCATAGCGCCCAATATGTCTACAGCCACATCGAAAGCCGCAACCTGAAAGTGCCGTCGAGCGCGAGTCGCGGCGCGGGAGGCGCGGGAGGCGCGGGCTCGGCGGGTGGCGTGGGATTCGCGAGCGGCGCGGCATCACTGGCGGCGGAGGGCAGCGGCGCGGCGGCGGGCGGCAGCGGCGCGGGCGGCGGCGGCGCGGGCGGCGGGCGGCGGCGCGAGCAGCGCGCGGCGGGCGCGGCGCGGCTGTTCGGCTACCTCGAGGCGTCGGACGGCTCGGGCGACGAATACGAGGCGCCGACGCTGGCGGGCGAGTTTGCCGGCGCGCCGCACTACGCGCGCGACAAGGAGAACGCAGCGCCGCTGCAGCACGCCGTGCACCACGACCACTGCCTGCGCTACTAGCGGCCGCGTGCATGAGCCGCGCTTATTTTGCCTTGTGTCAGTTGGTCGGTAGTTGGTACACTTCACGCGTGCCTTCACAATGATTGCGGTCGCGCCGATAATTTTAAGTGTTAAAAATCAATTCGTTATATAATATACGGTAATGTTTCACAAATGGATTATGTACAAATTATTAATTATTCATAATTAAATTTTATGGAACGCAACATTTGTATAATTATTGTGCTGTCTGCGCATATGTGCTCCTACGTTATTTTTGTCCGCCTGGTGGTGACTGCATAAGAAATGCATACTAGATCTGATTGAGCATGCTCTTGTAGCACTCATAAGTCATTTCAAGGTGTCTGTAGTCCGCACAGCACCGCCCTGTTGTTAGGTTACGGGGCGTGAGCATGGTTCTATGATGGTTCATGGTTCTATCATGAGCTATGGTTCAGTACGGTGTCCCCTGACCGCCGTAAAAGGTGATCTAAAGAGTTATCACGCCCTCACTAATGACGACAGAGCGTGTGGCCTTGTATGTGACGTGGACACCCATAGCACCTTAAACAGGCGTCCAAAAAAGTTGTAACTGAGGAGCATCCGTGTATTCACGTGTGTGAGAAATTGTTCAGTTTGATCCCCTCCTCCCCTTTCCTTAACAGACCCACGCGTGCTGGCTTGCGAAGCCATAGCTTGATGGTCCAAACCATCTCGGCGCAAACCAAAAGGTTCGCAAATTCTTTTTTGTGCCACACGATCAAGCTGTGAAATTGTTTGCCGTCACACGTGTTTCCTCCTTCCTATAGTCCTGGGTCCCTTTGCCGTAGTGTGAAGAAGCATCTCAGCAAGCTGGCATAATTGTATCGAATGGCATGGGACCGCCGTTTGATGCCATTCGATACTCTGGCTGGACGGTATTTTTGCTTACCATCAGGTGCATTGCAGTCATTATGCCGTGCCAGTGTAAAAAAAACTCAAAGAGTTGGACAGGAATGGTTCTATGCTCAGGCAAAGTCGAATCATCTGTACATCCCTCTGAGATAAAACTCCTTCATATGTGACCTAATGGCTAATCGCCATGCTGGCTCTCTTTCCTCACCCCGCCAGATATGGAAGGGTCTTCCTTAGGGCTCCGTCTTGAGTCGAATTTTATTTATTATATTTAGTAGGATGTACAGGCATTTGTTATTTGTTTCTACAAATAACAATATCTCATTTGATTTTTATGTATGTCCAGTTTTGTGAACCAAATAAAATAAAAAGAACTTTGGCCTTAGACCAACTCCACTTTCGAAATTTATAGGATTTACTCCTGTTACATTTCCTAGCAGTTTCGTTGAAGTTTGCATCGCCCGGTTATACTACATCTATGGCGGTACCTAATAAGCTCCTTGTCATATTTTCTGCCCATTTCATAATATTTTGTCTTTCACTTTCTTAAATAGAGTATCATCTATGTACGTCTTTCACTCAGTAACATCAAAGGTTACAGCAGCTTTAGTTTGCGCTATTAATATCTTAAGAGGCTTTTCGATACTTATAGTTTGATTTTTTGTGATTATATTAATCATAAGAAACATCTTATTCCCCTATTAGCTTTTAAATTAGGTTTATTATCAAATATTAAGCTAATAATATCATAAAGGCGAAAGTTTGTGTGATTGTTATTTTTCCCAGCTCAAACGGCTGAAACAATTTTGTTAAAATTCGGTATAAAGATGGCCGAAATCCTGGATTAACGTATAGGCTACTTTTCATACTTAAAATGTAGCGTTCCCGTGGGATGAGGGAGGAATTAAAATATGTATATTTGTTGCTCTTTTTAAATTAAAAGAGATGGGATTGTATAGAATATAGAGGGATTAAATGATATATAATAGGACAGAATTGGATGCCCTGATTCAGGGAACAGTATGAGATGGGGTATGACGTATGGAGAAGGCACGAGAAAAGCAGTTTATAAGACGGCAGTCACGTTTTATTACGAATATAAATTGTAAGATTTATAAAACTAAACGTAGCCAAATCGAGCCAGCCATACTCAAGTGAAGCGATCACCAAACTATCTATTTTTATAATCATTACATAGTACTTATAAACTGAAGTCGCTTCCGGTGTCTGTGCGTTAAGATCTTTTAAACTAGGTATTCAACAGATTTTAACGCAGTTTCCAGCAATAGATAGAGTGATGCAAGAAGAAGGTTTATATGTTTTATACATAGAAGAGACGAACATTTCTAAGACATGTAATATGATGTCGTAACAAATATATTTTTGGCTAAACCTTATATTGCGCAAGAAAGTCTGTACGTTCGTTTGATGGAATATTGTGTCTAATATGCCTATGATAATGAATATATTTAAGTATTGTTTACATATAAACCCTAAATTCTCTCAAGTTTCTATAATTTATGCGCCTACTAATTTCCTCTCTGCACTATCCAAAGGTCGACTGGTAGAGAATGCCTCAGGCATTAAGTCCGCCTTTATACTCTGTATAAATAAATAAATAAATAAATAATTATGTAACTGCACTAATTTTCGGAATTGTATTTCCGATATAAAATGTCTATGGAAACACTGAGATTTTTTTCTGCTCGACGTCCAGTCGCATCGAAAGTCGCTCTCAGTCGAAAGCTTCCATTTGAACCCGTGCTTTTAGTGGGCGCCGGCGACTTGCAGTCGCCTGCGACAGGTCGACACTGCGCAATAAGTCTTAAACATATAAAACTGCAATCATTTAATTATAATGTCTACATACGGCATCAACGTGGCAATATTGTTTTTTAATTTTGGTTGCTGAAATCAATACTGATGTTGAATTTAATTTTTTCCACCAGCGCACCCAAAACGTATTACTTCAAAAAGTAATATCCTCCATGAAAACTAAAAATTATAATTAAACAGAGACTGTCCTATATTGGTTGCACGCGTCACGCGGTCACCATTGATCGATTTTAAAATTAGCGTTTTTATTATTTTCCTCACATTTTTAATCGACTTCAAAAAAGGAGATTATCAATTTGGCCTGTATGTAGTTATAAATTTTTGTTAGAATTGCAAGGTTTTTAATTTCATAATATAATCTTTAATATGTATCCATGCAAGCCAACATTAGGAACATAGAGGATGCACAAAGAACTGGACTGAAGTATCAGAATACAAGTTACAAAATGAAGTGATGGATACGGAAAGAGAACTGCGGAATAACATTGACGACTCGGACAAAGTTCGCGAGTTGCAGGAACAAGTCTAGGTTATCTCGCTCGAGGAGGACGACAAGCTAGAGCTCATCCACCTCGCCGCCTCGATGCGCAAGCCCTCCTAGCGACACATACATATATACCAACAGCCCATGCTCCTTACATGTTTTTTCGAATGATTTGAGTAAATTAGGCAAAGTGCGTAATATTAAACTAGAAATTGACCTTACGACTAATAAACCAGTTTTTCAATGTCCATATCGCATGTTCGATCGCATGCGTAGTATTACCCGAGAGATTATAGAAGATTTATTAAAAAAATTAATTATTCAATGTAGTAGTTCTCCATTTGCAAGTCCTGTATTATTGGTAAATAAAGTTTCACAATCAAAAATAAATAACAATGACATAAATCACCATAAATGATGAGTGACGGATGTTGTCCTCATATAGGCACCATAAATTAAGTAAGGTTTATTCTTTCTATTGTTCTTACACTTATTTGGTGTTCCTGTAATGACTGACTAGATAAAGAATAATAAGTTATTAATGTCTGGTGTATAAACATTCCAGCATGGTTTCGTCATGATGTGATATCAGTTGGCGTGTTTGTTCAATGGTATTTGTTGTGGGATATATGGTTACGTCCTTACGACCAATGCTGTTCCGAATAGAGATACACTAATTTCAGTAAAAATATCTGTTAACACTTCGCTTCTGTTTCAGCTATACCTATACACCAGACTAAAACATCATCCAAAGGCGGTTGTGTTTGCAGGAGGACCGGATCTTTTCGCCAAAGTTCATAACACTGTAATTGTGATGCAATTATGTACGTGATTCTGTGTGTTATGAAAATTTGGATCGGGCAACATTGAAAAAAGAAGACAGACGGCGGTTGTCAGAAAGAAACAAGAGCAGTTTTTTCCGAGAGGTCTTCGAAATACTATATATACTTCCGGGCCTACGAGTTTTGTGAGTTATCTGATAAGTATAATGTTTATTTCGGTATACGATGCTTGCTGCTTAATAATTAGAATTGCTGTTTCCATGGCGACATGCATCAATAAAGTTTCTGTTGTAAATGTATGTATCAATGACTAAAGTATCTTAATTTCTTTATAATAATAATGTGCATGGTGGCCTGCTGGTAACGGACCAGACACGGCTGCCTATATGTTCACGGCGATTGCGGGTTCAAATCCCAGGGCACACCTCTGACTTTTCGGAGTCATGTGTGTATTGATAGTCAATCACCACGCACTATAACGGTGAAGGAAAACATCGTGAGGAAACCTGCATACCAACGCGATTTGTATAAATTTCTATGGTACCTATGTAAAAGTCCGCTAACCCGCACTAGGCCAGCGTGGTGGACTATATGGCCTAACCACTCACAATCGTACTCTCGATTGTAGAGGAGGCCCGTGCCCTGAAGTGGGGCGTATATGGGCTGATACAGATTCAGCATGGTTTTTGGATATGTTGATCTATTTCAGCTTCTGAATACGTGTGCCAAATTTTATAAATGTATGTATGTTTGTATGGCCACGCGTATCTCAAAAAGTTTATGTCGGATTTAAGTTCGAATTGCGTTGGATTAGGTATAGCCCAACTTAGGAGCTGTATAAGTTTCATAGTAATCAGTTCAGTAGTTTTTGAGATAGAGCAGGGGTATCCAACCTTTTACAGTCCGCGGTGCTCATACATGTTAACTATTTTGTCACGGCGTGGCCCCCAAATCTATCACGCTAGTTAAAATGTACAATGATACTTGTTAGATAAATAGGCACGAAATATAAAATCGAGAGAGAGAATTTCTTCGCGGCGCCCTCCTCCACTTTCTACGGCGCGGCGCACCAGAGCGCACACATTAGTGCACCGTGAGATAAAGAAAATGTGTAGTTGTCTTAGCAAAAAAAATTGGTAAAAAATTAGTCTTTATTAAATTAAATTTTAAAAATGAAAAAATAATAAATATTTTTAATAATTTAAACCGACTAACTTCAAAATTGTAATAAAAGATAGGAATAAGACTAATATTTTACATACATACATACATACTTATGTACATAAACTCACGACTTTTTCCCAGAAGGGGTAAGCAGAGGCGCCACCATGACTGACATTTCACCTTGTAAGTATGTTCCGTCCCACGATGTAACAGGGGCGAGCCTATCGTCATAACGGGTACAAATTCCTGACTCCAGGCTGATAATGAATTGAAAAATTAATGGCCTCTGTCCGACTCGGGATTTGAACCCGAGACCTCAGCTTTGCAATCGTACCGTAAAACAACTGCGCCACCAACGCGGTCAAGTTTACAAGTTTTTGCAGTCGGTGTCAGCTGGACGACTATAAGCTATACATATTCGTATAACATCACGTTACGAACTATGCAGGTAAAACCGCGAGGCATAGGTGGTTTGCTGTCGCGTTTCGTTCGGTGAGTGAAACTGCCGGATGTCCAATACTCCTTTCCTCTTCCCATCCTTTTTCCTTCCCACTCCACTCCCGATCCGATGGGCCGGCAACTCATACATGATCTAAGCGTTGTGGATGTTCATGGGCGGCGGTAATCACTTACCATCAGGTGACCTGCTTGCTCGTTTGCCAGACCTATAGTATTGAAAATGAATACATAGATATTCATGAAAAAATCCTTCATTCTTCTTCTTCTTTGAGTGCCTCAGTATTGAAGGTTGGCCGTCAGCTTCTTGTATTCTTCTTTATCATTAGCCAGATGGAACAAATAGTTCAATTTTTGTTGTTGTTGATAATCCTTTATTACAATGTTTTATTTTATTTTTACGACAGCAAATGCTCAAAATGCTTTCCTCTACCTCCTATACACAACCGACATCTTCGTATAAAGTTTCTTTGTAAAATTCTTCGAGCCCTTTTATTTCTTTTTAAGCGACTTGAAAAAAAAAGGAGGTTTTCAATTCGTTTGTATTTTTTAAAACGTTTGTTACCTCATAACTCTGAGCTGGGTGGACCGATTCTGATTATTCTTTCTTTGATTGAAAGCTGGTGCTTGTCATTTGGTTCCATAAAAAAATGGTGACCACCTGATGAATATCTTCTGAGCTAGTGAGTAGAACTCTTCAAACTTGAATAGGATTCCATGAGTTTGAATGGTTTGCATGAGGTTTAGTTTAAATGTTGAACTACAGTGGCGGAAAGAAGGGAATATGGACGAGGGGGAGTGGTAAGAAAATTAATATACACGTAAATACTCAATAAAACGGCAGCTTTTAACCGATTTTAGTGATTTTTTTATTCACCGGAAAGAACGTATTCACAGGTTGATCCCACGAATTAATCATGAAGGTCTCATGATCATCTTCGGACCGGGTGAACATAAGTCCTGAAATTCAAACAGGTATCCAATAATATATTACTAGTATATTTTTGAAGTAAAACTTCTTTAGGCACGCTAGACTTGGGCTGTAAACTGGTGAATGCATGACAATAGCGTTACGGAAGTCCTGTGTCACGACGAGGACAACGGAAGTTGAAAGTTGTCAATGGAGATCCATTATTGATCATTGAAGGAGATCAGTCGATTTGGTCCAAGTACGGACAAGAAATTCATGATGACTAAAAAATCAGGCTTATTTCTTAGGTTTATTTCTCATTTTATTTTCATCCTACACCATCGGAATAAGATTTATAAGAAAAATAAGGACATATAATTTAAAATATTTCTACCATTTTTACATAATTGTAATCAATAATCACATTTGACACCTGTCAAGTCATATGAAGTATTAGTCACACTCCTTCGTAAATTAATTTGTCTCGAAAAGTATGCCTATTTGAAATTAAATTGATAAGAATGTGTTTTCATTTTGTGATTGAGTTATTTTGTGTTTATTCTCTACGACGTCCCTTGTAGTCAATGCACTATCTGGATCCAGTTGTATTGCAGCACATATAAGTTACGATGTTTGTCATCGCCATGAATGCAGTAACTGTGAGAAATCATTGCTGTTAACCCGAAGCCAACAGCTTAGACGTAACACCGACCGTGAAAGCTTGTATGGATTCATCCTGAATTTTTTTTTTCATTGTTGTCTAAGGTAGTTTCAGATATGTTTTCATACTAACACGACTAGCTTGATATATTAATACCAGGTACAAAGAAGCAAAAGTAAGAATAGTTACAATAAATCTTTTGACAAATGTGTTTCTCTCTTTTTTTGATAGACTTACTTACACAATTTTTACATGGATATTTCCGCCAACAAAAAGGTTTCATTATAATTTTCGTCACGAAAGGTTTCAGCGTGTTTGTGTTTGTTTTGGGCCGCGGGCCGTAGTTTGGAGACCCCTGCTTTAGCCGTTCCTTTTAATCCGTAACTCTTTAACCGTAAATCCGTAACTTCTTTACAATATCGTCTACATTCTTTAACATATACAGTAGTATAGATAAACTCACCTCAACACCATCTACTTTTAATACCCTTAAAAATTCCGAGGTTTAAGTATAGGTACCCATATGGAAGCGCACTTGCAGCATTCAATTCGGAGCTTGGTAACGATAATTTCTTTGGACTTTCGAGAATTCCTAGGTGATGTTGTCTAAAAAAGCATTTATAATAGCCTACCATTCTCCAAAACCTGACTAGTGTTTTTGTTTTAACTCGACTGCCCCTCCCTCCCCCGTTAAACGTATTTAATGTCATCTCGTCCAAAATTCATCTGTTCCTAATTTGATACTTGGTCCATGGTTCCTAAAGACGAAAGTTTTTAGTTTTTGCGTGTTACCAGTAATGACATTGTATTGTATTGTATCAGCCCATATACGACCCACTGCAGGGCACGGGCCTCCTCTACAATCGAGAGTACGATTGAGAGTGGTTAGGCCATATAGTCCACCACGCTGGCCTAGTGCGGGTTGGCGGACTTACACACCGTAGAATTTTTTTAAAATCGCTACGGTATGCAGGTTTCCTCACGATGTTTTCCTTCACCGTTAAAGTGCGTGGTGATTGACTATCAATACACACATAACTCCGAAAAGTCAGAGGTGTGCCCTGGGATTTGAACCCGCGACCACCGTGAACATGTAGGCAGCCGAGTCTGGTCCGATACCACGAGGCCACCACGCACAGTAATGACATACGGCACGGGAACGAGGCCTTTCACTACGGCCCTCATAAGAACGCTCGAGGCCACATAACGTGCCATGGAGATTCGATATTTCCCTACGAGATCGATTAAGGAATGAGTAGATTCGTAGGAGAACAAAGTTCCGATGTAGCTCAAATTATTAACAAGTCGAAGTAGCTATGGGCTGGGCGCATAGCGCGATGTAGTGATGACCGATGGGATTCGAAAATGTCAGGAATTAAAGTCACGTAAAGCAAGCGAAGCGCCCACCAAGGTAGAAGGATGACCCTGCCAAGGGTAAGTTGCTGAATGGAGACCACTGCAAACACATTATGATTAGTAAGAAATGAAACGAGTAGGACATTTTATCAGTAATACTGTTTAATTGAGTATGAAGTTACAGAGGTACAGCACATTGCGGAGTACACGAGGGCGCAGGGCGCGGCGAGCGGCGCGGCCACATATGACGGCCTAAATTACATCAAAAAATACATCATCAATACATATTATATGATACAAGCGCTGGGTCTAGCGCGGCGCGGCGGGCGCGGCGGGCGCCGCGGAGTCGGGCGCCGCGGAGTCTGGCGCCGCGGAGTCGGGCGCGGGCGGCGCGCGCGGGTGCGGCGTGGGGCGGCGCAGCAGCGCGGGCTTGGCGGCCAGCGCGGGCTTGAGCGAGCCGCCCGTGAGCGTGAGCTCGGCGAACTTGGCGGCCACGCGCGCCGTGTTGCGAGCCGGCACGGGACTACCGCGCGCCGCGGCCTCGCCCGCCGCCTCGGCGCCGCCCTCCGAGCGCGACTGTCTGCACACACGACACGCACACGCATCACTCAGTACTCACTGTCTCCGTGTTGCACTTCAGTGAACGACAGAACGTGCGGCAGCAGCGACTGTCGAATATGTCGCGTGACTCACTTGTGGTGTGGCCTCTTCTTGAGCGTGTCTCTGTTGTGCAGGAAGGTGTCGGCGGCGTCGGTGGCGGGCGCTGCGTCGGCGATGTCGGCAGTGTCGGCGGGCGCGGCAGACGGCGCGGCGGCTGGGGCGGGGGCGGCGGCGGGGGAGGGTGCGGGACAGGGTCGCGCCGGCAGGTCCAGCACCAAGTCGGGCGTGCTCTCCGCTAGTCGTCTGCTAAATACATACTTAAATCTAGATCAATGATTTAAAATTAAAAAGCTTAAATTTACACCCCGCCCAAACTCGTTCACCCGGCGAATTCCGATGCGATTAAAGTTTTTAACGCTGCAGTGCTCACCTGCACCTGGCGGCGGCGGGCGCGGCGGCGGGGGCGGTGGGGGCGGCGGCGGGGGTGGGCTGCGACGTCACAACCTGCACAACCACACGCTACTTTGTAACGGACGCCACACGCAAGTAGTGCACGCTACCAACTATCACTACGGCACAAGCGAACAACATCCCGCGCTCTTGGATAATATGCGTGTTCTACTAGTCTGTAATAATGTGCATGAGTAGGGCGCGAGTGCAAGCGGCACGCGGCGGCGACGCTCGCTGCACGCGCCGCCGTCCACTACTGACTACCAAGCGAGTTGAAAAAACCAGCCACCACCGATCATGTTCGCATGATTTTCTATTTTTTACAATCAACAGTGTACCAATTATACATAGTAAAGGTCATGCCACGAATCAAGTACGCTACAAGCGAGCGAGCCCGGACACGTCGTTCCCGCTCCGTCCGTCGATCCCATCATCCGACCGGTGGGAGGTTTTAATTAAGGAAGTATGATTCGCTAGACGTTTGGCAGAGAGGAGCGCCGCATGAGAATGTGTCCGGACCGTCGGAGCGGGAGCGGCGGGCGGCCCGCGCCCTCTCCGCGCCGGCACCGCGCCGGCACCGCGCCGTCACCGCGCCGAGGCGCCCACCTGCGCGGAGCCGCGGCGCCGCTCGTCGCCCGTCCTGCAACAAGCGCACCGCTCAGTACCCGCGCGCCACCTCGCGCCACCTCGCGCCACCCGCGCCTCACCTGTGTGCCTCCGCGCTGTCGCGCTCGCACCAATCTCCATTCTCACCCTCGTCGCTCGGCTCTTCTGCGAAAATGAGATCAAATCGGTCACCAAACAAAACGATAACAAAAAAAGCTGTTTTACAACGATTCGAAAAGTAATAGTATAATGCCATAGTGGTGCGTACTGACCGTCGTCGTCGTCGTAGAGCGAGAGGTCGTGCGCGGGCGCGTCGGGCGCGAGCGACTCGCCGGCGCCGGCCGCGTCCCCCGCGTCCCCCGCGTCGGCCCCCTCGCCGCGCTCATCCTGCGCGTCGTCGCGCGCGTCTTGCTCGCCCTCCAAGTCGCTGCAACATCAATACAGCTTATACGAAACATTGTATAACTTGGCAAAAAAGAATCCGGCGTGGTGACAGTAGGTACTAAGAAAAATTATTATGGTAATACTACTAAAAACGTCATTGTTATGTGCGCAGACCAATTTTAACACGGATTTTTGTGAATTCTAGTACGGCATTTGCTTGTTTTGTGATTTAAAATGAACAAAAGGGCCATTATTTATTTAATTTTTTATTTATTTATTAGTTCGTTCGCCCTGACTTCGAGAGGGAGCGAAATTTCCAAAGTAGAATGGATTGAATGTAGAAAATAGAATGGTGAGAGGGATACATTATGAGACGATTATTAGAAGAGCGGAGATTACGCTCGTAAGTAGCGCCAAGAAGTTGGAAGTGGGAAACTAAACATGCAGGAGATGTAGGAGACATTAAGATGGAGAAAAGAGTTGTAAGGGCACGCAAACTTCGCCGTTGGCGAATTGGCAACCATTTTAGTTCAGAACGATGGGGAGATATGTGGTCACATTTGCGAAGATTGAATATGAATCGAATGCAGTGATTGAGAAGACGGTCGAGTTTATTAAGAAGATCTGCATTCAGGTCAAA
This sequence comes from Theretra japonica, assembly GCA_033459515.1. NCBI lineage: Eukaryota > Metazoa > Arthropoda > Insecta > Lepidoptera > Sphingidae > Theretra > Theretra japonica. The sequence goes on from CM065944.1 coordinate 46,059, forward strand.
ATAGCACACAATATCACCATAGTCGATCAGCGGAAAGATTAAGGTTTGCACAAGCATTATTTTCGTCTTAGAGGAGAGAAAGATTTTTAGGCGATATAGAGCACGAAGGGCACCGGTGACTCTTTGGCAAACAGAGGAAACGTGCGCCTGCCAACTTAATATATTATCTACATAAAGCCCTAGGTCCTAAACAAATGGCGACTAAGTTATAATTGTTCCGTCAAATACAAGTGGTAGTACAAAGGTAAAATCAATTAGACTCATCATACGCTGGCTGCCTATGATTATAGCCCGACACTTATTAGGATTTACCGATATCCTAAACCTAGTAGTCGGTGTTAACATTCTCGATTGCAGTGAACAAAGAGCTTGCTTGGGCATAAAGCTGTAAGTGTAGATCATTGGTATACAGATGATACGCACATAGGAGGTCTACGGTTATGAGATTAATGAAAATGGAAAACAATAATGAAGAAAGTATACCGCCTTGAGGAACGCCAGAATCAAATGCACACCAGTTTGACGAAGATTCGCCTAACCGCACTGATTGCAGTCGCCCTTAAAAATACGAAGAGAACCACTCCAGTGCTTCGGGAGAGATCTTTAGACGGGACAGGATGGACAATAGGATTTCGTCACTGACGGCATTGAAGGCATTAGAAAAATCAACCAAAGGCGAGTACTTTCTTGTCCTCCGTACCAGCCCTAATGTCGCCAGTCACTTTGAGAGTTGCGGAGGTAGTGCTGTGGCCTGGCCTGAAACCAGACTGCAGCAGGCTTAGTAAATTGTTGGGGTACAGAAACTTAGAGAGTACTTGTGTAACCAGGCTTCTAGAACTTTGGAAAGGAAAGGGACAATGGATCTATATCCATCCATACCGGCCTATGCCGATAATGGTTAACGAGGGTCGGGTTGGTTATTTTGGGGAGAGGAATAACATAGGCCTTTCGCCACAATGATGGGAAAGTGCCAGTGGTAAGGGAGGAATTGATTATGTGGGAGAGAGATACAGGTGGTGATCCAGGATAAGGACTATCATTCGACGGGTGATGTTGTCGCTGCTAACAGCATTGGATTTAATGGAAACGATTGTCTTTTTGATATCTTCCGAAGAAACTGGAGAAAAGTGAAAGTGGTCTATGTTGGGGAGGGGTAAACGACCTAATAAATCCAGGGTTTGACATTTAATTTGATTATTCATTAGAGATGATGCAGAAAAGTGAAGGTTGGTATCATTCAAATCCAATGTCCCCTCGAAGTCGAGGTTTTTCTCCTTACCAATACCCAAAGTTCGAAGGAATTTCCAGGTATTATAGTCTACAGATAATTATATACCTATTTCCATATTAGTCTACAGAAGGAGGACAGTATACGACATCAAGTATGGTTTTGGCTCCTTTGACCCAAAACTCAAGAAAAAGATACTCTGCGGAAACAGAAGGCAGTGCGGAAGTAGTGGAGACAATTTTATATGCAAGGTCACTGCGAAGATAAATTGCAACCCCGCTCCCTATCCTGTCAACTCGATCATCATCAACTATAAATAAAAATATTTAAACATTTTACGTCGTAGTGTTGGGTTGCCATATCAATAATCAATTAGATGTATAAGTGCCCTCTTTAAATCTGTACTCTTTTTTGTCAAACTGTACGTGTATACCTTCTTACTAGCACAATAAATTTGTCCACTGTATCCATGAGAAGTAATGTCACGCCACATATGTTGTGCGAGGCATGCACGGTGCGGTGCACTCACTTGAATCTAGTGTAGAGCGCGTAGGGAGCCACGTCCTGCGGGAACACGTCGCGGTGGTGCAGGATGGTGCGCTTCACGAGCTCGTTCACGAGGTTCTGCGCCGTCACCTGCGCGCCGCCCTCGCCCCACGCCGCCAGCAGCGTGGGCCCCACGCAGATGGCCAGGTTCCACGCGTCCATCATGTTGTGCTCGCTGAACTCCGTGAGGCTGCAACGGGAGGCGGCGGTGAGTGTGCGGCAGCGTGCGGGAGTGTGCGGTGTGAGCGCGGGACACTCACTGCGCCAGGAAGGCGAACAGGTAGCGCAGCACGAGCAGCGCGGGCAGCGGCAGCGCGGCCAGCGTGTCGCGCAGGCGCCGCACGAACTCGCCCGCGTCGGGCAGCGCGGCGATGCGCAGCAGGCGCTCCTGCAGCTGCGGCGGCAGCAGCGGCGGCCGCACCTCGCGCAGGTACAGCTTCAGCAGCCCGCACACCGAGTTGATGTCGGAGGCGTCGCGCACGCGCGCCAGCGGGTCCTCGCCGCGCTCGAAGGCGGCGCGCAGCGCCTGCATCTCCACCTGCGAGCCCGACACGCGGAAGATGCCCTGGTGCTTGAGTCCGTAGGTGGCGATGACGCGCACGCACGAGGTGAGCACCACGGGCAGCCGGTGGTCGAGCGGCGCGGCGAACTGTCCGCGGCGCAGGCGCGCGGCGGCGCGGCGCGGGGGCGTGGGCGGCGTGGGCGGCGCGGGGGGCGAGGGCGCGTCGTCCGCCAGCAGGCGCCCGCGCACGGCCGCCGCCTTGCTCTCCAGCCGCGCCAGCCGCCCCGCGCACGACACGTACGACCGGAACTTCTGCACCACCACACGGACGCGTCTCCATTCAATATACTCATTATATTATACCCGTCACTCACGACTGCGACCCCTTTATGCTCACTGTCTCGTTATTGATATACATACAAATTGTAGTAATATTTTTCAACGCAGTCTGATCTTGCCTCACTCACCCTATGAATGTAATTATCAGACATTAGATATTATTATCTAGAGCGAAAAATCTCACCGCGAGGTAGTAGTCCTCTTGGTCGCGTCGCGGTGCGTCCTGGTCGTCAGTGGGTAGCGAGGGGGGAGTCCCCGCCGCGCCTGCACCGAACAACTCGCTCACGTCCCAACCCGCCTCGCTTCCCTCCATCTGCGTACACCCACACGGTCACTCGAGCACACGCACGCGGCAGCGCGGCCACGCGGACACGACACTCACCTGGCGCACCAGCTCGGCCTCGGCGGCGTCGAGCGTCTTGGCGTGCTCGCGGCACTCGGCGCGCAGGCGGCGCGCGGCGCCCTCCAGCTGCAGCAGGCGCTGCGCCAGCTCGCCGCGCGCCTGCTCGGCCGCCGCGTCGCGCTCCTCCGCCGCCTCGCCCACCGCCTCGCGCATCTCCGCGTCTTGCCTGCACACACAGCATTGGTCACGCGGCGCCGCCCGCGCCGTGCGCGCCGGGGCACCTCGCTACACACCTGTCTGGCGGCGCGCCGCGGTAGGGCAGCGGACGCGGAGGCGCGAAGGCGGCCGCGTGCGCGTCTAGCAGGCGGCGTCGGTCCGAGAGAGCGTCGAGCGCGTCGGCGGCGGCTCGCACGGCGGCCGCGGCGGCGCCGGCGGCGTCCGCGCGCGCCGTCTCGGCGGCGCTGGCCGTGCGCACGGTGCGTCCCACTACCGCGTCGAACCCCACTTCCGTGCACTGGGGAAACCGATCGCATCGACATGAGGCCCGGATCAAAAGGCGTGAGACGAACGACGGCGGCGGCACTCACCAGGATGATGTCGGCGATGTCGTCGAGGTAGTAGCGCTGCAGCGTGGCGTTGGCCGCCTCCAGGCTCAGCACGTAGTCGGCGCGCGCGCGCAACGCCCGCACGCGCGCCTCGCTATGACGAGCGCGGCGCTATACAATCACAATTAATGTTTCCTCTAACTATCGGCAAAACTTTTATGTAGCAGAAGGCAAAGCTCCTATACATATCATCTTCGATCTTCTGCCGCCCGAAAGTGCTGTTGTGCAAAGTAATAAAATAGATTCCTCTCTTCCCTTTTTACTACATTGGGAACGTTGTTACTATTAGATTACTAGTATAAATGCCTGTTATAAAACGTGAAAATGATGACAAGCAACACAATAAACAGAGTTAAAGTGTAATTATTATTTGTAGTTTCAAATTTCGCCACACGCCAATTGATGGAAAGTAGATGACACGTCATTGAGAGCTTTCACACCGGATTGAAGTAAGTTAAGCAAATAAGTAAAAGTCCTTTTTTTATTGCAATGAATGGCGAGACGAGCATGCCATTCGCCTGATGGTAAGCGATACGATCGCTCATGGACAGTAGCAAAACCAAATAAAATCATTAATTACAAAGCAATTCCTTTTAGATTGCCTCTGAAAACCAGCGCTGTGTTGTCATTCCAATGACAATTCAGCAATTATGCTGAGATGGCATCCCTTTGGCACGTTCGCGAATCATTGTACATATTTAAATACGTCTTGTTTTTGTAATTTCTCTTTGTTATTGTTTCCTTCTGTTTCTATTTTTATTATTATTTTTTTTATTACTATTCTCAGTTTTGAACTTGTTGCTATATGTGTTGTGCGATAGCTGTGTCAATAAAAATTATTTTCTTTCTTTCTTTCTTTCAATGCTTGGCATTCCACTGCACTCGCCATCCTGAGACGTAAGTTGTTAAGTCCCATTGTATCCAGTTGATATGTACTACTCGTAAATCATGATGATCATCATGTTACTTTTTGGTAAACGTTAATTGCCAAGTAAAACTGCCGAGTACTTTCTATTAATTTCACAAACGAAATTGTAGTGTCGAGTAACAAGATGCTGGATAAGTGAGAGGCATCCGGCCCCTATAATAGAAGGACCAGCAATGGTTTTACGCCGGGCAGTTACGTGTACGTAAATCGGGGAGCTTCTCGCCCTGGGATGGCCGGTGCAGCCTATAATGCGTGTGACGCTCACCGAGGGGTTTGATCAGTATGCTGGCGTAGATTATGTTAGGGACCCGGCTCAGCCACAACATCCGCAGCGTGCCGGGCAGGAAGGCCACTGACACTGACATACCTTTTTCGGCCTCCCATGGGGTACCGAAAGGGGAGCTTAAGAACTTTCTTCTTGCTCAAAGAAAACGTACTAGATAGATAAAATGTATGTACTAGGTATGTGTTTATTCTTTGAGATATGTGAAACTTGACCAACAATTTCGTTAGGTACTGATGGAATATGAAACGGTTGTACCTTCTCTAAGTCCTTATCCAGAGCTTTGAGTTTCTTCTGTCTGGGCGGGTCTGCGGCGGCGAACCGCTGGCGCTGGTCGTGCGCGTGACGCAGCTTGAGCGCGGCGGCGCGCCACTCCGCGGCGGCGGCGGCGTGCGCCTTGCCCGCGCCCCACGCCTCCGCCAGCGCCGCGCCTACCTCCTCGTGCCGCTCCGTCACTGTGCACCGAGCGGCATCAGTGATCGCGTGTAGTGTGTGGGCAGGGCGCGTGGCGGCGCAGTACTCACCGATGTCGCGGCACTTGCGGTGCAGACGCAGCACGTCGTCGGCGGCGCGCTGCAGCCGCGCGGCGAGCGGCCCGCCGTACAGGTCGGCGAGCGCGGCGTGGTCCCGCGAGAGCGCGCGCGTGTTGTCGAGCGCCGCCTGCCAGCACGCGAATGCGCCGGTGAGTGGCCACTGCTCGCGCTTGTGCTTCTGTCCCTCGTGGCGCTGGTGCGCGGCGCGCGCGAGTTTGTCCAGCGCGCGCGCGTACTCGTGCTCGAGGTCGGCGCGGCGGCGGCAGTACTCGTGCAGCTCGCCCGCCACGCCCGCCGTGGCCTCGGCGCGCGCCTCCAGCACACGCGTGTGCTCAGCCAGCTGCATGCGGATATCTGCACCGACACGACACACACCTCAGTACCGATTACCACGCGACACATATTATCTACTTTTTGAAAAATTTGTACACCATTGACAATCCTTTACCTCGATTGTTCATATACATATTTGGAGGCAAAGTAAAATTTTTTTAATTTTGAATTTATTTTAATCAAGCTTTTGCGCAAACTTAGTACTATGTACATTAATTATGTACATAGTTTGAAGACGTTATTGGTAATTGTACCTACTGGGGGATTATATGTTATTGTTTTTTACGGAACTCAGGTCTGTACAATTAATTTCATTAGATATCAATGTCAAGAATGGAGTGAAATCAGCTATATCACGTCGATTAAAAAGCGATAGAAAATGGAATTGTTTACAGTTCAAATAATCGCTCGAGTTATAGAGTGACCAACTAAATAAGACGAAAACATACATATTTGATTTATTATTCTTACTTCCTTGAAAATTTATACTCGTATTTTATAGCTCTTTATTGCAAACGAAAAACTATTTTGGAAAAACAGCATTATGAGGGTAAATTCAGAGAAAAAATATTGTATGGATAATCAAAACCGTTAAAGCTGATGATGTGAAAAATCATAATTTAGTTAATTGGTAAACGAATAATAATATCGTGAATATCAGCCCATATATGATATACGTCCTACTGCAGGGCACATGCCTCCTCTACAATCGAGAGTGCGGTTGGTTTGGCCGTAAATAGTTTTCTCTAAAGGGGCGACAATGGGTTGAATTTTTTGGATAAACTTCCGAAAAGCCAATACCTCCGATCGCTATGAAATTTGGTATACTGACGTATTTTGACCTCCTTATCACGAATATTATAATGAAAATTGGCGCCAACGCGATTTTGAATATGAAACTTAAGGGGAACCTATTTTCGTTCAGTTTGCATAATCACGCATTCCTAACCGATTGAGAATTATTTGGCACGAAAAGTGGATTGGGATGAGATGGGGGAGTGTCCCATCAACCACATACCACTACCATGAAAAGGTAATGCGAAAAGAATAGGCGTCCATGCTCACCTCCGCAGCTTCGGTTTGCTGCCAGCCTCAGCTTCTACGGCTCGCACGGTTGCCTATCCTTGGTTACAGTGGGCGGGGGCTGCTCTCCCTCCGAGCCTCCGGCTTTTATATACACTCAAGGAGTGGTAGCCAAAAGACTACGTGAAGTCAGGGTGCACCGAGTCGGTTTTGGGACAGATTCTACTTATTTTAACCATAATTTGATATATGAATAACGATTTGTTTATCAAACGCCCATAAAAATGTTCCGTTTTACCTAATATGTGATTTGAGATTAGAAACGAAGTTTCTCAGCACCGTTTGGTGTGAGTGAATTGGTAGAAATCATTGAGAAGGGAAAAACTTTACACTTATAATATTATCGTATACATTCTAAAAATGTAATCGTTTTTTTTCCTTACTTCAAAAATCCAAATTCTCAAAATCGGTATCTAGGAGTCCCTTAGGGTAGATATTCTAAATTTAAAGTGAAAATTAAATATTGTGAATAAGTTGTTGGACTTTTTCATTAATTAAATGGTTCTTGAAATCCAAGCAAAATAATACTCGAAGAATGATTTGTTTTCGATAGCGGCTCTCAATGGATACAATAAATGATAGTTTTATAGCTGAAAAGGAATACATACATACACAAACACACGCCTTATTCCCAGAAGGGGTAGGCAGGGGTGTTGTTACCAGGACACCCACGTTTCGCCGTATATGTTCCGTCCCATGATGTGATAGGGGGCGAGCCTATCGCCATATCGGGAACAAATTCCTGACTCCGGGCTGATAATTAATAGAAAAATCCAATATCACTTTGCCCGACCCTGGATTCCAACCCGAGACCTCAGCCTTGCAATCGTACCGTAGTACAGTCACGAGCATAAATATATTACTATGGGCAGATTAGCAAAAATATATGTCCGAAGAACGAGTTCAATAATATCTGTCTGCAGGTACGCAGCAAAAAGATCTGATATTATCAGGCAGCATAATGAAGTGGCATCAAAATTATGTGATGAAAATGTACATCAAATAATTGTGATAACCTTTCGAAGCATAAATATGTGACATCAACTAGGTGGCAAAATGTTCCGATCCCTTGTGGAGAGCAAATATATGTATCGCTTTCTATTTCTGTAATTTGCATGGATTCCTCACAAAAAGCATAAATATGTGACATCATCTATGTGGCAATAATATCTGACATCCTTACAATTTATAAACAATAATATGTTTTATTTTGTATATAGCGTCGGTAAAAAGGGCCAAAATGTTTTATTGAATGGTATTAAAATTATGTATTTTGCCGGGAAAGAACATGAACTAAAAACACGTTATAATTTTTTTTTATATTTTTATTTGCCTAATCAATTTTTTTAATTTATTATTTTAATTCATTATGCATATTTGTAATAAGTGGAAGGGAAGAGACGCGTTGGAGAATAAAAATTGTGACTGCAAAACATCCGGGAGTGGACCAGCATCAGCACCGTTGAATAACTGTTCCATCTGGCTGATGAAAAAGAAAAATACAAGAAGCTGACGGCCAACCTTAAACACTGAAAAGGCACTCAAAGAAGAAGAATGTATATTGGATTTTCTTGAATGTATCTTCGATCAAATATATACGTTCATCGAAGACAGCCGTAGTTTTTTTTTGGTCACGTTGGCAATAATTAATGATTCGTCAATACATAATTCTTACGGCCTTATTCATAGACAGATTCAACACCTATTTTAGTTATCTAATGTTTTGTCCCTTTCGAACAACTTTACAATTTATTTTCAGCGAAGATGACAGAACATTCGATAACTAAAGTAGGTTACAAATCTGTCTATGAATAAGGTCGTTAATCGGTATGTAGGTACTAATCTTTGTATTGTATTGTATCAGCCCATATACGACCCACTGCAGGGCACGGGTCTCCTCTACAATCGAGAGTACGATTGAGAGTGGTTAGGCCATATAGTCCACCACGCTGGCCTAATGCGGGTTGGTGGACTTTTACATACCATAGAAATTTATACAAATCGCTATATGGTATGCAGGTTTCCTCACGATGTACTAATCTTTAGATATACCTAATAATAATATTTATAATTTCGTTTTCGGTAGTCAACTTGTTTATTAAATAACTATTTTATGGTAAAAAACTATGTTATTCGAGCCACTACATTATTACGTTAGTGTCTGAGTGAACCATGAGTACTCGTATTCCTAAAACGACGCGCAGCGATGTAATGTTACCACCGGTTAATGATCCAACGCGGCGCTGCCTGATATTTTCCCGATTACGTAGGATTTTAAAAAGTTTTGAGTATGTTGCAAGCTCTCTCCGACTTCTAAAACGCTTGTTTGCTTCAAACCTTCTGCACGATGAATGTAAATGATTTTGATGAATGATGAAGATGTACATTTCAGATAGTTATTTGATACCCTTCGTGGCGCAGTTGGTTAGACGCCGCCTGAGAAACAAGAGGCTGCGGGTTCGATCCCCGCACCGTGAAAAATGTTTGTGTGAACCACAAGTAGTAACACCCACACCGAAGAGTGTTTTTGAGACCGAAAAGTCGCTCGGTGTCACCGAAAAGTGGAGTCAGGACTATGTATGTGACTGTTGGTTATATTTATTTATTTTAGTGTGTCGGTGTAACACAAGTATGCATTGCGTGTCGGGCTAAGCCCGCCGCCCAGGGTATATTCGCGTTCGACCGGCCACGCCAAATAGTGCAGATACTGGATTTGGATTGAATTGCAATTACCATCAAGCACACGGCAGTCACTTCGCCGTATCAGTAAAAATAATAACAAAGCGTAGAGTTGTGTACATTCTGTCAATCTGTAATAACCTACGGAGAGCGTTAGACGGGTGGACTTTTTCCTATCACTATACAGTTTCTCTTATATAGACTTAAATATATAAAATGCATTCAGGCGAAGACGGGCCAGTCAGCTGGTATAATACAGGTGAATCTTTCAAGTGGGCGTGGATGGCCAAATCCGAAACTATGAATTATATCGAAAAATGCTAAAAGGATAGGAGTCACGAGCCCGATTTTGACGAAAACTATAACTACATAAGTACCTATATTTTTGATAAATAAATATGCCGAGGAATCGAACCCAATGACTTTGAAAAAGAAAACATATCTTTTATTATTACACCATTCGATATTGTTGCTAATAAGGATCAAAATCTGGTAAGTAATGATATACGGCAAATTAATAGAAACTGTAAAAAATTGATAAATGAATTTATATTTGAAAGTACCGTCGTTAATCCATACATGGTCTCTATTCGAATTCTGTTCGATGTGTTGCTCATTTTTAGTCGGCTCCAAAAAAAAGAGGAGGTTGTCAATTCGACTGTTCTTTTCTATGTTTGTTACCTCATAACTGTGAACTGAGTGGCCGGATTTTGATTATTCTTTATTTGATTAAAATCTGTGGAGTAAATCACGTAATTTTTTGATGCGCCGATTAAGTTGCGATGCAGTTGCAATGAAGTTTACGTGCAAAATGGCATTATTGTAATTGTTTAGCTGCGCGTTAGCTGCACCTAACTGCGCGGGTGCTGCGCGTCAACTATACGTCAGTCGTATGTAAGAAGCTTAAACGTGAATAAAGTTCAAGTTGCGATCTTAATCTCGCAGCAGTAGAATACACCAAAGCGAACGCGTGACGCGAACTTGACGCGAGCGTATCTGACAGCGGTTATCAAAATTACGAGAATACGAAAAGGTGTGTTTTGATCGAAACTCAACTGCAACTACACTGCAACTGAACTTATTTAATTACGTGAATTACCCCACTGATGCATATCATTAGACCTGGAGAGTAGAACTCCTCAAAATTGAATAGGATTCCAATGGTTCTTTTTGCCTAAGTTTTAGTATAAAATTTGAACTACAGTGGCGGAAATAAAAGGTGATATGGCCGGGGGGGGGCAAGATTTTTTTCATATACACGTAAATACTCAATATCTTGGGCGATTTTAGTGATTTCTTTTTCACCGGAAAGAACGTATTCACGGGATGATATCACGAATTAATCATAAAGATCTGATCATCTTCGGGCCGGAAGAACATAATCATCATCAGCCCGTTGCAGTCCACTGTTGGACATCTGGCCTCTCCCAAAAAAAGTTCATTAAAACGAGGAAGAGAAGAAGGGACAGGGTGAAAGAGATGGGTGAGAGAAATAGAAACATTTAACTGTACAACAATACAATACAAATAAATAAAAATATAATTATAAAAAACCAGTGTACTTTGGACCACACGACTGAAGTAAAACTTCTTTAGCGTCATCTATTTCAATGATAAAATGCTAGTCACTTTGTCGTCCGAGTATGAAAAGATATTATCTGAAACCACTTAATACAACAATGAAAAAAAAAACAATTATTGAGGATGAATTCATATTGGCTTTCACGGTCAGTACCACGTCTAAGCTTCGGGTTAACAGCCACGTTTTCTCATAGTTATTGCATACATGGCGATAACAAACATTTAAACTTATATGTGCTCCAGTATGGCTGGATCCAGATAATGCATTGACTGCAAGGGACGTAGCAGAGAATAAACACTAAATAACTCTTAACACATTCTTATCAATTTAATTTTAAATACACATACTTTTCGAGATAAATTAATAAACAACCAAGTTTCACAAATACTTTATACTAATGAATTGACACATGTCAAATATGAACATTGTATGTAAAATGGTACAAATATATAATATACCCTTATTTTTCTTATAAATCTTATTCCGATGGTGTAGGATGAAAATAAAATGAGAAATAAACCTTAAAAAATATGCCGAAATTTTTTGTCGTCATGAATTTCTTGTCCGTACTCGGACCGAATAGACTGATCCTTCAATTATTTATCATGGAACTTTTTTGACAATATTAAACTTTCGTTGGCTTCGTCGTGTCACCGTTTCCGTAACGCTCTCGTCACGCACTCACCAGCTTACTCCCCAAGTCAAGCGTGCCTAAAGAAGTTGTACTTCAAAAACAACTTCAAAAAAAGTAATAAAAATAACAAATAATGATGACTAATAAATCATAATATATGCGTAACATATTGAAGGCGGGTCGCCAAGTACCAAACACGCTACCAATTAGGCCCTACAAGCATAGAATACTAACAGACGTCAAGTTCCATACAAAGCGCACTGGATCAACGCACACATAGACAGCGTCCACCGAGACGATATTCGAGACCGATCGAGACCAGTGCGAACGCGAACTTCACCCGCTTCGGACACGCATTTAGTGATATTTTTAGTGCAAAGTAGGAGCAAAAAAAAATTATTACAATCGTTCTGTTGATGGATGCTTAAATTCTACTTTAAACAATCAATCAAACGATACGAATGCTATTACCACGATACTTGTTTCGCATAAACCAGAGCTAACAACCATAGCGCGACCGCCGAGCGTAGTGTGAATTTAGCAACAAAAAGTGAAGCTTAACTCCTGTTAGTTTTCTGTGCTACATGTTTGGCACTTGGCGGCCCGCATTTATTATGTTACGCAAATATTATGATTTGGTGACCAGTCAAGTCAATAAGTAAATTAATCAATGATTACAAGTACAATTAAATATATTTAATTTGATACTTTTTAGTACTTTTCTTTTGAGTAAAAACCGTACCTAAAACATTTTTTTTTTGTGATTGAAAATTTATTAGATTATTATTATAATACAACTTCATATTTTAAATTTAAAATAAATCCATTACATTATACTTTCAAATACTATAGTCTTTGCATTGAAGGCCAATGAAAAAAAAAAGTAAACAATTAATATTGGAATTCAAAATGAATTGGCGCCAATGATTTAATTTTTCCAACGTTTCGTTGCTTACTACAGTAACTGTGTGCGTACTTGTTTTAATTAAAGAAGAGGTAGTTACAAAAAAATATAAAACAGTCAAACCACGTATTTGCAACAAAGATTTGGAGATAACTGTGTTGACCTATTGTGAGTCGTTCCCTTGTAATTCCACACCAAATGTAGCTGAAAATATTAATGTTTCTCTGCAGCCTTAAAAAATACAGTTATAAATGTTCCCGGTCTGGACGCATTGTCTAAACATTGCATCCAGGAGATAATTTAACGTCTTAATTTTTGCATCTGGTTGAATCAGAAAATTGACACCGATTTATCCCATACTTTGTTTAGCGATGAAACGTTTTGTTTTTCATAATGGTATGTAGTATGTATAACCGGAAAAATACAGATTATAAGTCACTGACTAACCCGTTACGAATAACCGAAGGCCATCGTCAATTGCGTTTTTCGTTTAATTGTTGGTGCGGTATACTGAACGACAGAATACTTTATCATCAAGTTTATGACGGAACGTTTACCACTTTTAAATATGTCGAAATTTTAAATGAGCTGTTTGAAGAGCTGGATCATTTACCTTTGTCCCTGCGCGATAAATTATTTTTCCAAGATGGAGCCTCAGCCCATAACAGCCGTATAGCAAGAAGGATGTTGATTCAAGAGTTCGGAGAAAACCTCATTGCAACGCATGGACCTGTGCCATGGCCAGCGAGATCACCATACCACACCATTGGATTATTTTCTATCGGGCTATGTTAAAAATGAAATTTACAAAGAGAGGTACAATAGTATTGAAGAATGAAAACAGTCATGGGTGGATATTTAAACAAAATAAATAATAGTGTATTGCTAAATGCAGTAAAATTATTAAAACGAAGAATCAACTTATTATGCATTGAAAATGATGGCCATCAAATGGAACAATTCATAAGTTAAGAATCAATAGGTGAGCGTAATACGTATATACGTATATAATTCATTCCCAGAATTTGATCTTTATTAGCGACTATATCGAATAGTGTTATAATGTTTTGCATAAGAATGTTTTTTTTTAATCATTGGGTTCGATTCCTCGCTAGTATATAGATTTTTCAATAAATGCAAGTATGCAGTTTTAGTTTTCGTCAAAATCGGCCTCGTGACTACTTTTAGCATTTTTCGATACTCCTCATAGTTACGGATTTTGCCACCCACGTCCACTTGAAAAATTTACCTTGTATATGTGATAACGGAAAAGTATGTAATCCGTCATTGTATACAATTTTTTAAACAGATAGGAAATGTATGATCTTTTTTATAATATCTACTATTTCTAGGAAATCTATACACTTCCTAAATAGCGATCGTAATGTATAACATTGTGGAAGTCAATGGGTACATCGGGAATGTGGAGCATTCCTCTCCACTTTATATACATATATATATATATATATATATATATATATATATATATATATATATACATAGGTGTAGACAAAGGCATGTGAACCGGTGGGTGGTAATGAAAAAACTGACTGAATCTAAATAATGTATGACATTTTGTGGATTCAATAAAGTATTTTCATTTTCACTTCATTGCATTTGAATATCATAACCTAACGAATGTTTCGTTGCGTTGGGGTATTTTGTTCCTCAGTTTACTAGTGTCTTTTATTTACTTTATAGTTTATACACAGAACCATTCATATTTTATGTGTAAGTTAGCATCGCACTATTGCATATAATTCTTAGGAAATATATACATTTCCCAGGAAATGTTTGTATTAAAAAAACTTCAAATCATTATTTCACACATTTCCTACCTATGCTCGGAATTGTACACATTTTCTAGCAATTGTGTACAATTCCTAGTTTTCATACACTTCCGGTAACATATTATATGTCGGAGGATATCACCCACGAGAAAGTCATATCGACCGACATTAGTGTACTAGGCCGGTGTAGGGCCGGCCCGGCTCCGCCCGGGTGCAGGTACATTTTGAATCCAGTCCAAATCAGCAACATAATTATTATTCACATACTATTTTATTTATATTCAAACTCAATACAGTCCTCTGTGATGCTTATTACGTCCCGTCCCGTTATATCCCGCCCTGTTCCACCTTATTCTCACACAAAGCTAAAATCCTGTCCCATCCCATCCCTTCCGAGTATAAAAAAGTAACAAATAATTTGAATTCCTTGTTCGCCCCACGGAAACACTATATTTTTTTTGATAAAAAGCATCCTATATGTAAATCCAGGGTGTCAGCTAAATTCATACGTCATACATATATAGTCGTTTCTGAGATCATAATAGGTTTTCTCAAATATCTGCCATGTACAGACATCGATCAATTCCAAATTTATTATAAATATAGATAGATTCAGTCGTTCAACGAGCTATGGAGGTGACTACACTCGGTATCTCGGTATATCGGTATATCGGCTGAAAGATAGAATCAGAAATGAGGTGATCCGAAAGAGAACCATGGTAACCGACGTAGCCTAACGGATTAACAAGTTGAAGTTAATAATATACATATGTATAGTATTTATTTTGGATAAAGTAAGAAAGATTTGTTTCTCTTTAATATTGAGAGCGAAGATTTCAATACAACCAAAAAGCAGATGTGAAAATGGTGATGGTGGAGCGCAGAGCGTGCGGCGGCGCGGCGGGAGCGAGGTGGAGAGCAGGTAGCGGGAGGTGAACGCACGCGGCTGCTCGCTGCACCGCGCCGCGCCGCCGCGCCGCCGCGCTCCCTGCGTCACCGCGGCCTGGGAGCGCAGCGAGCGCCGCGCCGCCGCCATGCGCCCCGCCTGCACTCCCTAACTGCATTCGTCATCGCGCCGTTGACTAATGGGAAAATGTCATTAGCCACTTTGACAGTTGAAAGGTCAGGCAGGACAGGCGAGGGGCGCGCGTTCACCGCGAGGGTTAGACGGTCTGTGGGAGCCGCCGCGGTCGCCTCGCACGCACGGTCACAACTATCCTTGGTGATTCACAAAGATCTAAGCAAACACTGACACTGTTGTGAGTGTTCGATCGCGGACGTTGAGTGTGGTTAATAGATAAATCGGAGGCGGCCCAGTTGCCGATGGCGCCGAGCACAGTGGACCGAACGCGGGTCGCTATGAGAGCGCGCGGGGACAGCTTGCCAGTCACGCTCGCATCTGCGCTGCGCTTTGTTGCATGTATAAAGAAAACACCTTTAAGTTTGGAGACTCAACAAAAGACGGCACAGAGGGGTGAAAGCGCGCTGATCGGTACGCACGCCGCACGCACGATGGAACAATAATAACACATACACACATACATTCAGACACACACATACACATAAGCCTGTGTTACGAGACAAGCGGCATCGGCGAACCGCACGCAAAAAACACATGTACCCAATGGTGTGCGCCCGAGCTATAATTAGTTATTGGCATTTATCACCCGAGTTTTTGTGGCCATTAATAGTTCATAACGGTGTCGGAGAGTCGCGTCTGTGCGTCCGGTGCGTGTCGGCTCGCGCCAGCACTGCCCGCGGAAAGGAGTCGAGAGGCGCGTGTTTACCGGGGAATGCATTGGCGAGGTCGGCGGTGCCCCAGTCATGTCGCGGCTGCACTATGCACTGGAACATGGCGGCGCGCTCGCGAGCTCGCGGCCGCCGGCGCTCGACTGTCCGCCCGCAGCCGCCGCGCAGCCTCCGAGCGAGATGCGCCCCGTGCCGACACCGCACCCCCGTCCCCGTCCCCGCACCGGCTCCACCGCGCCCCCGCCCTCACCCCGCACACCCGCGTCGATCTCTCCCGTTTCCGCGCTTCCGCCACCGTCGACGAATGTACCCTCACAAGTTAGGACACTAGCACGCAAGATTGCAAAGCGCAGCGCGGCACTACATCACGCACGATAACGAAAGTGTCGGATTGTTCATTCTTCATTAAGGAAAAGGCTCGCTAGTGTGTTGCGCTAGAGCGCGCGCATGCCGCGTACTGCTACTGGCTAGTTGCTACTGTGCACAGCGGTGGCGACGCCGCGCCGCGGAGGCCACAAGTGCAGAAGATCGGTGAAGCGACTCATGACCGTACAATGACGAAATAAGTTGATGCATCTAATTATATTTCTATAGAGATCGAAAAGTTTTTATACATAAAACTACTCTATACATCAAAACAGATACTAAAAGCACGTAACATCGAGAATGTGTGGAATTGAATAACATCAGATGGATATCAGTCGGTGCATCAGGACGGGTGGTGGGCGGCGAGCCACTAGCCCAATAATGATTGCACCGACTGTTATAAATAACATAACAGGAAACGGATTCAGGGGAAATCCATTCGCACCCCGCCGGGCGGCGGGGGCGGCGGCGGCGGCGGCGGTGGCGGCGGCGCGAGCGGGTGGCGCGGAGCGAGCTCGGAGACGCGCATCGAGACCCAAGCGAGCCCGCCGCGCGGCGGACCCTCCCTCGGCGAACACGAGCACTCGGCGCCCGCAGCTCCCGCCGGCACTGGCGATGCTAGCCAGTCTCACACTTGACACTCGTGCCAGTTTAATAATTGAGCGGTAACTGGCGGCACGATCATTAAATGTCGACAGTAGCGAGTGTGCGAGGCGCAGGGGGTGGCTCGGGACGCGAGCGGGGTGCGGCGCGGGTGCGGGGTGCGGGAAGCGGAACCGGTCACACGGCGTTGGTGCCAAGGCTGGCCGAGTTGGGCTGCAGCTCGCAGGAGGGCGGAAGTCCTCTTGCCCGTGGCCCGTGCAGCGTGCACTGTGCACACTAGTGTGTCCCGCGGTCGATACTGAGCTCGCATCAGCCGCGAGCCGCCGCGACGCCTACTGCGCAGTATCAACCTTCACAACTCACACTCATAGTGCAGCTGGCAGCGACGGTAAACATAACGATGCCAGCCTATAACTCACAATGTTTTTCCGGCGCGCCGGTCTGTTACTTTAATAAGTAACTGTTGTTATGTTAACTGATCACGGGCCGCAATATGCGTCGATCAGAGATTGCTTGTCGGTATACATAAATCAAATAAAATGGAAAGCGATTGCAACACATTACGGATAAACAAAGATTATTTTTATTGCAATGAATGGCGATACGAGCATGCCATTCGCTTGATGGTAAGCGATAGGACCGCTCATGGACAGTAGTAAAACAAAACATCACCATGAATTACAAAGGAATGCTTGGCATTCCGCTACGCCTGCCATCTTGAGACATAAGGTGTAAAGTCTCATTGAGTCCAGTATTTACGCTGGCTACAATGTCCTTCAAACCGAAACATAACAATGCATTTACACTGCAATTTGGCGGAAGAAATAGACATTGCAGTGGTAACCTACCCAGGCGGCCTCTCACATATGAGAGACCTGCCACCATTGATTGTAGGGCTTCGGACAATCTCACACAACAAGTGTGTCGTTTTCCTGCGAGCCAGTAGCACCAGCGCGGGCGAGCCGCTCTACTCTACACTAGCTACAGAGTACAGAGTACAGACTACTGCAGCTAACGCAACACTGCAGCACTTTCACATGTAATCATTACTAAATGTATATGTAGATTGTAGAGACACACACAAGTAGGTGCTTATAGGTGCGGGTCGGCAGAAGACGAGTGACAACGGAATCAGAAGGGCCAGGCAGAGATGCAACCAGGACACTCACCTTTCGCCTAGTATTTTCCGTCCCACGTTGAGATAGGGGGCGAGCCTATCGCCATATCGGACACAAATTCCTGACTCCGGGCTGATAATGAATAGAAAAATCCAATCTTACTCTCCCCGACCCGGGATTCGAACCTGAGACTTTACAATCATACCGTAGTACCTACAACTGCGTACCGAAGCAGTCTTAGGTGATATCAAGGACCAACTGTTGTTTTTCTTCTTGTGGAATAATGTTGCACAAATTTATGCGGATTATTATTAAATATAGAACTTCGTCAAAAATTATCATCATACTTAGTATTATTTATTATATAAAAAATAATTTTAAAAAATTCAACCGACTTGCCAGCCGATCAGCTATGCCTCGCGGTTTTCCCCGTATAGCTTATAGTAGGCCAGCTGGCACCGACCTCAAAACAAAAATATTTGCATATTTAGGTATTATAGATTTAATAAAAGATTCGTTTTATTTCTCTCTTTTTATGACACTTTGAAGTCGGTTTAATTTTTTTTATTATTGTTTATTTCTTCATTTTTTTAATTTCTATAGCAGTAATTTAAACTATTTTTTTTAATTTTCTTAGTGAATGAGACAAACTGTACTCTTTATCTCATGGTGTCCTAAAGTGTGCGCCCTGGTGCGTAGCGCCGCGCTGTGGAAGTAGAGGAGGGCGCCGCGAAGGAATTCTCTCTCTTTCAAATTTTGTGTCTATTTATCTAACTAGTATCATTTTACATTTAAACCAGCTAGATAGATTAGTGCGCCAAGACAAAAAGTAAACATGCATGTGCGCCGCGGATTGAAAAAGGTTAGGCACCCCTGCTCTATCTCAAAAACTACTGAACCGATTTCTATGAAACTTACACAGCTCCTAAGTTGAACTATACCTAATCCAACGCAAAAAGAACTTTTGAAGTCACACTTATAATTTTTGAGATATGCGTGGACAAACATACAAACACACATACATTTATGAAATTTGGCACACGTGCTCAGAAGCTGTTATAGACCAACATATCCAAAAATAGTGCAAATCTGACAAAATTACATACATACACATTGAATTGATAATCTCCTTTTTTTGAACTCGATTAAAAATAGTCAATACCATGTTTGAACAACTAACTCGTTTAGCCTTACCCCTTATAATAATTAATATCAACCCAGAGGACACTGCACGATACAGCTTGTAAGGAGGCTGGCGGGGCCGCTGCGTGCAGGCAGGGGGGCGCACAGTGAGTCGGCGACGCTGGCGGTGCGTCACGCTGCTGCGAGGCTCATTAGATTGCTTGGAGCACGCGCCGCCGGAAGCCGCCGCTATTGTTCCACGGCATCGGCGCGGCGTCACCCCGAAGCAGCACCAGGCGAGTGGCAACCCTGGCTCTCCCCGAACTCGCGCGCCCCCGCGCCCCCGCAGCCGCCTGTGGCATCTACGTTTAATACGTAATCAGATAGCGAACGCGCTACTTGTGTTCAATATTAACGATCGCTGTGACTGCGGCGAGGGGCACGCTGCCCGCTGCTGTGCCGCTGCGGACTGCGCTGTCTCCGGAGGAAAGGAACTCACTCGGCTGCCTGCCGCCGATGCCTTACACTCACGCCGGATATGTGTATAGGTGTAATAATATATGGTATAAAAGGTAAATTCTACATACTGCCAAAAAAATCTTGGTGATCGCCTATGTACGTCGTCCAAATCGAAGCCCAAACTTTCAACGGGTGACAATTTTTTTTTATCAGCCCTTTAAGTCCCACTGCTGGGCAAAGGCCTCCTTCCCTTCCTTCCATTTGTCACAAATATAAAAATATTAAACATATGAAATTAATAATTTAGGTAAGTACTGGTAGTTTAGTAGTGAACATTGCGCCGCTCTCGCTGCACGCGACACATCACACAGGCACTGCGGGTACTCGTACTATCACTAATTATTTTTACGCCTGTTCCGATACACGGCGCGTGCGGACAAGACGACGCACTTGTTGAGCGACACTCGGCACAAACAAGTAGACAACAGCAGTAGCTACTCGCCAGCCGCCACCTTCGTCACGTGTGTCCAGTGCACGAGCTGCGGAGACGACCATTGTGCGTTCCTACCTGCCGGTCTAACGTGCATTATTGACATCGACCTCAACATAATATTATCTTCACAGTGGAGAAACTCCACTGAAAACCCCACTGCAGACTACAATTAATGGTTAAGTATCACGAAAAAATATTTACATGGGTCATATAATGGAAGCTGCCAATACTAATAATCAATATAAACCGTGCCTAAAACAGGAACAAAATGCCTGTTACACAAGGTCAGTATAGCATATAACGTTACGCGTTATTCACATGTTCTTAATATTATGCTGCGTTTATCGGACCGACGACCACCCTGCAACAATGTATGACGTGCAGTTTGTTCTTTGCCGGTGTCGTCGTTGGGTGTAGATTGTAGAAGCATTGACACGCAAGCGAATCATCTAAGCAAAAGGAACATATTTTGTGCGTAAAGGAAGGGTATTAAGAGTATGAGTTAGGCGATGCGTGTGTGTCGGGAGGAGCGACCCTGGGTCACCCACGCCGCGCCGCCGCCACTACCGCGGAATAGATATCCGCACGTAAGGCTAAAGGCACCGATGAACGTAGTAAGTCCATTGAAGCGGGCAGCGGGCTAGGGACCGCGCTAAATATAGCGCGCCGGCGCCGCCCCACTCTGATTCACGCGACGCCAAACAAACGAGGGGATTCGAATTGTTTTGCACTGTAAACTACTAGCTAGTTGTTAGAGCATTGCATGGAGGAAGAAGCGCGTGCCTCTAGCCGTGACAAACCCGCCGTAAGAGCACACGAGCCGCGCGCCGCGTTACTCACCGATCACTCTGTCTGCGACGAACGCTTTTAAAACCAGAGCAAATATAAGGAAAACCTTATTTGTCGAGCTGGACTCGGGTTGTGGAGCGCGGTCGGATTCTTTGTTCGCCGCGAGCCACGCACCGGCCGTACAAGGATAAAACTTCCATTAAATGAATTATGAGCAATGCCTACACTTCGATAATAATCTATTATTGACAAAGGTTTGACATAAACTTAGCAACCACTTCCAGGTTACAAGTAGGAGCCGGTCAGCAGATGGCGCGGCGTGAATAATGGCCGCCGCCTGCTCTATTGTCGAGGCACTGATCTATTCATTTCGCCGGCACGTAATCAGCATACTAATATGGCGACGGTCACCGCCGCGCTCACGCTCATTTACAAGTCCGTGGAATTAACAACTTGCCTCTAGGACTCTACGTGCACATATGAAAATTATTTAATATCAACATCACTTCATTAAATGTGGTGCGCTGTTGATAGACCAGATGCAATCTGCCGTCACGGTGGCCAAAGGCCTGCCTGCACCTTGTCGGTTAAGGGTAACACCGTGAGGCAAACTGCGTAGCGTAGACATGTTTACAAGAATTTCTGCAGTACGTCCAGCAGGCACCAACGGAGGCCAGCGTAGTACAGGCTAGTAGCCAGTGGGGAAATTTGGGATGATACAGTTCAGTACATGATATCAGTAGTTGAATGACATGTTATTAGTTATCCCATAGCATGCATGAAGGCGTGTGTGGGGGCGCGAGGCGCGGCTCCCCTGTGTGTTGTTTCGCAACTGGTGGTAAGTGAACAGAGCCGCTCCCTCACCACCCCCTCCACACTTTACACACTAAACTAATCATTGACTCATACTATTTTTTCCCACTTAAAAATAATATTTTGGTAATGTTTGCATGTAGTAAATAATTACTTTTGAATCAATTTACCCTTAATATATTATGTACTATACGCGACAAGTCGCCATGGCAATTTTCTAATGATGTACTCGTAGTATCAGGTTTCAAGTAATTTATATTCGGCTGGCACCGACCTCAAATATTGTTAGCATATATAGGTATTTTAGATTTCTTAAAAGATTAGGTTTATTTATCTTTTTTTACTACACTTTTGAATACGGTTTAATGTTTTTTAATTATTTTAATTTTCATTGTATGTTTCATATTTCAGTACTAAGTTATTGTTAATTAAACGTAGTTTATTATGGTAAATTGTGCAGAGCTTGAATGCGATTTATGCAGGCGTAAAAATCTGAATAATTGTAGTTTTTACAGGTAGGGGTCACATATTTCCAATGCTGTTTAGTGATGAAATGCCCTAAAAGCATTCATTGCCTATAATTTTTTTATCAAATACGTGAATTTGTTTTAATTTTAACCAACATTTGCTAGGGATTGATTCGCAGTTTCGATCAATAATATGTTGTCGATAAAAATAATCGATGACAATTCATATTTCGCTACAATTTTATAGTCTTGAATTATAATATTAATTCTACAATATCAGTTATTATTTCACTTTATTTTTGCACTATTGATACTTTCTAAATATTTATAACAAATCGGGTGCGTGATTGACTATTTCAACTAACTGTGCTGTGTGCTACGGAGGCTGTAAATGTAATAAAACAATAGTATATTAGACATTAATAGAAAAAATCGATACTTCTATGCACCATTTCATCATCATTGCCTTAAAATGTGACATCGAAAAACCTGAATCATCTCATTATTCATTTATAATATGTAGATATTTTTATAAACACTATAATAAGATATAGCTAACATAAAAAAAACCTAACTTGAGACCGCTAGCTATATCGATATCCATATGATAAAAATCGACGGTACATGGCGCAGCATGATTTGTCAAGCACACATGCAAACTTCATGCAAACTATCACAACCCCGCTTTGGTTTCTCTCAAAATGTTCCATTCCCGATCTATGTTTTATACTACATCTATGGTGCTGAACGAGTCCGCATCGACAGCAGTTACCGATTTCCATCCGACTCACATTGTTATTTGTGTAATATATTGTTGAGTATTGAAATGACTGTGATAGCTTTTAAAGCTATAGAAAAAACAATAATTCATTCTCATTCTGACGGTTTTATTTTTATTCTGTTCATACAGTCCCCCATATAAATATTTCGTAAATTTGTAATATTGCATATAATAAACTTGACTTAATTATTATAGTCTGACCAGCGAGTTTTGGCACAAGAAATTGGCAGCAAATGTAAAAATCTTTCAGCTGTTAACCCCGACTATAGTTGGAAAAATGATTTCGATACTTTTATTATAATTTATTTTTAATTTATTTTGACCAGAACAAAAAATATACTTTAAATATTCTCCAATTACGTTTCGCTTGTTCAGTTTAATTTACAGTCCACGTATTAAATTGATGAACATTTCACATTGCACTTTCTAGACTAAAATATCCTAAACTGCGACTATTCTTCAGGTAATACTTTTATTGCAAAATAATCATGTATAAATTCAAAAAACGTAAAAAATATGATTACATAAATTGTTTTGTCTACAGTGGGAATAAAATTTTCAAACTCATATATATAAATATTTATATGAAAAATAAAGGCAAAATAAAAGAATTTTTTAAAACATATATTTATTCTGATCCATAATCAAAATCTGATTCGAGAAATTCGAAGCCAGCTAATGATTCATCACTTTCGCTGTCATCATCACGAGTATTGATAAGAAATGGTTCAAGTCCATATTCTGTGATTCTGTCCTTTTCTTTATATTCATTTTCATGCAAAATACCTTGAATACAAAAAAAAAAACATGTTTTTAATAATAATGTATGGTAATCATGCAAAACTTATAGAAATAAAAGCCAACAAAACTATATTTTTAGATAAATCTTGAATTAGTATCAAAGTATCAAAACCTTTGGTTGTACTCACTTGCCGCAGAAACAATTGTATCCAAAAGTCGAAGTTTTTCCTCGATTTGCCGATTTATATCGATTTTCTTCGACTCCGGACACAGCTTTTTATTGGTTTTGGCATTTTTAACACAGAAACAAGCGTAAACAACGAAAGCACAACAACCAACAACAACAAGAAGAGGTTATTAAGAAAATTAGTTTGACAGTTGTCAGTGTTGCTATATGAAGAATTTAAAATAAGCCTTGTGCCAGCACTCGCTTGTCAGACTCTATTACTCTTATGTAATTACGTTGCAAACAAAATATATCGATATAAACTACTTCGAACGTGATATTACATGGCTAGAATATTGCCATGCCGACCTGTCGTGTCTACTGTACAAGCTCTGCGTTTGAACTTTTATTGCGCCCATCGCGTATTGGCGTATCTATACGCTATTTATCTAGAACGCCAGTGTCCTGTTGAATTGTGTTGTACGAAATGTATTTATGTATGATAAAAACAGGGTTTTTCATTGATTTTGCCATGCTTAATAAATAATCTTTCATCGTTGACTTTAGTACGTTATAGCGCGGAACGTGTAATTTAACACACGTGTAAAACGCGTTACCTACGCACGCTCGTCTAGAAACATGCAAAAATTGTGTCGAAGATTGCCGAAAGTATTGTGGCCCATCAGCGACAATGTGGACGCGCCATAATGTGAATAGTGTCGCGAGTGGAGACTGGAGAGCACATCGGATTTCGGAAGCGCACAGTCAGCGGCAACATGTGCATTGTGCGTGCCACATGTGTGCCGGCCGTACCTCGCCCCCCGCCCCGCGCCGCCTCACTTCAACCGTCAACGTGTAATGCTCTCCGACATCTCTGTGTCCCTAGTCTCTGCGCCGTCTAGATACTAAAAACTAATCACTATTGTAGTTATAGTTCGGTACGTATACAAGACTACCCGTGATAATACTATGTGAACGAAAGCTCATATACACATAATGTATTCAGACTTAATACATAGCACGCTGTATGAGCAGTATGGCAGCGAGGAACAGCGGCTCGATATTATGGGAGGCAACGTCATGTGTTTACGTTAGCCAGACACGGCAATTCATTACAAATCAACAAACAGTTATATTTGGTGGAGAATTGATTAAACACATCGCTATGCATCCCGCGAGCACTCGTTGGTTGAAATAGGAGATGAAAGTGTGTATGGAAAATCTAAACCTTTGAAGTTACAGATGTCAAACTTAGCACTTTAGTTTACTTATTTAAAGACAAAAATATTTGCATACTTTGTTTTATGAAAATTAAAGGGGTTACAATAAGGGTAGAAATTTAATATGCAAAATCGTAACGGCTGAAGCTATTTCTATGAAAATTTATATTTTAGCTCCTTATTACAGACGAAAAATAATAGCGTGCAATAATTTTGGATAAATAGTATTATGGGGGTGGAATAAGGGATGAAATATAATTTAGAAAATCTAAACCGTTGAAGTTACAGATGTCAAACTTGGCACTTTAGGTAGTCATTAAAAAACAAAAATGTCTACATACTTTGTTTTCTTAAAATAAACCGTCAAGGGGTTAAAATAAGGGTTAAAATTTTATATTAAAAATCGAAACCGCTGAAGCCGTTTCTATGAATATATATATTTCAGTTCTCTAATACGAACGAAAAATAATGGCGTGCAATAATTTTGGAAAAACAGCATTATGGAGGTAAAATAAGGGTAGAAATATTGTACGGAAAACCAAAACCGCTAAAGCTATTGATGTAAAAAAAAAAAATTGACTCATTACCAGTAACGAAGAATAATATCATGCACTATAAATAAAAAACGAGTGTGCTTTGGACCATTCGACTGAAGTAAAACCTTCTTTAGCTCCATCTGTATAATTAATAAAAGTTGCTTTTATCACGAATTTTTACAAGGGTCTATCCTTCACCGCGATATATTATTTTAAATCACATACACAAATGTATATTAACAACAAAAAAGAATACGTACCGACAATTAACTTCAAATCTATATATCTATGCAGTTTAGTTTATGTCAAAAGTTACTTTTGTCAAGAATTTTCACTTACACTTAAGTTTAATTATGACTAAATTAACTTTTTTTCTCCACAGATATAATTGAACACATTTTTTCCAAACGCGTCAAAAGAGATAATATATAAATAGACGGAATTATGAAAACCCCAATATTTGGTTTTCTTTTTCACTCGGTATTGTCGGTTTTATTGTAAACCCAATTCTCAACACTGGCTAGTCGGAACATACTTAAGTAAATGAGAAAATTATAGTATGATGGAAGACTCAAATTATCCCTGTCAACTATATGCGTTATTGGTATGTAATTGAAAGATGAAAACCCAAGGGCGAAAAAATGCAAGGGACGTCGTAGAGAATAAACACAAAATAACTCAATCACAAAATGAAAATACATACTTATCAATTTAATTTTAAATACACATACTTTTCGAGATAAATTAATATACAACGAAGTTTGACAAATACTTCATACTAATGACTTGACAGGTGTCAAATATGAATATTGCTTTCATTATTTATTCGTTTATTGGTCACGTAGGCAATTAAATAGCTCTTGTGACAAGTCAATACACATAAAACTTATTATCAATTTACAAAAAAATATATATTTACTATTATTTATAAAAAAAATATATTTTTTTTTATATATTTTAATTAATATTTTAGTCATAAGTATAATATTTATTATGTTTTTATGGTAATATCTATTTTCTTTTTTTTTCAAGGAAATACATTATTTACGTTAATCAGTGTCTGAGTAGACCATGAGTATTATTAGTAACGGTGCGTAGGTAGCGGTTTACTGTTACCACGGGATCTAACGCGGCCCTGCCTGAGAAGACCCGGCGAAACAAACTCAGTGGGCTTTCATTACCATTGGAACTACGCGACTAGACCCAATTCTGCGTATATCCAGCGAATAGTACTCAGTGAGCTTGTTTTGGGTCCAATGATTAAATAACGACCATGAGTATTTCCGAAACATCTCGTAATTTTAGGCTTACTACCGGATCCAACGGGGCCCTGACTGAGAAGACCCGGCGAACAAACTCAGCGGCCTTAACTTTACCACTGGATACTACGCGGCGCGACCCAATTCTGAGTAGATCCAGCGAGTCAAACTCAGCGGGCTTGGCTTTGGTCAATTTACTAAAATAAATATTTATGACTTGTCTTACAAAGTTTGACGACATGTTTATTATTAATTTTATTTTTATTTCTCGATCGGTCGTCATATGTTTTAAATTTTCAGTTAATGATTCATTAATGTAGTGGTAGATTAATTTAATTGATTAGGTACTTAGTTGTCTGATTTCATTAGTTTTTAATTAACAAATTTTAATTTCATATTTAGTTATTTGTAATCTGTTTGATTATTTGTAAATGGGAATTTAATAAGTGAATGTCTTAGTGCCCCAGGAGGTCGCAAAGTGCAAGAGAACATCTAATACCAGGCTTCTTTATCATCAATATATTGTTTAATACTATAATAACCCCTAGTCATAAGCACGCCTTTGATATGTTTCTTAAATAATTTGTCCGGTAGATGCCTTATCGAATTGGGAATTTTATTATAAAATTTTATACAATTACCTACAAAAGATCTTTTAGACTTTTCTAATCTAAAAGAGGGTATTGCTAGTTTATTTTTATTTATTGTATTAGGTGACAGTAGGTGTCGCTAACCTTACAAAACTTATTGAGCTGTTTACGAACGTGCATTATATTCTGAAATACATATTCAGATGGCACGGTTAGTATATTACTTTCCTTAAAAACAGATCGTAAAGAATCGCGACTACCTAGATCATAAATAGCGCGGACTGCTCTTTTTTGCAATATAAATATGGGATCAATATCGGCAGCTGATTCCCACAATAGAATGCCATAGGATATTATACTGTGAAAATAAGCAAAATATACTACTATACAAAATATACAGTAAGTTTTTTTTTATATTATAAAAATAGTAGAAATATTTTAAATTATATGTCCTTATTTTTCTTATAAATTTTATTCCGATGGTGTAAGATGAAAATAAAACGAGAAATAAACCTAAAAAAATAAGCCTAATTTTTAGTCATCATGAATTTCTTGCCCGAACTTGGACCAAATCGAATGATCTCCTTCAATGATTAATCATGGATCTCTATTGACAATTTTCAACTTCCATTGTCTTCATCGTGTCACAGTATTTCCGTAACGCTCTCGTCATGCATTCGCCTATTTACCCCCCAAGTCAAGCGTGCCTAAAGAAGTTTTACTTCAAAAACATCTTAGTTAATGCGTAGTTTTCTTTATTAGTCCTGAAGGGACGAAAAGGGGTTTGTTTTGAACGAAGTTTCTTAGCGCTGTTTCGGGTCTAAATTAATTAACAGAAATCACTAACATGGGAAAAACAATATAATTATTGCATGGTTTACATTTGAGAAATAAGTAGTTTTCTATACTTCATAAATTCAATTTCGTTGTCAGGATTTTAGATGAGCGGAGTTTTAGTTGGATGTATTCTTGTTTACGTATTTTTTAAATTATATTCGTCGTAATTTCGTGTTTGTATAATATCTATCGACAAAATAAAAGCAATTCCAACAACATCCCTATTTAGACATAAAGTGGGACGTACGCGATGAGACCGGTCTCATCCGGATTGCATTCGATGGAAAATAATGGGACGGGATGTATCAGAAAGAAAAGGAGCCAGATGAAGTGGGACGGAATAGGATTGGAAAAGGGATAGTAGAAACTGAGGATGAGTTCAGGAATACAAAAGTTTGAAAGGGAATAAGATGTTTCTGGTGTGGAGCGGAGTCTAAACATTTAAGCACCCAGACGAAGCTGGTCCGGGCCGCTAGTAATATAATATATGAACTAAATATGTAAATAATCTCGTATAAAAACTTCTACAGCCAGAGAAGCCAGCTGTAAAGCACCACGGATCAAATCATATTTACATTTAAATGCGACCTAGGTATTACATGAGCTGTTATTTTTTTATTATATATATACTTGATTCCAGTAATAAATATGGCAAAAAAAACAGAATTCATCCTAGTCTCTACGGATATTCTTCCTAGTCTCTACAAGGTCCATGTGGTATACAAGTCCAGATGATATTTGCATACTATCCAGCTTGGTTTTACGCTGATTCTGCCAAAGCCTGCACTCCCAAAGGATATGATGCGCAGACTGTTCATATTCGCAATTAGGTGTAGAACATGGGCACGGTACTGGTACCTATGTATATACTGGTATGTAAGCCATATACTTTTTTCTTATTCTCTATAATATGCAGATTTCCTTCTAATGTTTTCCTTCACTGCTAATGTGCGTGGTAATTGACTATCAACGCACACATGACTCCAGGGGGGTTACTCTATGATGCGAAACGAAGTTCGAATGTTCGAATGACGGACGTAAAACTGTAAGAATGTGCCTAGGTACCCCATGAAATATTCTAATCCTGTATCGTATGTCGTAACCATGAACTAAGTTCGGAGTGAATGATACGTGTCATAAAGAATAGTACTGATTTTTAGTAGTGGAAAACTTATAACTTACTTCGAACGTCGAAATGTTCGAACATTCGAACTTCGTTTCGGATCATAGATTAACCCCTCTGGCTTGTACTGCGGATTGAGTCGTTGAAATAATGTGCTTGCCTTCTAAATAAACGCACGCACATGGGGTGCAGAGTGCGAGCTGGACTCGTACCGGTCCGTTTCATTCACTTGATTGGTTAAATGGTGTGAGTTTGAGCACGCCACGGCCAACATGACAGGATAGAAATAAGTGATTGAAAACAGGAGAGGCGCAGGAGGACGCAGTCGTGATTAATATACATGAGATGTCGGCGGACAGGCGCTGGCGCACGAGTCGCATGCACGACGCACCGCATTCGAGGAAAATTTCTATTACAATAACAAATACAATGCGCCTGGCGGCGATCGTGCACCGCCTCCCACCCGCCGCTGGAGCAGAGGAACACAGGACGTACCCTCCCGGCGGCGCATGGCGTTACCTCACATATCCGCAAAGTCCATCAGAATTAGCCGGCAAGCTTATCAGTCATCACACTGGGTGAATTTAAACAAAATTTGAACAAAATTGCAGTTTGCGCTAGTGGCGTAACAAGACACATTACCACTCAATGACACTTCATTAATTTGAACCCAAACCGGGTTTGTTATCGTCGAGGACGATAGCGTGGCGTATTTGCCGTATATGCTGGCTGCTCACATCACTGTATTGTATTCGAATAGCTTATGTGCGCCGCGGACTGAAAACAGTTGGACACCCTGATTTATATCCTGGTTTATCTCAAAAACTACTGAACCGGTTTTGATGAAACATACACAGCTCCTAAGTTGGACTAAACCTAAACCAACGCAAAAAAGATTTTTGAAATCCGACTTATACTTTTTGCGATACGTTTGGACAAACATACATACATTTATGAAATTTCGCACACGTGTTCAGAAGCTGGTGTATACCAACATATCTAAAAACCATGCATTCTGACAAAATTACATACATACACGTCGAATTGATAATCTCCTTTTTTTGAAGTCTATTAAAAATTACCCACAATAAGCTATACAACATCACGCTTCGAACTAAGCGGGTAAAACCGCGAAACATAGCTGCTTGGCTGGCATCGACCTCAAAAACATTGTTTGTATATTTAGGTATTATAGATTTATTAAAAGATTAGTTTTATTTCTCTCTTTTTATTACACTTTTGAAGTCGGTTTAATTTTTAAAAAAATATTTTTTATGTTACATTATACACATTGAAGTATTATACCAGAGCGGACATCGGGAACAAAATCTCTGCGCATTGCGCTGGTATAGGATTTCCGTGTGAGTGCACACCAGAAACCCAGTGAAGCGAAAGCAAAGCTGTTACTGCGTAGGCGTGACAGAGATAAAAACAGAAGGAGTGGTACGGTATAACTGTTCATTTTTGTTACATTTTGTTTGCAGTGTCCACTCTTGTATAATATCTCATAATATCAGATTACTTGAATTGTATAAATAATTTTAGCTGTGTAATTTTTATAAATGTTGATGGGTTTGTCATATCCTTCTTGGATAAATCATGTAAAGATTAAGATTAAAAAAATATTCTTCAAGTAATTTTCAGGTAACTTTAGGTTTCCTAAAGTTTCAGGTTTTATAAAGATGTGTTAGCAGAGTTATCACTTATTATTTATTTTATTTGGAGATTAAGGAATACATAGTGTGGACGACGAAAGTGGTTATAGTCAACATTCCACGAGTTCGCAATGTTGCTGTAACGAGCCGGGTACTCGCCACTCGGTAATGTTTTTGTCAACGTTCATTGCACATACTTAACCGAAACGAGTTACAATTTGTTTTTAAAGTAAAAGTTTCCTTATTGCAATTACACTGAATGACTTTGGTGTCAACATGTAAACTATTCAAATCCATTCAATATTATTGTACAAGCATGAGTGGCGACAGCGTATAGAGTATGGGGAGAGATTGCGGCGGCCGGAACTGTAGGGATGTGTGCCAAAGGTCTATGTGCCGCGTGAGGAAATAACAATGATACGTGTTCGGACGCGCGCGACGCCGCGGCCGTGTTGTTGTTGTTTGGGCCCGGCGCTAGCGGCGGAGTCGGCGCCGCGAGATAACTCGCTTGTTGTTTTGTTGTGATGGCCTTAATTAGCACACAGGCACGGTTCAGTAGCCGCCCCGGGAGCCGGGGCCGGGAGGCGGCCGATACGACACGCCTCCACTGCGTTATCTCGTACGCAAGTCGCTATACATTCCACGACGCACTACGATTGTTCGTAACACCATCACAATCATTTTACTAAGAATAAGTCGCGCAGACGCTATATCGAATGTATCCTACACAACAATCTATCGGGGGTAACGGCAATGCCCCCGCCAAGTGGGGCAAGAAAGCGGCCGTTTACGGTTTACCTAAGCTTTTATTAGCGGTAAAAAAGTAGCCTATGTCCTTTCCCTAGGTCTAATCTATCACTGTATCAAGTTTCTTTAAAATCGGTTCTGTGGTTTAGGCGTGAAAAGGTAACAGACAGTTACTTTCGCATTTATAATATTAGTAAGGATTTCTACCATTTTTACGTCTGTCTTAGCAATATTTATAGAGGTGACATCTGTGAAGTCACTAGTATGAAACATCTGTCAAACTTCCTTGTTTGTTTTATCTCTATATGTATGTGTATTTGAAATTAACTACATTTAAAGAATGTGTTTTCTTTTTGTGACTGGGTAATTTTGTGTTTATTCTCTAGGACGTCCCTTGCAGTCAATGCATTATCTGGTTCCAGCAATACTGCAGCACATATAAGTAAAAATGTTTGTCATCGCCATGTGTGCATTAACTATGAAAAGTCATTGCTGCTAACCTGAAGTCAACAGCTTAGACGTGACACCGACCGTGAAAGCCAGTATGGATTGATCCTAAATAATTGTTTTCTTTTTCATTGTTGTATAAGGTAGATTCAGATATTTTTTCATACTAACACGGCAAAGTGACTAGCTTAAAGTATCAAAGTAATAAACACGTGCACTGCCCCTCGAAAATGTATTAATACCAGGTACAAGGAAGCTAAGTAAGAATAATTACAATAAATCTTTTAACTACTCAAATGTGTTTTTTTCTCGTTTTCTTGATAGAATTACACACTTTTTAAATAGATATTTCTGCCGACAAAAGCTTTCAATATTATTGTTATCACAAAAGGCACCAATTCAGCGTTTACATAATAATGCAACACATTTTATTTTAATTTATTTTGATAGTTAGTTATAGTTACTCCAAACTTAAAATGTTGTTTCTGTATTTAAAGGCGGCGATAACCGTAATATATGCAACTATCGACATATTTCAAAATGAAGTATCAGAATTATTAAATTTCCTGAAGATTGCTTAGTTTCACAAACGGAACTAAACAAATTCTCTGAGTATTGTGAGGTTAATAAAGTTTTCCTTAACGTTGTTAAGTGCAATGTTATTACTTATTTACGCAAACAGGTAGATATTAATTATGGATATACTCTTAATAGTATATTGCTCAATAGAGTTACGACAATCAGAGATCTGGGTGATGTGGTTCACAAAAGCTTAGTAAACAACAAAAGTAGGTGAACACATCTACGGCAATCTTACTTTTTATAAATGTTCTGTGACTTTGTACTATTGGCGTGTTTATCAATTTTGTGCTTTTGCTGTTCACCAACTTTTGTAACCTAAGTGTGTTCATGAATTTTTGTGGCTGACACTGGTCACCTACTTCTGATGCTTCATGTGTGTATGACTTTTGACGTTTTGAATATGTTCAACTACTTTTGTCGCTGACTGTACATATAAATAATTTGATAATAAAACATATCGCATGTTAGGATTTGTTCTAAGAGTAGGTAATGATTTTAAGAGGGCTTCCAAAATGCTGATTTTGTATAGTTATTGCGTTCGTTCCATTTTGGAATATGCCTCTGTTATCTGGAGCCGATATTATAAGGTTTATAAAAAATGAAATTGAATACATATAAAAGAATTTTTAAAGCATTTAAATTACCGTTTTAATAGTGTTAATATTCCAGAATCTTCAAGATTAACACTAGAAGCCCGAAGACATATGCATGATCAGGTTTTTCAATTTAAAATAATGAATAACCATATTGACTCTCCCTATATAATGTTTAAATGTCCTCGCACAAGTTCACGAAGATAATGATTATAATGAAGTAATGATTATAACCTCAGGATTTCCGACTTCGACATATTCTATTTATCTTGTCATAAATTCAAATGTTTAATTATAACCACATTAAATTCTGATTGATAATAACATTAATAAGTCTCCAATATTATTTTCTATAGCTTCTGCCCGCTACTCCATTTGCGTGGTTATCTTTATAAAAAAATCCCATCCCGTCCCATCCCGTTATATCCCACCTTGTCCCGTCTCTTCCTCCCTTCAGATATGTAATCACGACCCATCCCATCCATTTGAGTAAAAAAAGTAACAAATGTATCGGAATTCCTCCCTCATCCCACGGGAATATTACATTTTTCGGGATAAAAAGTAGCCTATGTGTTAATCCAGGATGTCAGCTACCTCCATACCAAATTTCATCGAAATCCATTAAGCCGTTTCTGAGTTCATCGCGCACAACCGCATAGACCAACATACAAACAAAACAAAGATTCTAAAAATCATTGTTTTGGGTTCTATTACGTTGATATAGTCCTTATTCGTTTTTTCCGTTTATCTTCCATGTAGTCATTGATCGATTACAAATTTATTATATGTGTAGATATAGATAACTTTTTCTTATTATACTTTTATACATAAAGTTTTGTCTATATGTCTTAGAAATATACTTGTCTGTTGTGATAAAGTGCTATATTCGTTGAATTATTGTTTTATATATTGTTCTTGTACTTTATTTGTTTTCTTTTTATTGTATTTCAAATTGTTTTTAATCCATTTCTTTTTTGTTACTGAAGCACAGCACTAGTAAGATATTATCTTGTCTTAAATTCTAATACGTACACTTTCTTTGTTTATGTTTCAGTAATTAGTGAAAACTTTAGTAGTTTGGGTATTAATATTTTCTAAATTTTTATAGTTAATATTTTTCTGTTTTTTTCCCAAAGATTATTATTAGAAAAATAGTAGTAAAAAATAATAATTTTGTAAAATTTTAAGAGGATAAGTCTTAAGAACTCCAACCCCCTAGCTCAAGTTACTGTGTCATATTTCAAGGATATAAAATCCTTATTATTGAATTCCATGTCTCACCTGTGTCCGACATGTTTTCAACACTGGGTCCAATTTCCATAAGGAAACGACCGATCTTCTTTGGGTGCTACTTAATTTAACAATTTCAAAGTATTTGGTTGCAGCGTGTCGTATTTTCCTCGCTATGGGAACAAAAGAAATCTGCATTGGTGTCACTCGGCCGGCGCGGCGTTAGAAACAATTTAAAGCAGTGATCAGGGTCGCCAGGCATACAGAGGGGCGACAGATCCGTCACCATAGCGCTCACACTTCAGAGACGCATGATAGAGAGCATGGCGTCGCATCTGCCGGGGACGGCCATAACGATTCTAACAGGTGCGCAAACAAAGTGATAAGAGAAAAAATACCTAACTCATTAATATAAAAATGTAGTGCGAACAGGGTTTAGTTAGGAGGGAACACTTATAAAACAAAATAGCAAGCGAATTATCTCAACAGAAGTGGAAAATATAATAAATAGTAAGTATAATCTAATAGGTACTAGATTGTCAAGAGGATAACATCTATATCTATACATATAATAAATTTGTAACCGATCGATGTCTACATGGAAGATAAATGAGAAAAACTAATATGGAGGGACTATATTAACGTAATAGAACCCAATTCAATGATTTTTAGAATTTTTGTCTGTTTGTCTATGCGGTTGTGCGCGATGAATTCAGAAACGGATTAATGGATTTCGATGAAATTTGGTATGGAGGTAGCTGTAGCTGTAGTGTTCCCGTGGGATGAGGGAGGAATTCCGATATATTTGTTACTTTTTTGTAGCGAAATGGATGGGATGGGACCGAATTACATATCTTGAGTGAAAATGAGACGGGACAAGGCGGAATATACGGGACGGGACGGCATGGATTTTTTTGTACAGATAACCACGCAAACAGAGTTGCGAGCAAAAGCTATTTATTCTACATAAATTTTGATTGAAAAAAAAATGTTGAAACAATTATTGTTCATAACTTTGATAAGTTATTTTGATATTTGATTTTTTACTAAACCGTGGTACATAGTATTTAGCGCTAGGATCTCTCGTTTTGGTTCGGCTGAGCGGTGGCTAGAGTGCGGAGAGTTATGGATCAAACAAGAGCGTGACTATTATCGAATCAATTACCGTGCCCCGAAAACAAATTGGGTATTCGACAAATTTTGATACCGTAGTGATTTGTAATAATGTATATGGTATGTAAAGTCCGCTAGAGGACGCCCGTGGCCTGCAACGAGACGTGTATGGGCTGGTACAGGAACAGAAGTTTTTATATAGAACCCACTTAGTACTGGCTGCTCTACTGGGACATGCTCTACCAGCAACCACATGTAAATATTGTTGCGTGGTGCGTGGCGCGTGGGCGGGCGAGGCGAGGTGATCGGTGGCGAGGTGGCTCGCCACGGGAAGTATCCAATGAGCGCCGCTCGCGTGTCACGCTCCTTAACGCATTACATAATTTATTCATTAGAGAGCGCGGAGGAAACGATCTCGCCGACGACCATTGCGGAAACATTAAATTACTTGAGACAATAGCGACGTGCCACTCCACGCTCGCACTGGCCGACGCCGCGAGCCGCTACGGGAGCGCCAGCATGCTCCCGCGGGGGCGCCGTGCCCGCCGCACACCCACTACCACCACACTATCGATCAGTTACCAAAGCAGCTTACAGGCAAGCGGAGTTTTCAATCTACACATATAATTCTATGTCCAATCCTAATACAAACAATTCATAAATAATGACTTAAGCTTTTCGTGTAAAGTCCGAGTCCATACATTTAAAAATCTAGACGCTCGAGGTGCGAATCGGCACACGTGTCCAAAAGCTGGTATAGACCAACATATTCAAAAATTGTGCAATTCTGACAAAATTATTTTTATTTGCTGGTGATAATGGCAATGCGTCCGTTCCGCGTAGCGATAATAATAGTGATGTCCAAATTCATAGGCTTATAACAACAGGGGGCCACATCGGAACAGCAATAAGCTTCGAGCAGTGAGTTATTACCACGGCGCAAGTACCTGTCACTGCATATTAAGTATTAACGATTGACAAATTCGCAACGCACCTGCGGCTGCAGGCAGACGACACAATATGAGCAGAGCAAGTGACGACGCGCGGTGCGATGAATGCACATTGCACACACTGCACACTCAATTTCCCAAATGTTTTAACTCGTGTTATTTAATTATGTTGAATCAATACCTAATAATAAAACGCAGCGTAGTAGAGTGGGGCTCAAGCCCCTTTTCATGTGTGTAGTGCAAGGGGAAGTCTGTGCAGACTACAGAGCAGTGGAACGGATATACAATGATTAAGTATTTAAGCGAGGAGTGCAGGCACAGGCATAGGGCACGCAGCGCACACGGCGCGCCGCGGCACGACGAGCATTACGCGCATTTGAACCACGTGTCACCTACCACCTGCCACTACTTTGTATCATGTAATGGCGCGTCCATACTGACGCCGATCATGGGCCACGGTGCGTTCCGCAACCTTCGGCACAATTTTTGCATTTCTCCAGACAAGCGTGCGTAGGTAACACATTTTACACGTGCGTTAAATTGCACAGTCCGCACTATAACATACTAAAGTCGGCATTGCTTCGCCCAGTATATGCACGAAAGTTACTGAGGGTGGGCGTATTTATAAATTATTAATTACTAGCGGCCCGGCCCAGCTTCACCTGGGTTTTTAGATGTTTAGACGCCACTCCACACCAGAAACATCTTATCCCCGTTCAAACTTTTGTATTCCTGAATTCAACCTTAGTACCTACTATCCCTTTTCTTATCCTAACCCCATGTGGCTCCTTTTCTTTCTATTACATCCCGTCTCATTATTCCCCATCGCATTGGCCTCCTCCAAATTGCGCCATTTCACCCTGTCTTCGGCTTATCGCATCCAGCATTGTGGTAATATCGGGTTTATAAACTATGAATTTCGAAACAGAAACTATATCTCCTTATGACAAATAAATAATGAGGTGACTTACGGTTGTTTTTTGGATATCAACATTTAACTGGGGGGAGAGGGGAGATGTAGCATTATCTGACAAGAACTTAAATACCTATTTAATTCAATAGCAAATTTTATGCGAGGGCACTGCCATATTTATATTTTATTTATTTATTTATAAATGCTTTATTGCACACCACATACAACAATAGAACAAAAAAAAATTGGAAATCTGAAGGAATAAGACATAAGGGACTTTCATTTCATTTTATGTTTTAAATGGGTATAAGAAGGAAAATCATTGGTAATAAACTAAACTTAATTTCAAATAAAGTAGGTAAATCGCGCAGACGCAGTTGCGGGCGAAATCTAGTTGCACAATATAATTAGCTTGACTTAATAATTTTTAGTCTTATGTCATTGCGTTGGAAAAAAAGATATTGATATAAGCAACTTGGAATATGATACCTCATCACCAGAAAATTACCATGTCGACCTGTCACATACAGTGCTTGTAAGACAAAACATGTCATAAATGCACAATTCCCAAGCCTTTATCAAAAATTATACTAAGCATGCAATGAAATTCATAGTTTAATGTCTAAACATTTGTAGCAAATTACTATATACTCGCAATTTTATGAGCCATCAATAACAAATATTGGGCTGGATGGAGACAGTGACAGAAATAATACTACACCTTGAATAACATTTAATTATTATTAAATGTTTCCACATGTTTCCAAGTGGTAGACTGCCCAGATAGTGGAGAGATGACTCAGATGAATTCAATTGGATCTCAGAGAAAGCCCCTTGATGAGTAGGAATGGAGAAAGGGAAAGGCGACCTATGCTCTGCAGTGACATAATATGGGCCAGGAAAAAAATTATTACTATATTTTACTGCTAAATACTCATAACAAGAGACCGGATTTATGAGTATTAGCAGTATATTACCATATGCAATGGTATATTTACACCACTTACATTGATAATTGCATATTTTGCCAATTCAAGTGATCA
The DNA here is from genome assembly GCA_033459515.1 of Theretra japonica. NCBI lineage: Eukaryota > Metazoa > Arthropoda > Insecta > Lepidoptera > Sphingidae > Theretra > Theretra japonica. Next base: position 84,876 of record CM065944.1, read on the forward strand.
AACATATTTTTGCTATATTTACTACATTTTTCTGTAGGTTTACTCTCTTAATAAGTGTAAAATTAACTGTTACAATTGTTTTTCCATAGACATGCACAAAAATAAATTACATTATCACGGGAAAATCTATAAAATCATAAACAACACATTTTGCAAATCACACTGAACTTTATTATAGACTAATTTCTGGTCTATAAGGTTCTTAAAAATTATTCATCATTTATTCATCAGAGATTCAAAACAGCGTAGCAGTGATGACGACTGCTAGTGGGTACTTGCATGATACACTACTGTCCAGCAAGCACTTTATCATTTGACACACATTTGCAGTGATTGCAATGGTCCCTCAGCTCCAACTCTGAAGACTATTACTAGTCATGATATCATGTGTAGTATAATTAGCTGTAGGTAGAGTACTTTAGTATAATGCCGCCTCAGTGTTAAAAGCTGTTATGGTATTATATTTAAGGTGATATATAAATAAATAAATCAAATAAATCATTGTCCAAGCACACTTGCTTGGCTGTGTGCTTCTTGTTTCCCACATTCCTGTGCCTAATTATTAATGTATGTTAGTGTTTGTTTGGGTGAATGGATTCAAGCATTGGCCATTATGTAGTTTGCTTTCGGTAAGCTGCAGTAGAATAATGATTTGTGTATTTAGTTTCATATAACATGTCTCACGTGCAATACTTCTGTAAGGTATTCTTGTATAGTAAGGTATGTTCATAAAATAATAATCATAAAGTAGTCACCAAGCACAGAGCTAATTAGAGATGAGTCATGTGTGGCATGTGTGGTGGTGGTGTTATTATTCACCCCTACTCACTACACACTTGCTCAGACATCACCCAGCCAGCAGATATTTTGTATTGCTGTTATTGTTCTTAGCAGTAGTAAGACTCTCTTATATATTTATAGTACATACACTTACAAAAACATATGCAACAAATATAATACACTGCTGCGATGCAATCATGTTGTATATAATTATAATCCCTAGTAATAATACTATAAAATTATTACTTGTATCCAATTTGTGTTACAATTGAGTATAAAAATGTACATAGTGAACAACCAACAGGCTTAAGGTAAAGCGAGGGTGCATAACAAAGGAGTTGTACTCGGCGTGAGAGCTTACGCAGCGCGTGCAGTACGCACAGCGCCCTGCGCTCTGCAGACTGCAGACTGCAGCTGCGCGTTCACGTACACAAAGCTTACGAAGCACACTTACTGTTGAAGGCAGCCAGTTTGCGCGTGGAGCCGAGCCTCTTCATGGGCGTGCGAGGCTCCACGTCACGCTCGTCCAGCACCTGCACCGGCGCCTCCGTCGCCGTTGGCGTCGCCGCACCGGACATCGCGGCTCTAGCTTTGCTACCGTTTGCTTGTCTCTAACATTACACTTCACAGAACTATCAAGACTGCACACTCAAAAACACGATTTGCGGTACACAAAGAATAATTTGATTGCGGTCACGATTAAAAAAAACCGTATTCGATTACGTCCACCGGTCGGTGCCGCCGAAACGAAAATAACGTTCACGCCGCGCCGTGACTCCACGCTCACTCAAACATTTCCTCTGCACTTCCCAATGTTCACACGTTCTCCGCTTCAAATTTTACAAATTCAATTATTAAAACATCCGCTATAAATCTGATTAAATAAACAGCAGCTTAGGTCTTTGTTGGTATTGTAATATGGATTCAATACAAACAAAAAACAACAAACGTTTTTGACGAGCCTTGCGAATTTGGCGGAGTTCGGTCTTAGTTTGGATCTGGCAACGGTTGACGAATGAATGATTTACAAATATGTTATATGAGTGAATACATAACGTAGATCGGCGATGTGAAAGAGATAAAATGATTTAACTTATACATTAAAGCGAGATGCACGATGTGCTCATACACGTATAGGCAAGCGACCCATTACGACCAGTGTAGAATATGCGAGCGACAAATCTCCCTTAATTTCATAATTTATTTAATATTTCAGTGCTAAGTTGTATTTATTAGACGTAATTTATTAAGGTGAGTTGTGTCGTGCTTGGTTACGATTATTCCGATTAATTACAGTTTTCCTATGTGAGGCTCACTTTGTTTGAATGCTGTTTAGTGCCAATATTGTTGAATTATAAGACAACCCTGGTATGCATAGCTGTAGAAAAGAATATAGTAATTAATTGTAATGCGATGAAGGCATCCGTGGCCTATAAAAAATAATATTAAATACGTGAATTTGCATTAATTTCAACCAACATTTGCCAGGGATTGATTGAAAGTTTTTATCAATATTATGTTTGCGATGAAAATAGTCGATGGCAATTCATATTTCGCTACAATTTTATAGTTTTGTATTATAATATTGATTCAAATTTCCAAAATATCAGTGATTACCTACTTCACTTTATTTTTACACTATTGATATTTGTTAAATGTTTATTAATATATTGGGTGCGTGATTTACTATTTCAATTAACTGTGTCACGTATGGTGTAATGTAATAAAACAATAGTAAATGAGACATTAATAGAAAATAAATAGAATAATTCTATGCATCATTTCATCTTCGCTGCCTGAAAATGTGATATCCAAAACTCTGAAACACGTCATTATTTATTTAAAATAATAATAAAATATCCCATACAAATATACAATTTTATTTCGTAGCTTGAGACCGCCAGCTATACCGTTATCGATATGATAATGTCAACAGTGGATGGACGTAGCGTGATCTGTCAGCAATATGCAAACTTCACGCACACTATCACAACCCCGTTTTGGTCTCACTCAAAATGTTCCATTGCCGATCTATACTACAGCTATGAGTGAATGTGAGTGAACGGTATGGATATGGCCAGTGTTAGATTTAATTGCACGTCTCGCATTTCACACATTTGTCAGTCTCCGTGGCGCAGTTGGTTAGACGCCGGCTGTGAAACGAGAGGCCGCGGGTTCGATCTCCGCACCGAGACAAATGTTTGTGTGAACAAGTATTTGTCTCGGCTCTGGGTGTTTGTGAGGCCGAAAACTTGATACCCACGAACGATATAAGACTCGATCTTAATGTGGGGTCAGGATTATGTATGTGACTGTTGGGTGTATTTATTTATTTATTATTTCTCTCATACGTGATAGCCAAATATTATTCTACTTTTAAAGTTAATAAAATTGTAAATTCATTTTAAACTTCATATTTTGTGAATTATCAATGACTGCCTCGGTGGCGTAGTGGTACTACGGTATGATTGCAAAGCTGAGGTCGCGGGTTCGAATCCCGGGTCGGGCAAAGTGATATTGGATTTTTCTATTCATTATCAGCCCGGAGTCAGGAATTTGTGCCCGATATGGCGATAGGCTCGCCCCCTATCACATCGTGGGACGGAATATACAAGGCGAAACGTGGGTGTTCTGGTAGCACCTCTGCCTACCCCTCCTGGGAAAAAGGCGTGTGTTTATGTATGTATGTATGTATCAATGAAAACCCAAAATAAATTTAAATATTTGTAGAAAAATAATATATGTAGATGGCAATTATTGGGGTATGACATGACGCGTGGGGGAAGGGACGCCTCGCACACCCGCAAATTGCCGGCGTCGTTCGAGTCTTATTGCTGCACGAGGCCGCATCGGCCGCGGATATCGATCTCGATACCGCTCACACTGTTCTTTGTGTAATATACTCGTATTGTGTATTGAAATGACTGCGGTCGTTTTTGAAGCAAAAGAAAAGAACAATAATTCATTTTCATTCTTACGGTTTTATTACGTCCATACAGTCCCCCCACAATAGTTTTCTCATTTATATCTTCCATGTGCATGTACATCAGTTACAAATTGTATACAAATATTTTGTCATATCGCTTATAATAATTTTGACTTTATCTCATTGCGTTGCAAAAAAATCTATATAAACTCCTTCGAACGTTATATTATATCACTAGAAAATTGCCATGCCATGCCGACTTGTCTCGTACAGTCTGTACTTGTAAGACAAATGTTATAAATGCAGAAATGTTCACAATTTTCAAGCCTATATCAAAATTAAACATCCTACTAATATAATAAAGGCGAAAGTTTGAGTGTTTGTTACTTCTTCACGCTCAAAAGGGTCGACAAATTATGTGACAGATTGAGACGGGACAGGACGGAATGTAACGGCACGAAACAAGAAAAGCAGTATAAAGTGCAGCAGTCGCGTTTAGTTTAAATATAAAACAGATAGTACGCGAAATAATATGTGTCTGATGTGGACTGATTCAAAAAGCGTCAGCACTCGGGCGTAGCCGGGTCGGGCCGCTAGTATATACTTATATATATAAGCAGTGTATACAGTAACCCTTAAAAGATTTGCTGATATGGCGGAGCCTGGTATTAGTTGATAGTTTGTGAGAGAATGATAAATGCGGAATTCAATATATAATGATTTATTAGCTACATTATAATAACAATCGGGGCGGTAGAGGTGTAGGAGGCGGCTGCTCAGGAGTAGAGTCTGATGGTGGCGTCCGCGCCCGCCACCAGCAGCCACGGCTGCGTCGGGTGGAAGCGCAGGTCCAGCGCGCACAGCTCCTCGCGCCGCGCCGGACCACGCAGCTGCTTCAGCGGCACCAGCAGCGGGTTCTGCAGCAGGTCGCTGCACACACACACACACGTCAGCACCGCCCTCACGCACACACACGCACCCGCACCCGCGCCACACTCACTTGTACACCATGCCGTGCGACACCACGATGTAGGGGTCGTCGCCCCCGGACGCGAACAGCGGGTACCGGCGGTGGAAGGCCACGCTCCTCACCGCGCCGCCGTGCACGCGCAGCGTCTGGTACGGCTTCGACGACAGCTCCAGGTCGAACCTGCACAAACACACTCGTGAACTCGGCGCCGACGCAGCGCGCGCCACTGTCGCTCTACGCACCATATGCACTTCCTGTCGTAGGAGGCGACGAGCAGGTTGTCCCCGGCAGGGTGCACGGCCATGGCGCTGATCCACTGCGCGCCCGTGAGCAGCTTGCGCACGAGCTCCTGCTTCACGAGGTCGTAGAGGCGCACGGCGCGCTGCGTGGCCACGGCCAGCAGCGGCCGCGTGGGGTGGAACAGCGCGCACTGCACCAGCCCGCGCGCGCGCGAGAACGGCAGCTGCGAGCGGCGCCGCGACACCTGGTGCACCAGCACCGCGCGCGCGCCGCCCTCGCGCACCACCGCGCACACGTAGTCGCCGCGCGCGTGCCAGCTCACCTGCACGCACACGCGCACGCACACGCACACGCACACGCATCAGTATTACCTCAACTAAATATGCGAAACAGAATAGGATCTGCTTACCTGCGCGACAGGTTTGAAATGTGTGATCGCGATGCGGATTCCCAACGCCCACTCTTCGGCGGTAACGTCATCCCACTTCACACACGAAGCCGTGCGTTCGTCCACTGTTAACAAAGTTAAAATCGAAGTCGACACAAGAAATAATAGTGGGGCTACAAGGTTAAGTTGCGTTCTTTTGGCTGATGTCGACGAATGAATTACATCAATATTTAATTTTGCAATTGCTTCCATTCCAGTATACTAACAGCCAACAGGCGGCTGTGGCGGTAAAGCTGGAAACTTTCCATTCGTTTGGATACAAGTCATTATGTAGGTAAATAAAACGCTTGACGCTTAATGACAACGCCGCATATGTGGGAGCCGGATACACCGCAGTGAAGATAGTAGCAAGGTACTGACTGCGCACGTCCCCGCGCGGCGGCGCGTCGCGCAGCAGCTGGTCGGTGCGCGCGGCGGCGCGGTGCGCGCCCACGTGCGCGCCCGGGTTCAGCAGCAGCACGCGCGCGCCCGCGCTCGCCGCCACCAGCGTCAGCGCGCCCGCCGGCAGCCACGCCACGCCGCTCACCGCCGCGCCCGCGCGCACCGTGCGCAGGCAGCGCCCGCTGCCGACCTCCCACACTGCAACGACACGCCGCGTCAGTGCCCCGCCTCACCCGCCTCGCCCGCACCTCACCGCCGAGCGCGCACCTTTCACGGTGCCGTCGTCGCTGCCGCTCACGATGTACTGGCCGGAGGGGTCGAAGTCCACGCTGCGCACGAGCGCCTCGTGGCCGCGCAGACACAGCGCCTCGCCGGTCGGGAAGGGCTGCAGGTCGCGCGGCGACGGTAGCTTCGGCACCAAATCTTCCGGCTTGATTGTCAACTGCAACGAAACGATCGTCATCAGAGGGACGGCGCGGACGCTGCGGAGTTGCGGCGGGAGCGTATACTGACGCGCATCTTGATGGCGCGCGGCGCGAGGTAGAGGTCGAGGCAGCGGAGGAAGCGCTCGCGCGTGTAGCGCTCGTAGGCGGGCACGGCGCGGAGGCTGGCGTGCTGCGTGGGCAGGAACGTGTACTTGCGCTTCCACGGCGTCTCGGCCAGCTTGTTCCACTCCTTCATCTGCGGGCAGGACGGGGCGTGAGAAGCGCGGTGTCGCGTCGCGTGGCGTGTGGTGAGTGGTGTGTGGTGGCGCGAGGTACCTCCTTGGCGTCGAGCAGGTACTCTGGCGGCGGGTTGTAGCTCTCGGCGTGGGTGGGCAGGGGTCGCTTGGGCGCGGGGATGTGTTTATGGATGGAGCGCTGCGCCTGCTCTTCCTCGCTGGCTGCGGAACCCCACAAGTTGTAGAAGTTCTTCTCCTGCAAACGATTTTAAATAGTTTTGTTTTACATTAATAATTTTATTTTTAACTCACAGTTTGTCAATTAATCGTCCCACCCTTCTCTTTCTTCTCTCTTCAGCAAGTTGTTTTCTAGTTTTGGTCCAACCCATCTTGAGCGCGTGGACTATCCTAGAAATCTGCAACTGTTCGGACCTCGACGGCAAGAAAGAGCGCTTGTGTTCCGGAAACGCACGCAACGGAGTCGCCATCACTTCCCGACTGAACCATTCTATCCACGGCTGTAAACATATACTCTTGGTAACATAATAATTTCAGAATGAGCAACTACTTTAATCAACTATATTTTCTTTTACAGGCGTTCTTTATAAATTCCTTTGTAAGACATAATATAAGCTGTACAAAGAAGTGAAGAGTGAGAAGGTTGTTATCGCTGGTGCCGTGACCTGGTAGTCGTCGTGCAGCGGGTTGGGCCCGCGGCCCTGGCGCAGGCGCTGTATGAGCTGCAGGTCGTCCGCGCTGAGCAGCACGTCCTGGCCGGTGCTGGGGTCCCGCACGGTGCGCCAGAACTCGGGGTCCTCGCACTTCCTGCGCAACACACACTCTTCATTGCACGAGTACAAACAGATAACTAAATACATGTTGACGTCGAGCAAAGTGAAGATCCATATACTCGTACCCTGCCAATTCCCTTGGGATACAGGTGTGACATAAACATGTTTAATGTACAGTATCTCAATACATTAGGTGTCACTCCATTTTCTAATCTGAAACTCATTTTCAATTATTTTTACTTTTTTAGTTGGCTCTCTTCCTAATGCGTGTTTTTTAGTTTTTTAAACTATTATTTATTTTTCTCACTAATAACATGACGACTATGAAACGTACGATGTTCACTCCGCGATGCCGGGCATTTGGTGTGGTACAATTTTTACTAAAAAAATACCTCTTACTTAACATTCGTAGCGACCTTGTACAGCATTACACCCGTAAGTACGAGCGCGTTGCCAAAAGCGTCGTAAAAGCATACGAGAGAGAAAAGATAGATATAGCTCGCAGCTTCGCCTGGGTGCAGATATTTTATGATTCCACTCCACACCAGATACATGTTATTTTTCCTACAAACTGGGATATCCTGTATATGTATTATATATTAAAACCTTTCTCTTGTATCACTCTACCTATATGAAAAAGCCGCATCAAAATCCTTGGCGTAGTTTTAAAGATCTAAGCATACATAGGGACAGACAGACAGCGGGAAGCGACTTAATTTATACTATGTAGTGATATTTTATCAATGGATCAGGTAGCATTATAATAGTTATAAATATCACACAATAAGACTATAGAAAATCAAATAAGTTTCATCCACCATCCATCCATCAGCCATAGCAAGTCTACTGCTGAATATAGGCCTCCCCCAATGATTACCACAGGGACCTGTTGGAGGCAACCTGCATCCAGTGACGTCCCGCAACCTCTCAAATAAATTTAAAAGTTATAAGTATTTTTAAATATAATTCGTGCGTATTCCAAGCTGCCACAATTCATGGGAAGAAAAAAGGGGATCGGCATGACCATTTTGTACTCCGTTTTTGAACTGCGAGCACTTCATCTAGATTCTAGACCGTATATAATCTAAATTCTAAGTTACAAGATTGCAAAAACGAATTGAAAGCGTTATTTCAGTGTGTAGTACATTCTATTACTATACTATACTATATCATTACAAAAGTAAAATTGGTATGATATTTAGATTAGATGTTTATTTTACTGAGAAGAGATGCACTAAGAACGGTCAATGGCCAACCAGACCGGCACGCTGCGGATATTGCGGCCGACTAAAAAAAAAACTTAAAAAAACCTACGCCTGCATACCCACGGGGGACGTCGCGCGCTTTTCGGGCGGTACTAGATATCGCAGGGCGCGAAGCGCCCTGACTTGTTTCCTGTGATCGCCCGGCGCAGAACCTAGAATGCAAACTGGTCTCTCTCATTGGGGAACAAAGTTTCTCGCCATGAATGTCTAGATCTGAACGCCCCTTTAATGTCTTATGGGCGTCCACGACAGATGCGAGCCCACGCGCTCTGTCGTCCATCTCGGAATAGCAGTCAGCGAGAGTGCGCCACCTCAATAAGGATGCTAACTCATGTTACAAATTCGTGCAAGTTAATTTTTTACACATTAAAGACGGGATTTTAAAATCTAATATAATATTTTATGAACCTAATTGATCGTCAATAATTAAATTAAAATATTTTAAGTCGTGTTATTCATTAACCATTTTAGCACTGACTAAAAACATCGGTCGGAGCACACTGATATCACTGACCGAGCAGCAAATTCAAAGTATCACCGGTAAACCTTTTCTCTAGATGATTTGTTACAACAATGATAATATTTTACGATTTCCATCACAATGGAGACTGAATACGTAAAGGAAGTAGTTATATTGTAACAACTGAGTCAAAAGCAGTTCATTTTTATAGTGACGTAGATCATAGTCACGTGACAGTTTGGAGCGTTTTTGCTGGAATTTAGCAAAGTATTTTTGTTTACGTATTTTGTAAATTAAATTCCTCGTATTTTTCGTTTTTATAAAGGGTCTATCTACAAATTACAAGCAATTCCTAAAATTAGTCAAAATCTCTATTTAGACATTTAGGGATGAAATGGGATAAACTGGGATGGACCCGATAGGACCGGTCGGATCCGGATTGCATTCGATGGGAAATAATGAGACGGGATGTAAGAGAAAAGGTAGTTGGTAATAAGGTTTAGTTCAGGAATACAGAAATTTGAAAGGGAATAAAATGTTTCTGGTGTTAAGTGGAGTCTCAACATATATGCACGCAGGCGAAGCTGGGTTGGGCCACTAGTTAAATATAAAAACTTCTTGCATTAAATATCATAATGAATCACGTAATTTTATCGTTGCCAGCAGTAATTAGTTAATTTTCCCATATGCGCCGCGTTTATAAAATAATATTTGAACAGTTTTCTGTATATAAAAAATAGTTACAAATAAGGTAAGATTGATATATTATATATTTTTACTGCTTCAGACATTGCACGAAATGGATAGGGGGCAAACGAACATACGGTTCACCTGATAGTAAGTGATCACCGCCGTCCATGAACATCTGTAACACCATAGCAGTGGCGAAGGGTGATTTTTTTAAAAAGGGAAGCCGAAGCTCAATACGCGAAATAAGTGTGTTTATACCTACTGGTCCTACATAGGGAAGACAATGCGACTGATACTTGATAGTAAACATAGTGCAGTCCGGATTGAGTAGATCAACTTATCGTGAGATGCTTCAGAGAATTAGCCCGAAACGCGACACATACATAATATGTACGTGTATCCTTATATCCGGACGTTTGCGAATATCCAACCGCCAGCAAATTATTCCTCCGACAATCTCACTCACCAAACGAAACGATTGCGTTTCGTATGATGGCATCTACGTACTGCGGTCGTCAATTATATTTTAATATTTCCAATATACAAAAGTTGCAATGTCATCATGAGAAAATTAAAAAAGTATATTTTTAAACCGCACGTGAATATAAGATTAATAAAGAAATATTAATGATCTAGATACAATGTTAACAAGTACGTTAGCCGCGCTTTTATTAGTTGTATTATTAGTAGTCGAGCACTTCCTAAAATCTAAACAGTAACGTTAATTCCGAAATTGACAATCTAAACATGTACGTCCCTCACGATTATTAATTTCCATTACAACATAATAATACTATTAATATTTATGTACATTTTGTAATTTAAAACATTATATAAACTAAATGCGTGAACCAGCTAATACTCGTATACTGTCAAAATGCAACACTTACAAATGCAGTGATATCTACACAAATACACACATAAACACACAAAATGCTGAAGAGCCGCAGCATGCCTCCTGCTTTTTTAACGGAAATTGAACCTTAAATCGTTATAAGTTTAAGGTACAATTTTGCGTGATTTGTTGCAAACTACACAACCAATGCGTAACATGCAGCCGACGCGGGCGGTCGGCGCACGGGCCGCGCCATTTTTATTCAATAAGCCGAACAATTTTGGCAGTAATTCGCCAGAGGTCGCAACGCGGCGCAATCTAATTACATGTTTGCTATGCGCCTCCGCAGTAATATTTACCTATGTGGCCGACAGATGTCGTTGAATAAAATGAGTTTAGATATTACATAAATAATTTTGAAAAATTTGCTTGTTTATAGTGTAATGATAAATTACAAAAGGTAAGCCGCAGGGAGCCTTCGCCACTGCACCATAGAGATGCATTTTTTCCTAAAAGATCGTTACAATGTCATCAAATATTAATAGGGAGTTGAGGTATCTTCGACGAAAATCTGACTTCTAGAAAAATACTTTCAAGCAGTTATCTTAAGTACGTGGGCGCACCGCCACCAAAGTCTACCTAGTAAACAATAAACGATTATTTTAAAAGGTATTACTTCGAAATCTTCCCTAAAATTGGGTAATTATTTTAGTCTTGCAACACTAAGCGTTGTATTACATGTTATTCGTAAATTCTCTATCACTCTTGATTTTAATTGATAGTTGTCACTGCTCACCTCTCCCCACTTCATGCCCTGGCTCTCTAGGCAGTTGGAGGGCTATAATTGCCTACAAGACCAATGCACAGACTTCATTGAATGTGCGAAATAGTTCTGCGAGAGAGGGCGGTGGAGCCAACCAACAGGGATGTGACCTCACGCGGGCATCGCGCGCCGCACAAATAACCCTTTTTTTATCAGCCCATATACGTCCCACTATTGGGCACGGGCCTACTCTACAATCGAGAGAATCGATTGAGAGTGGTTAGTCCATATAGTCAAATAACCCTACACTAAAATAATCGTAACTTTAAAACTACTAGTGTGATTCTAATGAAATAAAAACAAGGCTATTTCTAGATATGTAGGCTATGCGGTAAAAAAGTTACGTCATTTTACGGACCTAAGAATATTCTCCATTGCTCAGACAACATGATCTCCAGTATTCAAACACCTGTAGGTACTGTACTATATCAGCCCGTATACGTCCCAATACAAAGCACTGGCGCTTGCCTCCTTTACAATCGCGAGTACGGTTGAGAGGGGTAAGGCCATATCATAGTCCACTAGGCCTATTGCGGGTTGGCGGACTTTACATAAAAAAGTGCGTGGTGGCCTGTTGGTAACGGACCAGACGCGGCTGCCTACATGTTCACGGTGGTCGCGGGTTGAAATCCCAGGGCACACCTTGATTGCCTATCAATACACACATAACTCCGAAAAGTCAGAGGTGTGCCCTGGGATTTGAACCCATGAGCACCGTGAACATGTTGGCAGCCGTGTCTGGTCCATTAACCAACAGGCCACCACGCACTTCCATTCAAACATAAACCGTAGGAAATTGATTGCAATTTAGTGTATGTACCCAATCCTAGCCGAATACGCCTATGGCGACCATTTGCTGTTAAGAGGTGTTACTTATGGGTCCTCACATGGCTGATGTGCCCAATTTTAGCTGTAAATGTTGTTGAACAGATGCTACATGTGATGACGCCATTGACAAAGCTGAAATTTATAAGTTGAGTGTGGGTGGACTGACTTGAGGAACTCATCGATGTGGTCGCGCTGTGGGGGCTTCATGATGCGGCGGCCGTCCAGGTCGTAGCCCACGTGCTGGTACTCGTTGTACCACCACATGGGGATGTCTCCCACCGTGTTGCGCCGCTCCTCCTCGTCAGACGTGTCGCCCGACTCATATTCATCTGCAGACGTGGTATTGCATACGTATTTATTTATTTATACTTCGTTGAACATCGCACAAAACAAACAATCTGTTAACTAGGAACGTATAAATAAGTATATACATATATATATGGCCGACATAATTGTATCGAATGGCATGGGACCGCCGTCTGATGCCATTCGATACTTTGTCTGGACGGCATTTGCGCTTACCATCAGGTGCAGTGCAGTCATTATGCCGTGCCAGGACAACAATAATACAAATATTAGTCGATTGGTATTGTGCTTGGTTTCTATTAATGCCGGAACCCAAAGATATAATAATATATGTATTCCCCAAAGATGCAGTAACGGAATTAAGATTCGAAACATCAAGAATCAATCCACCGGCGAAAAATAAGAAATCGTAAGAGAAAAGTTTCGCCTTAGTAGCTACCGTGGGTAAAACTTTATTTCAGAGAGCACAATTAGTAGTTTGTTACGAGAAACACTAGTTTTAAATTCCACGCCACCGTTACAAAAACCAATAAAAAATAATTCAACAAAATTATAAAAAAAAATATATTGAGATATGCGTGGACAAACATACAAACATACATATATTTATGAAATTTGGCACACGTGTTCGGACGTTGTTATAGACCAACATATTCAAAAATCGTGCAATTCCGACAAAATTACATACACATTGAATTGATAATAACCTTTTTTGAAGTCGATTAAAAACAAACCAAAATAGGGTTAAAATCTGAAAAATAGTTTCATTTCAATCTAGAAATAATTATTTTAATTTTTAGATGCTCTAAATTTTTAAATGTTATGAATTTACTATTAGGGCGGTACGAAGTTCGCTGGAACCGCTAGTAGCTACATACTATATTATATAATTCATTTTGTAAGCGCACTCACTCGCTCATTACTATGGACTACAATTTATGGCTTATAAGGTTGGTAAATTTGAATGGATACATAAGTTATTGATTAATGATTATAGGTTAATTTAGTATTTCAAAAAAATTAGCACTCTTTATGATCCACATTTTACCAGTTTTCATTGGCTGTCGTGCATTTTTTACGATTTTTTTATATATATTTTAAGCTTTTTCTACTGCATACAATCTAGTCCCTAATCATGTTCATACATAGATAAACACACGCCTTTTTCCAAGAAGGGGTAGGCATAGGTGCTACCAGAACACCCACGTTTCGCCTTGTATATTCCGCCCATGAAGTGATAGGAGGCGAGCCTATCGCCATATCGGGCACAAATTCCTGACTCCGGGCTGATAATGAATAGAAAATTCCAATATCACTGCCCGACCCGAGATTCGAACCCGAGACCTCAGCTTTGCAATCGTACCGTAGTACCACTACGCCACTGAGGCAGTAATCATGTTCATGCAACAATTTAATATCAGGAGACTCTGTAGCCTGTACCTTTTTGTTCCACGGGTTGTGTGACACTTGTTTTCTGGATTGTACTTGCAAGTCTGTCGATGCTGTCATCTTCCTGTTTGTCTTTGTTTTGTTTTGCTTGTTTTCGTTTATTTTTCTTTTCCTTTTCTTTCTGCTGCTTAGTATTTATTGTTTTTTGTTTATCAGGTTTACTGTTGATACTAATCTTGGAGGTTCCAGTGCTAGACTCTGCCCCACTATCTACAGGGCTGACACTGCCCTCTCTTTCATCTTCTTTATGACTGTCACTATCCTCACTACCATCAACATCCTCGCCTTCTGAGTCATCATCTTCCGAATCTGTTAATTCCTAAAAAAAAACTATATTGAAAGTTCCATCACAAATTTTAATTAACTGAAATTTTAAATTATCAGTGTAGAAGCTACTTTTGCAATACACTATGTAGCAAAATACAGTAAATGTTGTTATGCATGGACCATATTATGGTGGTTCTAACAAATCAGATGAATTATGAATTGATTAACTATGGAATGGTAACTATAGTGTATACTGTATAGCAATTTGAATGTGTTTATAAGATAGCAAGAGTGTATCGTACTCACTGAAGACTCATCAGATGCATATTCCACTTGCTCATCTTCACTGAGCGCTGAATCAGCACTGTCATCAAACAACACCTCCTGCCATAGGACACATTAAATTTGTTGCATTTAAATAGAAATAGAGACATGTAGGGCTTTGATAATCATTTCACTATTGAAAATTCCATATTGCAATATGACACAAATAAGTTCATTACTAGAGACTGGATGCTATGCAACATAAATGCTCAAAATATGCTTGAAAAATGAGTAAAATATGCATGAAAACCAATAAAAACTGGTAAAATATGCAACATATATGTAAAATTTTAGGAGGATATAAAAGAAAAAGAGTGCTATATTTTATTTTAGTACAAAATCAGCCAAAAATCAGAAAATTATATTATTATTTGTTCAAAATTTAACAATGTTATAGACCAGAAATTATAGTCTAATAAAATGAGCAGGTCCGTGGGCTTTACAAAATGTGCGGTTTACGAAGGTATAGATTTGACTGGCAATAAAGTGCTATGCAAATGGATATAATCTGGTCTCTACTCAATACTAGGTTTTTTTTTATCAGCCCATATACATCCCACTGCAGGGCACGGGCTTACTCTACAATCGAGAGAATCGATTGAGAGTGGTTAGGCCATATAGTCCACCATGCTGGCCTAGTGCAGGTTGGCAGACTAACATACTGTAGAAATTCCTCACTATGTTTCCCTTCACCATTAATACTAGGTATATTAAACCCAAAAAATCTATGGCAAATTGTTTCATAATAATTATAGCACTTTGTTCATTCTGGGAATTAGACTAAGAAACATAGTAATTCCTAGCTCGTCCTGCTTTTCAAATAGCTTCTTCACTGATGAAAATTATGTATTTTGCTTAGCTTGTGTATCATCACAACATAGTATAAAATAAAGATACGCCCAGGGTCTGTGTGCTTAGATCTTTTAAAATATTCAACGGATTTTAACAAAGTTTTTAGCAATAGATCGAATGATCCAAGAAGAAGGTTTATAGGTATAATACAAACATTTAATACTGCAAGGCGTACAATAGTACGATACTATTTGGGGGAGGCCTATGTTCAGCAGTGGACTTCCTTTGGCTGATGGATGGATGAGAAGAAAAGAGTCAATAGGATAGCTACGTCGAGTTTTGGTACGTAAGAGTTTGTATGAAAAATAAGATGTAACTGGTGGTATCAAAAAATATCTGCACCCAGGTGAAGCTGGGACAGGCCGCTAGTAGTATATTATTATTACTATAATAGCTTAAAAGATCCCACGGCTGGGCAAAGGCCTCCCCTAACCTCTTCCGTAAATCTCTATAGAGAGCAATTTAAATAAAAAGTAGTGTAATGAAAGTATTAAAAAAAATACGTCTTGTTCGGTGTCAGAGACGGCCTGTTCTTCTCCGTGTTCCGAGTCCGTGTCGTCTCCTTCGTCATTTAGCAGCCCAGGCAGTAAATCGTGTTCATCCGCTTCACTCGAGTGCTGCACATTATACGCGTCACATGTTATTCGTTAAAACATAAACATTGGAAGTTTTTACACAATAATACACACACGAGAAGCTCTGTACGTTACCTCACTATCAGATGCGTTTTTTGCTGAGTTGGTCTTTGTATCTGGTAAATTAATTTTCCTTTTCAGCAACCCAGTTTTAAACGGAGGCATTTTTGCGGCACCAGTTTAATAATAAAAACACGTGCTATACAACCAATGAACTAGAATACAGTACAACTCACAACTGTCAGATTTTTGACAGCGGCTGTCTGTTTATTTTTTATCTTTGACAAGTACGATTTATTCAAACAATTAATTGCAATTACAAAATACTCATTTATTTAAATAGACGATAAAAATAAATAAGAAAGTTAAATATTTAATGACATAAATCAACAGCCTGTTCTAGGTAACAGGCAATATATGGTTTTTATTAGACTACAATATTTCAATCTATTATAAAATTTATTTTGTATTTTATTGTTTTTATTAATGTACTTAAATTATTCCTCTAATAATCCAATTAAAATATATAAAGTTTTATCACTGTATCAAAGGATTTAGTACTTAAGTTGGTCTGTTTAAGGGTGCTTGATCGCACGATTTAAAATTCATTCGGATTATTCTGCGTCAAATTGAAGTACATAGGTACATCAATATTTAGTATTTACTAAATTGGCTTATTTTTGAGGTTATCCAAACATTATTTCGATAACGTTTCATTTTTTCTGATTTATAATGTTTTGAAACCAACATCCGTTTCTATCTAAAATATCTAGTCATTTAAAAGAATATATTTGTATTTGTTGAACTTTGTGTAATTGAAAAATGTTTCGTAACTTGTTCAAGGTCTTTAGACCTGTCGGTAACTATTTAGTAAGTATTTTTGAATTTTATTACTTTAACTTACCAATTTTAAGCTTACTTTTGTTTACTTTATTATTGAATTGCAATCATAGATCCGCGGGACGGGCGGCAAGTCAAACGCGGCTGGTGCCGGCGGCGCTGGTAATGCATTTCAGCAAAATTATGTGTCAAAGGAACAACAGCTGACGGAGGCGCTGCGACGCACGCTGCCCGGCATCACGTACATCAGCGTGGAGGATATATCCGGAGGGTGCGGGGCTATGTTTGAGGTGCGTTTCATTTTAGAAAACCAAACCAACCTATTGCAACCATTCCAGTTGGGAATTTTAACATGCTCTCGAGATCACTTTTATTGTACGTCACAGCTAGATGTGTAGTAAGTATAAATAAATTAGAATGTGATTAAATTATACTAAACATGACAATTTCTCTATAGTTTATGGGTGATGACTGATAATATCAACCAAAGATTTAATAAATAAATGAATAAGCACACCCAACAGGACACAGATTTTGATATTGCTGCAGCTTACTTATTGTAAATAACAATTCTCATTTTGAGATTTCAGGGAATGTATTATTAGTTATTTTATTGATAGTAATTTGTTTAATGTGAATGGTTTTATGTGATTTTTTTTTGTAATAATATATGTAATATGTAAAATTTCAGGTCAGTGTAGAAGCTAAAGAGTTTAATGGATTAAGCACAGTGAAACAGCACCGCTTGGTAACAGATTGTCTTAAAAAGGAGATAGCTGAAATGCATGGCATCCGTATCCACACTACACCTACACCAAAAGATGACCACTGAGTAAAGAATATTAGTAACATTTTTAAATGCTTGTAAATATGTAGTTATTTATGTATTGAAATATTTTTTGTTTGTTATTCTTAGTAATAGACATTAGTTAAAACATATTGTGTGAACAGTTTTGTTATATTATAGGCAATGCAATATTTAAAGAAATGCTGAAAATAAAAATGTAATAGCCGAAATTATATTTTTCCAGATGAAATAAAGAGCTTGCTAGATATGTGAACAAAGTCTGTTTGATATATTTTTAAGTCTTACATAAAAAAAATAATTATTATTTTAGTTTTATTATCTGTTACCTAGTGTTTAATAAGTGGCTAAATAACATAAATTTCCAAAATGGCCAGAAAAGGAGTATTTGTATACAGGGTTTATGACATGTATATATTATGTGAGAATTGAGATGCCATTTTCTTCCAATATTGCCATTTGTCATTACAGTCCTAAACTGCAGACCGCTCGCCCCGTAAGTGCGCGAGGAAATCTAAATATTGGGAACAATGTTGCCAACTGAATGTATTTAGTATTTATCATCCATCCATCCATCATTTTTTCTAGACGATTTTTAAATAGAGCAATATGTATATTGTTTTTCACCCTACAGCATTACATTTATCTCAAGCTCAAGCAATCTCAATGATAATATATTTACAAAAACAATCACAATTTATCAGCACAATGGAGTTCAAAAAATTATTTGTAACATGAAATATGGGTGGGGGTGAGGGTATAGCTTTAGGCCTCTATATTGCGAAGGCGTGCGCTCGGGTGTGGCATGGCGCTTTTCTGGCGAAGCTACCTGGCTTTGGAATCCTTGAGGGACTCTGTAAGTGGATTGCTGCTAATGCTGGTGTTCCACAAGCCTCGGTGATATCGCTGACACTGTTTATCCTGCATATCAATAACATGCTGTCTATCGACAGTGTATTAAAAAATAAAATATTTCTTTAATCATTGGCTTCGAGAGCCGCTAAGTTGAAGTGGCAGTAGGCTGGTCAGGTCTGCCACGTCCCACAGCAGTGGGCTAAAACCTCCACTGAGTGGCGTTCCAATCATTCGATAATTTAAAAAAAAATTAACCGTCATCGGGATTGTAATAAAGAGAAATAAAACTAAATACATCTAAAGTTCTAAAGACTGCCTCGGTGGCGTAGTGGTACTACGGTATGATTGCAAAGCTGAGGTCTCGGGTTCGAATCCCGGGTCGGGCAAAGTGATATTGGATTTTTCTATTCATTATCAGCCCGGAGTCAGGAATTTGTGCCCGATATGGCGATAGGCTCGCCCCCTATCACATCGTGGGACGGAATATACAAGGCGAAACGTGGGTGTTCTGTTAACACCTCTGCCTACCCCTTCTGGGAAAAAGGCGTGTGTTTATGTATGTATGTAAGTTCTAAACTATCTACATATGCCAACAACTTTTTGAGGTCGGTGCCAGCCGACCAGCTATGCCGCCGCTTATACCCGCTTAGTTTGTAACGTAATGTTATAAAGCTATAGTAGACAAGCACCAGCTTTCAATCAAAGAAAGAATAATCAAAATCGGGCCAGAGTTCAGAGTTATGAGGTAATAAACATTAAAAAAACATACAGTCGAATTGAGAACCTCCTTTTTTTCAAGTCGGTTAAAAAGACGACGCGGTAGACCTAGGCGTAGGTATTGTACTGTATCATATACGTCCCACTGCATGGCACGGGCCTCCTCTACAATCGAGAGTACGATTGAGAGTGGTTAGGCCATATAGTCCACCACGCTGGCCTACGGCGGGTTGGCGGACTTTTACATGCCATAGCAATTTATACAGATGTGGTGTGCAGGTTTCCTCACGATGTTTTCCTTCACCGTTATAGGTAGCGTTATAGCCTATAGGTGGTTATAGACGTAGGTGGAGAGACGAAATCGATAGATTTCTTCAGGATTGGCCCCAAATCGCACAGACCGCAAAATCTGGAAGGAAGGGGAGGATAACAATAGCCTTTGCCCAGCAGTGGGACATTAACGACTGATAAAAAAAAAATAACCGACTTCAAAAGTGTAATAAAAAAAGAGAAATAAAACTCGTCTTTTATTAAATCTATAATACCTAAATATACAAACTTTTTTGTTTGAGATCGGTACCAGCCGATCAGCTACGCCTCGCGGTTTTACTCGTATAGCTTATAATAGGCCAGCTGGCACCGACCTCAAAAAAAAAATCGTATATTTAGGTATTATAGATTTATAAAAATATTACTTTTATTTCTCTCTTTTTATTACACTTTTGAGAGTGGTTTAATTTTGTAAAATTATTTTTTATCTATTTTTTCGGTAACATTATTAATTATGTAGTGCTATTGCAAGGTAAAACACAGTCACAGCGTCTATGAGCACATCCACAGAAGCATAGCGAACAGGGCAAGAGCCAAAGTTGTATTGTCATTTCATTCATACATAACGCTAAAATGAATGCTAAAGATACAACATGTCTAGGCTTTATTGGGTGTCGAACGCAATCAGTCTCTCAAAATCAAAATGGCGCTCAACATAAGTGTCAAGGTCCATCCAGTTGTTTTATTTCAAATTGTTGACGCGTATGAGCGCCGAAATGCCGATTCTCATAGAGTTATCGGCACATTACTGGGTAAATATTATTATATCAGTTTTGAGTATGTACATTTTTCTTTGATTGATTAGTTTTTGTGCTCGACGTCATGTGCGAAACTTTCGATTTAAAATGGTGTTTACGTGTTTTGGAATGCTATTTGCCTTTATCTAGCCCGTGGTCTAATAATGCCTCGATATTTGTGAGAGGATTGACCTCGTTGGTGTATTATTGGCGTAGGGGATGACGAGGTGACACATTTAGGTTATGTTGTGACGCGCGTTGCAGGCACCAGCGACAAGGGAGTGGTGGAGGTGACGAACTGCTTCTGCGTGCCGCATAAGGAGCACGCTGATCAGGTGGAAGCCGAACTCAATTATGCTATGGACGTGTATGACCTGAACCGGCGAGTCAACTCCTCGGAGAGCATCGTTGGTGAGTAACTTCTTATCGTGTATACCACGTATACATGTTATTTTTGTGGGTAGACTCAACGCCTGTGGCAGTAGTCTCTTAATTTGTATTAAGTATTCACATAATATTGTTCTCTTCACCAGCGCGGCGTTTCCCATTTGCCGGATCAAGACCCGGTACCGCGCCCTCAAACTAAAATACCGGGTCGCAACATTCCCTTAGAATAAAACTTTCGCCCTTTTCCGCGAACTTTGGATTCTTTATAATGATTTCTAAGATTTACTCGAATGTTATATATTGAAATAAAACGATTTCTTACTGATTTTATCGCGAATTTGATTTATTTTTGATGGAATTTAAATTTCATTTAATTGGATCCTTTAGTAACAAATAAGCAGCAGCTCCATATTTCACACTAAAATTTAGTGACTAAATAGGTGTAGACCAGACGTGGCTGCCTACATGTTCACAGCGGCACGGGTTCAAATCACACATCACATCTCTGACTTTTCGGAATCATGTGTGTGATATTCATTCATCGCACACTGTAACGGTCAAGGAAAATATAGTGAGGAAACCTGCATACCATAGTGATTTGTATAAATTTCTATGGTATGTAAAAGCCCACCAATTCAATCTGTGGTTCTTTTTCTGAACAATGGGTTGTAATATTAAAAAAAAGCGTTATTTGTTTCAAAGCCCATTTATAATTATGGCTCTCCAATCCAGAGCTCTATTCAGAGAGCCTTGTATTCCAGGTGTGCAGTGTGTTGTGGAAATGTCAATGGCGCCAAAATGTTTTGTTCATACAAGTAAATATACCGGTTTACAGGTTAAGTCGACCTAGATCCTTTAAGAGGTTGTAGTTTCCATCATTCCTAATTGATTTGACAATGAGACCCTGTACCCTAAACTTAATCATTTCCACGAAATTTGACTTTGAAGTGTTCTTTATAAAATATCTTTCTTCTGTCTATTGGCCCATTTTTTTTGGGTTTATTGCCTCAAATTGATTTGTGTTTGCGATGTTTGTGTGATGGATAACTTAGTTTATTATGCTCAACAGTTAAATTGCAGTTTACTGAATCGTAGGTCGTGGGAGACTATTGAAGTTATAACTTGAAATAAATTAAGGTCCCACAAGGATCTCCATATTTACCTGTTGGAAGTGGCCTGCACCCAGCAACTTCCTGCAACCTTAACCAGGTCATCCATCCACCTTGCAGGCGGGCATCCAACATCTTGCTTGCCTGTACATGGCCTCCACTACAAAACCTTTTGGCTCCAATGGCCATCTGTTCTTTGTGCTATGTGCCCGGCCCATTGGCCCTTCAACTTGCTAATCCTTTGGGCTTTTTTTTGTGTCCAAGAGGATAAGCTATTAAGCTCCCTTTCGGTACCTCAGGGGAGGACAAAGAGTTATGTCAATGTCTCTGGTCTTCTTCAGCCCGGTACATTGCAGATTGTGGCCGGGCTGGGACCCTAATAAGAGCACTTATTCAACCTATTCAAGAGCTAACAAGACATTATTCTTGCCTTTTGTATCAACACAAAATCTAATGTACGTGGCTAACAAGTGGCTATACAAGGGCTTTTAAAACTCCTTATTATTTATTCTCCCATGTAAACACATGTAAGCGAGAAACTATAAATATACATTCTGTCGAAAATGTATTGGGAATGGATGATTTGTTTATGGTTCCAAATTTTTTTTTTTTGTTTATTTTTGCTTTTAGATTAGCACAACTGTTTTCCATTTTGGCGCGAAATTTCAGTTGCCTCTGATAATTAGACTATACATAGCTGTTTTTTGTTATATGACATCTAGCGGGTAATGTATATCGCGAATTCCGTTGTGGACAAAATCACCCAACGACGAATTAGTCTTTAATTTTGAATTGCCAATGGAATTTCGTGTTCGGAGTCTCTGAAAATGTTACTAAAGGCTTACGGTGAATCGACTTTATCAAATACACGTGCTGAGTGGTACAGAGCGTCCAACAGCGGTCGAGATGTGATGGAAGATTTGCCTCGCTTTGCTAGGCCATCAACGTCTGCAACTAAAGTCCGACTTCTTTCTTTTTTCTAAAATCAAATTACCACTTTGTAGTCCCCGTTTTCATACGGTATAAGACACAAAGGAGAATTCGAAGCGAGAACTGAACTCCATTCCAAAAGAAGCGGTTAAAGAATGCTTTAATCATTGGATTATTCGTTGGTGTGTGGGCAGGCTGGTGGGCGACGGGCAACGAGGTGACGAACCACTCGTCGGTGATCCACGAGTACTACTCGCGCGAGTGCCGCGACCCGGTGCACGTGACGCTGGACACGTCGCTGGCGGGCGGGCGCATGGGGCTGCGCGCCTACGTGTGCGTGGCGCTCGGCGTGCCGCGCGGCAAGCAGGGCTGCATGTTCACGCCCATCGACGTGGCGCTCACCTGCTACGAGCCGGAGGTACCTCCTCAAACACCTCCAAACAACCTTCTACCTCAAATTCATTACTTATATGTGGTAGAAAAGTTGGTATTAAAACCCTTAGCTCAAAGTTATAAAGTAATACAATGTAAGGTCTATAAAAAGACGTAGTTATTTCACTAGTAGTTTTGGTGTTTTCAGATCGTAGGGCTGCAGTTATGTCAGAAGACGATGGGCTCGGGCGGGCGCTCGCGCCAGGTGCAGCCCATGATGGATCTCGCGCAGGTGGCCGAGGCCGCCGCCAAGCTGTCCTCACTGTTAGATCAGGTACATTTAATGTTTTTATTGGCACAAAAAAAAAAAAAATAATGGACCTGGTGGTTATCTTCCGCCCGTCGACACAAATATGGCACTTCACAAATGTTTTAAATTGCAATAAAATTATAAATTATGCACAAAAAGAATAAATGTATAATGAAATATTTAAGAAATTGGCGATGTTCTGTGTAGGCTCCACATATTATTTTGCTCGTGTTAATAATATTAACATTTTTTTTGAGGTCGGTGCCAGCTGGCCGTCTTTATAGTCGGCCAGCTATATATTATAGCTTATGCTATATAACATCACGCTACGAACTATGCGGGTAAAACCGCGGGGCATAGTTGCTGGGCTGGCACCAACCTAAAAACTTTTTTTGTATTTTTAGGTATTATAGATTTATTAAAAGATTACGTTTTATTTCTCTCTTTTTATTACACTTTTGAAATCGGTTAAAATTTTAAAATTATTCTTATTAATTAGAATTGTAGTTTCCTCAACTGCTGTAAAATATTTTATTTGCATCTAACTCCCACACTACCTATGTTTATTGTTAAAGTTATATTACTGATGGTAGGTCTCTCATATGTAAGAGGCCGCCTGGGTAAATGCAATTTTGTTTTTTGGTTTAAAGAACATTGCAGCCAGAGTAATTACTGGACATAATGATATGGCTCACGATGGAGGGCATAGTGTTTGGGTTAGCTAGTGTCCATGTGTGTGTTGCAGGTGCTGCAGTACGTGGAGGACGTGTTGGCGGAGCGAGTGGCGCCGGACAACGCGGCGGGGCGCCAGTTGCTGGAGCTGGTGAACTCCGTGCCCAACCTCTCTGCAGACACCTTCGCCGACGCCTTCGCCTCCAGCGTCAAGGACTTGCTCATGGTTTGTACTCCACTTTACAAACATATTATCCTCTGCCTCATTAGGCACTTTAACAAATATTATCATACCATGAATTTCGTAAGACGCCGGCTGTGCAACGGGAGACAGCAGGTTCCATCCCCGTACTGAGACAAATGTTTGTGAGAACCACGTGTATTTGTTTCGGGTCTGGGTGTTTGTGAGACCACCGAAAAGTCTCTCGTAGTTTCCTGATACCCACGACACAAGACTCGATCTGAGGGTGGGATCTGGACTATGTGTGTGACTGTTTGGTGTGTTTATTTAAAAGAAGCAAAAAGTAGCAAGATATCGGTTGCTTCCAAAAATAAATGCTAGCAGGAGACGACCTGTTGTTTGGCAGTGGACTTCACTTTGTTTGAAATTATAATTATGAATGAAATTTGACGCTTTACGTTATATATTCATACTGCATCAACCCACGCCATCATGACTTACATAATGATCCAAATTCCAAAGTATCATTTTATGAAATAAGATCATTTAAGGATGTGATTTTGTTTTTCAGGTGGTGACTCTAGCCCAACTGATCAAGACGCAGCTGCAGCTCAACGAGAAGCTGACGTTGCTGACGTCGCAGTAACGTGTGCTGACGTCACGCTGCAGCCTCTCGCTTGTGTATCTCTCCGAGTAATAATAAAGCCAATGTAACGCCACGGATGTTTTATTAGAGTAGGGCGGGTGAGTGCTGCTAGGTGCGGCACAGCGCGGCTCCGTGCGGCGGCAGCAGGCGGCGGCGCGCGTGGCACGCCCACAGCCAGCGCGGCGACACCACCGTGCCGCCGCCCGGCGCGCGCGCCCCCATGCACAGCACGTAGTCCGCCTGCCCCTGCACACACACACACATTCAACTAGCTCATCGTGCTTGTTGCACTGGCATCACACTGCTCATAGACCCTTACATCGACAACAACACCGCCGTAAGCTCGCACGTATCTAGTGAGCAGCTCCGTGTCGCAATTGGCCTCAGTCACGCTGTCGTCGAAGCTGAACGTGTAGCCGTCGAAGAAGTTTGGTAAGGACTTGGTTTCATCTATCTAAAACAACAACGGTCATGTGACTTGATTCTGTCAAAGTAGCCGGGATATACATTAATTTTCATGGAGATGAAATGGCCGCCCTATCATCAGTAAATTGGGAAATGAAACTCAATTCAGACGTAGGACTTCTAGGAACGTGCAGGTAATAAATTGTTAGAGTTGTTTAGGTGGTATCGGGCCAGTACACTAGTGTATCTGTAGGACCTCCTGTTCGTCGGCGGTGTGTTCGTCGCGGTCGGTGTGGTCGCTGTCGGAGTTGTGCACGGTGAAGTTCCCGCGCATGCGCTCGTCGCGTACGAACAGCACGTCGTCCAGCGAGTCGTCCGCGCTGGCCGCCGTCGGGGTGGGGGAGGGAGAGGACGACACACGCGCCGTCACTTCAGGCGACTGTTGACGTTGCTTCTTTTGCTTGCGTAGCATTTCTTCGATCTCGTCGTCGGTGTCGCGCTCTGACTCTGGAAGTCGTATTGAATGAGTGGTGGAAGTATATACGGCATACAGTAATATGCGCAGAGAAGCAGTTGATACCGCTGGGCTCGGAGCTGGACAGGTGTGGCGGCGGCGCCACGCGGTGCTGCGGCTCGGTGGCGTACCAGCGCCAGGGCAGGCGGCGGCGGCGCGCGGCGCACTGCAGCAGCCACTCCGCCTGCACCACGCGCGCGGCGCTGCAGCTGGCGCGCACCTGGCGCAGCTTCGGCGTGTTGGGGAACGCACACCTGCACACATACACAATCACATACTTCAATAAACTTACCAACATCAATTCTGATTGCGACTCCATTCAATCTTGAATAGATCACAACGTGTTGCGTTGTTTGAATATAATGAGGGGAAATGTGTAGCAAGATATGTCTCACACGAGGTGCGTGCAGGCGGCGGTCCAGTCGCGGCAGTAGGAGGCTCCGAGGCGCAGCGCCAGGTCGCGCACGTGCGCGCGGCGCGGGTTCTCGTAGCCGCTCAGCGCGAACACCACGCCGCGCAGCGGGGCCGCGCGCTCTGCACACAACACGCAGCGCCATGTCTCAATCATTCTGTAATATTACTAGGCTGTTGTTAAAAAAAATAAAAATAAAAAAGTGTGTGTGTGCAATTCACACAGAGCAGAAATAAAACTTCAGAAAAGTAGCCTACCAGAGAATAAGATAAATACAGGGC
Organism: Theretra japonica; assembly: GCA_033459515.1. Lineage (NCBI taxonomy): Eukaryota > Metazoa > Arthropoda > Insecta > Lepidoptera > Sphingidae > Theretra > Theretra japonica. The sequence goes on from CM065944.1 coordinate 111,310, forward strand.
GATATTGACATATGGTATTTAATTTTGAAAGTTTGAAAAAATAAAAACTGCCCTGGTAGTTTTGTCAAAATCACGATTTTAGTTTCTACGGTCGTACATGTATGATTCTTTAAAGACTCAGGTAATTTTCCGAACCGAACTGAAGTTCTGCTAAGCGATAAAAATACTCGTATGTATAGAGGGTGGCCAAAAATCGTGAAAACTAAAATCACGTTTTTTGACAAAAATACCATCTCGGATTATTTTTTGTACAATGTCACCTAGGGTGATAAGAAACACGTGGGTTAAATTAAATAACATATCAATATCTCCCTATATAGATTTTGAAAAAGGGGCAACAAAAAGAGATAAAGTTATTAAAAATAGGTTAAGCGTACGAATCTTCGTCTCCTCTTTCTTTTATTTGATATTTTTTTTCAAGACATTGAGACCAATCAGATCAATAACTAAAAAGTTCAAAATATCTGCTAAAGTATTCAATTTTGAGTATCAATTTAGAATATCGGAAGTAAGGTCCCTCAGATATCGAATTTGAGAACAAAGGAACCGATAACTAACATATTCAAAATGTTGGCCACAATTTTCAATTCTTATCATCAATCTAGATTTTATCGGAGCGAAGGGTCTCTCAGATATGGAATTTGACAGAAATCGGACCGATAACTAAAAAGTTCACAATGGCGACCACAATTTTCAATTCTGGACATCAAATTACGAAGTATTCCTTTAGATATCGAACTTGAGAGCAATCGGACAGATAACTAATAAGTTGAAAATTGTGGGTACAATTTTCAAGTCTAATAATCAAATTAGATCATCGGGGCGAATAGTCCCTCAGATATCGAATTTGAGAGCAATCGGACCGTTAAATAATCAACTACCGTTGGCCTCGTCCGATCACACGTCTTTCCGTAAACGCTTTCTTTACGCATTCATCGGCTTACTCCCTAAGTCAAGCGTGCGTAAAAAGGTTTTACTTCTACAAGCATTTATTAACTACATACTTGTTAATTAAGAAAAAGTAAAACGTAAAATAATTTCATTCTGATTGGAAATATCCAATTTTTAAAAATAAACGTGTTACGTTTTGACGGCTGGAGAATTGAAGTGACTGCATAAACCTTACCTTCTTTAGATTGGTTGCGGTCAGAAGAAGGGTGCGATCGCTTCCCGCGGGTGTCTCGACTAGTGTCGCCGCGCGGGTCTCGACTAGTGTCGCCGCGGGTTTCGCGATTAGTGTCGCCGCGCAGGTCTCGACTAGTGTCGCGGCGCGTGTCTGTACTAGTGTCGCGGCGCGTGTCTGTACCAGTGTCGCGGCGCGTGTCTATACTAGTGTCGCCGCGCGCGAGGCGCCGTGTGTCTGGGTGCGTGTGGCGAGGTCGCTGGTGGTGGCTGGCGGCGGGCCGGGCGGTGCTCGTGCTCTCGTCAGTCTTGTCTTGTCTTGATGTGTCGCTGATGCTGCTGTTATATTGCTTTTTATTCTTATCCTCCAATTTAGAAGTCTCTGACTGGTTTTCCTTCCTATCGGTGTTTCCTTTAACGACTGATGCCTGCCGGATATAATATACTATGTGAAATAAATTCATACTAAATATAATATTTTGATTGCGACTTAGTAGTTACCGTATGTTCCTTGTCTAGTTTTTGTCGCTGATGGTCTCCATGCACGCGCGAGGGTGATGGTGCGGGTGGGAGCGAATGACGGCGGGGTGTGCGCGGCGGTTGCTTCGATATGGGCGTCTTCGCGAGTCGCGAAGAACTGTCCGAGATATTTTTCAGCGCTTGTGATGTCGCTTGTCTAATTTGGGATTCTAAAAATATGAGATTAAACTTAAAGCTATGTTATTGTTGTAAGCTATGTTATGGTAACCGAACTACAGCAAACTCAAACTCGACCACGCGGTACACAGACATGGACATATATGTACATATGTCTATGTATCACCCTCCCACAGTACTCATAGGTCATTCATTTTAGAGATAGAATATTACAATGAAAGGAAACTGACTGATATAAATAATGAGCTTTTAACACTATATGTGGAAGTACAGTGTTGTAACTTGTAGTGAATACCATTGCATACCACCATTAATCTGGTACATTGCAGCGTCACTCGTTAGTGTCTAGTGAGTAGTGTAATAATATAGGTACCGGTGCTGGAGCCTCGCGGTGGGTCTACGGCATGCTGGCGGTGGTGGGCGAAGAGTTCCCCGGGGCGGAAGTCGTCTTCCTCCGAGGAGTAGGAGTCCGCGTCGAACAGTCGCGGCGGCACGGCGGCGGCGGCGGGGAGCGAAGCCCCGCTCGTCTCGGCTGCCGGCTCGTCCACGTGGATAAACGATATGCCATACTGGAATACGCAATCATTATTAAACTTAACTTCAAATACAAGTACAATAACGGATATACATAGGTATGTCAAGGTTATTGGCCAAAATGAATGATAAAATGATAATAACGAGTGATAACTTGTTTCCATTGAGCACGGAGACCCTGAGATAAATATAAAGAAGTTATTTAAATTTTGACTAAAAAAAGCCCGCTAAAAACATTGACATTCGAACATAACCAACAAACAATCCATTTTAAATTATCCGGAGTGTGGTACCAACGCATTATTTAGAGCACGAAGCTTTACTGCATTCTGTAGGTGTTGTAACGTTGCACATTATTTAGTGTTCTATAAATATTCCTTATATGTTTAATTACAGTATTAACATTATTTCTTTTAATATTTATTGTAAAAGCGACAAATAAGTATATATATTTTTTTATCATTTCGAAAAGTTGTTTTTTTTTAACCTACGTAGCGCCACGATGCACGCCTCGCCATATTATAATAATTTTAGCGTTATGCGAGGTGCGAGCACACGCGGGAGTACCTTGCAGTGCTTGTTGTAAGGCTGCGAGCACACGAGGCGCACGCGGTCCCAGCGCTGCGCCGCCGCGGCCGCCAGCTGCGTCGCGCCGAACGAGCGCACGCGCTCCACACCGTCCCCGCGCCGACTCTCGCTCGGAGACAACAACACGCTGCTGGGCACCAACACCTGCACACTCACACAAACACACATTTGTCTCTATTTGACAGCCTCCGTGGTACAATGTTTTACACGCCGGCTGTGAAACGATAGGCCGCGAGTTCGATCCTTGCACTAAAACTCATTTTTATGTCATCCACAAGTATTTTCGTATCATATCCAGTTCATTGTCAACAGGCCACCAACTCACATATGTATAAGACACATAAAATCTCAATTTTACACGTTAAATCAACACATTAATTTGTGATTTTACTTATGTACCTTTCTGAACGCCAATGATGCAGGTTCTACACGCGTTTGGTATTTAGCGACCCGCCTTCAAAATATTACGTATTTAAGAGGTTTTCACTAGTAAATTCAATAAGAAAAATAATCAAAGTGTAGTAGCACAATGAAATAGATATTACTTGCTACTTTGTAGTTTGTAGTGGCACTTTGAAGTCGGTTTATATTTTTTATTATTTATATACTACACTATCATGAATGGTTGTTGGGCCCAACAGCCTAACAAAGCAATCTTAAGTTACCCATAAATTATTTTTTTATTGTTCCTAAACAACATCAACAGAATTACAATAAACTTATTCTAACACTCCCTTGACGCCTGCAAGATATATACACTGCACTATGCTTTGTGCAATTTGAAATGCATCTACTACCAATGTCTTAAGAAATCTAATACTGAATAATGACTATCCTTAAACATTCCTATAGCACTATGGGTATTGCAAATACACCCAACAGTCACATACATAGTTGTGATCCCACATTAAGGTCAATTAAGTCTTGTGTTGTGGGTATCAGAAGCTACAAGAGACTTTTCGATCTCACAAACACCCAGACCCGGTGCAGGGATCGAACCCGCGGCCTCTCGTTTCACAGGCGGTGTCTAACCAACTGCGCCACGGAGGCTATTGAATAGCCTCCATAAAGTCATTTAATCAAAATAAATCATTACATGCTTAGTTATTGGCACTATAATCACCTCAAAAGGATCATCAGGCTTCTCCGATCGACCCACTAGCACTTCCACTAGTGCTGCATGGTATGCACCAATGTGGACACCTGAAATCTACCAAGATTTCATAGTATAGACAGCATTGTTTGAGTACTACAGGTTATCCATCAGTGATTATTTTAAAATATTACTATTCTTTTATTTCAGTATAAGAACAACCTCATAATACTAACAAAACTATAATTTTGTAGAAAGTATGAATACAAGTACCAAAACACAAAAATTACAGTACAAATTACAAAACAATATGATCAGTATGAGAACATTCATATATATTCTCAAATTCCTTAACCACCCAGGTGTCACATTAATATATTCAAACTGAATGAGAAATCAGTCTACATATCTTATAATAATCTTTCTATTACAATAATATACAGAGGCTAAACTGTTGAATATAATAAATAATAGTTTAAAAAACTAAAAAACATGTTTTAGTATAAGAGCCAACTAAACTAAAGTAAAACCACTTGTAAATGAGTTTTAAGATTAGAAAATGGAATAAAATTCATTTTATGCTTAAAAATCTAGGGCGGTTGATAATAATTAATTGTTGTAAACACCCCACACTTTGTAACAATAAAATCAATGTATTTTACACCATTTTCTAATCTTAAACTCATTTACAATTATTTTTATTTTTTCATCTGGGTCTTATACTAAAGTGTGTATTTTATACAATTATTTATTTACTTTAATAAAAAAATAACAGATTTTATATCTAAGGAAGGCAGCTACATGATAATTGCACACTTTTAATTTATTTCAAAAAATGATAATCCTGAAGGTCCTGGTAAAGGTAATGTCAAAAACTTTTTAAATTATTGTATTGTCATGGGATGCTACGAAGAACTGTCAGTGTCATCCCCAAAATTTCGTTTCCGCGGTTTATTTGATAATTCCACTAACATTTTTTTGTAATTTATTTTTGTTCTGTGTTGTGTGTTCGTCCAGTGAATGTGGTAAGATTAATACATAACAACTTGTGCTGTTTAATAATTATTTTATAAGTTTTTTTTTCTTTTTGCAAAATGGAGGTAGAACCTCCTGACCCTCCAGATCCCCCTAATATTAATAGGGCTCCAGCTGGAGCTCCAATTAAAAGACGACTTGACGCAGACCCACCAATTAATCCCAAGAAATCTATTAAAGACATCGATTCAGCCTCAGCCTCCATCCAACGTCTATATGTCCATCCAATGTTAGTAGTAGGCATCAACACTTACACAGAGTCTGACAAAGGGCCATTTATCGTCCAAATATCCAGGATCGAACCTGACCCTTCGTCTGGTTTAACCATTCGCCCTATTAAGTTTGGACAACTACTGTTCAAAAACAAAATTAAAAATATAAAACCCGACGGAGTAAAGCGTGTTGGTAGAAACAAAATCTCTGTGGAATTCAGCTCTGCAGCAGATGCAAACAACTTTATCATTAACCCTATCCTCACTGACAACCACTATTCTGCGATTATCCCCTCCTATAACATTACCCGTATGGGTATTGTTAAAAATATCCCGGTAGATTTCTCTATGGACGAGTTTGTGGAGAGCCTTGTATTACCCAAAGGATGTGGCATTATTCTTAAGGCTCGTCGTCTGAGCAGAAAAATCATAAACAATGACGAAGTATCGTGGTCACCTACCCAAACTGTAGTGTTGACATTTCAGGGGCAAGTTCTTCCTGAAAGAATTTTCTCTTTTCACACATCGCTCCCAGTAGAGACTTATCAATACCCAACTATCCAATGTGTTAACTGTTGCCTTTTCGGTCATGTTAAAAGTCAATGCAGATCCTCACCTAAATGTTTTAAATGTTCTCAACCCCATGAAGGTCATTCATGTGACACTCCTGAAAACAAAGCAACTTGTTTGTTTTGTTCGGGTCGTCATTTTTCCACCAATAAATGCTGCCCTGAACATGACAGACAGGTTTCCATTAAAAAAACAATGGCTCAAAAGGGAATTTCATATGAAGAAGCTCAACAGCAGTTCCCTAGATTAAATAAAAAAACTTATTCAGAGATTTTAGCTTCCCCCGATATTAATATTAATTCTCCATCTTCCCATGCAATCCCCCACACTCCTAACTCAGTCCCTCCTTCTCAATCCTGTACTAAAACTACTTACACTAATCCCCGTCCTAGAGTCCCATTAGGTAAAACTTTCAATAAGTCCCTACACCAATCCATAATTTCTGAAGTACCATCTTCCCAACCAAATGGCTGCGGCCTTGCAAATACTCCTTCATCTTCCCCACAAACAGACCAATACGACAGCCTAATTAACTTTATTCTTCAGATGGTTTTAGATTTTGTTATGCAAAATAATTATTCCCTACCGCCCAACGTTGCCAATGTAATTTCTTCCCTTACTAAAATTATTAACCATCATGGACCCAGAGACAGTCATAGTCCAATGGAATAGTCAAAGCCTACGCCCCAAAAAACATGAATTAATATACCTTATCTCAAAATTTTATCCCATTGTTTTATCTGTAGCAGAGACTTGGTTGGTGCCTGGAACTCGCTTTGGAGTATCAGGCTACTCTTGTTTCCGGGATGATCGTGCTGATGGCTATGCAGGGTGTGCTTTACTTATAAGATCGTCCTTGCCTTTCTCCCAAATCCTTATCCCTCCCCATAGTCCTAATTTTAATGTTGTAGCAGTTCGAGTTTTAAATATATCCTTCATATCTTTTTACATTCCTCACCCTAATAGAACCCTACTTTCTGATATCCAACTTATAATCTCAACACTTCCTTCTCCTGTCGTTGTTATGGGTGATTTTAACGCCCACCACTCATACTGGGGTGGTAGCCATAATGACTTATTTGCCTGTTCCCTCATAGACATCTTCGATGAGTGCAACTTATGCATATTGAATGATGGCTCACCTACCCGTAGAGTTATCCCTTCTCAAAACCCTAAGAGTGCAGTGGACCTTACTCTCTGCTCGTCTAACCTTTCATCCCTTTTGTGTTGGTCCATTCTTGACAGTACTCATGGTAGTGACCACTTCCCTATAGTCCTCAAAATCCCTAATAGGGTAATCCCGGTTTCCAATATTTCCCCTTCTATTAAGTATATCCTGTCTAGAGCAGACTGGGATTCTTATTCCTTTTATCTTGATTCTCTATTAGATTCCCTCCCCATCCTTGATATTAATTCCCTCCCGGCAGGATACTCTGACTACATAAAAGCTATAACAACCAGTGCCAATAAGCATGTTCCCAAAAAAAAAAATAAAAAAAAATACAGAATTTCTACGCCTTGGTGGGATTCCGATTGTAGTTTGGCCATTAGGGAAAGAAAAGAGGCGGAAAAATTATATAATTCAACGATGACTGTAGAAAACTTTATTAATTACCGTCATAAAGCAGCGATGGCAAAAAAAACTCTTACTTCCAAAAAACGTATTGGGTGGCGTAAGTTCTGTGAATCGTTATCCCCTAGAACCCCTCCCAGTTTAGTGTGGAAACAAGTTAAAATCTATAGAGGTTCTCTCCACACGGAAAACCTTTTAAGTAATGACCCATCAACTTGGCTGAGCGATTTTGCCGATAAACTCGCTCCTCCCTCAGTTCCCAATTTTGACATGATACCATCATCCTCTATTCCCTACCCTCCGCCCTCTTTTTTGGATTGTGAGTTTTCTTTTGTAGAACTGAAATTGGCGTTGGATGGTCTATCTGACTCCTCTCCTGGGATGGATGGCATCCCATATTCCTTTATCACTAAATCTTCTGACAAAAACAAACAATACTTTTTAAAATTGATTAACTGCATATATAATTCGCAACAAATTCCAGAACAAATGAAAACACAAATAATCCTGCCAATTCCAAAACCTGGAAGAAATCCTACAGATCCCAATAGCTATAGACCGATAGCACTTTCTTCAACATTAGCAAAGATTGTCGAGCACATGATAAAGCACAGACTAGAATGGTACCTAGAAAATAACAATTATTTATCAGATTCTCAATTCGGATTCAGAAAAGACATGAGTACTATGGATAGTCTAGGTATCTTTACAACAGATGTTCATACAGCATTCCTTGAAAAAAAAATCCTGGCCGGCGTCTTCTTGGATGTAGAGGCCGCATATGATAATGTTGCACTTTCAGTCCTCAGGAATAAACTAATTCAGCTGAGGATTCCTGTTAAGTTAGTATTTTTCATATGCAATCTCCTTATGGAGCGAAGGATCATTTTTAAAACTCAAGGCTCATTTTTATTCCCTAGGACTGTGTGGAAGGGCTTACCCCAAGGGTCAGTTTTAAGTCCTATTCTGTATAACATCTATACGCGAGATCTTGATCAATCTGTCAACCAACATTGTTCCATTCTCCAATATGCAGATGATCTCGCACTCTATGCATCTTCTGAGAATCCGGATAACATAGCTTCATGTTTGAACAATGCTTTAACTTCCCTTAGTTCCTGGCTAGGTAACCACGGTCTCTCTTTGGCTGCTTCTAAGTGCAGCACTGTCGTATTCACAAAGCGACGAAATGTTCCTACCATTAATTTATTTGTCGGACATGAGCTAATACGACAAGATAGCAAAGTAAAATTTTTGGGTGTTTGGTTGGACTCCAAGCTATCAGGAGCCTCTCACTGTGACTACATATATTCTAAGTCTGAAAAAAATATAAACATTTTACGTTCTTTGGCTGGAGTTTGGTGGGGCTCTCACCCCTCTACCCAAAAAATATTATATAATGCCATAATACGCAGTAATTTAGATTATGGATCTTTCCTCTTAGATCCTGGAAACAAGGGAGCTTTGGAAAAACTTTCAAAAATCCAATCTAAATGTCTTCGTATAATTCTTGGTGCAATGAGATCTTCCCCAATAAGTGCCATGCAAATAGAATGCGTTGATCCCCCTCTTTGTTTGCGTAGACAATTTATTTCGGATAGGTTTTTATTTAAACTTTCCCAAAATTCCCGTCATCCCCTCCTTAATAAACTCAACTTTCTTTTTTCTTTGATAGAAAGGAAAGGATATCAATCTATCTTCGATTTGCCTTGTCTAGTCCGCAGCTTCATTAAATTCTCTCGCCTTCCAGACACAATCTTACAATTTCCCTCTAATTTTATTTTTTCCCTTCCCTATAATGTTTTAACTTTTTCTCCAAGGGTATTTTTGGACTTTGGTGTTCAGAAATATTCTGTAGGAGCAGACAAAATGGTAAAAGACAAGTTATCCTCGGAATTTCCAGGTTGGATTCCACTTTTTACTGATGCTTCTAAACTTTCAAATGATGGTATTGTAGGATCTGCAGTTTGGATCCCTAGTTTCAAAATTATTTTAAGTTATAAATGCCCCTCCATTACCACAATCTTTTCTGGAGAGGCCATTGCTATTCTAGAAGCGATTAAATTCGTAACTTCCCATAAATTAACAAATTCTATAATTTTAACCGACTCCAAAAGCTGCTTACAATCCATAATTTCCAATCCGTTTAAAGCAAAATCCAGATACCCTGTCATCCTGAAAATTAAAGAGGCCCTGTTTATATGTCATCAACTCAATATAAACGTTGTGCTAGCCTGGATACCCGGTCACTCTGGTATAACAGGGAATGAAACAGCAGACTCCTGCGCCAAACAGGCCATTAACATTGGTATTTTAGATCATTTTAAAATTAATCCTCTCGATATCTGCTCTAACATGAAACATTCTATGATGGTCGCTTGGAATAAAGAATGGCAGATAACAAGAAAAAGAAAAGGAAAATTTTACGGTAGCATCCAACCAGACATTCCATCAAAACCTTGGTTTTCAGTGTTTCAAACAATTGATAAATCTGTTTCGTCTACAGTCTGCAGAATTCGCCTTAATCATTGTTGCACTCCAGTTCACCTGGCTAAAATCAGAGTGCGGGATCATTCCCTATGTGAATGCGGTCTGGACGAGGGTAATCTTGACCACATTTTTTTCAACTGTCCCAATTTAATTCTTTCCCTATATGACATTCTTCCTCCCGAAATCCCTCGACCCACTAACATGAAAACCCTACTTAGTCTCACCTTTTCCCCATTTATACACCTCTTGTGTAAATGTATAAGGGTTAATAGTATTAAATTGTAAGTTTATTATATTTTATTTTACTTAATATCTTTAAATAAATTTCACCTCATTTTTCGTAATTTTTACTTGTTTTTAACATTTAGAATTAATATTGATATACTAATAATTATGTATAATATACTTTGTCTCATTTATATTATGTATTTTTTCAAGCTAACAACGGGAAATTCTGTTTCGGCTGGTATTAATACGTGACACTGGCAGAATTGGGGTATGGCAACACCGCAAAAGCCAAATAACAAGAACTGAACTGAACTGAACTGTATTGTCATCAGTCCGTAAAAAGTGTGCAAAATTTCAGATCAATTCGACGTTTTAAAGTGCTTGAAAATTAACATCAAAGATTCTGTTTCATGCATCCATACAGGCAAAGCTAATAAAAAATAAAAGACTGTTAATTATTTAAATATTTCTAGTACAAGCTGTTGATGTCATATCCTGTATAGAGGCTTTAATTAACAACACATTGACAGTATCACACAAACATAATATCTTGGGTATTTTCGTTTTTATTTGGCTCACAAACCTGGCTAGATAATACAACTATTCCTCATTACCTATTTTAACTGCATTGTACATATGTCTTATGTTATGTATTTTCCATCTATTATAAATGTCTAGTGAAATTACTTTAACTGATTTGGCCAGTTGCAACACCACAGAGCAGGATGGCTCACCCATCTTGCACAGCCATTTCTTCTTGCTCACCTCCCAGGCCAGCAGGTTGTTGGCTGGGTGTTCCTGTAAATTGTGGCATATTGATGTCTATTAAGATAGAATGTTCTGGGTCATAAATTAATGTTGTATCATCACACATACAAGATTTTGTGTAATAAAGTTTTATATGTCCCACACGGAATTTAATAATAAGTATAGCATTTACAATATAGAGAGTCTAACTTTTAATAGAAACTGAATATAGTATAAGTATAACTAGTTGGAATGAAATCATGCCATTATTAGGATTTAGTTAGATTGTTGATACCACTGAAGCCAATAAACATATATATTTTTTGTCACAGTATTTTTTTTTTGTTTTTGTGGGGGAAAATGATTTATCACTACTACTGTCTAGGGGGAGGCGTGTGGTGATGTTGGTTTCACCAGTTTTACGACTCAATGTTGAGCCACCCAAGAAGGATGTTACCATCTGGGCAACCATTGAGTGGATCCTACCAAAATTCCTACACTGGCATATCAACCAAAAACCCCACTGTTATCGTCAGCGCATTGGAGCGGCTCTGGGATCCTAAGACTAAACGCTATAGCCTTGCCGGAACCGCTTCTGTGCAATGCCGCAGTATGGCACACTCCATACATTTACTCCTCGTTGTCGCTTTTAATGGACGCCACGCAGTTCCCCGCTGCGGGCCCGCGACTACCATTGCCACCATTAATCGACTCTTACGACAGGCAGGGGGATATCGGGGTGGAATTTTAAAAGTAGACCCTAGTCCGCAGGGCAGATTCTCAGTCTACAGTATTTTATGTATCTATGTATATACGGGTTCATATGTGATTATGTTCTGTAATCTGATCAACAATACTCACGGGGTCTTCACTGCTGAAACTGACCACATAGTCTATTTTCACTCGCGGCATTGTATTCTTCGTACTGATTATTCACTGTTAAAACACAGCACTTTAGGACTTAAGTAATTACCTACTTATTCATGTGAATATGGTAGTAATTTGATTGTTTCTTGTTACCAATTGAGATGAAAATGACTGAAATTAAATTTTGTTAACTGAAATTACAAAGTCAAAATCATAAACACAGCAACATGTCAATTGTCAATGTCAGTGTCGTAAATACACAGATTATGAAGTAAATGTAAATTTTAATCGATTTAAAGTTGATTTCTTAGTAGTCTGTGAATATAATACTTTGCTCTTAGAATATTTATAATATAGAGGGAGCGTTGGTACATCACAAACGTAGGTATACTGCTCGCCATGTCGTAAGTCTGCGCGCGGAAAAAAATATACCTACTAATGTCACGGTAATGATATCTAACCATAACAGTATTGTAACTCGGTCCCGTCTATGAAATAACTACATACAGGCTACAGCTGCGCGGTACGTAGACACGCGATAGGGCTGCTTGGCCACAGTATTTTAATTTTGTCTATTTGCTCAACTTTTTTTCTAGTTGTGTTCCTTATTGCAAATATTATATTTTTTATTTAAAAAAATGAAATTCGTTGTGAATGAAGTAGAAAGTTTTCAATAAAAATAAATATTGTGATTTATTATGAGTAGATTTAATAAAAAGGATGGTATATCCTTATAAATTTAATCTGAAAAAGATTTGCGTCTCGACCGAGACACACGAAAAGCTTTATTGCTAAATTAATTGTATAAAAAATCCGCATTCGGATATAAAGTTTTATTAAAAATACTTCCGTTCGTCACAGTGCAGCGGCGCATTCGCGACTGGTTGTGTACCGAGTGTGTATCGAACTCGCGGCGCGTAGGTATGACTCACGTTCCGGGCGTTTGTACATACATAAACACACGCCTTTTTCTTAGAAGGGGTAGGCAGAGTGCTACCAGAACACCCCCTTTTCGCCTTGTGAGCGTATGTATGAAGACAGAATACTGTTATATAACATTACCGTGCTAATGTTGACTTCGTAAAATGATGCCGACTTAATCTTACCGGATTTACCTGTACATTTATCATTAAAGACTATTTAATTTTTCAATAACTAATTCATTGTTGTTGGGAATATACAACTTTGTTAAATTGACAACTTGTACAATTCCACGTATATATACGAATTTAATGTGATTGAAATGTAATTAAAACGGGATAAATACCTTATAATTCTAATATATTTAATCAATCCTATAATAAGACAATATAATTCTAAGTATCAAAATTATATCACAGACTGTCGACTGCGTGATAAAAGAGTGACACCAATTGCTGTATTGGTACCACAGTTCCCATTTTTGTGGAGTTCATTATTGTTTTAGAGCTTACAAAATTAGAAGCGCCCTCCACCGCACGCAGTGCGCACATTTATCTGGCAAGGAGTGTGATCTTTCTCTTTACAATAACAAATACAACAACAAAAAGAATTAGCGAAATCGGTCCAGTCAGTCACGCATGATGCGATGACCAAGGATTTATACGGATATATACGGATCTTATAATTCCTGATTCGATCTCGTAGGGAAATACCGAGCATAGTCCTCTCCATAGCGCGTTGAGTGACACTGAGCCTTCGTATGGGGCCCACAGTTAGAGGCCACGTTTCGGTGCCCTATGTCATCATTGGCAAAACACAACAGAACGGTTTGGGATATATTATGTCTAGGGAGATAGGGGTCTCACGCCTCTCCGTAGTGGAATAGCCTTTTTGCTGTAGATTTGTACTCGGACCGACATGGTGACGTTGTTGTATAAACACTTCGATTATGTTAATACGCTTAGAGTATTCATAATATAGAGGGAGCGTTAGTACTTCAAAAACATATATAAAAAGGGTGGTGCCGGGCCATCTTTTTCTGTCCTCCTATTGGCTGACAAGACCTAGTGGTTCGCGGGTTCAAATCTCAGGGCACACCTCTGACTTTTCGGAGTTATGTGTGTATTGATAGTCCATCATCACGCACTTTAACAGTGAAGGAAAACATCGTCAGGAAACCTGCATATCGTAGCGATTTTAAAGAATTTCTACGGTTTTCTAAGTCCGCCAACCCGTACTAGGCCAGCGTGGTAGACTATATGGCCTAACCACTCGTCAATCGTTCTCTCGATTGTTGAGGAGGCCCGTGCCCTGGAGTGGGACGTATATGGGCTGAGACAGTAATCTTTATATTACGAGTATAACGAACTTCATTGTAACAAATTACTTGATATAACGTTTTTTTTTCTGATCCCCATCAGTTTCGTTCTCAGAACTATTACTGAATTGTTCTGAGGTTTCGTTATACGTATCTACGTATTTGAAGACGCAAATTTATCACAGCGCTATCTCTATATTTATAAATACTCTAAGGTTATAAGGTTTTATTGAAAAAACAACCACATAACGATGATGTAGATAATGTACTAAAAGCTAAAAAATAATTTGGAAGATCCTAGGTAGCTGTCATCACACTACTCTCCTGATCAATCTACGGCTTTAATCAAACAAAAAAAAAATAACATGAAGCCAAGCGTACTCCTGAACGCCCGAAAGGGTTGACGGAGGTGCTCATTATTAACCATAACTTACTGAGCTTAATTCCGATAGGTAGTGAGCTTGTCGCTCTACATAGTTTGTTAGTATGGTTATATGTCGACACGATGTTCGGAGTAGTCAGCACATTATACGGTCGTGATCAGACGCGTAACTAATGTTGTTAATTAGCGATAATGTCGGTGATTGGTTCTATATACATAGTTCGATCGCTACCGAGCGTTGGCGCGCATCACACGCGATGTGTAGTGCCGGTAGTTCACACGAGTCACGACACTTCCGATTTGTCACGTGCTGTGAGTCGTTCATTATGAAAGTAAAACTACTTATATTCGTGATCATTGTTTTCTTCAGGATGGAATGCGAATAAAACAATTTAAATAATAAATTACGCAGATAAGTACGTCCTTATTAATCGAACTGGATATGCGACTCTCAATCTTCTGCCGTCAAATGTTTGCTATTACGAGTAAGTATTAAATATTAACTAACAGACAAGGAATGTGGTGATTGCCTTTTTTAGATCAATACGCAATTTTATTTCCTATCTGAACACTTGTAAGTCTAACTTTTTTGAAGGAAAATCTCCTTAAGCTTACTTTCTTCAAGCCTCGTAGGGAGCAGGAAGGTTATGTCGGGTCTCTGGGCTATTAGCCCGGGACGCAGGGTACCTGTCCACAGCGCGCAGGCGGTGGTGCCTGAGTGTGTCGCTATGTCAGCACTCTGTACACACAAAGTGAAGCTCTTTGGTGGCCGCATTCTGTTAGTTAAGGCGGCTGCTGCATCACCGTACACTGCGATCTTTTCATAGGTGAAAGGAGTAAAAAATAAAACACTGTGATGATTAGCTTAGACTCTTAATATAATATAATGAGTCGATAACGGATCGGAGAGAAGTCGTAGGTGATCAACCAGTTTCACTACAAAGTATAAGTAAGAACTTCTTGCTCTGTACAGATACACATTATTCAGTTTAGTTCGTCATAGTTCGAAATAATACCTTTCGATATGGGATCGATATATTATAATAATCTAGGTTTATAAGTACTTACCTTACAATAAGTTACAAACACATTAATAAATACTGTTAACTACAGGGTTACATTACATTTTAATAATTACGTAGCGTGTCCCGTATTGCGAACACATAGACCTACGCGCTTACCGGGACACTCACACAAAGGTACCTACGGGGCAAGAGCTGTAGGACATTCTAGCAAGTGGTCTCCGAGAGGCGCGCGCGCGGTGCGTGGCGTGTCTGTATCACGTCCTGGTTATCCTGTACTTGTGTACTCTGATGATGACGGGCGACTCCGTCGGCGGCACTTTTTTAGGCGCCGCTTGCTTCTTGGTGGGCTCCTTTTGGTAGGAGTAGCCGCCTTGCGCAGTGGGCTTGGCGTACAGTATAGTAGGCGCAGTTTCCTGGCTGGCGGGGTAGGGCGGAGGCGGCGCGGGCTGCGCGTGCGGCTGCGGCGGCGGCTTGGCGTACGTCACGTGCGCCACCGACGTGGGGTACATCTGCGCCGCGTACTCCGACTCCTCGGACGACTGCTGCGCTTCCGGCCGACTGTAGGACGTCTCCTGGTACACTTCGGCGTAAGAAGGTCGCGCGTACGAGCTCACGTATGAGGGTTTGGCGTACTCCGTCTTGGCGTAGGAGGGCCGCGTGTACTCCGAGTAGGAGGCGGGTCTGCTGTACTCAGAGTGCGAGTAGGTGGCACGCGGGTAGTCCTCGTGTGCGTAGGTGGAGAGCGGGCGCGACAGGTCCGTGAAGGAGGCGGAGGAAGTGGCGTAGGAGGGCCGTGGGTAGGGCGAGCGGTGCTTGGGCGCGGGGTGCAGCACTTCGCGCTTGGCGGGCGCCAGCGGCGTGGGCGACAGCACGTGCAGCACGGGCATGGGCGGGTGCAGCGGGAACGCCGCAAACACGTAGGGCTCGTACTCGTGCGTGAACTCGCCGGCGTACACGCCGCCGTAGTGGCTGCGCCGGTGGTGAGCCGCGCGCAGCGGCTCGCAGCGCGCCCAGCCGCACACCGACAGCAACAGTAATCGAGCCTGACACACACGAACATTGTTTCACTAAATGCACTATTACTCGTATCAGTAAGTTCAGCTACGAGCTATTACAACAAAAGCATGTTCCGGGAAAGCCATGTGCTTGTGTGCTTGGGATCGAAAATATAAGAAGAGTGTTTAAGAAGCAGGGTGAGCAGCGCTGTATTGTCGGCTAGTGGTGGCGGGTACTACTCACGAGGGTATCCATGTCTCTTACGCGGGGACGTGCGGCGAGCGGGCGCGCGGGCGAGCGATTGTGGCGAGCGTCGGCGGTGCCTCCACTACGGCTGTCGGCGGAGCAGGCCCCCTCGTCGCGCCGCCGCCCTCCACAGAGCTGCCGCAACACACCCGCTGTGCCTCGCGATCATTCCAGTGTGTTGCGCCGTTAACGAACACTCATACTGCACTTCCGCATGCGGTATGTATTTACATGATACCTTATCGGCCTTGTGTCGACGCTACAATACTATTAATATATTTTAATATAAATAATTTTATACCAAATATAATACCTAGAAAAAAAGAAGCGTCAGTTACAACAAATTTAAACAGACCACGTGGTGGTCAAATTGTTTCAACAGCTTTTGTAAATCTTATAATTGTTCTGCTAAGTTTATATAGCACATAGATTATAACCTAAGAAAACACAGTCCACAACTCTGTATAGATATGGATATGTTTCGGCGGCGGCGGCGGCTGTCAGCGTGTGCGCGCTTCCTTCCGCGTGTCGGCACGAGGAACTCTGCGGCTCATTACCAGCGCGCGCTACCTGCACTGCACCCCGCGGAATACATTAAACACATCGCACGCCGACCAACAACTACAAAAAATCTCCTTCGACGCGGGCCAAAGGAAGTACCACAATTTATTGAAATTACACGACACGAAAACATGTTTATAACAGACAATATGTAACATACATATGTACTTTTAGTTCAATTATTCTTTTTTATTTTTTATTGCAATTAATGGCGAGACGAGCATGCCATTCGCCTAATGGTAAGCGATACGACCGCTCATGGACAGTAAAACCCAACAAAGAAATGCTACGCATTCCACAACGCCCGCCATCCTGACATATAAGTTGTTAAGTCTTGTTATGTCCAGTAGTTACGCTGGCTACAATGTCCTTTAAATCGGAGTACAACAATGCGTTTACATTGCTGTTTGGCGGGAGAAGTAGACATTGCGGTGGTACCTACCAAGGCGGCCTCTCACATATGAGAGACCTACACCCAATTCGGACTCAGTTTTACCAATTAGCAGTTTTTGTTATCTTACATAATATAATAAATTTATAACTGATGGACGTCTGTGCAGCTAATATAATAAAGGCGAAAGGTTGTGTGTTTGTTACTTCTTCACGCTCTGATGACGACCAATTTTATTGATTTTGTGTATAAGTATAGGTAGCTGACACCCTGAACCAATACATAGGCTATTTTTACCCCGAAAAAATTTAATGGTCCCGTGGGATGAGCAAGGAATTATCTTCTCTTTCAAACATATAGCTGGGGTAGTTTGGGATAGAAGTGCGAATGAGATGGTATACAGGGTATATCAAGATTGCGACCGAAAACGAAGGCAAGTGGTAGTTTTAGTGATTACACAATGCAACTAAAAATTTCTCAAAAAAAGCGAAAGGGTTTATTTTTAAATACCATTGTGTTTGGATGGTAAACCCCTAGCTTTTGCTAAACTTATTATTAAAAACCCTTGCGTACTATTGTCTCTTTAAAAATAAAAAGGTGTATATTATTATTTTGACAAAACGATGCATTTACTACTGAAATTCGAATATAAGTAAAAATTTACAACCAAAAAATTGTCGCCTTTTTTTGCGAAATTTTCAGTTGCATTGTATCTGAAGTCGCTAACACTACCACCTGGCTTCGTTTTCAGTCTCAGTCTAGATATAGCCTGTTTAAGAGGACAGGATTGCATGCCTTGCATGCCATTAAAAGGTGTGTGCATCCGGGTGAAGCCGGGCCGGGTCGCTACTGGAAGATAAATAAGAAAAACTATCAGGAGGGTCTGTATTAACGTAATAAAATCCTAAACAATAATTTATAGAATTTTTGTCTGTTTGTCTGTGGGGTTGTTCGCGATGATCTCAGAAACGGCGTAACGGATTTTGATGTTTGGTATGGAGGTAGCTGACACCCTGGATTAACACTTAGACAACTTTTTATCCCGAAATATGCAGTGTTCCCGTGGGATAAGGAAGGAATTCCGATATTTGTTACTTTTTTATACTCATAGGGATGGGATGGGACTAGATTACATGCCTTGAGTGAGAATGAAACGGGACGGGAAATGCAGTACAGATGCCGTCCGCATTGAGATATAAATTAAAATAGTTAATAAAGATTATATTTTCTTTACGCTTTATACAAATAGTGTATATATGCATTTTTGCAGGATTTTACTTATTAAATATATTTTAAAATTTGGAATACTAAATGATGATCTGGATGAATATGATTAGTATATGCTTTATACAAAATTTGCGTGTATGCAAATGTTTGAGGTCATAAATAACAATATGCCATGGGCGCGGCGAATTCGCTCGCTTGCGCCACGTGCGAATCTATCTCATGTTGCAACTTCCTCCGAACTTGTGCCAGATGCATATATTCCGCATCCACATGATCTTTTGGGCAGTGGGCACGGGTTGTTAAACATTAGTCCGGCGATAGCAAAGCACAGCCCAGTGAATCACCGCGATGCAGCGAACTCTCCTGCGTTGTGCGTTTTAAGAAAGCTTTATACATACAAGCGGCGCTGAGAGGTTCCTACTCTACGGCATTTGGCTTTACCTTTTATCACGTGCTGTGTGTCAACTGTCACGGGCCTCACGAGTGCTAATGTCGGGCAAGCCGTCCTGTACATTGTAACAGGGATCACGGTAGTGGCTATAGATTTAAAACAACCAATTTAAAACGTTTTAATTAAAATGTTGCCATTTTAACCTCCAAATAAATCGTTGTTAACGGTTGAAAACTCACCCACAAAAATAAAAGAACTGTTTTACATTGAAATAAAACGAATTATTACGGATTTTATCGCAAATTTGATTTAATTTGTACATTTATTAATTTAGAGTCCGCCCCGTGACCACGAAAACTGTGAAGTGATCGAAACGCCGGGAAATAAAACAATTTGAAAATTTTCGGGGATATTATGTATAATGTATGTGGATATCAACGAACTTTATGTATGATTTATTCTCCACAAGCCGATCCTAAGGTGGAGCAAAGACGAAAATATGGGGTACGTGAGTCAATAACAACTATAAAAGGAGAATAATAATATCAGTCCATATGCGTGTTATTGCACGTCACGGGCCTCCTTTACGGTTACTGACCTAGTGCGGGTTGATGTACTTTGCATACCTTTAAAATTATTCGGCAGAGTTCTCGCGTATGCAGATTGCCTCACGATATTTTTCTGCAAAGAGCTACAAATAACTAAAGCACACGTAACTTCGAAAAGTCAAAAATATTGTGCGTTGTGTCTGATGACTGTTCCCAAAATAAAGTTCGAGGGTCTGCAGGTTCGACCTTACTTTGTCGGCTGCTCAGTTATCATTCAATAATAAAAGACAATGTGGAGATAAAATAAATCTATGTACATTCGTTTCATGGTTTTAGTATTATATTTTGTCCGCGGATTAAATTCCTTATAACATTTCCATTACTTGTGAATGGGATGATCAGACCGATGGCGGATTGTTAGCGAAAGTGTTCGTCGAGCGCGCGGCGCCCCACATATCGCGCACATATCGCGCACATATCGCGTTGCACCGTACATCGACACGCACTTGTTACCATTAGATATTATTCAATCGTATCATAATCACGTGTTATCCTTGAATTGCTTTCGTTATTTGTGGGACAAGTAGGTAATATCGGTGTGCTGTGACCCAGAGATAAAGCCTTGCCCAGTCGAGTAAATCCATACCTTTTATGTTATGTAAGACGTATTAGCACTACTTATAGATTTATCATTTACATATATGAAATGGTTTTATAGCAAGCGGTCTAATTAGTATTTATTAGTGTTAATTATTTAATTTATTATTGAGTGTGTTGTGGCCAAACGTTGTGGTAAACAAACCAGACGCGGCTGCCAACATGTTCACGGTGGTCGCGGGTTCAAATTTCAGGGCATACCTCTGACTTTTTGTAGTCATGTGTGTATTCATAGTCAATCACCACGCACTATAACGGTGAAGGAAAATGTCGTGAGGAAACATGCATGCTATAGCGATTTGCAAGAAATTCTATGGTATGCAAAGTCAGCTAAACCGCACTAGGCCAGCGTGGTGGACGATATGGCCTAACACTTTTCAATCGTACTCTCGATTGTAGAGAAGGCCCTACAGTGGGACGTATCAGGGCTAATACAGTACAGTACATTTAATTGATACTTGTATGATCAACAGGTATTTGTATCGGGTATGGGTGTTTGTGAGGCAGAACTTTCTCGTAGTTCCTGCTAACCCACGATACAAGGCTCGACCTTAGTGTGGGGTCAGGACTATGTATGTGACTGTTGCGTCTATTTACACATATGTATATATAAACTTGCCTAGTTATCATTGTAAAGCTCAGTGGAGTGAAAAACCGTGTAAGTTAAAATTTGGTAGTTTATTGCAAACAATATTACAGACAAGAGGTTTGTAAACTTAACAGTAGTATGTATATATTAATATTTGTCTAAGGTACGATTTGGCAAGCAGCGCGGGGCGGCGCGGGGCGGCGCGGGGCGGCGGGGGGATCACCACCAGCCCGAGGAGATGGCGGGCGCGTATGACACGATCTTCTTCACGGCGACCACCTGCACAGAACGCACTCATAAATATATGTCCCATACATACATACATATATAAACTCACGCCTTATTCCTGGAAGGGGTAGGCAGAGGTCCCCCAGGTAATAACCAAGACAACCACGGTGCGCATTATGTGTTCCGTCCAATGATGTGATAGAGGGCGAACCTATCGCCATATCGGGCACAAATTCCTGCCTCCGAGCTAATAATGAATAGAAAAACCCAATATCACTTTTCCCGACCCGGTATTCGAACCCGAGATCTCAGTTTGGAACCGTACAACTTTGCCACCGAGGCAGTAAATATAAGTCTCGCACGAATACACTTTGTTGTAATCTGTAAGTACTCATAGTACCGTCATCAATATCAAACGGATAGCAACACAATATGGTGACTTAACTTGCAAACAGCTACTTGTAACTCTATTTACACATTTTTGGAAAGGCAAATATTGAATTAAAGTTTATCCAAAGTTATTATTCACGATCGAAAATGAAATACAATCTCCAGAACGGGACATGATCATGGAATACGGACCTTGGGCACGGAGACGATCTTCTTGACGATAACAGGCTCGTGAACGATGGCGGGCGCGTGCTCGATGATGGGCGCGTGCTCAATGATGGGCGCGCTCACAATGCCGCCGTAGCCGAAGCCTCCGCTGTAGCCGAAGCCTCCGCCGTAGCCGAAGCCTCCGCCGTAGCCCAAGCCGCTGTCGTACAGGCCCGAGCTGTACCCGCCGTAGCTCAGCCCGGACAAGAACCCGCGCTTGTCACGCTTGCCGGCCTCGGGGGCGGGCGCGGCCACCGCGGCGGCGGCGAGCAGCACGATGCACACCTGACACATAACCATTCAACTACTTCAACTGCTTCTTTACATCCACATCACTTTTTGATCAATCACTAGATTATGAATTGATTTTGTAAATGGATGCTTAATTTCAACACTCGATGGTGTCGGTACTTACGAAGGTTTTCATGTTGAGTGTTTGTGGGTGGGTGAGACAGGAGGAGTCGGCGAAGACTGATGCTGTGTTGCGAGATGCGGTTGTGTTTTATAGCGGTGGCGGCGCGGGCGAGGTCACAGAATTTGCAAGTGTCGCGGGTGCGTTTGGCCGCGGCGGACGTGTGCGGGGCCGGCGCAGGGCGCGGGGCGGGGCGACAGGGTTGTTGCCGCAATTTCGCGTTATTGTAATTAATTCATATGCCAACAGATCTGCTTTATCTGATGGACGATATTTAGTATAGATCGATGACGTCACGCGCGTCACCATCTTTTGCGTGCTATTACATACGGACTGTTTTCATTAAGAAAGCTGACAAAAACCCAGGAACTCGTAATGTAAAAAGAACGAACTAGACATGGATCTAAAGTACATCTCAAATAGCAGCTGTAAGTAAATACGTAGTTTGGTACGTGGATGCGATTATCGCAACAAGACGAAGTTCTCAAGTCGATGCGACGTGGAATATTTCGCGCGAGACAGGTAAACAGATGAAATGTGAAGGCGATACGGTTTCATTATTGCGACAGTTCCGATGCTTTACTTTGAATTTATTTAATGGAAGGCCAGTGTCTCAAATTTCATGTCGGATATAACAGTAGATTTCGCCCTTTTCCCGATATTATACGCAGATTCTTGTGAAGGATCACCATATAACAGCTTATTAAAGCTTATTAACTAGTAATTTGTTTTAGCCAAACTTATTTAAAAATTAGCAATCTCTTCTCCACGTGGGTTTAGAATTCTTTTGACTTAACTTTTGGTCAGGACGACACTGATTAGGCTGGTGTAATTTTGATGACGTCGTTCCTTCTTGTATCTGAGTATAATACGTCTTGTTAACAGTTTTGTTTCCCGAATAGTAATTCCTTAAAGTTAACACGTAGGTATATTTTCAACTCATCAATTTCTTTTGTATTAGCCACTGGCACTTTGATTGAAGACTGTCGCAATAATGATGAAGTAGATAAATCTTGTATGGATATAATCGTTTACATTCCATATATTATTATATTAGACCTAAAAACAAATCGTGTTTTGCATTTACTAATGGTTACTAATATTCATGTTATTCCAAATGATTTAATATTTCTTGTAGCTTTCATCAGGCCCGTGTAGAAATCCTTGTGCGTGGGCTATGATCAGTGATTGAATTTTAGGTGGTGATGCTGATAAATAATGCATGTTAGTCGTGTCATAAGTCTGATATCGAAAGCCTCCGATGCGTGGTTGGTTGAGACCAATGAGGCTACCTGATGCGAACCCCACACCGACACTAATGTTTACCGATCTACAAGTCTTGATCCGCGTCTAGGTGTTGTGAGAACAATAAATCTTGTATTTTCTGATACCCATGACACATGGTTGGCCTCTATATAGCGCTAGGAAGTATTGCTATAGCTGTGAATGCGGGTTGATCTTCAAATAAAAACTTGTAATTAAACAATTGTCTTGATGTCGTGATGTGGTGGGATTCTCAGGTCAGTTAAGTCAGTGTGACTTGAATCCTGCTCCAAGATTATTTAACACATTATAGTCAGAGGCGTGATCTAGTTTGCAACGTGGGTAATATTACATTGCGTCGACATGATGGAGGTTTAAGATAGTGGCAAGTAGCTGGTACACATGAGATAATATCAACTGAATTTCGAGATTCCTTTGTACTTGTATACTTATAACTTCGCATATTGTTACGTATAAGTTAGATATATTTGCCATGTACGAACTGTTAAGCTTAAGTATATATTACATCAATCTCTGAATACTGTTCATAAGATAAAATGTCTGGAGGCACATTACTACTATTAAGTGATTTGTCAGTTAATCGTAGACAACGAATGGTTTGACCTTCTGCCCCTTGAGGTTTGGAATTACATCATATATTAATACTTCAGTTACCATTTAGGACGTACGGACACACGTTTAGTCTACCGATTCCAAACAAACTTCGGATGTATTTTTCAGGTTCCGATTAGAAAACGCTCGACTATAACGTTTAACTTATCAAATGTACCCTTGGATACTGACATTAAGTAAATTAATTAATTAATAATTAAATAATTCTTCTGATGTCCAAGTAAAAATGTTGATGAACAAATATTAGGATAGTGAGCGCATCTAATTAACTCGTCATTAGCATGGAGGCGATCATGACCTATACATCCGTATAATGTGTAACCTGTGTTATTAATCATGCACGTGACGTACCATATACGGTCGATTCGCCTGATAAATATGCAGTGGCGTCGTTTAGAGATATTGCTACTATTTTTGCTGGAGGCGTGAAGCAGTATAGTGCTAATTGGTAGAAACTAGAAAGTGATATAAATTTGCGTTTGTTTACAAATACTTAATGTTAGGAATATTTTATGGCAGTGTAATTGATATAGGACATAGCTATGTGATGGTAGAACAAAATATCATATTCCCAAAATCTTAAAATGCTAATAAGTAATTGAGTTAAGTTGACAAGAAGTTGCAAGTTTAGGATAATGATCATATCGTAGTAATAAGTATTTTTTAGTGCCAATTATTATAATATTTTTGCATTATAGATGGATATCGGTACGCCAGTTAGGCACATATGTATATATGTCCATATATATATTTATATATATATTGGCCGGTGTCAAGCGTGGAGCGTGGTTTGCGGAGTTCGCGAGTGTGATATGATACTTGATACTGGTCGTGAGGACGGAGTCGCTTGCGAGACTAAATGGTGCTCTCGGCCCTACTCATAGACCGGTTGTATTTGATTGTCAATAATTATAACAAGTTTATATATAACACTTGTAAATATAAAGCCTATCGCCGACTTACATAACTCGCCCATATTTTAATTACTATGATATTTAAAATCCTAGAGCGTATGTTTTAAATGTGTGCATGGAAAGATCCCAATAAATAACTAGAAAGGTTCCATATTTATATATAGATGAAAACTAAATATGATGGTTTACAAAGAAATATAATATAGTCCGTAACTGACGAACGAGTTTTGAGCTGTTCTTGTCCTAAATAACAGTTTTCTTGCTGGTTTGATAAATCAGTTATTGGATTAGCTTGACGTATAATGTACAGAAATAATGATTGGTAATTCTGTAGAATAAAAACATAGCTATGTGCTCATGTCTTCATGTACAAGTTGTGTTTTGTAAGCAGCGGTTTGTCGGTTGCGTACGTAATAAATGTGGTCGATATACTTTTAAGTCGAGTTCGCAACCTCTCTTAGCGTTAACCAACGTTGAGCGAATACGACACCATCAATCACGCGAGCCGCACCACATAGATTAGACACATTAATAATTCAGTTTAGAGAAACCATCAGTTGGGAAGGTCAATGTGTTGCCAAATTCGAGTTGTGGCCGCACCTGTTTATCGTTTTAATCTGCAAATCTCATTCTGAGAACGTTTTTGCCCAATTTTTTTTAGCCTTAGCAGCCATACGAGCTTGCCGCAAGCCTGGTGGTAAGCGATCACCACCGCTCATGGACCTTCGCAGTGCCAGGGGCTCAGCACAACCAGGTTGCTGCCTACCGTAAGGAGAGTGCTCTCTTCAAGCCTCGCTTAAGGAAGGACATGCTATAGCGCTCTGGGAACACCGAGGCAGGGAGTTCACTCCAGAGTTTGCACGTGCGTGGTAAAAAATAATGCTGGAAACGTAGCGTGCGGAAACGGGTAGTTTCCAGGTAGTAGGAATGAACTCCACTGCGATAACGGGTTGTGCGATGTTAAAATGGTGTCGGTGGTAAGGTGGCCGTCAGGTGACGGCTCTGAGTTCTTCGTGAGATCGGGATTATCGACGATTCGAAGTGTTCGTCGCTGTAAGGAGTCAAGTGGATCGAGCTGATATTTTAGGGCTCCTACCCAGATTTGGGAGCAGTACTCAACGTATGGCCAGATCTGCGCTTTATAAAGCAATAATTGATGACTTGGCTCTGTTTAGGATCCCCAATTTTTTGATAGTCAGTTTGGCCTTGTTCTCCAAATGACGCCTAAATTGCACATAACTCGAAATTTCTACGCCGAGAATCCCAATGCTCTCTGATCATTGGAGAGTGGCTCCTTGGAGCTGTGGCGCCATGACGAAAGAGTCCTTCCACGCAGTGAACACGCAAACTAGTGTCTTTGACGGGTTAAATTGAACTAAGTCTAATTCACTCCATTCGGAGGCCCGCCCAGAGAGCGTTAATTTGTTTATTATTGAAGTATTCATCGAGTAGTGTGATTTAGATCAAATGTTATACGGTTTAGGTTCAAGCTATTTTGGAATAACACCATTGCCAGTCATCTTCTATAAAGAATATTGTTTACATAGATATTATGATAACGAATATGTAGGCACTGAGCATTTAGGAAAAGGTAAACTAAAGATTTTTTTATTGGACAAGTTTGAATTTTTTTTGCCATTGCTTTACACTAGACTTGGCGTGAAGTCTTTACACGATGACAAATTCCTCATTCACAAACACCCAGAGTAATGGGAACCGCATTTCGAGACTCAGGAAGTCTCATTCTTAGTTATTAGTTGTTGCGCTAATCGGTCGTCACCTTATAAGTTGCACCACCAGCACAATGTTTGCGATTATGCAATTCCGGAAGGATTAAGGCCCTTTCATATGAGATTACCCTGTCGCAGTCAACACTCATCAGAATCATTAAAGCTTTGTTTGGGTCCTCAAAAGCTTTGTGTTTTCTGACTCGTTTGAAACTTGATTATCATCTGATTATGTTCAAAGAAACTGCATCTCATCTTGCTGCTACGCCTAACCAGAGCGCCGAGCTATACTGTTCTGTTGTAATATACTGCTAATTCCAATATTGTTTAGTGTAATATTATTATGAAGTTTTCCTCAGGCGCCATGTGTAAGCGGGTAGTGGCGTGGTGATAACGAGCCTTACCCGAGTTACCGAGATGATGATCGCGCTTTCCAATTTCAGGACATACTCCTGACATTACACAGTAATGTTTGGTGATTGTCGATTTCCACTTTTTTTATAGCATAACTATGTCCGGCAAACGAGCAAATAGATTACCCATTGGTAAGTGATCACTGCCACACAGGAACATCCGCAACTCTGGCTCATGGATGCGTTGCCGTCCCATCAAAGAAGGAGAGCGAGAAGGAAAAAGGATAGGAAGAGGAGAGAGGTACTGGGCAACCGGCAATCTCACTGACCGAACAAAACACGATAGCGAAGCTGTCGTTTCACGTCGATTTCCTGTGAGACAATGGTACCACCCCAGACGAGCCTGCCCATTCATGCTGAGTCTTGACTGACAACAGCGTGGTTCTACCACTTTGAAAAAAATTCTTTAACGATTAAGAAAATGCTTTGCGGAAATTTGCATATCAAAGAAACTTAACAGGGCTTTCTACGGTATGTGAAGTCGATGAACCGCAATAAGTCAGCGTGGAAGACTGGAGGACTATGGCGTTAACCCTCTCAATCAATCTCTCGTTGTACATAGAGTGGTCCGATGCTGAGCATTGGACGATTATGTGCTGAAACAGTGTACAAGCTGTGATAGTATAAAAGAAATTGAGTTATTAAAAAACCATTACGGTTTCCAAGGACATGACTAGGTTGCGCAATTATATACGTATGTATATTTGATTTTTATAATTTATGTTATGAGGTCACTCGTCAAATAAATAATATTTAAAAATGATAATAAAATGTCGCGTGTTGTTTGTCTAACACGTGGACGTGAGTGTGTGACCTGTATGTGTGTGTGTGTGTGTGTGTGACATTTACATACTTTTACAGTTCTGTGACAAAATGTATAAACGGAACAAACGATGTGTTTGTCTGACTCATGTAGGTGATGGTCGATGTATGATGAATGTGCACATGTTAATATTTTAAAAGCTAATTTATTATATTTTGGTGATTAATGTGTATTGTGTATTGACTATTCTGTAATGATTATTTAACAGGTTGCATGGGTACGCATGTTTGTATATCAACCACGTACGCTATAGTATTTCAATAGTCCTGTGTCTAGTTTTATTGGATTTTGAAGGCCTGTGTTGCGTGCGGTGTGTTAACAGTTTAAATTACACATCAATCATGTATGATAAGATTGTTTTTCTAAAAAGGTCTAAAAAGTCCGGGATAGCATGTGTCTATCTGTAGTTTAATTATTACAGTGTACATTTCAATGGTATTCAGATTAGTTCTAAAATAATGCATTATTTGCAAATGGGATTTAATCCATATTGTATTTATCCTTATCTAAATGAATACATTATTCATTACAAGTATCTATTTAATGTTGATGAAAGCTGTCCTTATGTAATTTGATTTCAAAGAATATTTAGGAGATGTATTCGTTTTAAAAATACATCCCTGCAGCAAAATAATAATCAAATATTACATTCGCATTTTTATTTTGCGGAATAAATAAGACGGGACGGCAGGGGATGTAAAATAATATTATATTCCTTATGTCAAAAAAGTATCTGCACCCGAGCGGAACCGAGCCGGGCCGCCATAAATATAAAACAGTTAGTAAGTGAAATAATATATTGTTGATGTGGACTCAAAAACTATCTGCACTCGCACGAAGCCGGGCCCGACCGCTAGTTAATAAATAACTGAGCCAAAATAGTTGCACAAAAGAAACTCGAAAATGGGGATAAATTATGCAGATGTGTAAATTAAAGATAGTGTTTAATTAGCACGAGTGAGCGGTCCAAGACGCCGCGCTCGCGATGTCTGCGTCATCCGTATGTTGTCGGTTATCGGCGACTTGAAGTGTCACAACACTGCAGCGCTTTATATAACCTAAACTATTTGGTTTAAAGTCAATCCTGTTGTTTTTAATACTTGTGTAACATAGCGACGCTACTTATGGATGAATAAATAAAACAAAAACATCCTGTTTATTCAGTCATTTTCACCGTAAGGAAACTTAATTGAAGTTTGTCATGTAAAATTGCTGTAACCATTCATAATAATGTGTTGTCCTGATCAAATGTTTTGCACAGATACCCACGAAACAGGCAATGCCTAGTGAATGTGTCACCGTATTTTAAGAAAAATGTGAAAATGTAACTAAGGTAAATAAAGATTATTAAAGATTATTATTTATACAACGAATAATCTCAAATATTCTAGATAATCCAATCTTAAGTATTAAGTACATAATCTCAACGTTAACAGATCATATCAGTCATTAAACTAATGACACAAATCTTCAACTTTTAATTATTAAGCTCCGCGCTGTAAAAGATATCAACGCGCTCAAGTTTACCAACAGCCTTGAACGGACTAATATGTCCATAAATACAGCGACAGTGGTGTTTACCGAGGGACATCCGCGTCGACAAGTGTATTATTAGTATAGTATTGTACATTCCAATTGTTTTGATAACCTCTTTTAAAGAGGAAATTTAAAGGTCACGCACCAATAACGTTTTAATGGTTGCCGTACACGGAGGCTGCGATGTTATGACTTTATGAACATATTTTTGAACTTTATGAATATTATGTGGTATTTATATCGTTACTTAAGAAGGTTTGTGTGGTCCAGTGTTCATTTCGAATGTGTTGTATAATTTTGCAAATAATAAACAGTATTGTGTCAAAAATAAAAATGTATTTATATGAACAAAAAGTAAACAATAATTAAGCTAAGTGGATCACAATGCGCGTTGACTAGACTCTTCACCACCAGCCGCTGCTGTAGCCGCTGCCGTAGCCGCTGCCGTGGCCGCCGCCGTAGCCGCCGCCGTAGCCGCCGCTGTAGCCACCGCCGAAGCCAGAGCCGAAACCGCCAGAGTATCCGCCAGAGATGCCGGAGTAGCCGGAGCTGTAGCTAGGGGCGGCCACCACTTTCTTGACGGTCACCACTTGAGGCACGGACACGACTTTGTTGACGGTGACCACTTTGGGCACGCTCACTACTCTGGGCACGCTGACGAGCTTGTTGACGGCGATGACTTGGGCGCCGCCGCCATATCCGCCGCCGAAACCGCCGCTGTATCCGCCGCTGTAGCCGCCGCTGTAGCCACCTCCGTAGCCACCGCCGTAGCCACCGCCATAGCCGCCACCGCCGTAGCCTCCGTGGCCGCCGCCGTAGCCGCCGCCGATGCCTCCGCCGATGCCGTGCAGGAAGCCGCGCTTCTCACGCACTGCCGGGGCGTTGCCGGCGGACGCGAGAGCCACCAGGGCGCACACTACGATCTGCAATTCATATTGAACCATTAGCACTCGGATGAATCGTATACCATCGATGTTGTAATTTGGACATTTTGCTTTTACTGCTGGTTATTACGTCTCAGGTCATCAGATTACCGAATTATTTTGAGTTAGATAATTTTGGAAATTTTTGTCATTAATTAAAGTATATCTAAGACAAAAGTTAATCTGGTGAGGTGATGAAGTCCCAGTTACAATCAGCGGTTGGTGTTAAATGATATTGGAGTCTTGGATTATATTAGTAGTGATGGTACTCACGAAGGTCTTCATGTTGTAGTTGATTGTTGGTTGTTGGTTGTTGTCGTGGTGGACGGTGGTTGAGTGATACTGTCGGAGGAGGCTGCGCGGTATATATAGCGCCGGCGGAGGTGTCGCAACGCGTCCTCGCGCCGCCCCGCCGCCGGCACGCGCCGCCTGAGGACACCTCGAGGATCCACGAGATGAAGCTTCCTGTGCCAATGCATCCAGCCAATTCATACAATAATATAAAATACGTGGGTCGAGTGATGAGTGTTGTGTTACACATTAGAGTCGTGTGAATTAGACAGGTGATAGTGAGTTGTACTAGAACATTATATTATAATGATTGTATGCGTTGTTTTCATATTGGAAATAATACTACTGTACATTACCTGTTACTCAAATACTTATTATGTAAACTTTTCAAATCTGTTGTGGAGTTTGGTAATTGGTTCATCTTATTTATGAGTCATTTCACCACATTAACACGGCGATGGTCTGCTACTCGTATTATTAATCGATATGTAACACAATTAATTAAATGCTGTTTTATGCTAATTTGACATTGTATAAAACGTTGCAAGTTTAAGCAGATGTTGCACTCATTTGATTATTTTAATTTCTCCGATTACATGTTATGTAATTATAGCCGGTATTATTAGCATATTGTATTGTTTTCCAAAAAAGGTTATTAAGTGTAGGTGACAGAATTAGACCGTAAACTGTATCAGCCCATATACGTCCCACTGCAGGGCACGAGCCTCCTCTACAATCGAGAGTACGATTTAGAGTGGTTAGGCGATGTAGTCCACCACGCTGGCCTAGTGCGGGTTGGCGAACTTTTACATACCATAGAAATTTATACATATCGCTATGGTATGCAGGTTTCCTCACGATGTTTTCCTTCACCGTTATAGTGCGTGGTGATTGACTATCAATACACACATGACTCCGAGAAATCAGAGGTGTGCCCTGGGATTTGACCCCGCGACCATCGTGAATATGTAGGCAGCCCCATCTGGTCCGTTACCAACAGGCCACCGCGCACTTACACAGACGATATACATACATACATAAACGTCATACCTGTATCCCATAGGGGTAGACAGAGACTATGGATCTTCACTTTGCTCGATCTTGACACACTACTTTAGACGATATAGATATCAATAAATTTGATATTGGTCATGGTTTGACATTTGGCCTAACCTCTCTTAATCATACTCTCGGTTTTAGAGGAGGCCTGTGTCCTAGTGGACATATATGGGCTGATACAGTACAATATGGTTTGAAGACTTTACATGGCTAAATGATGAGAAATTTATGTACATACACACCATTCGCCGTGCTAGGCGGACTATTGTGCCTGGATACCGAAATGGTCTGAAAACAGCTTAACTATATGTAAAATAAAATAAGGATACGAGCCTACTCTCCACACACCGCAGTGAAACTCTCGTCACAGTAGTCCACGGAGGTTCATAATGTTTCTAATTCCAATAGTATAGTCAATTTCTATCACGCCAACATGATGTGATAGTTGGCTAGAGATGTCCGTCACACACCGGTCGATACTCTGTTTAATTTGTACTGTATTACTATAGTATGAGATAAAATATATAATCGCCATACACGATGTCTAAGTCATCACATAGACATCGTGTATGGCGATTATATGTATTTTTGAATAGAACATCTTCTATTATCCTCAACACACAGTGAGCTCCTTCTGCGTAAATCTTTAACTTTTAAATTAATTTTCAAATGTAATAATTGTAAATTAAGGGTAGTTCAATTGTAACAGTCACTAAGCGGATGAATAATACCTCAGTCCGCCCCGTGACCACGAAAGCTGTAAAGTGATCGAAACGTCGGGAAGTTAAAAAATTAAATCAAATTCGCGATACATTTCGTATGAATTCGTTTTATTTAAATGTTCTATTATGTTCGTTTACTTGAAATAATTCTTAATATAAACTTAATTCCATGAAATGGTCATCACAATGAACAACTGCAGTAACTGCATCATTCGCATGTAATCGTTACTCCGCCGGCTCTCGAGGAATCATGGACTTCGTTAATTGCAGTCAATTTAAATTATATTGCGCATTATCATAGCATCCGTTTACAAATTATACCAAATAAAGTAAATAACAATAAGAACAAGAAAGCCGCGGGGGTCGCTTGCATTGTTTATATAATTCCAAGTTAAAAGTGCGGCAGTCGATTACTTTTGTGACATTTTTAAAGGCCCTGTACCATGTTACCCTTAAAATGAATTACGTAATGTCATACTCGTAAGTTTACTGATGGAGCATTTAAAAATATTTGTAGATATTTATAGCAATATATTTGATGGAGCCGCATTTATAACTGTAGCAAGTTATTTGAGAAATGGACTATTAACATAAACGCAACTGGTAAACTTTTACTAATGCTATTTGAAGTAAGAATGGGCGGGCTCTATCACGCAAGTGCCTTATTACTCAGTGGAACATTTTGCTGATTCCTTTCTAAAGACGGTAATGCACCTGCATTTGTTCCTAAATATTGTCAGTGTTTATGTAAATGTAGTAAATTGCGTGGTGGCATATTGGTAACGGACACGCACGTATTGGTTCACGGTGGCCGCGGGTTCTTTCTATCATATGTAAAGTTCGCTAACCCGCACTATACTCTCAATCGTACTTTCGCTTGTAAAAGAGGCCCGCGCCCTGCAGTGGGACGTGTATGGGCTGATACAGATGTAAGTGTAGTTGGTGTTTGTGGACAGCGCTGATCGCTTGTCATCAGACCGACCATTGCCGCTTGGTTCATCCCATGTTTATCGCATTTGTCGATAATTGTTTGTTCTGGAATTTATTACAGAGGTCAGTGTTGAATGTTTCTCGATGGTTCCGCATTACCGTCTCCATGATTATTGAGTTGAGGTTGCTCGTTATTTTTTGGTGCGCTGTGACCTCGACCTGCAGCAATGTTTTTATTGCTTTACTGAGCGGATTCCTATTAGTAATTTAATACATTAAAGGCAGTGATTGATAATTCCAAGGCAGTAAAAAAATATATTTAAAAAACGAAGCGGATTAAGCATATTGTTGTTTTGTTTATTGTGATTTTTTATAATGATAAATATAAAATGGTGCGCAATTCCAATATTATTTAATCTTTCATATAGAGCCGCATATCAGTACTTTCTCAAAAATGAACACAAATGTCTATTGAATCTAAATCGATATAATAATTCACATTTCAACCGTATTCGTGACTACTTAAGCGAATCAAATATTACGTTACAAGTGATCAGTGAGTAGTTAAATTCCAGTCAGTATTTAGAGTCGTGTAGCACCTGCGCACTAAGAATTCTTCAGAACACTCTCCTCGGCGCCCCACACATACGTCGCCCCATATATATGTTAATCAATAAGTTGATAGTTAATCTCATCAGCCACGATCAGTTCAGAATATATTTAGGAGTTATTATTGAACGATATTAACGTGTGATTGCCGCGTGGTTTTACTATGACATCATGTTTGTGGTGTGGTCGGATGTTAGTATTGTCAGAAAAAATATATATTTTCTTGTCATTGTATTTTTTATATTCACTTGGGAACACAACTCGAAT
Source organism: Theretra japonica (assembly GCA_033459515.1). Taxonomy (NCBI): domain Eukaryota; kingdom Metazoa; phylum Arthropoda; class Insecta; order Lepidoptera; family Sphingidae; genus Theretra; species Theretra japonica. The sequence goes on from CM065944.1 coordinate 145,625, forward strand.
GCAATACTGTCATTAGTAGTAAAAAATGTATCCGCGTACAAGATACTAGCATCATTTATCTGGTTCCCGAAAATTGGAAAACTTAACCAAAATCGTTTTGACTCTAAAACCTTCCTTAAATAATATCCAAAATTAAATTACAAAACAAACCAACAAAACCTGCAAAAAGAGATTATCCATAACCTATTCCACACAGACACTTCGCGCAAGGCAAAATGTCCAAAAGATCAGGCTCCTATATGTAAATATACAACACATTAATTAGTGGCTCGAATAGCAATAATAACTCCTTGGCGAGTAAAAGTGAGCGACGCTTGCGCCATCTGGAAAGCACCGCGCAGTGGCGAGCGCTCGTCAGGACGAGACACATCGAGATCGACAATTATCGAGGCGACTGACGAAACACCCCGCAGGCGCAATCACTCCTTGCCACACTTGCTATACACGTATGTACTGCACCAGCTTGTACTCGACCACAGCTGGGCAGTGGGCGACTCCTGTACATTCGAGGGCTTAGGTTCACTCTGCCTGTTGCTGGTTAGTTGATTTCACATGCCACAGATTTCATTGTAAAGTATTTATTATGTGCAGGTTTCCTCGCGATGTTCGCTTTATAATTTAGGTGAATTGAATATAGTCGTCACGATGTTTCCTTCCCACTTATAGTCCATAGTAATTAACTAGAAAAAAGAAGTTTAGCCTGGGTTTCGAATCACAAACATGGCAAACTGCTAATGTCTGGCACATCGTGTCCGGTTCGTTACGAACAGGCCTCCAAGCTCCTAAACAGTATCGCATTACACGTACTTTTCCAAAAACAAAACCAGTTGTCCATCTCCCAAAATACCTGCACATATAAGGGGCACAGTGCACGTGGCTTCTTTAGAAGTTGTCTATAGAGCTTTGAAACCTTCATACCAGTCTGTTATTGGCGTGGTGATAACTGTGAAATATCTTGTGAACGTGACAAGTGACGCTCGCACTACACATGTCCTCACATTTAGTGTTTTATTGCACTCTAGTTTTACTACTAATCTAGGGTTGTCAAGTGATGAAGTTAGTTAACGAATCTAGACGTACATCAAATTATTTTATTTTCAAAGCTAGATTGGGTCTTCGGGAGTATTAAAAGCTTGTAAATATCATAAACCGCAAGAATGCAAATGTAGTGAGAAATAAATAAATAATGTATGATTTGACCTGATTAGTGCAATAGCCGTACGAGTTGCTACTTGTCATTACGCGTTAAAAGAAGTCAGTAACCTTCAACGTGTAAACCCATCACCTCACTATCTATAAAATAAGATTTTACTTATATCTTTAAAACTATTAACTTTATGCTATGTTATAAAACTAATTTGTTGTTAAAGATAGAAAAATTGTCAAGTGGCGTGGTAGCCCTAGCAAGAGGACAGACATAGTAACTCGCGCGGTCTTTAAACATGTGTTACACAGCAGACTGTGCTCACAACCATTAACTGAACAAATATAATGTCGTAAACACATCTAGCAACATTAATACCACGTATTCTACTTATTAATTACCTAAACCAGCCTCAGTACATAAGCCTTCATCACTTTATGAGAATAGTTCGGTAGCAGTTGTCCGGGACTGGAGGTTAAAATTACAGGTGAAAATTACAATATCTAGTATAACTCGTATGTACTCTGGGTTCGAACCAATAACAACCATCTTAGCATGTTCGTTTGCCATCAACTAAACTATCGCTCACTCTAATTATGCATTCATTAATCAGTACAACTAATGTTAAGATTTAAACATTATCTCTGGTAATAAATAAAGCAACTCGATGGAGCTCATCGATCATTTATAATTTCGTAATTTTGTAATAACGCGACAGTTTTTCGATGTGTATCTGGGTGATCGGGTAAATGGCAGAATGGCGCAATGTGTGTGGAATTTAATGTCGCGTGAATTTTTTTATTGTGTACATGCTGCAGGCGATCCTACGCGAGGGCACTCTTACAGCCTTCGATACCATTCACCACAAATTGCATAACTATCGATATTGCCAAGGACACTACTTTTGATTTTTGGTTTTGTATTAGAAAGGTTCGGGTTTCGCCAATACCTGCCAGGCTTGGCAAGCAGGTTGCCGAGCACTGGAGGTAGAGGTTTATATGGATAGAGCTGAAAACTCTCTGTACCATTTCTGCAACGGATATACCTGTATAAGTCATTCAGAATGCGGTGCAATGGCTAGCAGGGTGCCTGAAAAGTAAAAGACGTTAGCCTCAGTCCTCTAAGGTGCTGATTGATCCCCCTTATATCACTTACTCCTGAAGGTTCTCCTTGGCGGAAGGCCAGTACTCAAGAGTAGATTTCCGTTTGACAAAAGTGCACATTGAGAATTTATCCCTGTGATTCTACATTTGAGGCCATAGCTTTGAAGTCGATCATAAAAGCGCGCTGTCTTGTTAAAAATATTAGATTTTTATGGTCTTACAATTGGGCGAAGTGAAGGAGTCCATGCAGTAAAATAAAGCCTGGTACAAGCCGTGAAATGTCCGTGTAGAATGAAAGTATTGTTTTTATTTTTAAACAGACTTGTGTACTAACTTGCGCGGGATCTGGTTGCAACGTGGTGACATTTTTAGCTGCACTACATTACATGACATTACAACACGCTCTGCACCGGTGCATACGAGCGCGGGGCGGCCTGCGCCGGTGTTGCGACTTGCGTGTACTCGCTCCATGACATTACTTTCATTATTAAATCACTTTTACTTACGTATTAACTACTTATTATTGCTAAGCCTCCGGACCAATTATAAATTAGTTCTTTGTCAAATGTTCATAACAAATATGCTTCAATGTGTGGTTACCCCTTATATTAGTTTAATTCGCGCACTTAAGGTAATATGATTAAAGAACATGGTAAACATATTATCTCTGAGGTTATATTGTATGTAGGTTTCATTATTATAACACTGAAACTTAGTAATAATCACAGCCTTCTGCATAAATCATGAGTTTGTAAAGAGGGAAATAACGATACCCTGTTAGTAGAAAGAAAATAAAACAATTGGAGGTTAGGAGTAACCTCGTAATGCAAGGGTTGTGGCTACTGTATGTAATGAGTGCGTAGCCACGTCACATTCGCCTGTCGAAGACATGCCTCAGCCAAGATACAGGTGTTAATTTTCATTTGACTAGTCGAATTTCTTAATGCCTCGTTACGGACATTAAGAGGTAGCAATTTAAACTCAAAACGATCGCACTTTAACAAAATATTGGCGAATATCTCATAAATATACATTACAGAGCTCGTCCGCGACGCTCTGACCGCTAATATCGACATTAGCAATTTATGTAGCAATAAATAACGTGGACCTTCGAGTTGTTACCAATGTTTGGAAGGATGCTAGCTGTCGTATTTGGGGACGGCGCGTGTTGCGAGTTCTGTGTGATGGTACATCCGTTAGTCGCGACGTTTGCTCTGGGCTCTCAATATACAATAAACATCTAATAGTTTGTACGGATGCATCTTAAAGTAAGTATTGTAAGGTGTGTGTAAAAGAATTGAGTTTGAAAGAAAAATTAACAAATTAAAATTTTAAAACCTTGCTGTTGTAAATTAAAGTTTTGAATGCTTAGATTTGGTAATAATAACAATACTTTTTTATTGAAAGCACAAAAACCTTTACAATTACAGTGCAAACATCGCACTATCGAATCTTTTATAGGAAGAGAGCTGGCACTTAAAGAGCTGACCCTGATCTTTAAGCAGTAACCTGATCTTTTAACAGTACTGGGGCATAATTTAGTTAATTATATTATTGTAAAAAAGATTGTAAGTAAAATAAAAAGTCCTGTTACATGAGCAGGTATTATTAGAACTATGGACAGCCTGGATAGTGCGTTTAGTTGACGCTGGCTACGCAACGAAATGCCGAGGTTTCAATCTTCACACTGAGACAAATATTTGTGTAATACATAAGTATTGTCTCGGTAATGTAGGGCCAGGATTACTTGTATAACTGTAGGTTTTATTAATTTAATCTCGCAAACTTATGTTCTTACACCTGTCAAGCAACATACAATTATATCTTAACATTAGGGAAAACCAGAGCTGCAGTGTTTATGGTCGTACATCTCGAAGCCAGTGTTGTAAGCCGCGGCGTGGCGGTAGTGGCGGTGAGTCACACACGCTCGACCAGTCTCGACTAGGGCCACTCGGTATGATGAAAGCCGTAACAGATAGGAGAACAGTACCGCGGGACATGATGTAATGTAGCATTTGAACATAAAGGGTCGGCGTATAGAGTTCATAATACTTACGAGTATGTATAGGTGAATTCGCAAGGTAAAGACTTCCTGTGGCTGAAGAGAGAGAGAGAGAAAGAGAGTCACACTAAACGACTAGTACTAATGACAGTTGCAGTCAGGCATTGAGTGGAATATACTAGGCGTCGGCGTTCGCTAACACTCACCGGACGCAGGTAATGCGCATTCACGCTCCGTAATGTGCTTACGAGCATAATTACAGTAAGCGCAGTTGATGTTTTTACTTGCTTCATTTATTGCTCTATTAAGCAATTACTCGCCATTTTCTACGAATCGTAAATTGTTAAGGTTTTTGTACAGGCGTTATGGATTTATTTGATGGTTAACGCAGCGCAGTCTAGATAGTCTCCAACGGTGAAATATGAATATCTCCCGCTGATCAATAAAATTATGTCACTGACGAGTATACGGCATATCTCATCCAAGTGGCCGTTATTACATACACATGTTTTTAATCGAATTCAAATAAGGAGATTAACAATTAGACCTGTATATTTGTAATTTAGTTAGAATTGCCAGTCCTGGATATGGCAATCTATACCAGCTTCTAAACACGTGTGCAACCTAGAAGCTGTGTAAGTCTCATCAAAATCGATTCAACTCTAAAAAAATATAGTTGCCATCCTTAGGTTAGGTATTTTGAACTCGGTTTATTTTTTTTTAAATGTATTTATTTTTTAACTCATTATACACATATACTACTCAGATAGGCTAATCTACATGTATTCGTCCCCGAGACACAAATATTATAACAATAAATAAAGGACGATCCGGCGACCCGATCGCAGAATGTGTGTTAGGGTCACACTGTATTTAAATATTCGATAATAGATAATTAATGTGCGCGAGAGGTCGATGAGACATTCCGTGTTACTTCATTGGTAAAATTTGAATGTTTTTAGCGAAATAGTTTGGTTTTGTCAACATTATATTGGAAACTCGGCGCACCTTTATCCGGTTTGAAAGACAGTGTAGTTAGTGATAAGAATTATTTTAAATGACTTAACATCTCTCTTCGGGGTGACGAGCGCAGTGCAGTGCCGTGCAAGGCTTTTTAAGTTCAAATGCTAACTCGTATTAATACCAAGCATGACGCTACTATTAGACGCACAACCTGATTCTTTTTCAACTCGTAGCTACAATAAGAAAGGAACAGGCTCAATAAACAATTAAGCAGATCACCTGACGGTTAGCGATCTCCACCGCTCATAAGTCTCTCACGATATTTCATGAAAGAAATGTTATTTGAGTTTTCTCTCGACAAGCTTCCAAGCGGTGTCGGCAAGAAGGTATATTATCGGTGTATATCTAAACTATATGTATTTACTTCACCTGTGTATAGCGAGCGTATTGCCGATATCTAAAAATAAATGTGGAACGGAAAGGAGAATTGGTATCGAAGGTCAACATTGTTGAGAAACAAATAATTGTCCACTTCAATCCAAAGTTAAGTGGTAGACAAAATGTTGAGCTAAGGGGTATTTAGTCCAATTTGCGATTATTTATTGCCTCATCGGCTTGAAATTTGTGTGTATGTTATGTGCCATGGGGTTCTGGGTTTAGTCCTGTATACGACAAGTATATTTTTGGTGAGTTTCCCACTTTATCTCCATACAAGCTTTTTCAAGACTGGACTCTATACCCGTAATAACGATTGGTTAATTAATCACTTCCCATCATATTTTGCGACTGAAGTAAAATCAACAAGTTGCATGTGGTTACCATTATGATACTTGTGTATTGTAATCACTCCCCTTCAGGTTAACAGGTGTGAGCTTATGCATAAGATCTTTTAAAATAATAGAAATATATTTTTTTGATTAAAAAAATAATTAAAATTGGTACCTTTAAGAATGCAACATGTAAATGAAGAATGAAGGAGTGCACCGGCATAATAGTGAAGGCGGATATTTGAACGTGCTAAAAGCATGACATTTGTATTGTTTGTTCATTAACTGTTTCAATAAATTTCGTAATATGCGGCGACCGCAGGAAATCCTTCGCTCTCGTGGGTTTTCCTATTACGGCCGTCTCTTCGAGTGCACATTAAAGATCTTGCCTCAAAATAATATGTAATTAGCATTGTTAGCATTTTGCAATCGAGATGACGTCCGCTGGAGCTCCAAGAATTTTTTAACGACTTTTAAGTATATAAATAATTATACACACACACATATATATATATATAGTGATAATGAAATGCGTGTTTGTTTATAATTTTTCAGTATTTTTTTTAATAGATAAATTTTAATCGAGTAAAAATTATCTAAATTATCAAGTTACAGTATTGGACGGCAGAGCCAATTCGAGGTGATATTGCTTCTTGTGGGGTGAAGTCATAATAGGTTTGTTTTTTTATTTTTTATACAATAGGTCCGACAAACAGGTCACCTGATGGTACGTGTTCACTGCTGCCTATGAATGTCCGCAACGCTTGGATCATACATATATATGTTGTTCATCCATTTAGTCGGGAGCGGAGCGGGAAGGAAAAAGGATGGGGAGAGAAAAGGGGTATTGGCATCCGGCAATCTCACTCACCGAAGGAAACGCGATAGTAAACGGAAAGTCCATTCAAGTGATCCATGCAAGTGCGCCGCGTTTCGGTTTTAGCTTCATAATATGAAGTTTCGCTCAGAACGCCATAATTGTATCGAATATATTTCTTGTTTGCGGATTATGGATTTATATTGCATTAAGTTAACCGTCAGGTGTTGGTGCAATATAAATATCGAGTTTATACAAATAACATTATTTTGCTACAATCAACGACGATTGTGTAATCATAATTCCTCTATTATTTTCCAACATCATGTACATTCATACAAGGGCTCGCTACACACAACTGGCATATTTTAATGCCTACAACGTTTACTCTTGAACAATCACAGCGTAATACATCTTCCGACTCGCCGTCTTTCCCATCAGCCGTTGACAACTCCGTTCTGTATTCAAATCTTTATTCTATTCTTCTTAATATAACTGCCAGCACCATCGCCATACTAGAATAGGTTGCTTTACTCATCGCTCATAAAAATCATCCGTTACACAACTATTAGTTCAGAGATTTAAAATATCTTGTGAAACACTATTCAAATAAAGAATTTAGATTTGAGAAATTCAACTAAAAGCTAGAGTGAACCCGCGTGCGCGCGTACGTGTACGTGTACGTGTGTGGTGAGTGAGAGTGTTGCGTGGAGGTCACGCGGCCTTGACCGTGGCCGCGACGCGCGCCTCCGTTCTCGCTGCGACCTGCCTCTCGCGACGCTTATATAACTGCACGCGCCAGTCGCCACACGCGACAACCGCTCCACATGCTCACGGCTCAGTACCGACACTCACCACTCACTATTACGAAAATTTTTATATGTTAATACTTTTTTTTATTAAATGTGTCCGACAAACGAGATAATAGCGCGTTTGAGTGATTTCAGCCGTGCATGGATATACGAGTATGTATCATATTTAAATAGTAAGTGCGTTGCAAGGCTCCCAAAATGGGATTAAAATATGGCAGAAGGAAAGAAGTATTGTGCACCCAGCATAGTCATTGCCCGAACGAAACACAACAGTAAAGCAGTAGGTTGAAGTGGGTTTTCCGTAAGAGACTGTCGCTGAGTTGGTCAAACCAGTAGTGTAGTTGAAAATACAGTACGGGATCGAAAAATGTTAGAGTCGTGCCCTAGTCACGTTTGCGTAACTAGGGTGTGAGTAGTGACTTCAATATTTTTAGTACGAATAGTATCAGTGTCGTAAAAGTATCCGAGAGTTTCCTACTTGACGATCTGCTTGTGCAATTAGTTAGTTTATTTGCTAAGTAATAACTTTAAATATGAATAACTTACGAGATGCTATGGAGAGCCACGCAACAAATTCTGTAAGTTCTGAAATTAGACAATAAAAAAAGAAATAAACGACTCAATTCTACAAAAACCACATCATGGTAAGAAAGATAAAAAACCCCATGGACTCATAGTAAGATATTAAGCGTCTCTCTCTTTCTCTCTCTCTTCAGCCACAGGAGTCAACCGCTGATCATAGGTTTCATCCAATGATCCACATCAACCAGTTGGACGCGGCCTGCATCCTACACTGAATTAAGAGTCGGATCTTTAACATCGTGTCCATCTAACATTTCCAAGATACAATATGTAGTCAGATATATGTGACCTAGGCACCTACGTGTTAGCAGGTCGGGCGATGCTAACTATCGCCCACGCACAAACGTTACTTTCATTTAATTCTGATTTGGCAATATTGAATGGCGAACTATTTTTAGCAAGTTTGAAGTGTGGTGTAATTTTTATATGGAACTTAAAGTCACTTCACTGTCGAAACTGCAAGAATAGAGAGGACGTGCATATGAGGAAAATATTGGTGATTACTTGCCACTATGTGGCGCATATCAAAAGAATGGTAGCACATGAAACAGGTAATAAAATGAATATTTGGAAATGCTAAGATTCCGTCTGATTTCGACATGAGCTTTTTTGTCTTTGGATAATGAGGTTTAATTTTCACTTTTTTTTTGACGTACATATTTTTAAGTAAGAGGCCTGCGTTGAATTTCTGGAATACTTTTGAAGGCATTCGTCCAGATTGTGGGTTGACGTTCGGAGCTGCACTTATTGCTAGGTGGCCTGTGCCCGAGAATCAGCTCACCTCTCCATGTGCCGTGCCCAGTGCCCACTCCTACTTCAATTTGTTAATCTGCTGAAATTTCTTGGCTCCGGTAGTGTAGTTTTCGAATGTGCTACGTATGTATATCTGTAACAATCGGAACTAACGATATACCATACCTTTTGTTACTAATTGTAATCGATGCCAATACTACATTGTATCGCCTGTAACGAGTGGTAACACAATTTTTTTATTAACTAAATGACTAGACCTTTTGACTTTATAACCTGGATCATATTTGATTAATATTTAATTACTGCCAGAGGCATATTTAATCACAATCATCTTTACTGAGTCATACGCATGACACAGCGCCTATTGGTAATCATATAAAAAAATACAACGTAACCCGGATTCACTAAAGAATATGTTCTTCTTGAGCCACACGAAGTCTCCACAAGACATGTATTCATCATGTCAATGTCTGTTGACTGAATAAAGTTTCCATTTAATTGGATAAAGGACTTGATATGCGTATAGACAAATAAACAATAATTTTAGTAAGACGCGGACTCGATGTGGCAAATAGCAACAGTAACATTTAAGAGGTGATGAAACTACAAGCTATGCGAATATGATAATATCATAGCGGATAATCGATCACAAAGGTCGACAGCGAGTTTAACTTAATCTGAACATGTTGGACGCATCACTTAACCCAAGGCTGTATTATTGCTCATATTTTACCCACATAAGACATTAATAGTATTGTTGACGTGCCGTTAATCCCTCTGTCACATCTACTAGGGCGCATCCTTAATTTAGTGACATAGACCGAAATAGTACTGCATTGCCTTCGATCCCCCGGGAGGACCCTTCACTTTGTGTGAGTTATGATGTTTGACAAACTTCTCTCTGGAATGAGGCTAAGAAAGTAATATATCGGTATGTATTTCTGTATTGTAATTTGTATTTTGAGGTCTGTTTTTTTTTGGGAATGAAAAATGCCCCGAGCTTTTATTGACATCTGAAGTGGCACAAAAATATCACACGAATGAAGATGTCAACGATACAGCAAATGACATAAATCATTAATTAATGTATATCCATGTATGTAGGCTTATGCATGTATGTGTGTGTAAATAAGTGTGTGTGTGTGTGTGTTCATGTTTGTGCGGATGTCCGACCTCGGGTGGTGCGCTCTCGTGATCGCTTCCCAATGCTGTTTCGATTCATTACAAATCGTAAATATTTAATATAATCTACATACTCATACGTCGCAGATACTTTATTGGGTATTAGGTTGAAAGGACTCGGCGATTTATAAACCGCTACCGTTTGCGTAACAAATGCTTGTATTGAATGAACTAGACAAATATTGATTTTTATTTGCTAATTTAATTATCATCATGTGAAGTTGTGAACATTTCGGGTAAACATCTTCCATCCTTTTTAAGATATTGAGTTTTGTAATTAAAGCGTGAAGGAATAGCGTAAGCGTATACAAGCAAATAATTTTCTTTTAACTGCCTCGGTGGCGTAGTGGTACTACGGTACGATTGCAAAGCTGAGGTCTCGGGTTCGAATCCCGGGTCGGGCAGTGATATTGAATTTTTCTATTCATTATCAGCCCGGAGTCAGGAATTTGTGCCCGATATGGCGATAGGCTCGCCCCCTATCACATCGTGGGACGGAATATACAAGGCGAAACGTGAGTGTTCTGGTAGCACTTCTGCCTACCCCTTCTGGGAAAAAAAGGCGTGTGTTTATGTTTATGTTTATGTAATTTTCTTTTAGCGACACTTTTGGGTTTTTTCTCTAGGCAATTAACTATCCTGAATTTGAAAAACATCATAACTAACACTTGTCTAGATTCATTTTCATCTCACTTCTAGTTTTTCACGCTGTTAAGTAAGATTTAACATAAAAAGTACATAAAAGCCTGATCCAACAATAGCACTTTACAGCGTTTTTCAATCCACCTCGTCATTTTGCACAAACACACCTTAGTCATTATTGCCTACAATAATAAATGATGATGTATGGTTGTATACTGTATACTATAGCGTATACCGTATAGTGTGGGTAAAGCGAGGCAGCCGGGTATCGAGGCGGTGTCACGAGGCGCGACGTGACGCGCGTGTCGAATGCCGCGTGGCGTTGATTGATCGCCTTTGAGCGAGCACCTGGCGTGATGCACCTGACGCATGACACGCAGTCTGCGCGCTCCACTCCTTTACCACGATATAGAGAATGTGTCATTGTATGCAGTTTTTAATATAAGTTGGTGGGCAAAATATAACTAAGTTGGATTTTTGATTGCATAGTTCCGGCGTAAGAGGTAATGCCTCCCCGGACGGTAAGAGATTGCCGTCGCTCATAAACGACTACAACTCTTTGGTGAGAAAGGTTTCGATCTCCGTTTCAAAACAGGGAAAAATTTAATGAAATACGAAAAGATGAGGATACACATTTTTTACCGCTCACAATGTCACCGAATACAACAAAGTCTACGCTTGATGCGAGTATTCTTAATACTATATATCGTGGCTCTACTATTTATGCAGTGTTATGTCCTGGGCTGTTTCACACTACGTAGCGCGACTAGTGTCACGTCCTATAGCGACTGCCGGCGTGGCGCACGTCATTACAGGTAAATATTACAAGGATGATGAATAACTTTCACATTTTTCAAATAAAGTACATGCCCTTTAAAATTATCATACTGGCATTTTTCACACGCGGCCCACGCTGACTCCGCAGACCGTTCACACGGTTGTAGCAAAAACCTACTTATAATATAATTTCCTATCTTTATGATTAAGTTCAACTGTCAGTTGTTCAGATAATAGTAGAGCTGTGTTTATTTATAATATTAATACAAATAATTAAGAATATTAATAAATAACCACGTTTTAATTCTTAAGGTTTGTTTATAGTTTCAATGATAGTTTTTTGCCCTTCAATACGTGGATAGCTAATTAATAAGTATATCCTTGTGAGATATCCTAGCTTAGAAATGTCTGTACTCTAATAACTAATCCAATTGAACTCTCTCTGTACTACCGTACATAGGCATTCCCCGAGGATTTACATAGTGAGTAGTTTGAAGCGGCCTGCATCAAGATGCAGCAGCGATGCTTGTCCTGCAGCGAATGCCTACAACCTTATCTCGCAATTGATGTAGCAATTTTTTCAGTAATTTTAAGGATTTCCCTTCCCATCACATAACTTATACTAGTAACACATTAAAACAGTAGTTAATAAGTATCCACAAGGTACTGTGAATATGCTTAAGCTACTTATATGTATATATGTATGTGCATATATACATATGTGGTGTGTGGTCGCCGCGGTAATGACTACATAAACAACACATTAGACGAACAATGTGAGCAAATGAATGATGTGCGTTAACAAGCGACCGCCTGCGTGCAGTGTACTGTGTAGCCAACTCGAGTGCACTTGTACCAGTCGTCAACTGTATTATGTTGTGCCTAGTGTGCTAGACTTATAGTAGGTACATACAATTGTGCTTCATGTGGGTATGAATCACAGTAATAATAAACACACCCAATCGTCACTCTTAGTTCTGACACCATAGTAAGATACCAAGTCTTGTGTCGTAGTTATCTGAAGCAACGAGAACTTTTTTGTTGACAAATATTTGTGGGTCGGCATGATAATTCTTCCCCCATATTGCATGGTGGTCGCCGCCCGGGCGGATATAAATATCCCAACACCCCAAATAAGTCTTGTGATTACTACGACTATTGGCATTTGCAGGCCTCTAATAGAAACCACTTAATTCAATTGGCTCTGCGTCTGTTGGAACGCATAATAATCAAATAAATAAAGACAGTTTTGTAAATTTTCCTCGCGGCGCGTGCGGCGGCCATGTTGAATTTCCTAGTTTTACCCATTATGCAGGCTCGTTGGCTAGTTAATTAAAATAAACCATATTCGAACTCCACAGTAGGACGGGTGTTGTGAAATAATGCGTGTGCGCGGACATAAAGGCTTCCATATGTATATGTTATGATTCAAGTTGCAACGCAATCCTCTGCCGCTCACGCACTTTAACTTAGTTCTAGTCACTCATAGTATAACAGAAAATAATTGAGTAATCAATCAAACAAGAATATAATAAGTACGTTAGGTAAGAAAGGTAAACTCCGTAAGGTAAGGCAGGAAGTTATGACACGTTCCTTGACTTACGAAAACATTGTGAGTCTACCACAGTGGCCCATTATGGCGATATAATTTGGTCTTAATAATATATTTGATGTAGATAGCTTCAGGAGTGTTCTGTAAATGTCTGGGATCGAGGCTTCAATATCAAAGTGTGTTGTTAACGATACTGAGTCGATGAATGTGTGAGGATTTATGAGTGGGAAAGAAAAATGAGTTCCTACATCGTTTGTACCTTGTAAAAAAGCACAGCGAAAGCATATTTTTTTATTAGATGATATATCTATAAATATCATAAGTCGTAGGACCATGCTGCTGTAAGTCATGACTCAGCATGAATGGGCAGCCTCATCCATGGTGGTACCACTGTCTCACAGTATATCAACGTGAAGCGACAGCTCATCTGTCGTATTTCGTTTGGTGAGTGAGAATGCCGGATGCTTAATACCTCTTTCCTCCTCCCATACTTTTTCCTTCCCGCTTCCCTCCCAATTGGGCCGGCAACACATCCATGATCCAGCATTGTGGATGTTCATGTGCGGCAGTGATCACTCACCATCAGTTGACCTGTTTGCTCGATTGCCGGACCTATGCAATAAAAAAAAATATTGAGGACGATGTAAATTCAAACGTTTAAACAAGAATCTAAATCTGTTCACAGTTGACTAGATCTGACACATAGTTTAAGTCCTTTTAAAAATGTAACCAAAAAATATTATTATGTTGCAAATTGGTCAGATTAATTGCTTGTCAGTTATGTGCGATTACAAAACAAAGTATCAGTGCACATAATATCGTCATGTCACATTTCGCCACATCGCCACTGCCCGAGATATTAATTAGCGGCGTGCTCCGCGTCTGGCCAGTGTCTCCTTACAAACTACTTTTACCGAGACTCGTTAAAAATGTATCACTATGCATATTATGATCGCAATCTGATGTCGGTGTGTTTATCACTGCTGTTTACAGTTTATTGTGATGCAACATCACTTTTATAGAAATAAAATATACTTTAATTTCTTACTAGCTTCTGCACGCAACTCCGTTTGCGTGGTTATCTTTATAGAAAAATCCCATCTCGTCCCGTCCCGTTATATCCCGCCATGTCCCGTCTCATTTTCACTCAAGGTGTGTAATTCAGTACCATCCCACGAAAACACTACACTTTTGGGGATAAAAAGGAGCCTAAGTGTTAATTCAGGGTGTCAGCTACAACCATGTCTTTCATCGAAATCCGTTAAGCCGTTTCTGAGTTCATCGCGCACAACCTCACAGACAAACATAAAAAATTCTAAAATATATTGTTTTGGGTTCTGTTACGCTATTATAGTCCCTAATACAAAATGCACTTGTTTTGTTTCTTAGAATTGCACTTGTGAGGCATAGAATTATGAGATAACTATAACAAATAAGCACAATTTAGCAAATAAATTCAATATTTTTTAATTCATGTGTGGCTGGCACAACATTTTCTTTTCCATTCCTAAATAGTAATATTGTTTGTTTATTTGTTTACGTAAAAGGAGCGAAAACGATAAAGAACTTGTCTCGCTATGTGGTCCAAGGCTGTTGGTTATGTAAATGAAAGTCTATAAATATTGAGCATCGCATATATCATAACATACACTGTATGATACAAACAGACATCTCGTTCCGAAGGTTGTTTTCGGATTGTGAAATATTTTCGCAAAAACTGATACAATTATTTAGTGGATCAACCTGATTTGCAAGTTGCAATCGACAATCAGTTAACACGATTAAAATATATTTATAGCACACGTGTTTAATTCGAGCATTATGATAAATAAATTTACATTTTTCAGCGATAACATTTAGTAAGCTTGTAGACTGTTGGTCAATAAATGCATGTTTAATGCTTGTATGAACATTCATCAATCTTTAATTAAGAAATTATATAGATAATAGAAGCTTGATATTTGGTCGATAACAAAGCTGAGGTCTCGGGTTTGAATCCCAGGTCGGGCTAAGTGATATTGGATTTTTCTATTCATTATCAGCCCGGAATCAGGAATTTCTGCCCGATATGGCGATAGGTTCGCCCCATATTACCTCATGGGACGGAACGTAAAAGGCGAAATGTTGGTGTCGTGGTTACACCCCTGTCTGCCTCTTCTGGGAAAAATGCGTGATGTATCTGTGTATATGTATATATCAATCTAGATGTAAATGTCATATCCAATACAAATAGTAATGCCTCTCTATTGAGCCAAGTTGTACATCTAACACATTTCTATTGACTAACCTATCTATGAGGCTGTGTCTGTCCACTGTTGGATATAAGCCGTTTCAACAATACGCCATTGTGCGCTATGACATGCACACGCACGGCAAGTGAGTCGATGAGCGCAGAGCGTAGGTTCTCCCTTAGGTTCCGTAGGTTCAGCCTGTCAGCCTGTTATGGTTGTCTCATCATCCATCAATCGCTAGAGCCTAGATCTTTAGCTAACAGTGTGTACCACGAGCAAGTGAAGGTTGCCTGGAGATCAGATGTTTTTGGTTATAGATCGTTATATCCTATCAACATGGTGCAATGGAAGTCACACTGTTAGTAAGTCTGGAATACCGAGTAATACACCACCTTCACTACTTTTGCTATTGAGATTTGTTTCGTGGGCGAGAAGGCAGTAGGCCTACTACCTTTCTTCCTTAGGAACATATTAATTACCTCTTCCTTCCCAATATTACCATCCCGGCAACAGATCTACGATCCAAACGTAGAAGTTCATGGGTGGCGGTGATCACTTATCATTATTTAAGCGGTTTTCTCGTTCGCCAGACTTGTGCATTAAAAATAACGTCACAGTAATCAAAGTATATAGGAAGCCGAATGATAAAGCTGGTTTGTTGTACAAACGTGATTTGAAGTGATCGTAACAATCACATTGCGAATATATTGCGACGGTCGTGTACAGGTCCTGCGACGCGCGGGACTCATGTGTGTCAGCGCTGAGCCACTCAGCTGATCTGATTAGCATACACACGGGTTGATGAACTTACGTTAATTAATAATTTTTATTCAACATGCATACGTTAACGACTGTGAAAGGTGCCTCTCCCTGAAGGAGCTGGCAGAGGTGCCAATATTGATACCCCTAGTTCGCAAAGCTTTTGTACTTCCCTAAACGTAACAGAGGACAACAAAGTTGTACGAGGCACAAATTGCGGTTTCGGGTAATTTATAATAGATTAATTAACCGAATACATGCATAATATGGAGGATTATTACTAAAAATACCTGTATTGAGTTTTGGAACATTCAAACAATATATTGTTTCGAATTGTTGTAGTCTATTTGATTACTTATTTTATAAATTGTAAGCAGAATAATTGTATGCAGGGGAACTGGAACATAGCCCTATGATCGTTCACCTCCTCTCCGAACAAATTATTTTAATTAAATTCACAATGTGCATTTCGTCAATGCATTGCAATCAAATCCAATACACCACGGTTCACGCCGTGTGAATACAATCACTGCACTAGATTGGTAATTCACTTTAAATTAATTTATTCATACGCATCGCCATATTAGTATGTAGAAGTAATAACATTAATCTGGTCGGACTCGCGGCACATTCGGAGCACATTTTGTGCAATGTCGCTGCCGTAAACAAGGATTTGTTATTGAGATTGTGACTTGTTACTTGTGTAGCTTGTTACTTGTATGACTTGTTACTTGTGTGACTTGTATGTGTGTTGCGTTGAAACGACACCACGTTGAGTGGAATGTTGCGTATTGTTTACATTTAGTTCACGCCCAGGTTTTAGCGCATAAAGCATTTAGTGAGTGATTATAGTTCATTTGTAGATGTTAATGAGTGTACACCTAATATATTAATTTTGGTGTTTGGATTTAACGTGTTTATGAGTGTGAGAAGTGTTATCTGATGAATTTCGAGCGAATTCCAGTGATATTGACGACTCGATAGGCGAATTTAATTAGGGTTATATTGTTCGGTCCCCTGTTGTACTTTAAGCTATGTAATTAAAGTTAGTATAGGTGCGAACGCAGTTGCAGATACTAATAATTGAAACACAATTTGCAAATAAACTAATTTAATCAGGTACAATTATTATTCCAATAGTATAATTAATTAATCAGGGTGAAGTGAATGATCTCCAGTCGATGTTAATATGTTTTTGGCGATTCGCTTGGAGACGCGCGCTGCTATTTACCACCAGCCGCTGTTCCAGCCGGAGCCCTTCCAGCCGTTGTATCCGCCATATCCGCCGTATCCGCCGTATCCACTGTATCCGCCGTAGCCGCCGTAGCCACCGTAGCTACCGTAGGAGGGCGCGTAGGAGAGACGGCTGTAGGCGGGGCGCGAGTACCAGCCGGAGTAGGGCGAGGACCAGCCGCTGCTCACGTAGCCGGCCGACGCCACCGCCAGCAGGACGGCCAAGGTCAGGAAACACACCTGCAAGTACATTAAAGATTAATACTAGGACATTTATAAGACGAGGATCGTAAATTAGATCATCATTCACATAACAAAACGGGGAGACAGGTGTGGCGATAGGAATCGCGAGCTCGATTGGCATTAATGTGTCAATTCTAGTTCAGCATGACGTTTTTGAATGTGTCTTACTTTAGGGTATTTTTTTGTAACCAGAGAAAAGCTGTTTAAGTTCCCTTCTGGTACCTCGACGGACGCCGGAAGAGGTATACCGGTGACACTTGCCGTCGCATTTTAGGGCAACTGAACCAACACTTATTTAAACATACATACATAAATAACCTCACGCCTTTTCCCAGAAGGGGTAGGCAGAGGTGCTACTAGGACACCCACATTTCGCCTTGTATGTTCCGTCCCACGATGTGATTAAGAGGCGAGCCTATCGCCATATCGGGCTCAAATTTCTGACTCCGGGCTGATAATGAATAGAAAAATCCAATATCACTTTGCCCGACCCGGGATTCGTACCCGGGACCTCAGCTTTGCAATCATACCGTAGTACAACTACGCCACCAAGGCAGTCGCAGTCGAGGCAGCAGATAATTATTTAAATTTATCTCTAATAATGTGATGATAAGGTAACAAAACAATGTTGTAATGAATAAGTTAGGAACAAGTTCTGCCTAACACGAGGCTTAAGTGGTCGCCGCCTGCGCAGCTTGCGACACAACCAACTGCCAGCAGACCAGCTCCGTGACATTTAGAGGAATCTCACGTTAGGACCATACTTTACTGTTGTTCCAACGCATTATTATAAGTGATTTGTAGGCGCAGTGATATTTAGGATAATATTATCGACCTTGTTGTTGTGTTTATACTATATTTAGATGATTTCTAATTTTATTTAGTTAAACCTTTATGAACATTTTGAATAAAATTAACAATAGAAAAATAATGCTCTATTATGCGGTATTTTGAGTTGCGAAATTCACTCAAATGTCCTTTGTGACACATTTTATGTAATTATCCCATCGTAATAAAATATTAATCAAATTAATGTGTCTAAACAAAAACCTTTATTCTGGTCTTAAAATCGAATTTAGGCAACAATTATCAATATTGTCACAACCTATTATGGTCAAAAGATGGCGACAATGATGTTGATGATCTGTTAGTTCCAAGAGCAAGGTACTCACGAAAGTCTTCATGTTGAGCTGGAGTGCACCGCGGCAGGACTGCTCGGAGTATGTCAGCTGTGGCGTATCTTGATCCTTATATACCAGCAGCACTCCCTGGCGAGTTAGCGCAGTGCGTCAGCGCAGCGTCGCCGCATCACCGCCGAAATATCGCGAGATCAGTCTGTCGCCTGCCTGGACGCGCGGACGACACACCTCCTTTTAGAAAACTTACGAAACGCTTTGAAGGTTCACATTAGTGATTACTAAAAGTTTATTTGTGTTTTTTTTTGTGTAGTTTTCTATCGGTACTACAAAGTGATGATAAGACATGCATCTGATGGTAAGTGCAGTGAGGTCCTGATGGAGTATCCAGAAATGGCTGTCCTTTAGGGCCCAATTATACTGAGCTGATTGTGTCTGAATATACACAGGAGGAACCTGAAACGCCAGGCTTTCGTGGGTCTCTGTAACTGGTTGTAAAATGTATCAAACGTAATTATTTGTGTCGGTGCTGTATGCTCGCGATATGATTGAGTGTTTCAGTAATAAGTGCAGCCGAGTTTGTTACATCTCTATTAACTGTTTGATGTAGATGTAATTGATGTGTCGTTAATTGCCAAGTTGTACGATATTTCATAGTGCAATAGTCATAAATCATTAAGTTAAGTGGAAAATGTACAAATAAAGTCCTGTCTAACAGCACAATTAATTTTATAGAGTAATTCTGCAAGGCACGATTCATTTGATGAGCTTGTAATATATTAACACCTGACTGCTACTACCGGACGGTAACCACATAGATTGTTTATTTTACAAGTTAAGCACCATGAAGCAATAATACATACGAAATGTGTGAAAATTTTACAGCGCAAGAGATAACAGAATATGTAATTAAGGTCTTATTGTATTCGTAATGCCCCGCTGACCTAGCCCAGCATTATAGTTTAGGCTATAGAAGAGTAATACTTAATAGACTCTGGTAAGTACCAGGAATTAGAAAATAGTGCAATAGGCACAGTTATAGCAATTTTCATTAGTTTTCATTAAAAGCCCATTGAAAAAAAAAAATCTCACTTGTACACAATTCAAACGTTCTATACAGATTTCACACTTCTTTTAAAGTGATGATTGTTACTTGCATAAAATTATGAATAATATTCGGGTATGATATTACATTAGGAGGGCTGGCAGCGACTGGATGCATCAAGCAGCAGACGCCTTGAGAGAGGCCTGTGTCCAGCAGTGGATTGCAACGAGCTGATTATGATGATCATATACATTGCCCAAATCTTGTACATTCTTATTAGTTTCTATTTGATTTACGTGACACATTTTGTTATTGTTATAAACAAATTTGGTTGATGAATTAATTGGCTGTGTATAAATTGTGTAATGCAACAATATACATTAGTTTCCCGCGGAGTTGTCAACGGCTGGTACAAGGATGTCCAGGCGGGCGGGCGCGCAGATTGCGCTGTCGTGTGCATGTAACTCGATTATAACCGATCGCACATTATCTATCACTATTTGCTTCACATAACAATCATTTGTACTTTATCATTGGTCACTTTATTGTTTTGTTAGTATGTTCAGTGTTTGCATAGTGAGGGTTGGAATCCTGGCCACGCATTCTATGTTGTACAATCTTTTTGGTTAGAAAAATCTCTTACGTGTTACCTAGCATTTGAATGTGTACACGGCATGACCTGTTACATCTTGAGACGGTAATAAGGGTGGCTCTAGTATCATGTCTGCCTGTCATTTTGGGGGTTGAGTTTGTTTATGTTAATTCATACTTTGCAGAGATTTCATTATATCATTATTAATTTATTCGCGCTCATTAAACTATTCATTGCCAGCGCGGAGTCATTATACGGTCATAATTACGAATTATTTGTATTTAGGTAATCATTTATTATAATTTAATAATTAATGGATTAATCATTGTAATAAAACGTTAATTTATGTGGAAAATTGTTATTATATGCAACGATTTAATGTTATTGAAATGCAAATAAAAGTTTGAATGGCATCCGTTGTTTTATTGCACAGTATATCAAAAATGTTATGACAGTTAACGTGAGTAAAATGAGATCTTTGGTTACCTGTTTGATTCATTCTGTTTGTAATAACATTTGTCGAGGAATATGTAATTAAAAATGCCCAACATTTACACATTTACTCCTGACACCAAGTAGGAGACAAGCATTGTGTCGTGAGAAAGTACGTCAGAAACTACATAAGCTTTATCGGTTTCACAACTTCCAAACCTAAAAGTAATTTTGTAGGCTGCACGAATATTTGCTTCGGTGCGGGGATCGAATCCACGGGCCCTCGTATCACAGCTGGCTCTCAATCAACTGCGTCACAGACATTTCAACATCAATTATAATTATATTAAAATCACTCTACACGTTTTCTTCACTTTTTCTTTGTTGTATCTAACATTGAGGCGCTCAAAGTTGTATTTGTTCGCGTGGTAAAACCTGTTAATCGTATAAGCGGTTCACCGCTTTTTCAATTACATTTCATCACATTTCAATGTTACAGCTGGATTGTTTTAAAGTAACAGCGTCGTCTATATATATCCATTAAAAGTTCTCGGCGACTGTAACGGGCATTATGGCCTGTATAAGGCATGCAAAGAAATCCCCGATTGTTTGTTTCAAGCGCCCGTTGAAAAATGACTCTGTTTTTTGGAGGTTGTAAGTGGTCCTCACTTATTACTTTCTTTATAAAACTGTTAGGTGGTTAATTTCATCAAATAATTAAGAAAAATCAAAAGAATCTTCTATTAATGTAACAAACAATGGTATGCTTACTATATTTTTACATATGAATATGGGTACAAATTTGTATATTTGTACAATTTGATTTATATGAACCATGAAATAAGTTTCCTTTAATAAAAATTGGCCAGGGTCATAGTGAGGTTGGAGTTTGGGAAACACATTATTATTATTTAAATGTAGCTTAATATATTCGTATCACCAAATGTGAGTCGTTTGTTTACAATGCCGTTGTAGAGTAGTGGGCGGCTCTGCTTTTGTTTCGTTGTTTACATTAGCAATGTTATTTTGTATGTAACTATAGTACTATATTATTTTTGATCTATTATAATGAAATTCGTTCGTTTATTGGTCATGTAAGCAATTATTTATATTATAATAGCAATTGGACATTGTATCTTTTATTATTATATTTTCTACATAGGAATCTTATTACATGTTATCTACATCATCATCATCATCAATCATATCTACATATTCATTCTAAGTTTGAAATAGGGTTGGCGTCATACAGTTCACGTGTCCGCTACACTTCAATAAAGTTGAGGTTCAAAACATATTGTACATTATTTCGTAGTTATAAATGTTAGCATATCCTTATAACCTATAAAAATAAAAATTTCAATTCTATTTCACCTTTCAACAAACTATTAATTTCGGTTAATGCATTATGGACTTTATCACAACGTCATAGAGTTAAACATATACATAACCTGCCCAGGAACAATTTCGTTGTTTGGATACGCGGTGTGTAATTAACTTAATAGATAACTGATAGGTGTGCGTCCAGCCGACTCGCCTGTAGTACAAATGTCATAGGATGGAGGAACAGCCCAGTGTGTACTTACTAAGTTTGGTTGGCTAAAATCCATTTTGGCATTCATTTTTTTATGGGTTTGAAACCAAACAAACTGACGGACCTACTAACTACTACTACAGGAGAATAATCGATGCGATGTCAGCGTATAAGGAAAGTTGAGATTACTTTCCTGAAGGTCCCTAGATGGTATCGCTCTGGAAATACCGCACAACTTAACAAATTGATTTGACAGCCTCCGTGGCACATTAGATGGAGAGCCGATTGAGAAACGATTTGCTGCGAGATCGATCCCCGCACATAGACAAATGTTTTGCAGTCCATAAGTACTCGTATTTGCGTCGGAATATGGGTAATATCTGGATGATATGGAACAGAATACTCTCGTAGTTGCTGGTTCCCACGACGATTCACACCACGATTGTATATGAGTGTGCGGTAATTATGTGTGTAACTGTTGGGGTATTTATTTATTTATTCCACTTTTTGAGGATCTTGATGAAGTAACAAAAGGTATTGCAAGATGAATTTTGAAATAATTGTTGTTATAAATTATGTGGATAAGACTGACCTCATACATTACTGCCAAATTGTTTGTTTGTTCTTATAAAAGTATTTATTGTTGCTTGTTATGTCGTAACGCTGTCTCGGATCACGCCGGCGCATTGGGGTTTTACCGATTACTGTCGCAGGGATATTTACGACACACTTACCACACAGAGTGCGTCAAAAACGAACCGTCATTGGTTCAAAATATTGAATGCTTATTTTTAATTTATTTTTCTTTGTTGGCCACTGCATAAATCTTGTAACAGTGTGTATGGGCTGAGGACTGGGACATTTTGGGTTCGATACCCAGGTGTTTCATTTCGTATGTATATTTGGATTTTTTTAATTACATAGGTCCGGCAAACGAGCAAACAGGTCACCTGATGGTAAGTGATCACTGCCGCCAATGAACATCTAACATCATCAACATTGGATCATGGATGTGTTGCCAGTCCAATAAGAAAGGGGAGCGGGAAGGTAGAAGGATGGGAAGAGGAGAGGAGTATTGGGCATCCGGCAATCTCACTCACCGAACGAAAGGCGACAGCTGAGCTTTCGCTTCACGATGAACGATTTGGATTTGAAAAATCTCATAGTCATATGAGGTGTTCTGGATTGGATTATGTCCCCAGCATGGCGAAAGGCTCGCGTTCTGCCATATCCTCGGATTGAATTGATATCGGGGAAACGTAGGTATCAGCTTAATTTTATTATTTCTTTACGAAGGCTTATGTGGCAATGATTTCGACCGCAACGGCGACCGCAATGGTTTAGTGCTTCATTAGAAACGATAATACTTACAATGTAAACGAATATAAAACGCTTTATTTTCTATTCTAATGACCCCCGAGGAAGTCGCTGCCATACTTCTATACTAAAGAACTTGTGGAAGTCAGAGGTATTTATCTTTCGGTTTTTTTTTTAAAATAAAATCGACATCCATAAGAAACCTAAAAAGGCAAATTAATTGAAAATGTTTCTACATTCTTCTATGTTCGAACGTGTTCTACAATAGTCACTTCATTCCTAAGGAGTAAGGCCGCCATAAGATACTCTTGAGAATTTCTATAGATTTACATAAGCCAATGTATAGACAAAAGACTAGTCTTAACCCTTAAAAATAAATGATAATAATAAATACACCCAATAGTCATATACATTATAGTCCTGACTCCACACTAAGATCGAGTCTTGCCTCCTGGGTATCAGGATTATGAGAGACTTTTCGGCCTCACAAACACCCAGACCCGAAACAAATACTTGTGTTTCACACAAACATTTGTCTCGGTGCGGGGATCGAACCCGCGGCCTCACGCTTTACAGAGGGCGTCTAACCGCAAAAAACAATCCGTTAGATAAACGACTATTAAAGAATGTTTGTAAACAATAAATATGATGTTTGTAACCATTATCCATCGCCACAGGCACGTATTAAGAAACAAGACACGAGGCCGCGGGAGCCCGCCTGATATCATCGCGGTCAATAATTCACGTATTATTTGGCCAGTGCTCGGCCACGCAACTTTCCCACGCACTGCGAATGCTCTCATATGTACCGCTCAATGATCTAATGATGCCGCAAAATTTTCTCAAAAATTTTGCCGACATAATATATCGTTCATATCTCGCGTTATGAAACGTAACAGCAATATATTTTATTTAAAGGTCGCTACTGAATAGACACATGTTTGATATGAAGTAATATTAATTTATAATTTTTAAAGCATTGAATGTTATTTATTTTGCTTATACGAATATTTACTGTGGCTTAATTATTTTTGTTCCTAATAATATTTTGCCCCATCCAATCGATGTTTTACAGCATCTTTTCTAACCTACGGTTTGCTAAGACACCTACACTAGATAGTTAAAATATTTTAAATGTAAAACCATATCTACGTCAACAGCTGGAATAAAATTACAAATAACGCAGATCTAGCTTAACAATGTCAAAGTGTCATAATGCAATCAGTCAAGGCTTCAGTTTCCGATATACACTATAGCATTAAAAACATAATAATCATTAAATCACCTCGTTATCCGTGCTCAAACCATATCCGCTGTAAATGTACCGTGTAAATATTAAATAAATATAATTTATAGCAGCGTAGGCGTGCCGGAGGGCGCTCGTCGCAGTCTTGTGAAACTGAGGCGGATGTTACCTCTTGCCGAAACGTACTCCAATGTTAAGCTATTGACCCAATAAAACTGCGAAAACGCAAGGATATCCGACATCACTATCTTAATTTATAATCACTGATCATTGAAGCTGTAATTATTCAATGGAATTAAGTGCATTCCTAGAGCTAATAAGCTAATGTATTACATACTCGTATATCCGACAGTAAAATATATTATAATTTAGTTCTTTAGTTAATGCATAGATAATTCGCAATTCGCAGTCGATTTCTGATAAAATGTAGATTGTATGTTAATGTATGTAGGAAGGTTGTGTGATCGTATTAAACATCTCATATATTAGAAATATTCCGTTCGAGGGACAGTCGTTCGCATTATAATAACTAATGGTTTAAATTAAACTAATAAACTGATTGCTAATTGATTGTTATAAACACTCGGCATTGATATGGAATTGATATTCACGAGTATGCCAATAAGTTTTAAAGCAATTTTAATTTATGACGTGTGGATTGTAGGTATTATTATCAATATTGCAATAATTGTATTTATGTTCTGTTCATTCAGCCAAGTTATTATTTATTTTATGTGGTGCACCAACAGCGCAAGTTAATTTTTTATCCATTACATTTTAGATTGTCTTCTCTTTCTCCCTTTCCTATCCTTAGTAGCATGTTTTTAAAATGTGATAGGGAGCGAGCCTATCGCCATATCGGACACAAATTCCTGACTCCGGGCTTATAATGAATAGAAAAATCTAATATCATTTTGCCCAACCCGGGATTCGAACCCGAGACCTCAGCGTTGTAACCGTACCGAAGTACAACTACGCGACCTAGGCTCTCAGTTCTTTAGAATTGTAAAATATTAATGGCCGTATTGACTGTCGGTCAGCGAGGTGTAGGGCTCGAATCGGCTCGGCAATTCCAAATTGAGTAAGCATTAATGCACCTCTGTGTACCCCTTCGTGGACACAGGATTGAGTTTATTTATGAATGCATTTCATTCAGACTCTGAAAAGATTCATTAAAGACATTACTCATGAACGTTGGTAAACAATGTATTGGTGCGTAGGCGCGGCGCGGTAGGTAACTAGTAACTACTAACTACTAACCAGGTACAATTAATAGCGTAATGACGGCGGATCAATAATGTGTAGCAATTACCGCCGCTCCCGGAACTGATCTTAACTAAATTATAATCTCAATCCCATTCATGGTTTCCCCGTACATCACGTACTTTATTACAGAGCTCGCTGCTAATTATGTGAAGCGTTACACGCGTAGAGGATGACCACATCGTAAGGTTGTTTTATTACTCAGGTCCGGCAATGTCGCATGGTGTATAGTTCAACTGATGGTTAGTCACTACCGCCAATAAACATTTAATATTTGGATGCAAATATTTTAAAACAGGAGTGAAGTGGTAGAAAGAGAAAAGGAAAGATGCAATTGACCTCTGGCAATTTCAATTACCCCAGCGCATTACCCCGGGCGAGTTCGCCTATTTCTACATTAAAATGTTGTTACAGAAATAGTAAAGGATATACAAAAATGATAAACAGTTATCCCTGCAGTCTTTGAACGAACCTTCTTGTCTTCAGACTCCAGAAGGTATGTTTAATGATTTTCATCTTGACTTGGGTTTGATGTGCCATTGGCAATCTATATCGTTTGGAAAACCAACAGCGAGTCTAAAAATGCATTTTAGCATATTGCATGTACGGGAGTTTCAACACGTCACGGTGATCCAGATTCATGTGTCGATTTAAGTACATGCCACTATGTTGCAAGATTATTGGTTTGAAATTAATTGAAATATTGGTTTATAATTAATTGACAAATGTTGCCAAATTATAATTATTTTGAACGCCAAATACAGCGACGTCCGGTCGGCTCATTAAAGTTAGAAGGTAACAACTGTCTTTCGAAATGACGATGTGAGTACACATTCCATGCTGCGATGACATACATTACCTGTTTAATATAGGACATAATTGTTGCTAGCGTGGTACAGCAAGTAATATATAGCAGATCAAAAGCTAGCTCGCCGCTTTACTTGTTCTCTCATAAAAAGAGTAGTTTGTAAGATTGCGGTTGAGAAAATGTGTTGACTATTATCATTGTTATTTAATTAAGTTATTTATTATTTATTTAATTGATTAGATACTGAAATGATAATAGTTAATTTAATGGGCTCTGTATAATTCTAAATGTAAAGTTAAAACCTGCTGCTGATGGCTATTACCACCACTGAAAGGAAGTTAGATTTCGGGCCACGACGTCTAGTGGGTGTTGATGAATTTTTTTTTTTTTTTTTTTATCAGCCCATATACGTCCCACTGCTGGGCACGGGCCTACTCTACAATCGAGAGAATCGATTGAGAGTGGTTAGGCCATATAGTCCACCACGTTGGCCTAGTGCGGGTTGGCGGACTTACACACCGTAGAATTTGATGAATATTGCATGTTTTTAATTTTTTTTGTGCAGAAATATCAATACGTACGTCACTCGTGACCATCATCTTTAGCCTCCGGAAGTCCACTGCTGACCATTTCCTTAAGGGTTACCATTGCGACCTTATAGCACAAAAATACAACATATTTTTAAGACTGCTCGCTATCTCATTATGGTAATACGCATCGATAGTTCGTCTAGGAAGTATTTAAATACGCAAATTAACAACACATCCCGGTGAATTCTACATGACATGAGCATCGAGAATAAAAGTGTAGTTTCCTGTGCCCCGCCCCTCACAACAGTTACTAAGATCACTGAACTCGTTGGTTCCGGCTTCCGAGGCGATTAATTATGAATTCCTTTGGTTTTTACGTCCAGGATTCGGCGATGCGTAGTTTGTAATAAAGATAATTGCTTCCTTCATTTCTTACACGTGCCCACATGCCGGCGTAAACGGTTCGATCGTGGAAGTGCGTTAAAAAATGACTGAAATATTACAATGGATTGAAATAATAGCTAATTGTAGTATTTATGTAAACTCGTTAATGAGCGTATATACCGAGAAGGCGGAGGGTTTCGTTGTTTAAATATCATTAACTATTAAAAATTCAACCTTTATCTTTTATTGCATACGTCCGACAAACCAGCAAACAGATCACGTGATGGTAAATGATCACTGCCGCACATGAACATCCACAACGCTGGATCATGGATGTGTTCCGGCTCAATTAGGAGGGGAGCGGGAAGGAAAAAGGACGGTAAGAGGAAAGGGGTATAGGGTATCCGGCAATCTTATTCACCGAACGAAACGCGACAGCTAAACTGTCGCTTCACGTCGATGTCCTGTGAGACAGTGGTAAGGCCCTGGATGAGCCTGCCCATTCATGCTGAGTCATGACAGACAACAGCGTTGTTCTACCATTACCAACCTAAGAATCAAACCCAAGTTTCCACACTTCGCAGCCTGCAAAATGTGTCGCGTATGTAAATAATGCTTAATCTTTATCACAATTGTGAGTCATATTTCTCTTGTTTGCTCTATTGACACGTATAATCCAATTCTGTGTTTAATATTTTTCATTTTTAACTTATTTTACCGGTGGAAAAAAACATATAAATAATTACAGTAGCCCACCTGCATGCTTCAATACATCTTAGTGTGTAAATCTTCATACTCGTATAAGCAAAAATAGAATATAATTTGAACAGTCACGAAGTTCTCGTAAAATATCGTGATATGCTTCATAAGGAATTATAATTTCATAAAGAATGATAATTTAAAGTAATTCTCATTGAATACGGAATGTTCTGTTTTTATTGCGGTTACTGTTAAAGTTCATCGGGTACTTAACATTTAGCGGCATTCTTATATAACTTTATTTACACCGCGGGTTGGTCATCCAAGTGGTCGAATGCAGGGCATTGTTCCAGTTATTACAAATATTCATATTACTATAGGACTATTGTCAGCTGTCGTCTCTAATGCTTGTTTATGGTGCTGAAGATAGGCCTTCCTCAAGGATGTTCATGCTGACCTGTTGAAAGTGACCCGAATGCAATGGCTTCCTGTGACCTTTAGCATGGATCAAGGATTACAGTCATATTATCTGTAAATAATGCACTACAGGTTTTTCCTAATTCTGCAAGCAAACAATTTGCTTCTTATTTCCAGATCTTTTCTTGTATTCTGATTTTTTTGTTTTCAATTTCAAAATCTATTTAAATAACCACAATTTTCTTCAGAATTACGTCTAATGTTCATAGACTCTGGACGACTATGTAAAGTAACACACGGAACAACTGGAACATCCATAATATTACTATTAAACTTTAATCTTCTAAGATCTAACCAATGATGTAATTTCGATCACGTTCAAATCATAAAGGCTAATTTAATTCCCACATTAATTTGTGCAGCAGCTGTTCATGTTCAGAATTCAACCATTACTCGTCAACAAAGGATCTAGGTTGGAAGCTCGGCGGCAAATAACCCTTAAAAGTGAAGGCACATAATAAAATGTATTTGAATTAGCGCAAATAGCCTCTGCTGTGAATAAATAACTGTTCAACAGCTCATTACGTGAGTCGTGTGCATATGCCGTGGAAATAAAATCGAAGTGTTAGGGCTACTGGCGGTGTTTCTGTCGATCCAGATGGCAATAAAGCTAGAATTCATGTGAGGTATGTGAGGAGACCCAGTCTCTAAAAACTTTACTTTATAAATCTGTAATATAACGGTAATGTCATTTAATTTGATGGTAATTAGAAAGCGTAGGCAACAGATGAACATCAATAGGTGAACATAATCTTGAATAAATTACACCGAATTAAATTGGTTTTGTTAGCCGGTAGCTAAGGACCACCATGGAAGTGAATCCATGGATGAAATAACATTGTATCTGACCGACGTCTTGTCATCTGTATATGGGAGATATGTAATGAGAGGATTCATAATGACAGTAGTCTTAATAATTATTTTTATTTACCGCCGATCCGAGTGTCTGTCTATATGTTTGCGCGTCACGTAAAAACTACTACTCGTAATAGAATGCGGTTTTTACAATTATATTGTTGCATGTCTAACATCTGATGTATGCTTCATATTATTTTGTTTCCTTTTATTTAACATGCCTAAAAAAAAGATACGTATTTGATAGTAACAACATCGAGAAACCACTGAGGTTTGTATTTACGCTAATAATAGTGTTAAATTATAACAGGCTGTTTGAAAACGGCGTTCTCAATACAGACTGTTTTTTAACTTGGTCAATAGGGGATAGTTACGTGAATCCATGATGTTGAAGGTTGTAGCATGCTGTAAACTCATCGGGCTCTGCTGTCAACATGCTCCACGCGTTTGTTCGTAGTCGCGTGCACTAGTGTTGTTAGCTCGGCGCGCGGCGGACACTTCATTAGGTGGATGTTGACAAATCGTCGCACCTCTGCTCCGGCGCTCATCAATAACCAACAGCCTTGTCTCCGTAATTACCAGCTGTACCTGTGCGGACTCGTGACACCGTCTGCTCTCATTTCACCCTTTATCTTTTTATCATCATGCCCCCTCATTCATGGATATAAGTCTCAATACAGCAGAAGTCAAAGATTAAGTGACTTGTTTGACAGAAAGCGTTCTCCACTGTAGGTAAAGATGGAGCGTCGCCAGCTGTCGACAATTCAGGGTGGATATATCCTTTCGAAGTCTGCATGGACAGCTGTGTAGGATCTTCGGCTATTTTATTTAGCAAATAGACCGGGCATAAAAAAAGCTGCTGCTTCAGTTCTCTGTTGGCGTTCTAAGACATGGTGTGAGGTCCAATAAGTTAGTTAAGTTTTTCTGCGCGGTCACTTATTTGAACGCAAATATTTGTTACAAATATTTGAGTTTTTGAAAAAAAAAACTTTTTTTAGATTATTTAAACATGATGTCCAAGATTATATTTAATTAAAACATTTAGAAGGTATTATGATAAAAATTCTCGTCCTACTTTATCAGGAATGTCAGTAACACGTGTTTTTTTTCCTGTACAGCAACTAGTTAACTGAGGTGTTGTATGATCAATGTAAAAAAGTAAGCTTTATTACTATGGCTATTACAACAAGTGCAATAAAAAACTGTCTAGACATCATGATACATGGATGTACGTCATCAACAATGACTTATTTCTCTATCGCAATATATAACTCCCATTTGCAGTCTGCTTTATGATTGGGCCGTAGTTTCAGTAGGCCAAGTGCGAGTTGGCGCATGGACTATAGGTTTCATAAACAAAAAAAATTGCTATATTAGAAAGAGACACTTCAGGTGTCACAACACCTATCCACAGGATATTCGTGGGCTTCGTTGGCTATTTACCACCAGGCGGCCTGTCTACTGTTAGTCTTTAACATGACTTTGTGTTGCCTTGCCTTACTTTGTGCATCAGAAATTATTATACGATTATATTATGAAGATAAACCAAATATTGCCGTGTTTGTATATAAGTAGCCCTGAATCCGCTTATTTGTTATATCAGTCAATTATAATTGAATACAAAGGTGATAGATCAGTTAAAAGTGATTAGTTTTATTAACGAACGTGAGTAAGGATCTTAGTAGGTATTAATTATTATAGTATGAAGCTTCTACGCTGTATATCGACAGAAATAGACAAAACGGTGGTACCTACACAGGTGGCCCTCGCATAGACCTACTTTTATTAACCTAATTCGGCAAAGATGTTGTACCACACCTGATGGTAAGCACGATATCACTCAGAAAAAGTGTTGATAAGTAACACATAAGCATCTCCTGCCTCTTGAGCCTCGACAAAAGTATGTCGCCATGCTTCACTGGTTCTTCACGCTACGGGAGCACCTGGGACCTAGATACTACGACTGGCTGGACGACAACATTCGTGGCGCACTTGGTTAAATGGCGGCTGTAATTGCTTCGGGTCTGGGTGTTTATAAGAACGAAAAGTTTCTCGTAGTTCTTAATAGTGACGACCCAAGACTGGACCTTAGTGTGGGGTCAGGACCGTACATGTGACTGATGGGTTTAAAAAAAATGCATTAACTAGTCTACATTATTCGGCATCAGATTTATTTTCGAGCAGTCTTAAAGCAATAATCATCATGAGTGACGTAGGCGCGTTGGTTCAATCACGCAACGAGTTGCAGTGTTTATTTTTATAATGTATTCTGTAGTGTTTATTAAGAAGCGGTCATGACGCTCTCATACAATAAATTACAATGTTGATGCGACGCGTGCAAACAAGAGTTCTGCTGTGGACACGTCTCATTACGTAGTTTCAATTACACTACTCGTATACTACAATATTAATTAGCAATTAGTAATTACCACCTCGATTGTGTCATCTTGTGACGTTTAGATTGCAGTTTGATTACCGGCGCGACAGACGTGTTATTACTGTCTCGGCCCTGTGAAGTCGCTTCGGAGTCGCTGGACACACCATACAGGTGCGCCCTCAATAATTGCGACTTTGAGGAGACCACAAAGCGTGTGGTCTCGTAATTGTTGTTGTTGACACTCGTTATAATTTTTCCACGGTTCGGTATACTTGTGACCCGACCTTAGTTTTAGGTTTCGTCTATATGGCTGACCTAGGTGGACTTCTACCCACCCTTACACCAATACCTATACAATTTTAAAATTATTAACAATAAATATTTCATAATTTATTTTAATGGTATCAAAATATGAGTTTTCGCGACCTCGTCTTACAAAACCATTACTCATCACACCTTTCGAGTTTATTAACTGGCCAGTGCCGAGGCGCTGCAGGGTGCAGTGTTACCAGGCTTCCTGTTTACACTATGATGTTGGTACACCCCCCCTCCTCTCTTCCTCCCGCCTCGCCACACCCCGCGACCTCCAGCCGAGCAAATTAAGATAATTAGCCGAGGTATTATGTGCTGTGAGCTTGGTCTTAAGTTGTTATTATGGAGTTATCGATTGCGAAACTATAATAGTTTAATGTGTTACGGAGATGGGAGATTCTGAGACGCCATTAGTCTTGAATGTGTTTATTAAACTATGCATACATAAATAACGTGTATTTACAAACAAGGCGGCGGAGCCGGGAATTTATGCCACTGATTTGATAAAAGCACGGGAATCGGACACAAAATACAATGCCGGTCATAAACAACGCATAAGACGTTACATGAACTGACACGAGAAATAAGGCAAAGTGCATCGCGCGACCTACAAACCAATATCAGGACCGCGCAGCTTACAGCTTGTATATGCTGACTGCGCGGGATGCTATACACACCAGTACAGTCCACATGAAGTATAGCAAGAAATGATGTTGTCTCTCTCTATAGTCACATCAGAGTTTACATGTAGTTACTGTCTTATAGTTCTATTAAATGAGAGACAAATATAGTAGATGAATAACAAAATATCGTAATTGTGACGTAGAGTGTTAATTTGCGTATACTGCCATCTAGCGGTGAACGGTTGAAATAATTTGTTGACAGCGATGATCAGTTGTTAAAAGGATTTAGTTGGAACACTGTTATTATTGGGTCCACGATATATTTTAGTGTCACATCGATATTATAAAACTATAAACAGAAATGCAATAAGAAATAAATCCACTTTCCGCAAAATAATATTTTAACTTGAGGAGAGGCGGACTTAACTCACTATTCTAAAGTTGAAGATTAATCGTCATAGAAAAGACTTCAACGGGCTTCACGTTTATATCAAATCTTTATCTTGGTGGCCAACATGCTGATATTGCTGAAGACGTTATAATTAGGGATATTTATTTATACAGTGATAGAACCTATTGTACATGATGGTAGAATAATGCCTTACAGACCCAACCAAGTGGTGCACATTTACTGTATAGTTTTTGTATTGGTTTCATATAGTCACAGAGCATATCGTAACGGAGAATCTAACGAAGTTGACTACTCAACTTTGCAGTGCATCACATTTTTCTTCCTTAATAATAAAGCCTAGGAAACTTAGTTCACTGACACGAGCCTCTAGGCCAATGATAAGTTTTATTTTACAAAGCAATCGGAAACAATATTATTTATTCAATATATTGTATTGAGGTTAATGCTGAACAAAAAGTCGAGGTCCTACATTATTCAAACGCGTCCGCAGTTTGGTTGTATTTGTCGAGGCTCGCGCGAGTTGTAACGCTAACCGCACGCTTACGACAATTTAACACTTCACAGGCATCGTTGTGTTTGTGTTTGCTGACAACTATCGGGTATTATAGACCATAGGTGTTAAAGCATACTTCTCTTTTCTTTCAATGGTAGTAGGTCTCTCATATGAGGGAGGCCGCCTTGGTAAGTACCACCGCAATGACTATTTCTCCCGCCAAACACCAGTGTAAATGCACTTTTATGTTCCAGTTTGAAGGACATTCTAGCCAGATAAACTATTGGACATGATAAGGCTCGACATCTTATCATCTCAGGATGGCGAGTGCAGTGGAATGCCAAGCATTGATTTATAATTCATGGTGTTGTTTAGTTTTGCTACTGTCCATGAGCGGGCCCTATCACATACCATCAGGCAAATGGCATGCTCGTCTCGCCATTCATCGCATAATAAAGGTTTTTTTTTCAGTTATCCAATTATATCATTTGGATTAGCTGTAAAATAATAGTGTAGGCAGTTTTTGCGTCTGCCCGCGTCTTTATATTAGTATTGTTTAAATATTACCAAAAATGTTGCTATCTAGTATATCTACTCAATATTATTTGATTATGTGTCTATTAGACCGATTGCTCCTAGTACATGGTTGAACGTTAATCGAGTGATATTAAATATGTCTAAAGCAAGGCCTCACGGAATCTTCCACATTTTTATGCAAATGCTCGTGTTTATAACGCTATCAAATATAGTTGCATAACCGAGGCGGGGCGCGGCCGGTGCAAGGTTACCGCGCGGTGGCATCACACGAGGTTTATGTGGTCACTTACAGGCAAGTACATGACTGGCCTAATGAAGTCGGCTGTGTTCGATAGAGAGTCTTTAGCCTATTCTAGAGCCTGTTTCCAAAACCTTTTACAATAAATATAAAATATGTTATATATAATTAAAAAATATATGTAAAGGAAATTATGTGTAGACATGAAGTGGCTGAAATATCTGCCGACACATGTTATAATAACTAATTCAAAACTAAATAAAGTATTTTAACGTCCGATACATATTTTTAATCTGAATTGCGTAGTATTTTTAAAATCCCCTAATTTAGTAAAAAAACATTTTGATTGTTATTAATTGGTACTATCATAAAATCTTCTATTTTAATAAAAGAACATTTTCATTAATTGGTACTGT
This sequence comes from Theretra japonica, assembly GCA_033459515.1. Taxonomy (NCBI): domain Eukaryota; kingdom Metazoa; phylum Arthropoda; class Insecta; order Lepidoptera; family Sphingidae; genus Theretra; species Theretra japonica. The sequence goes on from CM065944.1 coordinate 180,913, forward strand.
CATTTTACTTATCAATGGCGTAAATACCATTAAGTGTGAGTGTTCCACATTCCGCGACCTTTAAGCTCCGAGCCCCAGATATTTGGTGCAGTGATATAACCAGGCAGAAAGGTTGCGCGCGCAGGGCAGGCCAGCGTTGAGCAACGGACGGGGTACGACACCTCAGGTCACTGCTAATGACATTCTGTGCCTATCAGTACCTTTTATCATTAAGTCATTATATTCGATATTGCTTTTTGACCCTTATTAAATTTGATGTAATTTAATATTAAGTTAAAATTGTTGTGACTAAAATGGTACAAAACCAACAAGAAGGTAAACAGCATGCTAATCGACCATGCCCTTATTGATACTCAAAGTAACAGTCGCCAGCGACAACAGCTGGGTACACTAAGAGTTGTAAATAAAACGTTTCAGTGGAAAACAACAGCTTTAATAATTTGGCACCAACAAGAATTTCATCCTAATCACCAGCCGCCGAGTTTGATGTGTTTGACGCGCTTGATGATGGTGGTGGTGGGGTGCAGGTGCGTGTGCAGTGGCGCCACCTCGTGGATGACGGGCGCGTGCAGGTGCGCGTGGTCGAAGTGATCCGTGATGATGGGGGCGTGAAGGTGACTGTGGGAGTACACTGGTGGGTAGGAGTAGGAGATAGGAGCGTGAATGTGGGAGTGCAGAGGCTCGTAGTGCAGGTGGGAGTGGTGGAGATCGTGGTGCAAGTCGTGGTGCAGGTCATGGTGCAGGCCATGGTGCAAGTCGTGATGGTGGAAGTCGTGGTGTAGGTCGTGGTGCAGGTGGGGGGTGAGGAGCCCGCCCGGCTCGCCGAAGATGCCGCGCTTGTCACGCGTCTCCGAGGGTGCTGCCCACGCCGCCGCCACCAACAGGGTGCATACCTGTACAATAATTTAGTTAGGGTTTCTGTTTATAGGAGGATGGGCGAGATGATAAATAAATAAATACCTGCAGTCACATACATCAATTAATCAGAAAGAACGAGATACTATTCGATGTCACAACACCTAGAAGCAAGTACCTATTCGTGCATCACGCATTGACGCAATGAACACCGAGTCCTTCTCACACACAGCCTGCTATTTAACTAATTACGCTGTGGGGGATCTCGTGACTGATGTGATTTATACAAACTGCTCGATCCTATCAGCTAAACAGCGTCGTAGTTCTAAGCGAGTCTATTAGTGGGACTTTGATAGATTTCCTCACATGAATAATAACCATTGGCAATCAAGTTAACTTGGTTATGATGTGGCAAGTCTATGAATATTTTTATAATGTATGCGCCACACCTCGGTCCACTAATAGTGTTATAGGCGTCTTAATAACTCGGCACGTTTAGTTATTTGACGAAACTAATTCTTACACTAGTTGCGACATGCGATGCCTGTTATCAATAAATACATACAAAATTATTTTGAAAAGATTGCAGTGACTAATGGATCCGCATAATTTATAGCATCGCCAGGGTGTATAACAATAAATTAAGACGTAGAAATTAAGTACTCGCTACTCTCAAGTCTGGCAGTGCGCACCACGGCTAGACGAGATATATTATCAGTTGTTTAAGAAGTAGTTAAACAAAGGTTCATAATGACCAAATATAACAAAAACGCCAGGCAAGTGGGCAAAAGATCCTTCAATTACGTCATGGCTGGAACTGCGTTAAGAACTTTTTTATCTATCTTCTTCTTAAGATCTTATCGCCGTGAGTGTGGGAACGGTATAAGGCCGATGTCACACTGAACAGTCCTAGCCTGCCAGTAGCCTAGCTCCTCAAAACACCACTACTATGATTTTCGATCACAAAGTTTACGTCACACTAAACCAAAATACCAATTAAATTAAAACTATCACGAGTACGATGTTACACAACAAAACTTTCTACAAAAAAACTGTTTTATATTCGAACCGACAACACTGATTATTTGGATAACTCACGAGGAATTTCATGGTGGTTCTGCTGAGGGATTCACGGTTGTGATGCTTTGGTGGAGTCCCTCAAGTCATTTATAGTTGGTAGGGTCATTAATTCGGCAAGTTACGACAGCCCTTCAGCCCTGCCGGGGCACGAGAGGGGGGAAGGGGTGACGAAACATTGGATGATACACTTCCATCCATATGAATTATTAATTAGTTGCGTGATGTGCCCTTCGAAGGGCATGGTTTTGATAAGTGATAAAAATCCTTAGCTGTATAAGAAGATAGGACTTGATAATTTCTACTAATATTGTTATACACGATTAATTTCGATTGTACTGAACAAGACAAGACTGGAATTGTCAATTACTTTGTTCCTTGTGCATATTACAAAACTCTAAACGTTTTGATCTAACTGCAAAAACTGCAAATAAAAAGTCATAAAGTGGAAATGTTATAAATATAATCAAGATTTTTAAAACGGTTGACGTTCAGATTTAATTAAAGCCCACATAATTGATTACTTGTATTAATAAAGGTATTTAGTAAATAACTTTCTAATAACAAACCTTTAGTAGACCACAACCTACATTACATGTGCAGTGACGTAATTGTACGAGTTGAAATAGAATTCAAGTCAACGGCCTAAATAAACACCTCAATTATGTTCTGTGTAATGGAGAACGTAATAAAACTATAATCTTTTCTTAATAAAATAATTATATTTAAATGGATTACAATCAACATTAGAGCAGCAATTGTTTTAATTATTATTTAAACTATTGAGATCTCCGCCAACCCGCAATAAGCTGTTGAACATTGGCCTAAAGCCTCTAAATAGAGCATTACTGTATCCTGCAGTGGGATGCATATAGGCTGGATAATTACTGAAATCTACCTAAGAATATTAGATGATAGATACAAGTGGTGTACCACTTCTAGCCCTTGTTATTAGTTGTGCTACCCATCATTGCTTTCCAATTCTCTCTCTCTTCAGCCACGGGAATTTCACTGCTGAAAAAAGTCTTCGCTTAAGGCACTCCACATTGACCTGTTGGAAGTTGCCTGCATACAGCGACTTCCTGCACCCTTAACCATATAATTCATCTGAGTAGATCAAGATATTTTTTTGTTATTCTCTCAAGTCTTTAGTATGTAAATGTATATTGCATCAGGCTATTATTAAAATAATAAATTACTGCTTGAGATGAATATTTGTATAATATCGAAGGCTAAATAATGATGAAGCGTAGATTAGTGTTGACCTACAGGAAACTTCATTAACATAATGCAGCGTATCTATTCGATTCAACTCAGGGTAGCGGCGGCGGTTTGAGAATTAATTTACAGATATTTATCATGAATAACAAGGTTTCTCAACAATACCTAGAACAGATAGTAACTAAGTAGTAAACGACTTAAGAAATTCCAGCGGATCAGCATTAAAACAGAAACTCCGGACACATGTTATACACGAGCATCGAGTCCCTCCCATGTCTCAGAAATAATTAAAATTAAATTTCGTCGCACCCTGGCCTGTTTTTGGTGTATGAACTTCAGAACCTACATATGTACATATGTAGGTATAGCAAACCGAAAGCCCCAGGTTAAAGGTGCTCCGGGCCCCGAGCCCGCGGTAACTTAATCCCTTACCGATGAATTTATTAACGGAATGGACCTTAAGCTAATAAATTTGAGTATATATATAGAGATGTGTTTTAAGACCTTATTTGAGGATTTTCAGCATTACAACAATTATCAGACAGTGATAACCAGGAATGGTAGTTCGTGCACTCTTACACTTGAAGCATGGACACTTCCAATCCAGAACTTGAACCCACGTCAAATCAGTGTCCTTGTATCTTTCAACAAAGCTATAATGCGCTCATTATTCACTTTTTTTATTTCAATTAATTACGAAACTAGGATGCTATTTACCTGAAGGTAAGCGATACAACCGCTGATGGACAGAAGCAAAACCAAACAACACCACGAATTAAAAAGCAATGCTTGGCATTCCCGCGCCCGCTATCCTGATATATACGATGTTAAGACTCAATACGTCCAATAATTACTACAATATCCTTCAAACCGGAACACAACAGTGCAATTACACTGCTATTTGGTGAGGGAAATAGACATTGCGGTGGTGCCTACTCAGGCGGCCTCTGCCATATGAGAGACCTACCACCATTTTTTTTTTGTTAACTAGCCTTACAAATTCTACTTAGCAACAAACCAAGATTAACATTGCTTTTTTATTTCTGTCAGGCACACCTGAAATCGTATAATTAATAGTGAATTAATATGATGTTTCATTTGTTTATTTAAATTATACACAGAATATGTAAAAAGTACCAAAATAACAATATCATCTTTTTTTATACCTATTAAAATAGTCTAGATATTATAATCCCTAGCTAAATAGTTGCATTGTATAATAATGTCGAATATCTAATAGTATTTACTTGTTACACATTCATTCAGTGTGAAGGAAGGTACTCGTGATATGCTTCCTTAATGCATACTAGACACTTTATGGGACTGCAATTGAAAGCTCATTTCATACCATAGATAAGTTTGTATTTCGTAACCGGATATTGCTCAATTCGAAATAAACTATTTAATGAACATCCGACAGTATAAAACTATAAATTCTATAGTTTATATATTCCGAATGAATATTAATATCGAACATAGTGGCTGGACGGCTGGCGGTGTAAGAGAGGTTTTTTATTTGCATTTTATATCTTTAGTGTTGTAAACCATTAATTGTGGTCATTAATAGATAAGATACATTTCGGCGCGATTGTACATTTAATTAAATACACTCAACAGTCACATACATAGTCCTGACCCCACACTAAGATATAAACCTTATAGAGTAGTTATCAGAAACTACGAGAAACTTTGCGGGACACACAAACATTTGTCTCGGTGCGGGGATCGAACCTGCGACCTCTCTACTCACGGTAGATATACCAAACATTAATAAACATGTTAAGCAGTAAAAAAGTGAAGTTGTTCGTTTGTAGTATTGAGCAACAGCAATGTATAATAATGTATTATTCATCGCGCGGTGTGAAGTGCGTGTTAACTGTGATTGATGGAATTTCCTTTTTCGTATGTGTTACGAGCAGAACAATACGCTGGCGAGTTGCGACTGCCGAGACCATTTATTGCACCCTTTTATTATTAATTGCCATTTTTAATTTGGTTTGATATTTAAAGGGAGATGAGAAAGATGATGCTCTTACAACTGTGGGAGGTCAAGTTTGGACGATGTAGAAGCTTTCATACATGAATCCGAAACCTAATACAGGCCGGAATAACGTTGCTGAGAAAGAACGAAAACAAGTGTTTAATACCAAAACAAATTCAGTTCAAGGAATAGGGAAACAGCATTAAGATAGAATTTATAAACTAGTCACAACTCACACTTAAAAGAATTTACTTAACCATACATAGGTGCTTTATACATTTTATATGTCAATCTTCGGGAACCTCAGTTACTAATCAAAGCAATTTAATCTAGACTACTTTTCATCTAGAATTTTCTGTAACTCCTTTCATCCCAACGTTTGAAGTTTTGATAGTGTAACTCGTGCCTTCAATACTTCGATACGAGCCATCTATCTACAGCCGGCGCTCGCAGCATGTACTACGTATGTAGCTCGCATGTGACTGAGATAGTATCTGAGTGGTCCAGCACGCGGAATGTGCTTCTGTTGTGTAACTGTCTGTAAGGCAGCACACGCAATCTAGATGCACCTGCATCGAGACGCAGACCACAACGTCATGACAAATCTAACATTGAACGATTTCATTTCTCTATATGCCTTTGAAAAGCGTTAACCGAGCCTTCACGGTAATGAATGTCTAATGTTGATATGGAATGTTGTTGTTAGGATAATTGTATCCCTTTCGATTGTGATCACTGAACACAATAGTTGAGAACAAGTCGTAGTGTCCCATGGTCATAGTGGTCTTTGGGTCCACTGTGTAGTGTGTAGGCTTTCTTGTGGTGTTGTTTACAATCAGATGCGCTGTCAGCTCCTTTGCTGATCTATCAGTACACATAATTATGTTTCAAAGAAGAAACCATCCATTTAATTACACGCATGTTATTACATAAGTTCCGAACTAGTTTCCCACGCAGCCGGTGAAGGTCGAGCGCCCATCACTTTTCTACTTTAATAGGAACCGTCAGTTCATTTGAGCGTGGATTTCGTGGTTACTACGTGAGTCGCATTGATACAGCCTTCAATTACTTACTCGCATATTCATTTCAGACAGCCTCCGTAGCGCAGTTGGTTAGGCGCCGCGTGTGAATCGGAAAGCTGCGGGTTCGATCCCCGCACCGAAACAAATGTTTGTGTAATCTACAGATATTTGTTTCGCGTCTGGGTGTTTGTGTGACCGAAAAGTTCCTCGTATTTCCCGATACCCACGACACAAGACTCGATCTTAGTGTGGAGTTAGTACTGTATGTGACTGTGGGGTGTATTTATTTGTATTGTTTATATCTATATCAGAAACGATTACTTGTGGATTACACAATCATTTATCTCAGTGTGGAGATTGAACCCGCAGCTTCTTGTATTACAGCCGACACTGCGTTTTAACCACGTTGCATTCCCTTCGCTGTTAATATAAAGTAAAGCGACTTTATGGCCCAAAAGTATAAAGGAATCGATTTAAAGGTACATTATGGGTTTGTAAGTGTTGTAAGGCTGCGTGCTCGTTACCAGCCCTGTGTTGCACTTGTGTCGTGTGTCTGGGCGTGGAGTAGTGTTGCTACACGTGTGTTCCGCATTGGTGTCATATAATTACCCGCATGATATAATTCCTCAGCTATTGACAGTTACATAACTAATGGAGCATGGCTTAGATCGCGCCACTCGGCCGCTGTAATTACTTCATATCAAATTGTCAATAAACCGTTTGAAAGTAATAGAGATAATTGTCTTGTTTAAAATTTGAAGTTGATTGATTAGTTGTATAGTATAGTTTGTAGCAGTTGTGTATACACCATACTTGGGTGTTCAACCCAACACCTCTAAAGGTTTGCAGATGCAAAATCTTTTATATTCATACACGTAAGCATGTTGTGATCCTGATTCTACTTGCGTGTACTCGGTGTCAAGCAAGACGCCATAAAAATGTGTATCGGCGGGAGGTGGGCTATCTCTATTTCGTATGTGGAAACTGTATCTAGATTGCAATATACCATTAGATTGATTGTATTTATTTATTTACTAGCGGCCCGGCCCAGCTTCGCCTGGGTGCTTAGATGTTTAGACTCCACTCCACACCAGAAATATCTTATTCCCGTTCAAACTTTTGTACTCCTGAACTCGACCTAAGTACCTACTATCCCTTTTCCTATCGTATCCCATCCCATCTCATCTGGCTCCTTTTCTTTCTGTTACATCCCGTCCAATTATTTCCCATCGAATGCAATCCGGATCCGACCGGTCTCATCGCGTTCGTCCCACTTTATCCCATTTAATCTCTTAATGCCTAAATAGGCATGTTGACAATTTTTTGGAATTGCTTTTATTTAGTAGATAGGCCTTATATAAACACGAAAATACGACGAATATCATTTAAAAAATACGCAACCACAAATACTTTGCAAAATTCCTGCTAAAACTTTCCGCCCAGCCAAAATTCTGACTACGAAATTGATTTTTTGAAGTATAGTAAACTACTTATTTCTCAAATGTAAACAATGCAATAGTCATAACGTTTTTCCCTCCTTGGTGATTTCTGTTGTTTAATTCCTACCTGAAATAGCGCTAAGAATGTTCGTCAAAACAAATCCCTTTTCGTCGCTTTAGGCTAATAAAGAAGACTATGCATTGCCTATTGACTGCCTCGGTGGCGTAGTAGTACTACGGTACGATTGCAAAGCTGAGGTCTCGGGTTCGAATCCCGGGTCGGGCAAAGTGATATTGGATTTTTCTATTCATTATCAGCCCGGAGTCAGGAATTTGTGCCCGATATGGCGATAGGCTCGCCGCCTATCACATCGTGGGACGGAATATATAAGGCGAAACGTGGGTGTTCTGGTAGCACCTCTGCCTACCCCTTGGAAAAAGGCGTGTGTTTATGTATGCATTACCTAAGATGTTTTTATAGTGCACATTATTTTTCGTTACTGGTGTCAAATTATAAGTTTTTATATCAATAGCTTTAGCGGTTTTGATTTTCCGTACAATATTTCTACCCTTATTTTACCCCCGTAATGATGTTTTTCCAAAATTATTGTAAGCCATTATTTTTTGTTTGTAATAAGGAGCTGAAATATATATTTTTATAGAAATAGCTTCATCGGTTTCGATTTTGCATATAAAAGCCCAACCCTTATTTTAACCCCTTTAGGGTTCATTTATATATTTTTATTTTTAAATGAGTAGCTAAAGTGCAAAGTTTAACATCTTAACTTTAACGGTTTAGATTTTTCCATACAAACGTTCATCCCTTATTTCAACCCCTTCAAGCCTTTTCTTCACAAAACAAAGTAGCCTATGTCCGTCTCCTGGCTCTAAGCTATCTCCTCACCAATTTTCAGCCATATCAGTAAAGCCGTTCTTGAGTTATAAATAGTGTAACAAACACGACTTTCTTTTATATATATAGATTCTTAACTGCACACAAAAAGGAAAAAGCACTTAAATATTTTACAACTTAACAAAAAGTACAGATGGCGGTGTCATCGTCTTAGGCGAATTCTTCAAACAACCTTTGGATTGTGGTGTGTACTCTAACGTTGCAGTTTGGAATAAAAAAACAGTAAATGAGCATTGTATTGTTAGTATCCGAAACCACGGTCAACTTTTTGGCACTACAAAAATATTTGTCTCGGTTCGTGGCTCGAACCAGCGCCCTTTCGTATCACAGCAAACTTCTCCCCCACTGCGCCACATGAGGCAATTATATTTAAATATCCAGTAAATAATTAATTGGCTCATTAGTTTGCCTGCTTGCTTCATAATAATTTACCAATAAATTAATCTAAGTCCATATGATTGGTTTAATTTTATTACTCAGCGAATGATTTGTTTAATTGCCATATTAGTTCACGGCGCGGCGGTATGTACATTACTATGCAGAGACTTTCAAAAGGCTTCGAGATAGAATTTCGCAAGTTTCCGCTTCCGCTTGCGACAGCGCTGGGCCTGCTTCATTCATTAAAGTTCAGCTTTTCCTTAAGCAATGTGTACTATATTGGTACCTTACTGCTACTATACTGGTAGCCACTGAGGTTACGCCAGTTCAATGGCCATAAAGATAGTTTTAGGTTTTGACATACAACTTTCATTAGTATCATCGACATATTTAGCCACTGGAAGTCCACTACCGCACATTGGCCTCCCCCACAAAGGAGGGGAATGGGTATCAATACTCGCCACTTTAGCTGGAGGTTTGGTGAGAGCAGGACGCAATTACTCGTATTAGTCATGCTGATAGCGAAGCATCACTCGCTTCTGAATAATTCGTGCAGTTTTTTCCGTATGTGTAAGATATATACATCAAGAAGGGGATCAGTGAGATGGCGTATAGACCAGCTTGAACAAGATAATGAAGTGGTAAACGGGTGCAGTTGTGTAGAACACCACAATTAAAGTTTGTTACCGATGACGTAACTTAAAACATTATTTATATAATTTGAGTTGTTTATAGTTTACTAACAGACTTGTAAGCCAACTTTATGACGCTGTTGAATATTTATAATTTGCCCAATATGTTCGTGGTTTACGACGCGTGTGTCCCGCGCGTGTCGATGGTTTAGGAAACCGATATGATTTATACTCCTTTAATGTGTGGCTCTGTCAACACTCGTGAATCTTAATAGATTTCTGATAACACTAATTAAATTGTGAGTGAGTTTTATACTTTTTAGGATTTTAATGGTCGCTATTAATGTATATTGTTTAGCAGTTAGTTAATCATATAGACAATATTGTCAGACCTCGGTATTGAAAATTTTGACTAGAGGAAACTTAAAATGAAATTCAGATGCACATTTTTATAAAAAAATATATTAAAATTTGAAACGAACAGGTAACCACATAATGGAGAAACAATAAATTTGGCACTCAATGGTAATATATGCGTACACTAAGGCAAGCTGCAACACGAACTGTCGCTGTCACCGGCAGCGAGCTAGCTGTGTAGGCAGCTTGATATTAAAAATAATTAGTTGCTGCTCAATGCCACCCATGACCGTAGCCCAGGGAGCCGTAGAGGGGGGCGCTGTAGGCGGCGTGGCTCAGGACCGGCGCGGCGGCGAACCCGTGGCCGTAGAGCCCGAGGCCATGACCGTAGTAGCCGTGGGAGACCAGGGGAGCGGCGGCGGCCAGTCCGTGCCCAAAGCCGTGGTCGTAGAAACCGTGCGAGATGAGCGGCGCGGGCGCAGCCACAGCGCCGTAGCCCAGGCCAAGCACACCACGCTTCTCCTTCTTCTCTTCAGCGGAGCACGCGACAGCGGCCAGCAGTACAATGCACAGCTGCAAGCAAACACATCACACACACGTAAAACAATAGGATGGTTTAATCGTCCAACAGCTGTCACAGCGCAGTGTAAAGGCGCTTTTGAGTAATTGCACCGCACCGTAACGTCTTTTTGTGAGTAGGTCCTTAGGTCTTTATGTTATTTTTTTATAAGTGGAGTAAAATTATTTACTTCTTAAAATCACGCATTGATTACGGTTATAAAATATTTTTGTGGCACTTTGAGGAAAGTCTACGTCTATCAATGGAAGGTTAAGGACTGACGATGACAATAGTTTTACTGATTAAGACTTACACCTAAAATTTGGTTCATTGATGGATTTAGTATTAAATAAAACATCTGCAATGTCTAGGCAGTACAGAAACCTATGCAGTGTTAAATACTGGTGGAGTAGCGTGGTGAGTCAATGTACACGCAATCCATTCGTAAATGGTTCGTTCCGCGAGGCGACTCCCATTGAGCTTTGCATCAATTACTACGAAACATGTTAGTAGGAGCAGTTTTATGATTATTAATAATATGGTATATGGTGACTTAGATATAAACTTTGCATTGTTTTATAAATGTCTCGTTTTTAATTGGTAACGAATAGGTTCAGCAAGTGAATATTTTAAATCAAAACAAAATATCACGGATATCAAGTTGACGCCAATAAAACGGCCCATGTAGCGACCGGCACAATACAAACCGCAGGATAAATGATTACGATACGTCTTTAGTGTGAAAATGTCATGAAATATCACATTGTGTATATAAAGCGAGGATGCTTGCCCTTCCCTCTGGCCGGTGTTCTCGGCGATAGGTCACGAGGTGTCAGTTCCCACGACCAGAGCGAAAGGGCACGTAAACATTAACAATGGAGATTTTTCATACGGACCAATTTAATGAGCTTTTTTTTGGGAAATGTAAGGTAGGAAGGAAATGAAAGGTTTTTATGCCGTCATGGGTATTATGATACGACTTAGAAACTACTATGCAGCTGATGATAACTGCCGTGGTTCCAGCGAATAGCGAAATATGCGTCAGATATGTCTTGCCGTTCGACAACATAAACACAAAATTTACATCGGCTAAACCCGAAACACTACAAAGTTATAAGGGTCGCTTTGGCGGGATTTCCTGCGTGCGGTGGTTACAACCCAGATGGATACGAATGTTCTACTGCTAGTAAAAATAAGATTGAAGTTAGAAAAACTGTATTAGTGATAGAAAAAATATGATATAGATTGTATTCATTATGTTTAACTTCCTTATTTATAGACAGTTTAAAATTAAAGACAGGTCTAATAAAGTAGAGACGTATTGTAACCCATATATGTCTCACTACAGGGCACGATCGTCTACAATGGAGAGTACGGTTGAGAAGGGCTAGGACATATGGTCCATCGCGCCCGCCTAGTGCGGTTGGCGGACTTTGCATACCGCAGAAATTATCATAAATCGCTATGCTATGCAGGTTTTCTCACGATGTTTTCCTTCACCGTTACAGTGCATGATGATTGACTATTAATACACACATGATTCAGATAAGTCAGAGCTGTGCCTTGGGATTCGGACCCGCAGACCACCGTGAACATGTCGGTAGCCGCGTCTGATCCGTTACTGGCCACCACGCAAAAGACGTACAGGAATAAAATTCTTGGTATTTGTTATATTAAAGAGTAGCTGTTGCCGACTGGTTTAAAAAATATGGAAGTAAAGGAATATGAAACGATTAGATTTAGATGCGCTGCGGTTAAAAATATCAAGAATTTGTGAAGAGAAAAAGATACTCTATATACGGAAGGTACTTATAGTCAGGTCTATTAGCAGCATGTACAGGCTATAACCCATGAGGTCTTAGATTCTATTACCAATTAACCTTTCATAACATTATGGTTTGAAAATCGTCATACAAGGTGCTCGAGACCATGATGTGTGCCCGGTATGGGGAAAGAGTCGGCCTTATTTTAGGATCGAAATTAACTCAGTGAACTGATGGTGGCACTAATGCCACCATCAGTTGGCAACAACGCCACCATGTCGGTCCGAGTACAAGATCAGAGCACGAAGGCTATTCCACTACAGAGAGGCGTAAGACAGGGGGATGTCATATCTCCGAAACTGTTCACTGCCGCGCTGGAAAACGCCTTCAAGCTCTTGCAGTGGAAAGGATTCGGCATCAACATCAACGGCGAGTATATCACTCACCTTCGATTTGCCGACGATATTGTAGTCTTGGCAGAATCGCTGGAAGACCTTAGCACTATGCTCGAAGACCTCAATCGAGTCTCCCAACAGGTGGGTCTTAAAATGAACATGGACAAAACGAAGATCATGTCGAATGTCCATGTTGTGCCCACCCCCATCGGAGTTGGGGGCTCGACTCTCGAAGTTGTAGACGAATATGTCTATTTAGGACAAGTGGTCCGGTTAGGCAGGTCCAACTTCGAGAGAGAGGTCAATCGTCGAATCCAACTCGGTTGGGCAGCGTTCGGGAAACTACGCGACGTCTTCTCGTCCAAAATACCTCAGTGCCTCAAATCGAAAGTCTTCGATAGTTGTGTGTTACCAGTGATGACATACGGCACCGAGACGTGGCCTCTTACTATGGGCCTTATCAGGAGGCTCAAAGTCACTCAACGAGCTATGGAGAGGGCTATGCTCGGGGTTTCCCTACGAGATCGAATCAGAAATGAGGAGATCCGTAGGAGAACTAAAGTAACCGACATAGCCCAGCGGATTAGCAAGTTGGAGTGGCAATGGGCGGGGCACATAGCACGGAGAACTGATGGCCGATGGGGCCAAAAAGTTCTCGAATGGAGGCCACGAAGCGGAAAGCGCAGCGTGGGACGTCCACCCACTAGGTGGTCAGACGACCTGGTAAAGGTCGCGGGACGTCGCTGGATGCAGGCTGCCTCCAACAGGTCACTGTGGAAATCATTGGGAGAGGCCTATGTTCAGCAGTGGACTTCCTTTGGCTGATGGATGGATGGATGGAACTGATGGTGGCACTAATGACCTCTACTTATTCCATTCGATGTACGAGTACAAACGCGAGCTTGTGTAACTATCTATATTGAAAACAAATGGTGTTACAAGCACTTTGACAATTTTATAATGTATCTCTTTTGGTCCCACTATCAATTAAAAGTGCAGTGAAGATATTATCGGTACAATCAAATATATTAGTGCTAATTATAACAACGCCCTAATATTTGAACTATTAAAAATCGACTTCGAATATTAAAAATTATCCACATGATTTTTCTTAATATTAATTATTTTTACTCACAGCAGCCTTCATGTTTGTTGTTTATTGGTTGGTGGTGTGGTGTACAGGGGTGTTGCGAAGGAGAGCTCGAACTATGTCCTGCGTCGGGCCCGCGCGGCTTATATTGCACCGCGGCCGGACCTCGCCGCGCCAGCGACACCGCCTGTCAGCCAGGAGCTCGCATCCAGGTACATTACAATATCTTTATTAATACTTATATTAGTGGGAAAATATACTCTAGATATGGTAAGTAAGGTGTCAAAACTGCTGTAGGGATCAAGACACGCGTGGCTAATTCTAAAACCATGCATGATCCACTTTAAAGTATAAATGCTGCTTGTTTTTACTCTATCTGTAGACAGCAGACTACTGCGTTTAGCATCACATGTAAATCATATTAACGTAATCACATTCTCAAGCCACTATACTTAATAAGTTAGTTAAGCTGCATTTGTTCGTATTAAAACGTTACCCGTACTTAAACGGTTAGCTTGCATGATTATCCATTTTTTTTAATATTGACTACGGCTATTTGTATTCAACGGTTAATTAAAATACACAAAAAGTTGACATTTTACTACTAGTAAAGTCGAAATGAATAATTTTATTGGTGTAGATTACAAAAGACTCATGTAATATCTTTAAGATAAAGTTATGGCGGTACATGTAAGCTCCGCGACAATCCTTATAGGTCTACTTGGTGGCTTGTTCGAGTACTGAAGTTACTGCAGTCCGCATAATGTCGCACAAAATCGTGTGACCAATCCAACGTATACTGCCATTGACAACACTCCTTACTGAACACATTGTTAAGTTTTGTGACTCTTTTTCCATTATTGGGGTATCGTATACATAATTATCTATAGATTCTACACAAACGTGCGTTTTTTATACGCCGTTTGAATGGTTTCAATATGAAGTAAGTTTATTGTGCATTGATATAATTATCGGATAGAGTGGTTGTACGAACAATAGGGATTATTGCATAGGTGCAACAAGTTTGTGTGTTAAGAAATATGCTGGCGTGATATCATGAAATAGATAGATGTGACAGCACAGAAATAATAAAAGATTTAAATTAAATAATAAATAATTGTCTGAAAAATGGAACTGATGAGTCATCAGAAATATCTTTCAACGAGAACTCCACTTAATCCTTAAAAGAATTTAAAGCTTCTTTTGCTACTTTTTAGTGAATGTGACTTTGGTGCATTTTCTATGTAGAATACCTATTTCGATTTGCATGCACAAGTCATGACGATTGGCGAATGGTGCTAAAAGTTATAGACGCTAAGAACTAGGAACCACCATGCACAAGCGGTTTTGTAAAGCTCTTGGAAACTCCATTACTTCCGAGGAAGTTCCATGAACGAATCGTAGTGGAAATTTAGGAAAGATCCATATTTAACAATGATTGAAGATGATATATCTATTAATCATTAAGGTAACCTAAGATGGGTCGTGATAACCTTCACCTTTCCAGGCCTACTAATTTTCATCCTAAGAACAATACAAATACGCAATATAGGGATATAGGGATTTTATAATAACACTTTCCATCAGATGAGCAACTATCTTTTTTACCATAAATATTGATTTTGTTCTAAAAACAACAATCATGTTAATAAAAAGGATGTGCATTTTACCCTTCAATGTGACAGCACACAATGGAGCTTTATTAACATTTCGCTTCGGAAAATAATGAAGCAGATGCAGGCTTCCTGTTTACAGTTCTGTGGCAAGTGGCAAGTGAATTAGACCATTAGTCACAGATTGATTAATGAGTGGACATGAATGCGTTGCTACTGGCTAGTTTCCGTCGCAGTGAGTAGGCTTGCGATATGACCACGCCGCTCCTCGACATTACCACATGACAACTCCACCTAGTTAGTACATATATACTGATTGTTGCTACACGCTCCCACATATGAGACCTATGGACACTTCCAGCATTTTTGTGCTGTAAGAAATAAAAACGCCATTGTAAATCATCGATGGAAATAGATGAGATTGATTAGCATGCTTTGTTTCTCATGTTTTTTTTTTTCATTCAATAGGTACGACACATGTGCAAACAGCTCACTTGATGGTAAGTGGTCACTGCTGCCCATGAACATCACCAGCGCTGGATCATAGATGTGTTGCGAGCCTATAAAATTGGGTAAAGGGCAAATTGGGGAAATTGGGCGAGCGGGAAAGAAATAGGATAAGAGGAAAAGGGTGTTGGGCACCCAGTATTGAGCTTCTAGAGTAGTCCCTACACATATTGTTCGGGGGGTGTGGGTGTTTCGAAACCAAAAGATCGTAGTTTCTGATACTTACTATGTGAGAACTTTGTGACTGTTGGATGTACTTATTATTTAATTTTATCCAAAACTAATATAATATTCGCAATGAATACTACAGGATGTGTGTACCTTGGCGATATCCGCATCCGATAGATAAAGCTAATCAGCCGGGTCTTAATGTTCCACTACTCAGGGGGCTGAAGGGTGAGTGCGGCGGACGTTGCTCAATCAGACACGCCACGGCTCCTTAACCTTTCACGTAAAAGTTTATACCAATTATTGCAAAACCCATTAATAAATTAAATTACCTCGTCGCACCGTTTAGTAATACGGTCACAAGTGTAGTATGTATTTTTAAATATTGCACTGCACATTTGATAAGTTCAAAGCTATCAAAATAAGTGTGTCAATACAATTGTGCAGACACAAACCAGTTGCAGTATATGTGCTCCCATAATGCGAAAACGGGATTGTTACAACTTATCACCAGTTTTCACAGTGAGCGTGATAGACACTCTGAGCCCGCGTGCAAGTGTACTGTGTACTATTGCCTGGCTCTTATAAGTCATTCGTTCGATTCCCATATCGGGCAATCTAATTTCAAACGAGCATACGGATCACCTGATGGTAAGTGATCACCGCCGCTCGTGAACATCTTCAACACCATAGGCATGGAGATGCGTTGCGGACCTTTAAGGTTGCAATACGGGCGTATTTTAAAGGTCGCTAGGTAGTTTTTTTTTTCATTATATCCCTTGATATAATGAAACAATCCTTCTAACGTCCTTTTCCCTTCATTTTCCCCTTTTATTTTGTGACGCCGCAAACGCAGCTAAGACCCACGTGTTTAGATAATTACGAGCGACAATAATCACTTATCCCCACTTCTTTTAGTACCCACCCAGTTTGTTCTTTTGTCGAAATTAGCAATAAAAATTGCAGTGACAAATAGTTGTGACGAAAATTTGTTGGCGGGGTCAATGACTCGGACGGTATTGTTTACAATACCACTAGATGCGGTCACCGATATATTTCCTTTCTATAATACTCATACATATGTATACACAATATAACTTATAAGTACATATATGCTGTAACTCGTTAAAAGCCCATTAGATTCTTCTTCCTGAACTCTTCAGCTTTACTAAAACGTTTATCTGATCTTGTATTACAAAATATTTAGGATAGTATTGGAAATATATTTAATGTACTGGCTTGACAATGTGTCTGTGTCCTATATACTCATCATAAGTTAAGTGCAATTTAAATTGATTATACACTCACATAATAGATAGGTCCCATTTCAATGTAATAATGATTTAATCGGTGGTGCTTTACAGCTGACTTCTCTGGCTGTGACTGTGGCTAAAACATGCATCTGCAAAACTTTTCCATAGCCGATCTATAAGGCCTCGGGCTAGTGTACACCAAATACAAATCGGCGACATTGAATATTTATATTTCTACATACATATTTTGCTAATACTTTGTCAGCCTTTTAGAGCCTCGAGTGCTATATCAAATTATCACTGAATATGCAATAAAGAACATTAATATGACTGCACACGAGGTGATAAGAATTATGGTAATAGCGAGCAATACGGTACCAAACCAGGTCGCAGTGAGTGCTCGACTCTTAATATTAAAGCTAATTTTGTGTGGTTTATTATTTCTAGTAGGTTCGCTTGTAATGTACTCAACACGGCTTATCGGTAATTGATCTGATAATTTATGTGGATTTATTTTTATTCTAATGTTTAAGGATATGCAAGTTTGTTGTAGGTGGAATTTAACTTCAATACTGGCCATGATGACCATTTTACTTGGCCAGAGTATTAGTCAGAAAATTATTTGTAAGAAATTCCGGTTCTATTTGATGAGAGTAATTATTTTTAGGGACTTCTTGAATATGTAAAATAGACAGTTATTACCATTTAAGGCTTGAGCTGCGCAGTCTGAAGACGATACGTGTCGGAACACCTCCGTTGTCTAACACGGCTAAGTTTTAATTAGTTACCTTATATGAATGCTCGTTTATTAAATTGACCTAAAATTCCCATAGATCGAAATTAAAAACCAACTTGATTAAAATCTGTTCAATAACATCTTACTCTTTGTTGTTGTTGCAAGATAAGTTTAATACTTTATAAATAATAGTTAATCTGTATCGCCATCAATCTTATCTTTGGCATGCCATATAAGGACAGTAACATATTACCAAATGTCCGGGTCGGTGCTTAATGCAGGGCGTGTGTGAGCGCGGCGACTCAGCTGTGTTCCACATCCGCGCCCAGCCGGACACGCGTCCTGCCGCCCTATTCTATTGCTACATGCCTCGTACCTACTGCATAGTACCTACACCACACCGCGTACATGCTCCAAACACAGGGCCCTGACATTATTACACTATCATGCACGAATATTGTCTCAATTCCGATACGGATACGACGCAAACCTTGCGCATTTACAACCATTATCCAAGCAATTAAATCAGGGATTTAAACAAAACTACGTTCTATTATAAAAATATAATTTATTTACAAAATAAATAAATCGAATTAAAGCTATGTTAATAAGTTATCACTAGACGTACGGTATTAGGCAATACATGAACGTGAACGCTACTCGCTACTCGACAACAATGAACAATGACAATATCCTTGTCGCATTCGCGGGAAAAAGTCACATTTTCCGCGCAATGTCTGGTGATATTGTTTAAACTCGCACTTCTATATCACACAATGAGGTAATGCAAAGTTGGACTCGGAGCTGGCGCGCTATCGGAAGTGGTCGAGGGGTCTGTCGATCGGCGGCTGCAGGCCCAGAGGGATGTGGTTGTGGAACCTCTGTCCATCTGCCTCGCCCTCCGAGCTACGTCCCTCTGCCTGAGGCGCGCCGTATTCATTACTGGGTTGTTGTTGTGCGAAGTTGAAGTCCTGCGCGTGCTGCGAGAAGTCCTGATTGGACTGGGCGTAATCCTGGCCCAGCTGCTGCGGCACGCCGTATTCCTGGCTCAGTTGGTGCTGGTTGTTGTAGCTCTGGTCGTACTGGCCCTGGTCAATCTGCGTCTGTATGTGGTGCTGCAGCTGGTGCTGGTAGTCGTGGAACTGCTCGTCGCCCGCGTGCTGCTCGAACACCTGCGTGCCCTGCTCTTGCGTGAACTGGTGGTGACCATCCTGAGGGTATTGTCCCTCAGGATGATGGCCTTGGGAAAAATCGTGGGGTTGTGAAGGCACTGGGTTCCAACCGTTATGATCTAGAGGTACGGAGGGCTGTGATGGCTGCAGTTGGAAGCCGGGCTGAGCGCCTTGGAACTGAGGTACATTAGGTTGCAGTGGTTGCACGCTCAAATCAGGCTGTCCAGGTTGAAAATTATAGCCAGGTTGTGGTTGTGAGTGTACGTCAGGTTGTCCAGAGTGGAAATGTACGTCGGTCTGGCCGGGTTGCAAATGTATGTCAGATTGTCCGGGCTGTAAGTGAATATCAGGTTGTCCGGGCTGTGTATGTACATCCGGTTGCCCACTGTGGTAATGTACATCTTGTTGTCCGGGCTGATAGTGCACGTCTGGTTGCCCAGGCTGATAGTGCACATCTGGTTGCCCAGGCTGATAGTGCACATCTGTTTGTCCAGGCTGATAGTGCACATCAGTTTGTCCAGGCTGATAGTGGACATCTGGTTGTCCAGGTTGATAGTGCACATCTTGCTGGCCTGGCTGAAGGTTGAAGTCGGGTTGACCTTGATGGAAATGAACACCCGCTTGCCCAGGTTGCAAATGTAGGTCTGGTTGTCCAGGATTATAATGCACTTCTTGTTGTCCGGGCTGGAAATGGAAATCCGGTTGCGCCTGATGGAAATGGACACCTGCTTGTCCAGGTTGTAGATGTAACTCGGTTTGGCCCGGTTGTAAATGAAATTCAGGTTGTCCAGGTTGCAGTTGGAACCCTGGCTGCGCAGGCTGCAGGTGTAGCTCGGGCTGTCCGGGTTGCAAATGAACTTCAGGTTGTCCGGGATGTAGATGTACATCTGGCTGTCCCTGATGGAAGTGTACCTCTTGTTGTCCCGGGTGGTAATGTACCTCTGGCTGAGCTTGGTGCAGATGAACTTCGGCTTGACCTGGCTGCAAGTGAACTGCTGGCTGAGGGATCACTTGTGAGGGATGCAAGACAGTATTGGGTTCAGGCACGGCCGCTGCGGGTTGAGGATGTTCGATCACAACGCCGTCATGGGCGGCGCCTTGGGGCACTAAATGATAGGGTGGTACCTGAGGACGGTTGAAAAGCACTGGACCTACTCCTCCGGCGGCCGCTAGAGGAAGATATGGTGACTGGTAATTAAAAGCATACCGAGGATAAGTAGCAAACAATGACGTTTGTACGGCGCCACCCGGGCGCAAGATGTACGGAATCTGTTGCGCGACAGGGAACACCGGCGCCACCACAGGAGCGGGCTGTAGAGGTACAGGTGGTCCTGGTAGCACTGGCTTTAAGTGTATGGGGGCGACTGGAACCGGCGCGGGAACATGCACGGGCGGAGCAGGGAGGACGGGTGCGGGCACGAGCGGGGTGGGCTGCAGGACAGGCGGGGGAGGGGCTACCGGCACAGGGTGCGCTATGGTAGCGGTCGGCTGAGGCACCGGCACTAAGGGCGTCGGGGGAAGAGGCTCCGCTGGCACGATAGGAAATACGGGCTTTGGCTCAACATGATGATGATGGTGATGGAAATGATGGTCGGGCTTAGGCAACAACACTGTTTTCGTATGATGAGGGAACTTAAGCCCGTAATGAGGATGAGGCACAGGCACTTTGTGTCCCACTGGCACTGGATACCGGTGGATCAAAGGGTGCGTGAGAGGGACTTTCACAGCTGTCACGGCGGCAGTGGGCGGGTAGGACACCACCAGTGGCTTGACGACCGAGTGCGTCACGACGGGGATGTCGTGTCCGAGCTTGTAGGGCGGCACGCCGGACAGGATGCCGCGCTTGTGGTGCTTCACTTTGGCCGCGAGTCTGCTGATCAGCTTCGCCTTGGCCGCCTTAACGTGGGCGACATCTCCTGCCGCCAACCACGCGCACGCGCACAACACCAACGCGATCTGAAATCCACGCGCCATATTAACACAATATCACAATCACACTGTCACTTCACTGTCCGCCGATCCTACTTACGCAGGTAAGCTTCATATCGAGCGGTCGGCCGGTCGGCGCCACTTCTACACTGAGACCGAGTGCCATCAACAGCCGCCACCCATACTTATAACTTAAAACTCATCGCATTAGTATGTACCCGGTGTCCACGTTTCACTCGGGGTAGCCGGACGCTCCGGCTGCAAACTTCGTCCTTACGCGTTAATGCTTTCAACTGTTCCTAAACAAACGGCTAAATGCTGCTTCCGAAAAGGATGCATGCCAAAACCTCACGTATCGCTGTCTCATAGAGTTCATTATTATAACAAATAACATGCCCAAAGCGATCACGTAGCGAGCTGCCGTCATTCCTGTAACAAGTGCATGGATACGCATACCAATCGATCAAGAAACGTAATCGAGAGAAAATTGTACCACCGTGCGCAGGGACGAACTTAGTCAATTCACTTTTACTTTCTGCCTAGCAACGAACACTACTTACGTACGCACACATAACTTAGAATTTTGCTGTGATGTATTTAGAATAGGTAGACTTAAATAATGATAAACTTAACATTGTTGATAAGAAATTACCAATTAAAGCGTTCCGAATTTTAATATTTCATGAGACCTTTAGTTAGAATTAATACAAAGTTTTGCCACTGGTACAATCTAATTATATTTTCAAATATGACAACTTCGAAGCCTACAACCAAAAAGCAGGTATCGCTAAATATAAAGTGCTGAGTTGGTAAAGCATTAATACATTTATTAGGACGTAAAATGAATATATGTGCGTGTGCTAGTTCGTGCCTGTTGTCCAGGAGCGATTGTTATGGCGCACACGTCTATTGGTTACCAAATAAACGGCAATCACTTTCTTCAGCTCTCACCGCGCGACGGATCACTCGCCATAGTCATACTGTTATTGGAGCTAACCCCTTGCGTAATAAGTAATAACAAACAAGTGACGCTTTACAGTTGCGGTAAATCAGCTGTTCGCTGCATGTTGGTGTAACATCGTCTGCTCTGCCAACACTTGGCTAATGTCCTAGTTTAGGTCTATATTACGATAGCTTTCGAGGCCTAGTACTATATCGCAACTGTTAATTTTCAATTATCTATCACTGTTGGACTTCGGATTTAAGATGTTTATATATTGGTGGTTTAGGTACTTGTATGCAGATTTTATCCTAGATAGATTTTTAAAGTTCTATCTAGGATTTAATTTAGAATCTGAACCGGAAAAAAGAGCAAATCTTCTTTATGAAACAAGTGAAAAATATTATGACGCACACGTCATAGTACTTTTCTAAGCTCAGCTTCTTGCAGCTTTATAGTTTCAGTTGGTTTTTGCAAAACATTAATGAAAAATACGCATTTTTTTATTAGATCATTTTATTATTACATTTAGCGACTTATTTTCATTTTGTATTAAATTAGTATGGCTTATGACTTATTGTATTCGTAAATGATTTAGACTAACAATTTGAATATCATTGCATATTTAATTTAAAAAAAATAAAACTGTCACTTAGTATTGACAAATGACAGTTGTTGCGTGTTCCGAATACCAATGAAAATATCTGGTAATATTAGTAACATGATTTTTGTCTATCTACATTACACATTAGCCAAATGTCGTTGTAATTTATCTCTCCATCTCTCTCAGACTAATTATGTTTATTAAATTTTTTTAAAGTCATGTTTATTATTGATTTTGTACATTGTACATTGCACAGATTACCTGTTAAGTTTTAAAAAAATAAGCCAAAGAATCATCGTTAACCATTAATTTATTAACTATAATTAGTATTTAATAGTCTAAAGATGGAACAATACAGCGAAGGTACATGTAGGATATGTTTGAGAACACAAGAAACAGTTTTTTCATTATTTCGGAAGCACAAGGGTTCGTCGCCTTACGAAAAGCTTGTATACAGCACCAAAATTGAAATAGCAATCAATGATGCCGGGCCTTCGTCCATCTGTTCCGAGTGCCTCATAGAATTGGACACGACAGTGACCTTCTTAGAAAAGTGCATCAAATCCAATCAGATTTTAACAGAGACTTTTACCGACGCCAATGATTATAATCGTTTAAAGTTGGAAAAAATTGCAGATTTTGATGACAGAGTGATAGATATATCGCAGGACTCTGTGTGTAGTGTTGATGATGGCGTTACGGAGTTCAAGAGTGAGTCTGTGTCGAGAAGAGTGGAGAAATGTATTGAATGTGGTTTGAAGCGGCGCTGCCCTCACAAGGCCTCGCCTGCAGCGTACATCTGCCAGTACTGCGGAAAGAACTTCAACAGGAAATTTAATTTCAATTTGCATGTGTAAGTGTAAAATCCATCTGAATTTTTTGTGTTGAAGTGACAAATTAACTGGCTACAGTGAGTCTGTGACCCTTTGATGAACTTATGATAGCACTTTAAGTTTAATATGAGTTCTTACTTGTGGTTTGAAAATATATACAAACCCACATAGTGCATAAAATGGTTCTAAATAGTACATAATTTTTAACCCTGGTTATCGGGTTATGAATACCGAGCAGTGGTCATCTCTAAAGCTGAAAATGATAAGAAAATATGTGAGTCTTACAAATCTTCTGATTTTCACGACAATATCTTTACACTGATTTCCATAACACCTTATAACATAATGTCTTTAACCCATCTTTCTCTCTCCACTTTTATTCCATCCATACATGCATCAGACTATTGGTATTCATTTTATAATAAGTTAACTTCACAAGTTTATAATTAACACATCATATATTAAGAATGAATGGCATTTTTTTTATTTATTAATCTTCATCACCGTGCATGTGAGAAGGACTACATGCCAAACCAAACAGTTGTAGTTACGTTGTAAAATTGTCATTTCTGAGTATTTTATTGTTTGTTTAATATTTAGACAGCTAAAATCAATAGTCAGGTTCAGGTGTAGTCACTTACATTGCAGGTTAATAAATATGTGGTTCAAAACTATGTACAAATTTATATTTATTATTTGACTTTAAAAGTATTTCACAATGGTACTTAATTTCTTTCAGGAAACGTCATCGGGGTGAGCGAGACTGGTCTTGCCCGTCATGTGGAGTGCAGCAAGTAACTCGCTGGCATGCTGAGAACCACTGTCAGCCACGCACCAGGCGACCGTGTCCCTTCTCTGGCTGTGACAAGACTTTTACCAGCAACATCAACCTGCAGACACACATCAGAGCTCACAAAGGTTTTTTTTTTTTTTTTTTTTTTTTATTTTTTTTTTTATTCTGGCACGGCATGATGACTGCACTGCACCTGATGTTAAGCGCAAATGCCGTCCAGACAGAGTATCGAATGGCATCAGACGGCGGTCCCATGCCATTCGACACAATTATGCCGGCCTGCTGAGATGCTTCTTCACACTACGGCGGAAGGACCCAGGATTATAGGAAGGAGGGAACACGTGTGACGGCAAACAATTCCACAGCTTCACAGTGCGGCACAAAAAAGAATTTGCGAACTTTTTTGTTCGCGCCGAGATGGTTTGAACCGTCAAGCTGTGGCTTCGCAAGCCAGCACGCGTGGTTCTG
This sequence comes from Theretra japonica, assembly GCA_033459515.1. NCBI lineage: Eukaryota > Metazoa > Arthropoda > Insecta > Lepidoptera > Sphingidae > Theretra > Theretra japonica. The sequence goes on from CM065944.1 coordinate 205,611, forward strand.
TTAAGGAAAGGAGAGGAGGGGATCAAACTAAACAATTCCTCAGAGCATTCACCGTGATACAGACGGTAGAACACGCTTAGAGAGGCAACATCCCTCCGCAACTGTAGCGACTCTAAGTTGCTCGTAACGTCTGCATCATTTACAATGCGGATGGCCCGCCGCTGCAAGCCATCCAAGGCATCGAGTAAATACTGGGCGGATCCATCCCAGAGGTGCGAACAGTATTCCATACCCGGCCGAACCTGCGCTTTATACAAGCGGTATAGTTGACCGGGCGTGAAAAACCGACGCACCTTGTTCAGGATTCCGACCCTGCGCGATGTGGCAGATATTACGCCCTCGATGTGATTCCTTGGATTAAGATCACAGCGGATATCCACACTAAGGATACTCAGGTCATTCCGCATTGAGAGGGGAATACCCTGAAGATTGGGGAGGGGAGAGAACGGGGATTTTTTGCACGTGAACGCACACACCTGGGTTTTCCTGGCATTGAACTCAACCATATTCCTGGAACCCCATGTAGAAATGAGATCCAAGGACCGGTTGAGCTCAATGACAAGATCTTCGCGCCCGCTCACAGTGCCGTCACGGCAACCTGGGGGCCCATAGCAGTATCGCCCATGAACCGTGCTGTCATCTGCATAGCAATGAATGTTGCCGAGCGACAACATATCATTGATATGCAGAATAAACAGGGTGGGCGACAGTACCGAGCCCTGTGGAACTCCGGCATTTACCGACATGAGCGCCGAAGCGTGTCCGTCAACGACAACACGCATTCTACGCCCATGCAGAAAGCCAGAAATCCACGAACACAAGTTGCCGGGCAGACCGTATGCCGGAAGCTTGGAGAGAAGACCACGGTGCCAGACCCTATCAAACGCCTTGGCTATGTCGAGGCTCACAGCAAGAGCCTCGCCACGCCGGTCTATCGCTTCACCCCAGCGATGCAGGACAAACGCTAGAAGATCACCCGTTGATCGGTTGTGACGGAAACCGTATTGTCTGTCACTGATCAACGAGTGATCCTCCAGGTAGCGGATCAATTGAGCGTTTATGATCCGCTCCATGACTTTGCACATCACTGAGGTGATAGCGATAGGGCGATAATTGGTAGGGTCTGACCGATCACCCTTTTTGGGGATCGGTTGCACATTGGCCTCCCTCCAAGATTCCGGCACAACACCTGTGCGGTAAGACGCTCGGTAGAGGCGTGTCAGTGCAGGAGACAGCTCCGCTGCACAAGCCCTTAAAACCACCGCCGGTATTCCATCCGGACCACTGGCTTTCCGGACATCGAGGGATCGTAGCTCACGCCGCACATCACACTGCCTGATGCGAATATCAGCCATTGAGAAACCGCAATCAGGCAGCGTGGGCGGCGTCTGGGAACCACGGTCCTCGAGGCGGGAATTAGCCGCAAAAAGATTTGCCAGTAAGGTGGCTTTCTCTTGCGGCTTATGAGCCAGTGATCCTTCCGGGTACTTCAGTGGTGGCAATGTAGGACGGCAGAAGTTAGACTGGACGGCCCTGGCCAAACTCCAGTAAGCACGACTGCTAGTTGGGTGATTGGCCAATGCACGCCCAATGCTACAAACGCGCTGGGCATCCGCTCTAACGTAGGCCTTCCTGCAGGCCTTGGTGGCTCGGTTATAAGCTTCCTTGAGGGAGCTGATATTGGGATCCTTCTTGGCGCGACCCCTGATCCAAGCGCGATACGCCGCTTGCTTGTCGCCGACAGCAACGGCGCATGCACGATTGAACCAGGAGCGTCCACGGCCCTTACTGGCGATCTCAGAGGAAGGAATGTAGTATTCCATACCTAGACTGATCTCGCCAGCAATAGCGTTGGCACTCGCTGAAGGATCTTTGCCCTCAAAGCAGCGCTGCCGCCAAGGGATGGATGCGAAATATTCCCGCATACCATCCCAATCCGCCGACGAGTAGTGCCAGACCCTTCGCTTAACCTGCACGGGACGTGGAGGTGAAGCGAACGGTACTGACGACCCGACCAGGCAGTGATCGGAGGTGCCCAAAGGCGCACTAACTGTCACACGATACCCGGCCGGGTGACTCGCCAGCAGAAGGTCCAGCAGTGAAGGCGCATGACTCGCCACATCCGGGATCCTGGTGGGCTGGTTTACCAGTTGTGTCAAGTCATGAGTCAGAGCGAATGCATGGGCAGCCCTGCCAGCATGATCAGTCTTAGAGGAGCCCAACCACAACTCGTGATGTGCGTTGAAATCCCCCAAGACCACCATTTCGGCTGACGGGAACTGCACCTGCGCGTCATCTGTCGCCCGGCTAAGGTACCTGAACAGCCGAGTCGTCTCATCATCCCCATTGTGCGACCTGTAGAGGCACACGTAGATGCGGCTCAGGGAACCAAGATCCACGTGCACCCACAGAGCGGAGAAGGAAGGGTCCTCCATGCAGCGCAAACGGCGACAGCAGACGTCCGACCGAACATACAAGCATACCCCGGCTTTAGGCTTGAAGTTTTCTTCAAGCGAATAACCGGGGTACAGCAAGTAGGAATTGTCAGCCGGACAACGAATCTGCGTCTCCGTCAAGAAGAGCAAAGCAGGCCGGGCCGTCTCGAGATGGTGGTGGACGGCATTGAGGTTCGTATGGAGTCCGCGGATGTTGGCGAACTCCATAGTGAACGCGGTGGTGGGGTTATGCACCGCTGAAGGACCTGCTCTCTTGATTTGCACTGTCATGGGTTCGGGATGGGTTTGGTGAAGAAGCATCGAGAGACTTGAGTTCGGGCACTAAGAAGACCGAATGGGTACCGGGACGAAAGAGTCGATAGGAGGCGAATTGATCCGCCGGACGGAAGGGCCCCCGTACCCTCCCGGGATGGGCCGCCGGGACCCCACATCCGGTCACCAACCGGCACGACGGACCCACCCAAGATTATGCGCGGCATGGTGAGGCAGCCTCTCGTGGTGGTTAGCCACAATTGGGCTCCTGTACTGTACCGCGGGCGGCCAGCGGACAACCGTTTCTACGGGTCTCCCTGGCCGACGGGTCAACACTCCTCCCACCGACAACGAACCGAAAATACCCACAGGGTGCAACCTCATGCCCGGACTCAAGCCCCTCGAGAAACCGGCGGAAAACGGGCTGATCCCGGAACGCGAACCCCCTGCGGGGATCACTATGGCGGTATTTACGCCACGTTGATGGTGGTCGCTACCCGGGCGGATATACATCCTACCACCGCGATTATGGTAATGTGATTAAGGTATGTATGTTCCAGTTTTACATTATTTAATATAATTTTTTTACTAACCTGAATGATCATATAGACATTGGCATCCCATAAAGGCTAAACCTGATCATTGTCTGTTCTGTGTCAATTTGGTCATTCAAATTATTATTTCTACTATAATATTTTAATGTCTTGCATTTGTGCAATGTTAAAAAAATTCGAAATATTGTAAGATATGCTTTATATTATGTATTAATATGGAAATAATGTTGTTTTCTATGTGGTGGTGGTGCAGGGGAGAGACCATTTGAGTGCAATGAGTGTGGCAAAGCCTTCACTAGCAGGAATACGCTGACCTACCACCTCAGGATACACACAGGTACAACTTATTGACCCAGATATTATGAGATCATAATAATTAATACAGAATGTTTATTAAATAAGTTTCAGTAAGCTGTTACAATTTGATTTTTGTTGCCATGCTATATTATGAAATATGAACTATATGTGTCAATGAGCATTGTTTTGGAGAGTATGCCTGCATAGACATTTCATATTTAGGATCCATTCCAATAAATATAAATATCTGTCCATTGTAGATACAGTGTAATCAAACTAACTTAAACATGTTATATCTCACAGGTAATGATATGAAGTGTTTGATGTTCACACATATGTATATTTTTTTTGTTCTTCATAGATATGTCCTATTATGGCACAGGTGAGAAGCCGTATATGTGCAGTGCGTGCGGCAAGCAGTTCGCCACCAACAAGCTGTCGGTCCACGCGTGTTGCGGCGCGCGCCCCCTGCCCCGGCCGCCGCCCCGCCCGCGCCCGCGCGCGCCCCGCGACGGTGGCGCCGCGCTGGCGTGCTGCGTGTGCTCGCGGCACTACGCGCACAAGCAGTCGCTCAACAAACACATGCGCAACGTACATGCGCAGGTCACACCCATTATTATATTGACACCCCAAATCTAGACACCTATTAATTCGTTTAATAGATAATTTTAAAGAAATATTACAATAACTTCCTTGCTATTCAAAAATACACCAATTTGTCTCTGTTTGAGAGTACTGAGGCCGCTATCCCACTGGCGTTTTATGAGCGTTGGCGTTTCCCCAACGTCTGCGCAACGTCGACGCTGCGCTGACGCGACGTTGATATCGCGGTTGTCTATCGGCAAGCGTTCATGCTGCGACTTTGTTAAAGGATATGTAAACGCGAGAATATGTAATATTTATTCTCTCTTTTTCTATTAAGTAATTTTCGTGGAAAAAGCAAAGCCAGCAGTAGTGTTTCTTATCGGAACAGAGATGTTGACTCATGTTACAAATTCGCGTAAAGTTATTTTTTACATATTAAAGACAGTATTTTAAAACCTATTATAATAATTTGAGAATCTAAATGTTCGGCATAAATTAAATAAAAATATTTTAAATTGTATTATTCATTACCCATTATCACGTGACTATAAATGCGATCGCAGCGCCCTGGCGTCATGGATCGGGCGGCATAAGTTAGAAGTATCACCGGTAAACTATTTCTCTCGATAATTTGTAACAATAATATTTTTAATATTTTTCGATTTTCACCACAATGGATTCTGGATTCATCAAAGGAAGTAGTTATATCGTACTTCCTTTGACTGATCAAAATCAGTTCGTTTTCATAGAACGCGAGATTCTAGACCTGATTGGTTAGGTAGATTATAGTGACAGCGTGAAGCCTTTTAGCAGGAATATTGAAAACTATTTTTATTTGCGTATTTTTAATTAAAATTTGTCGTATATTTTCGTAAAATTATTTTATTTTGTGTTTATATAGGGCATATCTATAAAATAAAAGTAATTCCCAAAAAATTGTCAACATTCCCATTCCCGTAGACTACCGCGACGTGAACGTCGCGTCAGCGCTGCGTCGACGTTAGGGAAACACCAACGTTCGTAAAACGTCAGTGGGGTGGGGGCCTTAAGTTATAATCCACCACACTGGCAAATTGGAAATTGAATACATATCGTAGAGATTCTAAAATGATCGTGGGTATGCAGATGTCGTTATGATTAACTATTAAATGAAATTCATTTGCAAATTTTTATATTATGTGCTATAAATTCGCTCTTTTTTAATTACAGGAACTTGCGCAAAATATTGGAGCAAAAATAACAGATTCTTCAATGAATGCAATCAAAGAATTGGAGTGCGCCGTGTAAAGTGATGTCACCGCTCATGACTATTTCTAGTTCGAATTTGGACTGACGTCACAGCTGTATGTATGTGTGCGTGTATATCTACCGAAACCAATGGAGCTACAGTATTAAATAATTTATTAATTTTTTATTGTTTTTATTTTGCTATAAACTATTTAAGCTTATACTTTCTACTCTACAAGTACCTATACATTATGTATGGACAGTGATGGAGTAGTATTGTTTCATAGAGTATATTTAGTGGGTTTTTTCAATTACTCTGCGTGTATATATGAAATATCATTGTCGGTCCAAGAAGTTTGTTGAATCTACAATGATATTAAGCTAATAGTGAAATCAAAGGATTTGGAAACAAACGATTGTCCATTTCCGTCCGTAGCAAAGCAGAAGTTGAAAATATTATCAACTGGAGCGTTAAAAAGCTCCAAAAATGTTACTGCTTTATAGTGGTTGCATCACTAAACAACTTTCACGGGTATGAATGAGCCTCTGATTATATGAAACAGGCGGTTAATAACTTCATTACTTCTTCTTCTTCTTCATTCTACCTGGCGTTATCCGGCCGGTGCCAGGGTCCGCTTTCCGGCTAATTCTTCTCCATTTCGCCAGATCTTCGGCATCCTCATCATATCTTCCTTGACGACATCCAGCCAGCGCTTTGGTCTACCCCTTGGTCGAGGTTGGGGAATATTTAGGCTCAGGCACACATTGCCGACGTACTCCAGTGGTTTTCTTAGGACGTGGCCATCCTATCTCAAGCAACACTCTTGGAGTTTATTACATTGGACAAAAGATTGGAAATTATCCAAGAATGTCCAAAAACTATTACTACAAATATTTTTTGTTGCGATGAATGACGTGATGAGCATGCCGTTCGTCTAATGGCAAAGCCCCATTTACACGGAGAGTTTCTCGCGGCGAGAATCGTATGCGATTATAGCATGACATAACCGCCATAGATTGTCGTGTTCTGACAAATGTTTACACGATGCAACTTGTTTATATCCTTAAGATAGTCGTATTTTCGAGGCGAGAAACTCTCCCCGTGTAAGCGGGGCTTATGCGATACGACCACTCATGGACAGTAGAAAAACCAAAAGCATATTGGCGCCTGCTTTAAATGTTATAACATTATGTGCTACTTCTGTTTATAGTCAAATAGTCTAATATCTAGCGATCTCACGCTCGTCCCACTAAAACACATACCTGGCGCAGTGTCATTGCGTAACACCGCCACACATGAATTTCGATGGTGACACGGATGATTCCATCGGTTTTCGGCATTTCCTCATGATTACCAATTCTGGATGCAGCGTCGACTTTCGAGACGTGATTTCACCGCGGCATCAGTGAATTTTGAATTACTGCTTTATTGAATAATCAGTATTTGAATATACGCGGTCGTCATACGGTTTCTTATTGCGCTGGTATTGTGTTATATGAACGTTTGATAGAGACACAGTACGTAAGTAGCCGACGTTTAACCTTTGTAATAAAAATGGGCACTTTCTAGGTCTTTTGATGTTAACGGATGATCTAACAGGTTATATTACATTGTTTGAATCTTTTCCAAAATATTTATTTATTCGATGGGTATCCCCTAAAGTCAGTAACTACTAGGCTATAGGAGATTTTACAGTGCAGTGGTGTACCATGCAATAAATGCATATTTTTTAGTTCCAAGTTGTGTTGCTCTTATTTATGACCAGGCGTATAGGTCATTAGGTGAACTATCTGATCCTCTCATTGTTCTCGCTAGTAAATAAGGCATATTATCAGGACTTAACGTTATCCATATAAGTTGAAACAGTTTAGAAGCCAATATGTGATAGCTATAACATGACCTGACTTTGTGTTTGAAATCATATAGTACCTAGACCTATTTAGATTATCATCGAATTTTTATTTAAACTTCTATAACCGCTGCGGAGTTTTACAGTTCTCATATAGCTCAATTGAAAATATCTGAAACATACATGCTTTGTATGTATACTCATGATTAACAAATAAACAATCTTCATCAATAATCTAACCACGGCTGTCTCATGTGAAATGAGAAATCAGTTGCAAAGCATGCCGTAGTACTGATCGTGAATCAGTCCCGTACACCAGTGGGCGCCGGCTGACGGCCTCATGACCGTTGCTACACCATGCTCTGTGCAATGATTGCTTCCTCGGATGGCGGGTGTTCGGAATACCGAAATCTCAGCAGATAGACTGGCCTAGATATCGCCGTTGCAAAGCACTATAACACTCAGATACTGTAATATGTTTTGCAATTTGCCTTCAGATTATACAGTTGGCTAGATAGTTAACTAGTAACTACTCTATATCAGGTTAATGGCTTTTATCAGGAGAAAGATTCCACTTGATAAAGTAGCAACGTAATAACATTGCTTGTTACGTGAAACACGTGTGTTAAGGAATGTTAAGAACTTAAGTTGAAGTGAAATAAAATAGAAAGTCAATAAGCAATACTGAGGAATATTATGTATTTCAGTAAAGGTATAGACTTAGTTATAATAAAATGTGTTATCGACAAGTTCTTTGTAAATTCTGATAACCAAAACAATAGACGCTAATCTTAGTTTAACGAGGTTGTGAATAAATAATATTTGTATTAATTACTCATTGGCACTTACTTTAGCACTTATTTATTTCATAGCGTTTATGCAATTAAGTACCTTAATTAAGTTTAATTAAAGAGATCTCATGAATGAATAAATTAAGTAGGCAATACTTAATTTCATTACTATTAATTATTTACATAAAGAGAATTCATAGATTTCATATAAAAAAGTAGATGCTAAGAAAATAGCTATTGACACTTTCAAGTATCGAGAGCTTGCGGTCAAGGCCGTTTCATAACACTGCCTTTGTTAATATTTGTGGAAATTGATCAATTTTAGCTGATACTTGCCTTTAGATGACTTCAATTAAATCCATTTCATACATAAAACGGTAATTGCTTTATTGTATAAGCCTACATCCAGAGGATTAATTATGTAGGTACCTAATTTTCCAGAAACTTAATATGTAGATTGTAATTAAGTTTTATATAATTTAGATTTATCGTAGATTAATATTTCTGACTGCGCATGTAGAAAGTAGTGGTTTGTGGCATGTTTAGTAAGGCAGGGTGCTGTAGTGGGTACACGATATAGTACCTACGTGCCTGCGGTGCGGCGTCGGCTGCGCTACAAGGATACAATTATTCTACCAACAGATTGCTCACTACTCATTTGCGAATTATACGCCAAGTAGGTCATTGCACTTGAAATGATCGCCAATGACCGGCAGTTTTCTATTCCGTTTTCTATTTGATCTCGACTCGCGGACCTTCACCCACTTAGCCGACAGACGTTGTCCGCGCCTCGACCTGCCTCTACTCTTGAACAAACCGAATTTCACGCCCCCAGTGATTAGATCTGCTATCTCGCCAACACCAATAATGAAACGCTTATGTTTACGAAACTTTATTAAGAAACTTAAGTACAATTCGCTTACGGTCTAAGTATAAAAATATTAATACTACGGAGTGACGCGCAACATACGTGCCTACACATATAGATACAACTAAGACGACGCGGGTCGCCGCGGCTACAGTATCTTATATAGACTATACAAATGGTACAAAACTGACATACAAATGCGAGTGCGTCGGTGCAAGTTGGCGTCGATCACAGCTGAGTTCCAACGTTAGTGCGTAATAAATAATGGATGCATATGGCGTGTGGCGGCAGCTCACGGCTTGCCGATCTTCACGGTCTTCCGCTTGACGGTGTTGACCGTGGGGTGCGGGTTGTCCTCCTGCACGTTGGTGGCGTGCACGTAGTTGTTCTGGTAGCCGGTCTCGTGCACACGCGCGTTAGGGCTGAGCTTGTCGGTGCGCTCGCGTTCATCGGCGCGGCCCTTGTCGCTGGCGCGCTCGGAGTCCTTCACGGAGCGCTCCCGCTCGTCGGCGCGCTCGTGCTCGTCGGCTCGCTCGTGCTCGTCGGCGCGGTGCTTGTCCTCGCTACGCTGGTTCTCGCTGATGCGCTCAGGATCGTCCTTCAGCCGCTCGTGGTCGTCCAGGAAGTGATCGCTTTGAGACGCCTCGAGCCGCTCGAGCTCCGCGTATTTCGTGGGGGTCGGCACCGTCAGTTGCATGTAGTATTTCTCTTCAGCGGATACAGGCAGCTTTTTCCCGTAGTAGTCGTAGTCGCCGGCGGTGTACTCGCTGCTGTCCTCGGCGGAGCGCGTCTTGCGGTTCTGCTTGCGACGGCGGCGCTTGCGCTTGACGGGTGGTTCGGTGCGCGGTGTGAGCCAGCTGTCGTCGACGTCCGTGTCAGACTCGCGTTCCTCTTTCCTGCTGTCAAAATCGGCGCCGTCATATGCTTCGGTGCTGTCTCTATCGATACTGTCTCTCTCCCTGTCGTCTCTGTCCCTAAACTCTCTGTCCCTACCGTCTGCGTCTCTATCGATAGGTCGTTCGCGGTGTTTTTTCGGCCTCTTTTCTTTGTATATTGGCGGTACTCGTACCGTCACCGTGTCAATCTGGTTGGGGTTGTGTTCCGTCGGCGGCAGCACGCGCGGACGGAGCGGTCGCTTGGGGTCCTCAGTGGTAGTGGTAACCTCGGCGTCATCCTCGGCCTCGGGCAGCGGCAGCGGGATGCGGTTCGGCTGCGCGCGCTCGCGCTGCAGGCTCTGTAGACGCACTTCAGACGCGAAGTCGCGATCACCAAAATGCACATTCTTGTAATGATTATTTGGCAGTTTTTGAGGCTGTTTCCTTTCAGGCTGCGGTTTTCTTTGCTGTTTCTTGTGTTGCCAAAATTGGTCAACGGCGCTGCCGAACTCCTGCACCGCTTTCTCTCGGTCGCGCGATTCTTGCGCGTCCTCGTAGTCGTCGTACTGCAATTGATCCGCCTCCTCATCGTACGCGAGGTAGTCGTCGTCGGCGACACGCTGCGCGTCGAAATGGTTCGCGTCGAGCGTGTCTACTTTCTGCGGGACACCGTTGCGCACCACGAACGCGTCAACATAAACTCGCGGTTTCCTCGGCGTCGCGGGGGGCAGTTTGGCGGCCCTCGGCTGGATAGCTATGGGCGCGATGGGAACCGCTTGCTCTTGTTCCGGCTCTGCCTCCGCCTCGTCCTCGGCGTCGGCGGCTTGCGGTGCAGGGGTCGCCGGCTTCCTATTGAAGTTAAAATTAAGCTGGAAGTTGGAGGACACAGTTTCTAGGTTGGAGTCCGCCTGCTTTGGAGGAGGGGGCGGGGGTGGTGCCGGTGCACATGGTGAGGGGGTGGTGGGATTGGCGCGAGGCTTCGCACACGGTGGTGGTGGTGGCGGTGGTGGTGGTGGAGGTGGTGGTGGTCTCGGTTTCGGTTTCGGTCTGGGCGCCGCTCGAGGCTTAGGACACGGAGGGGGAGCTGCTTTGGGTTTCGGTGCTGGTGGTTTCTGAGCGGGGCATGGTGGTGGGCCGGCTGCGCGAGGAGCACCGCAAGGTTTAGCGACCGCAGGCGCGGGTGTGGGCGCAGCCTGGAGCGGTGTGTCGATGCCAGGCACAGGTGCCAGCGGCGGCGGGAACGCAGCTTGTGGCGGTTTTCGCGCCACATTGTAGCCTAGCACATCAGCCAGCCCGCGGAACACGATGTCGCCGAAGGTTCGCTTCTTGCGCACCACCGGCTCGTGTTCACCGTCCGACTCATCTGTGAGCGTGTCATTGGCATTAAAGCTGGTGTCGTTGGCGAAGACTAGTTGGTCATTGTCGACAACGATGGCGTCGTCATCAGGCGCGTTGTGTGTGTCGTTGTGGCCGGTGGCGGCGGCCAGCAGCAGCAGCAGGAGCGCGGCGGTGCGCATGGCGCATGGTCGATTGTCGCGCGGGAGGGCGAGGCGCGCGGTTTTGTCCGGCTGTTCGTTGCTCAAGTGCCGTCATGCTCCACTGCACACGGTACGCCGAAGGGTTCGCTAGTAGCTTCTGGTAATAGCAGCGGATCTCGGTATATAGAAATAGAACCTCATGTTACATGTAGTGATACAACAATGGAAATAGCTTATTTTAAGGAAATTAAGGAAATGCACAATCGATGTAAAACATTGTAAAAATATTTCTGCATCTTGTGATTGATAATTGGGTCAATACTATTCCGGAAAATATAACTCATCAAGATCGTTGTAATTATTAGGTATCAATCTTTTGTGCTGACATCATGAAGAACAATATACATACATTGTGGTAGGTCACTCATATGTGAGAAACTGCCTGGGGAGTTACTGCTGCAATGTCTATTTTTCCCGCCAAACAGCAGTGTAAATACACTGTTGTATTCCGGTTAGAAGGGCATAATGAGGCTTAACATCTTATGTCTCAGGATGGCGAGCGTAGTGGATTGTCAAGCATTGTTTTGTAATTCATAGTATTGTTTGGTTTTTCTACCATACATGAGCCGTCGTATCGCCTACCATCAGACGAATGGCATGCTCGTCTCGCCATTCGTTGTAAAAAGACATGTTATTCAATGCGTTATGATAACAAACCCCAGTTGACTATTAAAACCCGGATAGACACAAGCGCTTTTTCGACATTTCAACATTGAGCTAAAAGGCGGGAGAAAGAGAAGGTGGCAATTAAAGAGCCTTCGGCTATATTAGCAAACTGGGTTATAATGATCGTTTTTATGATCTTTTTTGCAGTACGATTTATTACAAACTACTTAAACGCTGTTCGACATAGGCCTTTCTTGATGTTATTAGAGGTATTTAAAATAAAATAAAGGTAGTAAAATAAGTACATTAGGTGGTTGAAAATATACTCGTATATTGTTATTAATTTGTTTGTTTGACATCTTCTTCTTGTTCTGCTCTTCAGCCACAGCCGCACCGAAACAAATATTTGTGTGGACCACAAGTATTTGCTTCGGGTCTGTGTGCCTATGAGACCGAAAAGCCTCTCGTAGTTCCTGACACCCACGACACATGACTGGATCTTAATTTGGGGCCAGGATTATGTATGTGACTGTTGTATTTATTATTTATTTATTTATCCAGCGGCCATCAGCTCTACGTGCTAAGTGCCCGGCCCATTGCCAATTCAATTAGCTAATCCTAAGGATTATATCGGTAACCTTTGTTTTCCTACGGATCTCCTCATTTCTGATTCGATATCGTAGGGAAACACCGAGCATAGCCCTCTCCATAGCGCGTTGAGTGAACATGAGCCGTCTTATGAGGCCCATAGCAAGAGGCCACGTTTCGGTGCTATATGTCATCACTGGTAAAACACAACAATTAAAGATTTTCCTCTTTAGACACTGATTAATTTTAGACGAGAAAACATTATGTAGTTTCCCGAATGCTGCCCATCCAAGTTGAATTCGACGGTTGACCTCTCCCTCTCTTATTTGAAATACATACTACATACATAAACATCACAGCGTTATCCCAGAAGGGGTAGGCAGAGGTGCAGTCAGGACATCCACGATTCGCCTTGTGAGTTTCGCCCCACGATGTGATAGGGGGCAAGCCTATCGCCATATCGGACACAAATTCCTGACTTCAGGCTGATAATGAATGGAAAAATCTATTATCACTTTTCCCGACCCGAGATTCGAACCCGAGACCTCAGTTTTGTAATCGTACCGTAGAACCACTACGCCACCAAGACAGTCGGTTGTCAGTTGTTTGTTTGAAGACTGCTTTTTTTCCCGCTTTTATAATTCTTCGCTTTTGCTCTTTTTATTTCTTTGCCATCTGCCTTTTTTACCTTTTAAACTACAGTGAGGGTGGTTTATTAAAAAAAAAATACGAAACCCATTTATATTTGGCAGATGCAACACGTATTCGCAACCACTGTCAATGACTAAAACCTATGATCGATGACTTTTCCGAAGAAACGTTAATTGCTTTTCTTTAGCATACGACTTGAATGACGAAGAGTATGGTCGTTTTTTTCCAAATTACGATAGTATAGGAACTATCACTCACAAAAACAAATCATATAACTAATAAATTCAACATTTTAGATCGAGGTGTTGTAAAACTATCTCGTTGCATTCATGAACGCAGAATAATTGTCAGCTCTACGGACTAAAGAGAAATGTGAAGTTTATGCAACGTTGCTTCAGCGCTGCACGTTGCGGCAGGATTTCCACCGCTGTTAAATAATGACTTGAGTCATCTCAGAAACAACAAACTAACTACAATCTATTTTATAATTTCTTAGCATGCACTACTGGTGATTGCACTTTGATAACAATATTCTTACATGAAGCAGATTCGACATCAACTCCTTTTTTGTGTGATGATTCCAGCCTACATAATAATGTACTACGAGTACTCACCACAAGTCATACGACATACATAAACATACATTGCAAGCTGCAAGCGTTTTCTAGTTTTTAATTTGTAGAATCAGCCATTCTACAAGTCTAGACCTGACTTATACAGCTATGAATGAAAGTATTCGTCTTGCGAACAAGTCATGCCGCTGAAGTATTTCTGTGTGATAGAGACGAAGTGTAGATAGGCGCAAGAAAACCTTATTACTCGTAATGATGATGTATCATTGATTTAATGACTAAATGGTAACACCTTGATTTTTATAACTAATAAATAAATAGAACAGTCACATACATAGTTCTGACCCCATACTAAGCTCGTGTCTTGTGTCAGAAACTACGAGATTCTTTTCTGTCTCACAGACACCCAGATCGTAACAGTGCGGGGGTCGAACCCGCGGCCTGTCGTGTCGCAGGCGGCGTCTAACCACCTGCGCCACGGCGACTGTGTAAACGTAATATGTATGAAATCCGACGATAATTGTCTGGAGTGGATTACCACTCCAGACATTAGTCTGGAATAGGGTCTAAAGTCATATAAATAGGCTAGAATATTTAATGATATTTATGGTGAAATCAGGTCTTCAAAATAAATCAATATAAGTATCAACCCGTTAATAGTAACAAATTACAAAAATGGAATTTTAATTAGAAGTTGGTCACAGTGTGCCGGAATGGCGCATCGCTTTCATTTTACTTCATTACATGGAGCTTAATATGGAAGAACCGTTGCAAATGTCTGTCATTTTAGTATTCATTTCTATTATAGTTCACTGTGACTTTATAGAAAAAAAATAGTAACTGAGGAAATTGGAAAATCCACTTCTAGATAAAGGCTCTCACCAAGGATTGTCATATTGCAATTGACCCTTGATAAATATTGTAGGACGTAGTTACATATCAAAGTATAAGTATGTAATGCTTATGTATAAGAGCAGTAAACGTACTGCGATGATATTTTAAATAATTGCCTAAGAATTACATAGATTATACAAAATGTTCAGTAGGCACTTTGTATTAACAAGTGTTCGCAGAAATGAGAAACGGCATTCTATTAAAATGCAATGTTATGTAACGTCGCGTGTTGGCCAATGGTAATGAGAAGTAATTGAAAATAATACTGTACAAGTTACACTGGGCCTTTTGTAAAAATGTTGCTTGTGAAGTAATATCGACAATTCACTGGGACTGTGGGCTGTGGCAACCATCTGACTGCAACACGCTCCATTTTGTTAAAAGTTTGTTTATTGATCTTTTTTTATTTAAATATGAAATAATTTCACAGATATTACGAGTAATAGCTGAAATGGCTAGTTATTTTCGCCAATTATAGGTGTAACGAGGTTCTTCTATAAATCTCGGATTTATATTAACTGTATTGTGGGCATCTGAAAAACTAGGTAGTCCCTGGGTTATGAGAGTGAAAATCACGTAAAGAATGTTAATTAATAATTCGTCAATCACCAATTTGTGCACATACCCTGGATACAGACTAGCATGGAAGATTACTGACCTCATGACACATTTAACTTGGTACCGCAAAATGCATGTACACCGGATGGTCAGGGCAATGCCATGACCTACATAACTGCTTCTTAACGCTGCAACGAAATGATACAGTATTGTAGGAAGAACACATGAGCTAGTCAACTGTTACGCAGCCTAATGCTGTTCTTAAATCAGCGTTTGGTATCCTTTTGTGCCGTAGGTAGATGCTACTTATCTTAAAGAACTCAAACGCATTTATTCCGGTGTCGACCGCGTTCATAGTGCAAGTAACCAACTAAAGGGTCGACACTGTTACGCAAATGGTCCAGCCAGTTCGAAATTACGAAACAACATACGTCATAATGCCCTGGTCTAGTACTGGCAAGACACGTAGCCGGCTACAATCTACGACTAATTTATTCAATGATAGACAAAGGTTGCGGGTCAAGGCGGACACTTTAATAAACTTATACTAATACTACGATTATTAACACTGCTGCGAGTTTACTATAATTTATGCATGGGTCAGACAGCTGATCGGGTGTGAACTGATGAAGGTCGCGGTATAACTGGATTTGTTTGTAGACTCATGTGTATCATATGATTTTATTATGTATTACACATTAATAGGTACACTAAATAAGCGATTATGTAGGTAACCTACAGAGTTGTCGGTGTTTTGTGCCGAGAGGAAAGCTGCTAAACTCCCTTTCCGGTACTGCGGTGGAGGCCGGAAAAGTAATCCTCTGCGAACTTCATTTACCTCTGTAGGGATTTAACACACAACCCTTTAGTCGTTAACACACAACACACAACACAACACACAACCCTACAAAGACCAACTGCATAAACGCTGCGCTAAACGACAATAAACTGTGGAATAAAGTTCATCATAATCATCCTTAGCAACAATTGGTATCTAATGGGTGGATTCGATTACGAAATATCTGTTGATACTGTTTAAGTTTTAGTTAACATAGCAGGTCTATAATACTTATTGTGTAGTGTGTTATAAATGATGCCGACTTTTAATATACTTAATGCAGAAAGTTAGTACATATAATGTAAAATACTGCAAAGTTAACTGTTTAAAATAATATCGATATATGTCAAATAGTAAAACACTGAAAGGGGTCACGATATCAATGCTTTATTGGTCTTGTTCTTAATGTTTGCTAATATACGCCTGAAACTTTTTAGGAGAATTATTGCAGGCTATAGTAATTGCTACCACAAAATTTTCAGGCACTTGACATTGTTAATTCAATTAAAGGCTTTTGCTATTATTTGCGTCAGGCACCGCCAATAGCGAAAACATTTAGTGCTCAAATCCGTTTTAAATAATTACTGTAATGAGGTAAAACTAATATCCTTAACAGTGCACGTGATCATGTCCCAGACAATGTGACATGATATTAGTGGTTAATCTTATTATATCAACATGTGAATTTAGCCTACGCTTGACTTGCTACTAGGGCAATACCAGACGTCCTTTGTTAATTTTATTAGGTACCGTATTTTATTAGGCTTTGTAATAACGAACAATCGTTATTAAGAATTATAAATGATAACTAGATTCATGTAAGCACCTACTTCTCAATTTATGGGGTGGTTTGAAACATGGAGTTAAATTCGAACTACAAATTTCTACATTTTCATAAAATCCAAGATGTATGCTTATGCACAATGACTTCTGCTATACTTTCTAATTTCTATCTATTATTAATTCACAATTACAATATGATGTCGGCATTTATTATTTTTTTAGTTAGCTATTATGAAAAGGTCAACACACTCACTTAACTTCTGGTGACGATCTTTTATAAACACGAAAATTAATAACGTACAGTTTTCTTACTACATTGCATCTATTACAAAGAAAAATCTGATCATCTGATAGTACTTTTTACTAAACTCGGCGCAACATTAAATGTAACTCAACAATAGACAATTACACGAGTAATTCGTGATGTTCGCTGAACGATAATGTAACAAGGTCGTGATCGCACTTCGTATCTGCCGATCTTGGATGTTGCAGATACTGTGATTCTAAGAATTGTGGAACGGACCGCGGCGAATCATGGCGATTCTCTGTCATCAAGTGGTTTGTATAATCTATCAGCGTCGGTATTTTTTGTGTGTAAGCGTGAATTTAGATAGGTACCTATATGGTGTTTTTAAACTTAACTGTCTTAAAGAAACGCACAATGCTGCGATATGTAATGTACCGCGTCGGACAAGGCTTTGTATTGATAAACGTCAAGAATTTTCATTAATTGCGTTGCAGTGGGTGTCGTTGGTATTATGCATTTATGACGTTGGGATAGAATCACTTACAGATCTTTATGTGGCATAGCTGCTACTGTTGACTGTTTTCTACCAATACTACAACTACCCCTGTTGCCTAGGAACTCGTCAAATGTCTACGTTTGAAATTCTTAGGGAGTAACCACCAGTACAAATCTCGTAAAGTCAACATGCATTAGATTTTAACATTGACCCAATAAGGGGCGCTAGTGTAGGCAGCACGACAGTCGGTGGCCTGTGTACTACAGTCACGTGTGGAGTTAATTCGCGACCGATGCTCCACTAAAATAATACGATTTACGGATTGTATTTGCCCCAAATCCGGTTTCCGCCGCGCCGTGTAATTGGATTTAGTGAGCCACGCGCTTTATACTACATTGTATCATGCAGACGGACTGGCTAAATCATGCGTCTATGTAATGAAATATGTAAAGGAATACAATATAAATACTATATCGTTGATACAGTAAATTTCCTGAGAGATGCAAGGGGATAATACCGAAAGACAGGTTTCTAGTTAATAGTTCATATAAAACATAACAAATCAGTTATTGACAACATTAATATTAATATGGTGTATCTATTTTGCATCAAAAATGAAGGAACACATGCGACACCCTCGTACGTGTATAAGCCTATTTATTGTCAGCCCTACTAGTAGTATAAACTTCAATAGCGTTATTGATGCTGTTCATTGTAATGTATGTATTATTTTCAATCAATAAATTATTCTGAAATAATTTATAGTTTATACGTACAAGTTCGGCATATCTACTAATATATTAGTCATAATACCCAACAGAAATGTCCACTTGGCGCCCCCTGCGCCTGACATCCGCTGAATAACATATGTTTGACGACCTAATCACATGCTATTGTGGTATTGCGTGTTTTTGCTAAAACGCTTAGGTGGTATTGAATTAATGAAACTACCTCCATCTTCCAGTAAATTAAAAATACCTATATATTATGCTATGCTTCCAAATTGTGCCCCAGAATTTAGTTTACATGAAAAATGCAAAATTTTAAGTAGATTTAGGACAATCAAATCAGTTACTTTATTGGATTGTACGGAAACTATGATTTTTATCTATCATCAACCATAGGTGGGAGACCTTTACTCAACTACATTGGCCTAATTATGTTATAAGACAGCATGTAGTTCGTAATACTTTCGGGGAACTTACAGGTACGTAGGTAGTCTCATAAGTTTTCCTTCACCTTTAAAGGAAGTGATAAATGTCACTAAAATACTTGAACACGAAAAGTAGGTAGTAAGAGTACATATTCTTAAGTTCGACCTTCGTTTGAAGATACTAATAGTTTTTTATCGGAACAGTTGGGCGGGAAATGGTAATACAAGCACGAGCGCGTCGGCTCGCGTGTCGAACCCGGGACAACGGACCCGAGCACCGTACCACAACGGTCAGGCGCGCATTTCGACTCTAATATCCATGCCACATGCATCATACATGCACGAGATGACCAAGTACAGTTTCAATTAAATATTACTACTATATAACCAGTGTGATGATGGAATTTCGAAGTTGCGGTGCGCACTTACAATACTGAACTACATGATTTACAACCCAGAGTTGAATTAAGAGAGCTTCGGCCGTAGTCCACCATATTGGTCTATTGCAGGTTCGTGAACTTCATATACGTCTGAAGTATTTTGTAAAGCACTTTATGGTATGCTCGTATATTTCCTCGTGTCCTGTCGAGAGATCCTAATCAGTAATTAAAACTAGTTATAGCGAGGCTTAACTTCCTAAAAAGCGTTGTTATTATTTGCCTAATGTGTTTTGTAATTCCAACTACATCGCCCATTTGAAAGTTCCACATTAGATGATCTAACGCTAATAGCTAAACACTAATGTGTTTCTTATTCAAATGCTTCGTATTCAGATGATTTCTATGTAACACAATATTGTAGTGAGCAACATTAACATGCCTGTGCATCCGTGAGTTTGAGCGTAGTGTCTTGCTTAGAACATTTAGTCTAAGCAGCCTAGTTGTGCTAAATAGCCTGCGCTTCCTGATTATACTAATCTACATAGATTCACCGCTAACTATCCTTCATATCTTCCGCTATGACATCAAGCCTTCAGCTGTATGTTATGTGACTACCGGGATTCTATGATATCAAATATATACAGCTAGTTCGATTAGGTATATCTTCTAGGTTTATACTAGTTTGCCATCGGAGATCTAGTATATTAGATTAGCAGGCCGTCCTTACAAAATGTAAAACTAATTTGGATAATAATTTATTTTATTCTACTCGAAACAATTGAAGAGCGGTTGGCTTATTATTGTTTTCAGTGAAAATCGTTCGGACGCCGTCTGTCTATCCTCTGTGATCTATCCTATCACTTCTGAGCAGGTTTTTATATACCAAAATAGGATCTGTATAAATGAATTTTACATGTGGTAGATCCACGCTGTTGTCAGTCATGACACGGCATGAACGGGCAGAATCGTCCGGGGCGGTACCACTGTGTCACAGGAAATCGACGTGAAGTGAGCTGTTGCGTTTCGTCCAGTGATTGATAGTGACTTAAAAAGGATGGGAAGAGAATACTCTCTTTCCATCCTTTCTCCTTTCCGCTCCTCACTTGATTTTAAAGGCCGGCAACACATCTATGAACCAAACGTTGTGGATGGTCATTGGCGGCAGTGATCACTTACCATCAGGTGACCTGTTTAATCGTTTGTCGGACCTATGCAATAAAAAAGTGTATGTTCATAATAATAATATAATATTAATGTCCTCAGCGCGCGAGGTATATTTTGAATGTAACGATGCATTGGTATGATTTAGTCAGTGATGCTGCTGGGTTCAATGTAATCTGTTGCAAACACATCACTTAGACGGTAATTTAGGCGTAAGTTTGCAAATCATCCTAATCGCTTTGATTTTCGCAAAATCGTTTAATGTTTAGTAGCATAAAATGTTGTTAGAAATAAATGCGTATTTATTAGGATGGAAACATACGATACAAGTATTATTTAAGCTTAAACAGTTTAACTATAATGGTGAAAGAAAACATCGTCAGGAAACCTGCATACCATAGCGATTTTAAGGAATTTCTATGGCATGTAATGTCCGTCAACCCGCACTAGGCCAGCGTGGTGGACTATATAACCTAACCTCTCACAATCGTTTTCTCGATTGTAGAGGTGGCCCGTGCCCTGCAGTGGGACGTATATGGACTGATACAGATACAATTTAAGTAACTATTTTTTTGCACTGCATTTAATTTCTTCCCAACAACCCCACACAGTATTAGCCAGATTCACCGACACAAGTTATATCACCCACGCCTAAAACCATCACTGGCAAATGAAAAATATATGTTCTATTATATCCAAACCGGGCATTAACCAACTGCCCCATAAAACAAACGCATCCGGTACCCCAGTCCCGCACCATCACCTGCGGTAATCTCCGACACAGTTCCCCACTTTGCCCAGTTAGATGTACATCGGGAATTTGTAGTTGATGCTATTCATTATCGAGTGGACAGTGCGATGGTTGCCGTTTCAATTGCCACCGCTTCGAACCCGCGGCGCTGCGACAGAGTTACTTTCACCCACCGACCTAAACAAATCTCTATGCTCTGATTGTAAAAGCTTTGTTGTATTTTATATCATTATTTTGTGTTTGGTGGAATTGTAAACTCTTTTATAAGTTTTATGAATAAGTCTTGATTTTAATAAAAATACACACCCAACAGCCATATACATAAGATACAACTTTGGGTCGTGGGCAGCAGAAACTACGAGAGATCGAAAATAAATTCTTGTGAATCGTACAAACATTTGTCTCGGTGTGGGATCAAACCTGATCAGTTATTTTACTTTTAAGTTTACGATTGTTATGTTGGATTATTTTATTGTATAATTTAATTTCTATTATGAATGTTGTTTCACGCTTATAATTGGCAAGTAGACTGGGTCTAAAATTGTATACGTTTAATTTTGCATGTTTTGTCTATTTGTTCTTGGTGTGTCATATAATAAATAAAAATAAATAAATAAATAAACCTGCGGTCTCTGGTTTCACAACCAGTGTTTAACGAACGGCGCGACGGAGGCTTCGAAATGGTGTATGTATGTGAATAATAAAAGTGTTGTTGATGCAGAGAGATAAAAATAGATTTGTGAATGTTTTTAATAAATATTGTAATGAGCTTGCATCATATGTTATTAAGCACCGATCTACTTCAATACTACTTTCACTGTTGTCCACAAACTAAAATCATATTCTTGCTGACAAACTTGTTGTTTCGATGGATTTATAAGATCTTTATTAACCCCTTAGCAGTTACTGGTGCGGTAAATGTCAAGTACTTTTATAGACTTAACATAACATAGAAATTCTTGAAAATACCTATGGAATGCAGGTTTCCTCACGATGTTATCTTCACTGTTATAGTGCGTAGTGATTGATTATCAATACACATATAACTCCGATAAGTCGGAGGTATGTCCTGGGATATGATCCCACGACCACCGTGCCCGTTACTGGGTCCGGTTTGTTACCAACAGGCATTGAGGTATTCAGCAGGAAACCACTAATTTCACTACCTTCTATGGTATAAATAAACTCTTCATCAATACATGACGTAGAATCAGTGTAATGTGATTGTGTGCCGCGTTGTCTGCGAGTCTGTTTGTCTGCATGACTCATCGAGTTGCACCATTGTCACACTCGCGAGGGTGAAACAATAACCAGAACACTCTCAATGGCTTTATTTTTTTAAGTTGCAACTGTACAATGGTTTTATTCACAGTTAATAGAATTTTAAAATGTGATGATGTCATTGGTATCTTAAGTATGTGTAAACCGTTTTTAGTTTAACTTCATGCTTTATTATTAATCTACGAAGTTTGCCAATAATAATGTAAATAGTAATGTATTAAGTTCTACTAACCACCTTTTGTGGAATTTAGTCTTTCGTCTACCACGGTGACCTATCGATGGTGAGTGAATTCGCATATTTATTATATTCTCGTAAAAAAGCTTTCAGGTAGAGATTTCCTTAGTATGTTATTCTTGGCTTCTACTCTAAAATTAATTCACGGCGCCTGGGATTAAATCCTGCGACTTTCTTGTAGTTTGATCATTATTCAGCTTCAGCCAGTGTATAAATTATATTTATTCGTAGTTTTATTAGTTTACTGTTCAGCTAAGTAAACCGATATTCCAAGTTATTGTACAACAAGGCCTAAACCACTTAAGATAATCCCTGCCTAGGCTGTATGACTAAAACAAACGATACAATATGTGTTCTGCGTGTGTTTGTGTGGTGGAACTGTTTCTACATGTGAATCACAAGTTATAATAATGAATTACTGGTGGGTGGTTATCTGGTAGGTCTCTCATATGTGAGAGGCCGCCTGGGTATGCACCACCACAATATCTAACTCTCCAAACAGCAGTGTAAATGTACTGTTGTGTTTCGGTTGCAAGGACATTGAAGCCAGAGTATCTACTGGACATAATGAGACTTACCTTATGTCTTGATCTTATGTCTCAGGATGGCGAGCGCAGTGAAATGCCAAGCATTACTTTGTAATTCATGGTGCTGTTTGGTATTGCTACTGTCCATGAGCGGTAGTGTCGGTTACCATCAGGCGAATGGTATGCTCGTCTCGCCATTCATCGCAATAAAAAAATCTATTTTAAGGTTCATTTTCATTACGAATCGTCCGTTTTAATGACTATATTAAATCAGGTTTTTACTATACTGGCAAGACAAAGTGAATACATTGCTCTTAATGGCAAGTTCAGGGAGAGTTGGCTATTTTGCGCCGATCCACGCAATTGAACTAGTCTATTCGACATAAGGATCGGCCTGTGTTTACTACTCAGGCTGATCCCGACACTCGAAACACTCGCGTTAGTGCACTTTGTTTAACTACGAACATTTTAAACAAACTTAAAAAGATTATTAAACTATTATTAATTATTTAATATACCGGACTCTACAGAATTAGGTGAATTTTGAGAATTCCAAAATAACAGTTTTGTTTTAGGATGAATGAGGCAGCAAATCGTGTAGTGTAGGTATTTGTGTAGTGATGTGTATGTGTGTGTGTGTGTTGTCGCAGGTGCGCGCGAGTTGTGCACACAACACCTCACCGGGCACACACGCGGCCACTGACTCACCACCCGACACAGACGCACCAACACTGTCTACTGAGATGGCTCATTGCACATAACTCAATGTTGCTCTGTACCTACACAATGTATGAGATAATCTTCTAGAATGTAAGCCAGGGAGCCTAATAATCCATAGCTTGAAGATACCGATCGACATACGTAAAGTAAAAATTGGTAGAGCCCTGTGGATCATTAAGGCTGTTGCACAAACGGATAGACTTTACCAAGGTGCTGCTGAAAACCTGTTTAATTATTTTTAATGTTGAATGTGCGTGTACTATTACGGTTTTCTCAGCGTCATGTACAGTGCTCGTTAATCAGTCAGTTACGAATATCTGTCCATTCTCCTCCTCCTTGTGTCGATACTCCAATGCTGGGGTCGTGAGTCATCAGTCAATTTGAACAAATTCATCATCGTCATTAGCTATATTTAAAACAATTATCTTATTCATACAATACCTAACTCCGGCAAACCAAATATCTGAGGGTGACCTCCGAAATAATATGTTGCTCTCAAAGCAGTGTGTAAATATTAAACAATGTGAGGTGGTGAATTCTCACACTCGTTTACCGCCAAATGACTTGCTCAGTGGTCGGTGCTCACTGCTCAGACAACGCTCGTAATGTCTCCGTGGGAACTTACCCACTGCTCGACTCAGTTACCTGTCGAATTCACTCGGATTATGTTTGTAGTTTTAATATGGGTTTTGAGAGCATCAGACATACGTGACGTTTGCAAAGCCTCGTGTAGTTGATGTTTTGTTTGGTGATAAAATAATTAAAACAAAAACATGACATCAATTTCGGAAGTTACAGTAAGAGATCTTCAATATCGAAATGATAGTTACAGTCGTAACCAAGCTTAAAACTACTCTCTCTACTTATATTTTATTAATAAATTGCATCAATTTTAATGCACTTAAGAAAATGTTGTATTAGAAACGATCTTAAGCTTTTAATACATAAATTTAACAGTCTCCTTAACGCAGTTTTGTGGGCTGCAGTCGGTTAAGAAGCAGGCTGATACACCGGACAAGAGATTCAATCTCATATAGACGTAATATTACAGATCTGTTTTGGGTCTGGGTGGTGTAAAACTGAATTGCTTCGTAGTTTCTGATAGCTATGATAGTACACTATTATCTTAGTGTGGATCAGGATTGTAGTCTTAGTATCTACTAAGTTATATACTCAGCCTGTCGCCATCCATGCTGAACGTAGGCCCCCCAAAATAAGCGCCAACCATCCCGGTGTCGAGAAGCCGCCCTCCATCCATTACCCGCTGCTCTTTTCAAGTCGTCGTGTGGTTATTTAATTTAATGATAATTTTGATGGCATATATTGATACTTGCACAATTCTACATAGCATGTGGCTGGTACCTGGCACGTGTTACTTCATTCCACGTTTAGTGCTGGCGCGTGACCTCCGCGTGTGGGCCTCTACGCGAAGTGAGTTCACACTGGTCACGTATGTTGTATCTTCCTTTTGACGTTTATGTTTCTGTTGACGCGTGACGCGGGTGACCTGGTTTTTATTTTGTTTCTTCGCACTTGTAGAACAGTGCAGTTGATAATAAAATAAGGTAGTTATTGATGAGTAATTCTTCTTGTGTGCACCATTGTCAACACAGTACGTTTTAACAATGTATTTTTGTAAGCGGCAGAACGTTGCTGCAATCGTACGGAATTGTATCAGTCTCAGAGAAAACAGATGAGAAATAACAGTCTAACTGTTGCGTATCGTTTAATAAAGATCACTGGAAACCAATCTTAAAGTGAAAGGCCTCAAATGCACTAAATTTATATATGCAAATACAACATTTACTTACATATGTCTCAAACCTATAAAACGATGCATAAAACGGTCGACTACACGCAGAAATTGGTTGAAAGCGGAACTGTAACACCGATACAAGGCGTCAAACAGACTATTAGAGGTACTAAAAGGGAAAATAAACATAAAGTATAAGCCAGTAGCCCGGGTGAGTCGGGAGCACTTTAGGTAAATGATAGAGCATCGCGTCGGTCACGCGATGGACGAAGGTCTTCGAGACGAACAAACGTCACCCGCGCACGCTCGCCGCTTGGTTATTATTTTTATGATGGACTTTGGAAATATTAGTGATTCTTATATTGGTTTATATTTATGTGTGATGTTTGTATCGTAGGTTAGTGGTGATATGAATGTGCTGTGAACCGAAAGGTCCTGGTTTAGATTCATAAGTCGGATAATCCACTTTGTGTATTTTTTCGGTTCGAAAGATATAGTTTTCCCGGTACTTGACATATATTGTAATAACATATTGATATATATGTCTAACTCCGGAACTCATCTGCGATTGGATTGATTCAGGCCTTAGTTAACTTGTTGCTGGTTGGTGCTTATATGTTTCCTTTTTGATACTTACTATGTATGATTTCCCAATATTTATCGCTTTAGACCGAGAGCACGTAGAAGATTAAAATTATTTTAGTGCAAATGCGAGTGCCCTGAATTTCATTGTCGGTGATGTAAACACATTCCGTGCTTTAAGACAAACCTTTATAGAAGAGATTGCAAACTCTACTGCAACAGAACATGTGTTGTAATAGTATGCAGATAAACGACATTAGTTATACGTGTGGATGATATCTAGGCACCGTGACAAAACGATAACCAGAACAGGTGTGTAATGTATGATCATGAAGGATTATGCGCACAAGTCCAGGCAGCCGGGGAGCCCGGCGGTGTCCACTTTCTACCGGGCCGTCCTCTCATTATGAGTTACGTCAGAGCCACCATCCGTGACACATCATCTCCACGTTGTTTTATACTCGCCTATCGGAAATTAGGCTTCTGAAGCTTCCGCAATTGCATCATAGATTTGAATGAGATTTTGTACTGATAGTTATCTTCTGATTTATATCTGAGATATGTCGTATGTGTGGTAATTGTGCTCTTAGAATAAAAAATTGTGAGTTATTATTACACTTTTATATGCATCCGATCGCCGTCTACTACTGGACGTAGGCCTCCCAAAGTAAACGCCAACCGTCCCGGTCTTGAGCAAAATTATTCCGATACACAAAATATTTACACTATATAAATGTTTGGAAATAACGGGAAGGGCTAGTAAAAAGAATCGATGGAAAAAGAATGTTATGAAAATCTTAAAGACACAAAAACAATTCAGCGTGGGACAGTTCTAACCTATATAGGTGTTAATATGGACATACTTTGGCGTTCTTTTCTTTTTTAAAACAAGAAGTGAGGACGAGTGTCCAATGGAGCGAGGAGCACTCGTCAATTCTCACGGTTTAATTACAAGTGGAGGTTACATCGATCCGTCGCGCGTCCTCCAAGACAATATCCAATACTATCATAGTAAGGAATGGATAACTACAGTGTATCTAAGTATACTTTACTTTATTTCAGATTAATTTTAAGATGTGTAAATTGTATGTTTATTAAAAAAATTTGTAACATGCACAAAATGAAAAGCAATAAAATCATTATAAGTATTAGAGAAACCTGCAGTCGTTAAATTCTGAGATCCTCGTGCATTCTTGGTTTATTAGTATAATCTTATTTCAAGTTGGTCTTTAATGTCCTTACTTCTTGAGAATGTGACTATTGATAAACATGTCTAGTATCTAGAGCGGCAGTCGCCAAGCTTATTCCTTTAGTTTATACTCCTCGTAGTCATATTTGTTTTGAAGTAGATTTACTCGGAACCTTAGTCGCAGGAACTCGCTGGATGCAGGCCGGTGGACGGGCGTCCGACACTTCGCTTGCTTGTACGTGGCTTACACTCCAGAAGCGTTCGGCCCCAGCGACCGCTTCCAACAGGAAGATGTGGCGATCCATGGCCTATGTCCGACAGAGGACTTCCTGTGGCTGAAAAGAGAGAGAGTCACTTGCAGATAGCAACATGAATTTTTGACGACATTACTATTCAAGTATATAAGCCCATTTCCTTACGAATTCGATTGCAGATACCCGTCTTTCTGTGTGCCTAATCTTAAGCAAACCTTCACAATGCTTAACGGATGTCCGGAGTAAAGACAAATAATGAAGCGAAAGCGGTGCGTGTACAGTAACCATATTATCCTTAGTGCTATCAAGTTAACGAAATCGATATGCTAAGGCAAAAAATAATTCTAAATATGTAGTCACTTTCAATGCAAGATTTGTACGCACGTCCCAGAGATAGGGAACTAGAACCGAGCGTCGTGTTTACGCATTCTGCGTTATCGGTCGAGGCCGTGGGAAACTAGTAGAGCCTCCACAGTCCTCACCCTGTCGGCAAATATTAACAACTGTGTGAACTTATCATGTGAAGCCTCCGACGCCCACCGACGTCCTCTGCAAACTGAGACATTAGGTTTGTGTACAGTTTTAAATATTTGTTTAAGCTTTAAATCGACATACTGAGTCTATTTAAACACAACGTCGAGAGGTATAATCGTTAGATGTAATCCTTGTTATTTAAAATCTTTCTCAGTCATGAATCTTTGAAAATATTAATGGAGTAAAATCTAACTTTTCGGACGTCGTTTTAAGATATTAGTTTATTTCCAACCATTATGCCAGATGTTCTCATCTTTGCTCACCCCTTGATAGGAAACAGAGCAGTCCTTTATATTGTTGACTCCTCTTCTAATACATACTTTCAAGATTAGTGTTTCACGCCGCATATTTGTGTTGTTTGTTTGTACCGGTGGCGGCGCGGTCGGAAACGCTGCGACCTCGCCCCGCACGCACCACGCACTACGCACTACGCGCTCTCAATAAACTGCAGACACACCTCCAATGCAGCGCACGTGGACATTAATACTATTTACTCTTAACGTATAGAAATAGTAAGTATAATATTGATTATATTTCTAATATCCTAAATGAACTGTACCACCGTTGGAACGTGCCTTATTTACGACTGAAGAAGCATAAAGCGCCATTTACACAAGGAGTTTCCGGCGACGAAAATCGTATAACATTATCGTATGACATAACCGTCATAGATTATCGCGTTCTGATAAATGTTTACACGATGCAACTTTTTTATATCCTTACGATAATTAAATCTTCGAGGTGAAACTCTCCCCGTTTAAATTGGGCTTTAGTTACAAAGTGTTTTGTTTTTCAATATTTAAGTGATTTTATTAAAATATGTACTTCTTACAAAGACTATTGAAATCGTATTTAAACAATGATATTTGCGTTTTGCAGGAATTATTTCTTATATGCATGATAGGTATTATGGTAATCATTAATTTCGTGTTAATTTAAAATACCTACAGAATATGCATCAAAGCCCAACTACATATCTTTTCCCGTTGTTGGACACTTGCTTACTTTCCAATAGGAGCTAGGCACCATCACCTACCTAGTACCTAGTACTCGTTAGTAAAAGTCACATTATTTAAAAATATTAAGTATCAATAAAGTGCACGTGGTCTCTGCGCGCGGTCTCCATGCGGACGGAGGGCGGAGGCTCGTATTGTTATGCAAACGAGTGTCATAGGCGATTGCCCTGTTGTGTAGCTCGCGGTCTTTGCTCTGGAGTATTGTAACTCTGTGAGGAATGTTCAGACAACTCGATACACAATGTGTGATGCTCATTATGAAGCTGTGTTGTTGTACCGACTAAATACCACGGTTTTCGTCCTACCAGTTAGGTGTCATATAATGATGTACCGCTCAGTATGTAACTATCTTTGAATTTGGTGTTTCTAGTTTGAATGCGGCAATCTTCTATTACAGAAAGGAATTGAGGCGAAATATATATAAAATTCTTTTTTTAATTGCGTGAGATTTTAGTTAAAACTTGTTGATCCAATTGAATTAACAATTAAATAGATAACTTAGAAATGGCAATTGAGAAATAAAAAAAAAACCATCAATACTCATTTACGTTTAATCGAGGAAAATAGTAAACGCGTTGATGTCTTTTGGACATCCTGCAATAACCGATAATATCACCAAGATGTCACCTAAAAATATTTGTCTCCGTTCATGTATCCAACATGTTTTCCGATTTACAACCGGCTCCTGCCTACTGTAATACGGAAACTACCCAAATAGAAATCAAACTATTAGTTTGATTTAATAAAAATAATTATTGGCGCCATATTCTATTGGCACTTACAGGCCAAATAAACGAGCACTTTCTATCGCCGCGTAGTGTGAGTAAACACGCGCACGTGTAAAAACAATACCAATTGCCACACGTGGTGACCGTCACATCGCATGCGTGTCCATACGTCACATATCATATTGTCCGGGCCAAAATGATGGCCGACTGGGGTGAGGAGTTTTCGAATAGAGCCTATGTACCACTACTTCGTCTCTTCAGCCACAGGAATGCTGGAATGGAACTGCTGAATATAGGCCTCCCCATAGATCTTCACATAGACCGGGTCGGACTCCTGCGACTTTAAACAGGTCGTCCACTTTGAGGGTGAGCGTCCACTACCACATACCACGTTATAATTTTAAATAATTATCTGTTTAGATTTTAAAATAAGAACGCCTGGTTTTGTAGGACATCATACAATAATATAGTCAAAATATTATATATTAATCCATTGACGAAAAACTAGGTTTTAATATCGCCAGACATTTTAACTGAACACTAAATAACTGACATTTCACTTTTTGGCGTTATTAAAGAAACATTAAAATGATTTGGCCGCTGTTTCCGTTTCCTGCACGGAGTTTCTAATTACATGCATAATGTGCAAGACCTTGGTAGTAGATTTCACACAAATTGAAAAATACAAAATATTATGTTGAAATTTTATTCAATCGATATTAATAATACCTTTAATAAATCACTTTGTGGCACGTATGATCATTAGTGGTAACAAAAATATCACCTCGGCTATCATCGCATTTACTCTCAGTTGAATTTGTAATTACAGATAAACATTCACTTGTATGAAAGTTTTAACTAATCCAGAAATTAAACCTACAATTTAATCTCTCTATATGGCTTGTAATCTCATCACCACTTTCATAAATCTTGACTCGGCCTAATTATATACTTCTGTAATTATAAAAACTTTTAATGACAATCAAAATCATGAAGTGAGGGTAATGGAAGGTGATTCGAGAGAGGGTCATAAGAAAGAACGATAACGGTCGAGTGGTGCTCGGTGATTAGCAATTTTGTGTTTTCAAGTCCAAAATTGGAAACCGTAAGAGAGTGATGCAGGCTTGATAAATGATCACGCTGTGTGGTGAAGTATTGTGATATTAAGGTCCGGAGTGCGTTAGAATCTTTTAGCCACGGGGTAAGTGTGCTCATTTAATTATTAAAGCCACCGGTTGATTCCGATCTTCGAGAGTGTTCCGCATGTGCTGATGACCTTTGTTTTGTTCTCAGCCTGTGGAAACGCCCTTGTTGGCCACCGTATTCACAATCATATTGTACGGGTATCCGTGAAAGGCCCAAGTTTCCGGCGTGGAAGTTTGGAGACCGGGTGATCGAGGGACGAACGCGACCGTTACGTAGGACACCTCGCCTTGGCGGCATTGCCACAGGGAAGCCGTGGCTTAATATAAGGGGGCTCCTAGTATCGAGGTTTGGGTTCCGGGGGCGGAACCTTCACTTATTATTGTGTTGTGTATGAGGGGACATTACGTTCGTTGGAAATTATCCATCCTTTGTTTGTTATAAGCTTGATTCATACGATATTGTACTTTTAGATTAAGTTAGATTTAATTAAACATAATTAGTGAAAATTCAGATTGCTTTTCACTTCAGTCCTTTTACGCGAACTCACCGGGGGTCATAACGACTCATCACATTGGCGCTCAACCGGGTTAACTGAATAAAGATAGAACAGTCTGAATTTTTACTAAGTTGGTATATATTAATATTCCTGATTGGTTTAAACTCATCATATTGATATACTTCAGTTGTTAGTCACATTTGCACTTCAAATTAGTATTTTCGTGATTAACCAACAGTTTATTGTGGGTTGTTACATATTTTACATTGATCCGTACTGAAATAATTGCGCCGTGATTGTAAACTAGCTTTTATACTATAATTTAGCTTGGTTATTTGCGTTTTATTTTAAAACCATTTTATTTTATTATTTTTCGTTTTATTATTATAGTTTTTAATACTCATTATAATGGATGTAAATGCACTACATAAGGATGAACTTGAGTTTGAGTTAGCTTGTCGCGGAGTAGTTGATTGTAAAACGGTGGCGACCATGAGGAAATTCTTACGGGAAATTATGCGGCGGGAAGCAACTGGTGAGTCAACTATTTCTTTAAAAGTTCCTAAATCTTGCATTGACAATCCGAGTCATGAAATTGAAATTTGCATACATAAATTATCTACCTTAATTCCTTTAATATCAGATATCGCACACAGTCCTGATCAGGTATTTATTAGACGCATTCACTCTCGCTTAGCTCACTTGTTAAATCGCACTAAACTCATAATTCCTACTGAAACGGAGGATATGGATAAACACTTAACGCTGTTAAGGGATATACAAGATGCCATGTCATCCTTAATAAGTCTAGAACAAGAACATAAAGATGCAGAAGTTGCAATTTCTGATCATGACAAGGAAATTTTGCAGAAATCTTTGGGCGAAGAGGGTGCACAAATCATGAACCAGCTGGAGAAAAGCCAAGACATAAGTAAGTTCTCCTCGCCGAAGGAAAATGTTCTGCAAAACCCCCTAACGCCTGCTATACCCTCACACCATCTGCCGTTACAACGGGCGTCCACTTTTGAAGATGTTCTTTATAAACGGAAGTTAGTGCCCATTAAGGATTGGGGCGTTAAATTCAGTGGCAAGGGCGCAACAAGCATTAATGCATTCTTGGAAAGAATAACGGAACTCAAAGAAGCTCGGAACGCGGATGACGAGGATTTATTCCGTTATGCTATAGATTTCTTTGAAGAAGACGCGTTAATATGGTTCAGGGCAAATAAAAGTACGGTGTCAAACTGGTCTGAACTTGTTAAACTCCTTTTGGACACATTCCAGTATCCTTATTATCAAGAAGAATTGTTAGAAGAGATCAAAAAGAGAACTCAAAGCAACAAGGAAAGCGTTTTAATATACATCGCTGTCATGCAGAACATGTTTAACCGCTTACCAGTCCCTATTTCAGAAACTCAGAAACTAATGATACTAAGGAAAAATTTACAACCTTACTTCCAGAAAGCCATATGCCGAGATGTCTTCGACTCAGTGACCGAATTAACTTCTATATTAAGAGTAATTGAACGAACTAAGTTGAGTTGTGACAATTTTAAGGAGCCGACTCTTAGTGACCACTCGTTAGAACGAGATTTGGGGTATCAAGGCAGTGGTACCCATAAACTAGCACGAGAGGATAAATATTCTGAGTTGGCCGCCATAACGAGTAACGGGATTAAGCAATCAAGATGCTGGAATTGTAGATATCCAGGACATCATTTTAGAGACTGCAAATTATCAAAACAAAGACTCTTCTGCTACAAGTGTGGTCGCTTTGGCAACACAGTTAAACAATGCCCTTGCACTGGTTCCAACAAGGGAAACGATTGCTCGGAACCGATGCCGGCCGATCGTACTCCGAGAAACTAAGGTCGCCAATTTCGAATGACTGGCAGCAATGGCTACGCACTGTCTCGATATATTTTAAAACAGGCAAAATATGTAACATTAATCGCAAAACTGGGGATAACCGATATTATGCTGAGATAAAAATTTTAAATCAGCCATTTGTAGGCTTATTGGATTCTGGAGCTACAATATCAGTCATTTCGCCAGAGTTTTCTAAGAAAATTTTTGAGTTGGGATTTTCTCAGCACAAAGTCAATACGGAAATGATCTCAATGGCAGACGGCACTAAACACAAAATCGATTGCATAGTCCATTTACCTGTTCAGTTTGCGGAATATTATAGAGTAATAGACTTCTATATTATGGATGGTTTAAAACCTGACATTATTTTAGGCATGAATTTCTTCGAATCATTTAATTTATCTATTGAAGCTGGTAAGCTCATTACCGAACTTTCACAGATCGACACCGTACGTCCAGTCATCTCCCGTGAGGAACTTTCGATCGACCAAAAACAGCGGCTCGACAAGTTACTATCAGAAATAGGATCGGAAATTGGCAAAGGTTTAGGTAGAACATCATTGATTGAGCATAGGATAGACACAGGGAATAATTTACCTACTCAGCAAAGACAGTATCCATTTGCTCCGCCGATTATAAAAGAGCTAGAGAAGGAAATTCATGACATGCTTGATAATGATGTGATAGAACCTTCATTTAGTGCATGGCGTTCTCCGATCTTGCTGGTAAAAAAAGCATCAGGCGAAAACAGATTATGCCTAGATAGCCGTCATCTAAATAAAATAACGATAAAAGATTCATATCCATTGCCTAGAGTAACCACAATCTTGGACAGTCTTAGAAACGCCCGATATTTGTCTACGATAGATCTTCGTTCAGCCTTTTGGCAGATACCATTAGAAGAAACAAGCAAAGAAAAAACTGCCTTTGGTCTCGCAGGAAAAGGACTTTATCAATTCAAAGTCATGCCATTTGGTCTAAGCAATGCATCTCAAACTCAACAGCGCCTGATGGACAGGTTGTTTACACCTGAGTTTGAGGGGAAAATCTTTGCTTATTTAGATGACATTGTTATTTGTAATCAAAATTTCGATGATCATCTCTCGTCGCTGACTCACGTTAAGAATCAACTGAAAAGTGCTGGCCTTACCATAAACCTCGAGAAGTGTGTATTTGCCAGATCCTCCTTGAAATATTTAGGATATGTCATAGACAAAAAAGGCTTGCGCACGGACCCTGAGAAAGTTAAA
Organism: Theretra japonica; assembly: GCA_033459515.1. NCBI lineage: Eukaryota > Metazoa > Arthropoda > Insecta > Lepidoptera > Sphingidae > Theretra > Theretra japonica. Next base: position 240,162 of record CM065944.1, read on the forward strand.
GCAATCTTGGATTATCCCAAACCCGCCACTTATACGGAACTAAAACGCTTTTTGGGCTTAGCCAGTTGGTACAGACGATTTGTAGAAAATTTCGCAATTGTCGCTGCTCCTTTACATGAACTTACTAGAGGAGGTAAGAAGGCAAAGCGAATTGTTTGGAGCAAAGAAGCTGAAGAGTCATTTGTTAATCTCAAGACCGCCCTAACTTCTACACCAGTTTTGAGAGTACCTGACTTTACAAAGCCCTTTTCCATACAGTGTGATGCCTCTAACATGGGTACCGGAGGCGTTTTGATTCAAGACATCGACGGTCTGGAGGTTCCTATTGCCTATACCAGTAAGAAACTTTCAGAAAGGGAGCGTAAATACTCAGCATCTGAGCGAGAGCTCTTAAGCGTCATTCATGCTGTAGAACAATTTCGCCCTTACATCGAGGGCACTCATTTCAAGGTAATTTCGGACCACAGCGCTCTCCAGTGGCTCCATCGTAATAAGGATCCTCACGGACGTTTAGCAAGATGGGCAATGAGGTTACAGCAATTTGATTACGAAATAGTACACCGCAAGGGTAAATATAACATTGTACCGGATGCATTGTCCAGGGCGATTCTGGAAGAAATTAACATAATTGATAACATTGCTTCGGAAGATAAAGATGAATGGTATAAATCGAAGGAAGACATGGTGTTGTCGGGAAAGCATGATTCGGATTGGGAAATCAGCCAAGGTCAGCTATGGAAATATCTTAAATTAAAACAATTTCCAGACGAAAATGACTGTTGGAAGCGTGTCGTACCAGAAAAATTACGAGACCAAGTGCTTAAAGAATGCCATGATGATCCTAAATCTAGCCATTTGGGGATTAAAAAAACCGTTAACCGCGTACGACAGCATTACTTTTGGCCGTCACTTATACAAGATGTGAAAAATTATGTGCGAAAGTGTGAAGTGTGTGCAAAGCACAAACATTCACAACTGAAGCCTTCTGGGTTAATGGGAAAGCAACGAGAGGTTACTGAACCATTTCAAATAATTTCCATGGATCTCATGGGTCCTTTTCCTAGATCCAAGAGGGGAAACACAATGCTTTTAGTAATATCATGTTGGTTTAGTAAGTTTTGTTTTCTATATCCAATACGAAACGGGAAATCATCTACAATTACACAAATCCTAGAAGAACAGATATTCTTAATGTTCGGAACTCCTAAAGTCATTGTTTGCGACAATGGAAAGCAATTTGTATCCAATCAATTTAAAGAATTAACGTCTGGCTATGGTGTGAAGCTATGGTACACTCCTTACTACCATCCTCAAGCAAACCCAACGGAGCGCGTGAACAAAGTGATTGGGGCAGCAATAGCTTCTTATGTTGAAAATGACCATAAGGAATGGGACAAATACATACCACACATAGGGCATGCTATCAGGACATCAGTTCACGAAGTTACTGGGAAGACACCGTCTTATTTGTTTTTTGGACGTGAAACATCAACCCACGGCAAGAAAGCCTATAGTTTTGAAACAAATAGTGCAATTACTTTTGATAAAGACAAATTTGAAAGAAACTTAGCTTTTAAAAGTAAAGTCTATGATGATGTCTGCGAAAAAATCCGACAATCACACGAATTTAACAGTAAGAGATACAATCAAAGACGTCGTACTTGTGAATATAGCGTAGGCGACTTAATTTGGAAACGCACAAAACTATTGTCTAACGCTAACAAGACCTTCATGTCCAAACTAGCTCCTAAGTTTGAAAAAGCGATAATTGCAGAAAGAATTTCGAAAGACGTTTACAAATTAAAAAGTCTTAGAGGTAAAGATTTAGGTATCTGGCATTCCTGTGATCTTAAGCGTTTAGTTTGAATCCGGTTGGATTCTTTAGAGGAGAGGGGATGTGTAATGATAATCAATTCAACTTCCATTAATCAACATAGATGGCGTTACTAAGCACATTTCTATAATAGTATTGCTATGATTTATTAATTTAACTCCCACCAATCAACGTAGATGGCGTTACTGGCCACATTTGTACAATAGACCATTGACAAACGGTGACAAGTACGATAAATATGAAGTGAGGGTAATGGAAGGTGATTCGAGAGAGGGTCATAAGAAAGAACGATAACGGTCGAGTGGTGCTCGGTGATTAGCAATTTTGTGTTTTCAAGTCCAAAATTGGAAACCGTAAGAGAGTGATGCAGGCTTGATAAATGATCACGCTGTGTGGTGAAGTATTGTGATATTAAGGTCCGGAGTGCGTTAGAATCTTTTAGCCACGGGGTAAGTGTGCTCATTTAATTATTAAAGCCACCGGTTGATTCCGATCTTCGAGAGTGTTCCGCATGTGCTGATGACCTTTGTTTTGTTCTCAGCCTGTGGAAACGCCCTTGTTGGCCACCGTATTCACAATCATATTGTACGGGTATCCGTGAAAGGCCCAAGTTTCCGGCGTGGAAGTTTGGAGACCGGGTGATCGAGGGACGAACGCGACCGTTACGTAGGACACCTCGCCTTGGCGGCATTGCCACAGGGAAGCCGTGGCTTAATATAAGGGGGCTCCTAGTATCGAGGTTTGGGTTCCGGGGGCGGAACCTTCACTTATTATTGTGTTGTGTATGAGGGGACATTACGTTCGTTGGAAATTATCCATCCTTTGTTTGTTATAAGCTTGATTCATACGATATTGTACTTTTAGATTAAGTTAGATTTAATTAAACATAATTAGTGAAAATTCAGATTGCTTTTCACTTCAGTCCTTTTACGCGAACTCACCGGGGGTCATAACGACTCATCACAATCATTACAATATTAAGACAACAAATTGAACAAGAACTAAACTTGGCAAAAAATATTTGATAACATTGAATTAATATTCAGGAAACAACCGACGTAAGGTTATAAGCGAGAGAGAACTCGGTAAGGCGAGTATTTATGATTCATCTTATAGACCTTGCTGTAGGTCTTTGATCGGCTAAACAAGGGAGATAACAACTGTTGTTGTAAAGCTACTTTTACGGGTGTGATTACGGCGACCCAAACACTCTCTCTCTCTCTGTTCAGGTACAGGAACTTAGGCATTCCACTCCACTGCTGAACATAGGTCTCCCCCATAAAATAAATTAGTCGGTAGGAAATAATAATTATCCACTTGGATAACGACTGTCATGCATGATGGGACAATACTCTAGCATGTGTGTGTTGCTTCAGGTTCACGTTCAGAATTAGGTATCTATCAAAATATAAAGCTGTAAAGTTTGTTTGTTTGACCATACTTAACTCACGAACAAGTTGAAAAAATCTTTTAATTTTGGATAATCCATTTATCTAGGAAGACTAAGGGATACTTTTTACGCCAGAAAAATATAATGTCGGACTTTTTTTCACAGGGACAAAGTTGCGAGCAATACTAGTAGTAGGATAAGAGCAGCGGGAACACATTAGACTTAATGGCATGTTTACCTGTGTAGTGTACTGTACGTGATGTGGCTACAACAAACATTCATTGAAGGCTCGGAGATGGCGCCCGCACTTTCACCGCGCATCTGTTTGTTGTGGAAATACTTCAGGCGGTGCGATGAACTCTAATTGGGGTCCTGGTTGGATAACACGCATTCTTGTGCGAGATGACGCCGTGTAGCCTTCGCGCGGTTATTATATCACGTACTTTCCTTTATACGCAAAAATATACGTCAGTTTAAAAATATTATGATCCCATGTAATCAAATGTGATGTTTATTGTATAGAAATCTTAGTGTAAAACTGAGTGAATACAGTGTCAACTGAGGCTAAGGTTCTATTCCCGGCTAATGTATTTTAGTTGGAGTGATTTTTTATCATTTTAATTTTCGTTATCGTCAGAAAATTGAATAAAAACAGTTAAAAAGCCTGTCACTTAATAAGCTAGATAAACCCATCTTACGCAAAATTGAACAATAAACATTTTAATTTCATTTGATCTCCAATAAAGCTTAAATTATTAAATTCCACTTTTACATTAACGAATTGAAAATACATAATTATTTATTGCATAGGTCCGGCAACCGTGCAAACAGGTCACCTGATGGTAAGTGATCACTGCGGCTCATGAACATTCATAACGCTCATCATGGGTTGATTGCCGACCCATGAAATTGGGAGGAGAGCGAAAAGCTTTTCCCAGTGAGTGAGGTTGCCGGATACACATATCCAGCAATCTCACTCACTGAACGAAAAACAACAGCGAAGCTGTCGCTTCACGTCGATTTCCTGTGAGACAGTGGTACCGGACCGGACGAGCCTGAAAGTTCTTTATCTTTTCTTAATCGTCAAACAAGAAATAAAATTATTTAAATAATGTTTTATTAGCGTTCACCAAAAAGCTTACAATGGGCCACTTAACTCCGTGACCACGGCTGACAAATTACTCAATTGAATTGATTTACTGCCAACTCGATTACTGTGTAACTGTTTGAACACCATTTTTATTGGGACCAATAAATGTGAAATTTAGCTAATGGATCCGTGTTTTATATCAAAAGAAATTGAGTGAAATTCTGTCGAGTGTAAAACGTTCTTTTGGTAATTACAGCGTTTAACGGCAAAACAATTTACGAGTGACAGTAAAACTTTTTTATTTATTTACTCGCTGCACATATATTTATGCTGTTCCGGCCAGGTCTGCGACTATCGCGTATAATAGTAAAGCTCTGTGTACATGGACTGACCGATTGGCTAGTGTCTTTTCTGGCTGATATTAAAACCAGATTTCAACCAGGCTGGTATTGTATGTACTATAGACTGGTGAAAGATAATGCTGCGTCGCCTGCAACTAGGTAGTCTAGCTATCATAAATGAACCTACGTGAGAGCGTTTTATTACATATTATTTGATTATAATAAATTACGCTAATCTAAATTTCTTTCGCAATGCAAGCAACAATGCGGCACTTGCGAGTTAGTCCGGAACTTTAATTAGACGTGTCTGCCGCTGCTTATTGATGGCGCCTCGTTAAGAGAATATCTTCAACATGACCGCACACAACACACAGCATCGACTGCCCAGTGTGTACATTGGTTAGATTAGGGATTGTGATGTCAGTGTCGAGCTAGTTGCAACACGTAGTACCAGCTGACTATAAAAGCCTCCAAACGGAACCACAATACCGCCCAAACACTCCCGCTTGGTGGAAGAAATACACAGTAGTAGATCCTAAGATACCTCGACAATGTACTGAAAGTTATAAACAGCTAAGATACCTCGAGAATGTACTGAAAGTTATAAACAGCGCTGTTATGTACCAAAGCCATGAACTACGTCATCACACAAGTAATGAAAGTCGTGATGCGGTGTGTGCGTTAGATTTTATCCACATTACGAGTGAGTGCAAATAGCAGCGGAGGTCGTGAGCGCGAGTTCACATGGCGACAGGACCGACTCAATCACGCTCCACTATTGTTCTGTGACGTTGTGTTATGCGTCTAGTTTGTGGAGGTCAAGTTTATGTAAAAAACTCGGATAGGACTTCGGCTGTTTTTTTAATTATTTATTTATTTAATCTTTATTGTACATAAAGAGAAAAAAGGACCTATATAAATGCATAATATATAAAACAGTACAAAAGGCGGTCTTAATGCTTATAAGCGATCTCTACCAGACAACTTTTGGATGGATTAATAGAAGGAGAAAGAGATGCTAGTGTAAAAATAAAAAAACTGTTAATAAGTACCTCTCTTTCCTCTCTACATGGTGACGACAAATAACTTTCTGCCTAGCTTATTTTAAATTTTTAGTAAACAAAATTATTTACTACATAACAAACTTCATTAAACTAACTTCCTACCGTGCTTTATGTCAGATTGGTACAAATTCTTTAATTTGTAGCTTTTAATACCATTCTTAATTGCAAGTAACTCCCCTTCTATTCTCCACAAGTGGATTTTCATGGGAATAACAATTTTACATTGAGTTGAATGGTAATATTTTAGGCTTTCCTGAATTTTTGAAACTCAGTAATAAAAACGAGCTACCTCAAAGCATCGTATTGGGAGGTTTTGTCTACCTAATACCAGTCCCGCTCGACGAGCGCATTTCACTATTACCTCACCGGTAGGTACTCACATACACGTACTAATCAAAATGTCAAGAGCGCTGTCCTAAGCAAATACAAATAAAACATTTCACATTTCTTATACTAAAACGCCACTAAAACATCCTGAGACAAAAAATTTAAATTTCCATCGTTAACGTCCTTTCGTTTTACTTTTAGCATCTATCTTCAGCCCCAGAATGCTCCAACTAAGCCAATGCTTTCAATAGCGAATAGCTACTAATTTACACGTATTTTGACCGAAGTTACATATTATAAGTAGGAAATGAAGTATGTCAGTAAAATGACTTGGTGGCTACCGGCCGCGGCCCACAAGGTAAATAGGTCAGGTATGGGCTCGCCGGGGTGGCGCGCCCTCCCCCACACCCTGGCTCAAGACTTCGACCTCGACTGTCACGGTAGCATCATTAAGGGAGTCGAGGCGACTCACCATTTCACTGGGTACTTGGTAATGTTGCAGTGATATTATTTTGCGAATGTTATCGTGGTAGTGGTAAAATAAGGTAAGGTGCAGCAGGTTTCAGCGGCATAATTTTTATTGGGATTGCTTTTACAAAATGTTTCATAACAAACACTCAAAAAAAGCTATGAAAATATCTTGGAGATCTGTGCTTTAAAGAACACCATGGAAAAAAAATTAAATAACTAGCCGAAAGTATTCTTCAGAAATAATCTCAATTGCATATAACGCATTATTTTAAAGGTGTGGCTCTTAAAAGTGCAAGAGTATTTGTCGTAAAGTAAATCATTACAGGTATTAGTGAAGGGGATCTGTTCCTAATGTTAATAGCCGCGTCGCCGCTCGCGAGTACCGTACTGTGCCTCTATTAGCTCTGATTTAATCATCTATAGCTTTACGATTGTCGATCTTATCTATAAGTTGGACAACTTGTTAGATGGACAATGAATAAAACTTGCTAATCAATATTGGTGCCAAATAAGTGAGATGAAGGTGATGTAGATGTAATAAATATTGTGGTTGAAGGAACTGCGTAAAACATGTTAATAGATGGATATATTTTATCTGGGACGTCAAACTCCTGGACTATTGTTGCAGTAGACCTCCAGAGAAAAGAGTCTGACGAAGTGACTACGACATAATAACTTGTAATTTAAACCCACTAACCTAAATAGTAAATACTAGCGATTTACTTGACCAAAAACCTAGTTTTTATTTTTTATTTTTGCGAAACGAACACGCCATTCGCCTGATGATAAGCGATACGAACGCTCATGGAAAGTATCAAACCAAACAACACCATGAATTACAAGGCAATGCTTGACAGTTAATGTTTTTTAAAATACCTTTTTTAAGTTAAATGCATAAACTTTTAATGTATCTCTCTTACAACATTACAGAATAGATGGAAAGGTTATATCAGAGCTAAAATGTCTTCCAGCGTTCATTTCGTATTTTATATCATGTCCACCAAAGTCCAAATCCTTTGGATGCATACATCCTAGAATTGAGGATCGTCATGAACCAGCACCCTTGCTCCTACAAACGTGCGTAGCACCAGGTGTAAACATCACGCGTGGTATATGCAAGTGTGTGACTGAGTGGGAGTAGTAATGTGTCGCGTGTAACGGTACCGACGATCATTCAGGTCGGCTCCTCTCCGCGCGCGCTCGCCAAATCACTCATATCCGCACATCATTTATATATCTGATTAATTTAATAAGTTTGTTTACCGTTGATATTACAGCTATTAGAATAGTAACGTCAATATATATTATGTCTACAAATAGAGCTTCTCGCGGCTGGTATTAGGTTCGCCTCCCTATCGTTTTCTTCCATCTCACCCTATTTTTACCGTTTTTAGTAGGAAGAGCCGATGTTTTTATGTTCTAGGGCTAATACCTACTCCCATATCATATTTCACGACATCAACCCAGTGCTTTTTAATCTACTTCGATGTCCTAATTCCTAAATCCTCAATTATGTGATCTAGAAGATAAATTATTTCACCTATAAGCTAGAAATCTTAACAAAAATGTTATTTGGGCAGCTATCAAGGTCAATAAGTATTGATGTTCCATAGCCAAGTACTGTAGGGCCTGCGTGTGTGATAGACCATTTCATTACGCAACGGAATCACATTGGCGTTTGATTTGTAAATATTTACCTAAGATCTTTATTGGCTCCATTCGGCGAAGAGTCATGGCCGGTCAATGACGTTGCTTAAGTTTTAAGTTAGTTGTAAAATTATGTATTTTATTTCACCTATCCGGCACCCGATGTTTGATGCCACGATGTGATAGGCCCAGAAATGAAAAAAAAACGAGACAAATTTAAGCCTCAACTGCATTTAAATAGATGTTGCTTACTATGTTTTGATGTTGAAAGTTAATTTTGAAGTGAGAGCTTGACCAAAAAGTACGATGATATGGAAGTATTACAATTTTTATTATATTTTACATATCTACCATAGGTAGGTTTATAAAATAGGTTATAAAATAAAATATAAAGGTTTAAAGGTTGGTCATAGGTTTTAAAATTGAAAATAAAATCCACACTAATCCGGATAACTGTCTAATTTTGAGCTCATAATTTTACGAAAAATACGTTCTAGATCAAATCAAATTTCTGTATATAATCATAGTTAAGAAGACGTTAGCAGCGTCCCACACACGTGGTGGTGTTAAAGACCTGTGCATGAGCCAGCATGACGGGCGGGCGCGCAGTTTCTGCCGAGTCAGCGTCTAATTGCACGCTCGTTTGCCGCCGCGCTTTCCGCTCATTTTCGCGGCTGTACACAAATTAGGCGACTGAGGTAGGGGTGATGTTTTTGCCGGAATTCTTTCTTATATATTGTATCTTATTTATGGTGCTATCATGGTGTTGAGCATAGATATTTAGAAGAAGACGAGAGTAATATTAACCCTGCATGTTATCACAAATATTTGTCTTAGCGCAGAGATTAGACCTGCGATCTCTCGTATAATATGTGTAGTCGACATTTTAACCGCCTGCACCATGGACATGGAGACTGTCTTTTTGAAAACATACATCTTCGCTGTTGCAAAAATTTAGCAAAATATAACAATGGTCCACAATAATGTTATTTGATTTCTAATGCCTGATGTGTGGAAGCATTGATTGATAACTACAGTAATATTCCATTTTATAATGAGTCAATATTCATAAGTAGGTACACAGCGAAATATTCGATGACTACATGAATTAAATTATTGTTTGTCATTACGATGTTATTTATAAAGATTAAATTTAATCGGTGACCGAAAATTTATAATTTCGTCGATTCATTGAAATAATTCTTATCGAAGGCGATGGTAAACGCGTTAAGTTTAATGCGGCATAAAGAACAGTTACACGTTTATAAAATAATTTATTTCTTTTGGTCTTGTTAATGATGGGTGCCGTTACATTACCTATATACCATACTTACTGTATTTATGTTGGTTGCTGTATGCCAGCCTTGCCCAACAGCCTATTATAAAAATATTGCGGAGGTCTGTGTCTGTGTTCAACAGAAGTCATATTGTGGCTAATAATGATACCATAAGTTCTTAACCATCAGTTACTCTCTTGGCATGGATGCTGCTTCGTAAACCCCTTTTAGGGTTCGTGTATAGTCCTAGCTACTCGTTACTGGAACTCTGCCATCATTAGTTTTTGTAGAGTAAGTAAGTAAGTAGTAGCTAGGGAGTAAGTGGTTTAAAGTATGTCTAATATTCCAACCCACTTTAAATTATTAGAAAACTCTGTCACAAAAAAAGTGTTAAGCTTTCAAAGCTGTTGCCTTTTTGTGGTACTGTCAACTATGGATTCTAAACATATGGCTCGCTTTTTGCGGTCAATTTTTTTTTTTTGCAGAAGCTTGTTGAAATTAAAAAATTAGATGATATTACCGACAGCTTAACTCTTTATAATAAAGATGCTCCGATATCGGATACATGCCTCCCACATGCGTACAAGTAAGAAGGCAAAAACTCGAAGCAGGTATAGAGGTGTTGTTAGACGCGGGAGGCACGCGGTCGCCGCGCAAATTGATTACATTGTTCCGCTATGGATTCACGCGGTCTGAGGTATAGGCGGACTTTTCTATAAGACTAGTGCTTCTAGGTTTAATATTAATTATCATATCATCATCAACAGTCTGTTGCAGTCCACTGCTGGATTTAGGCCACTCCCAAGGTACGCCACAGAGCCCGGTCTGCTCCTTTATGCATCCAGTCGTTACCGGCTCGCTTGTGCAAGTCGTCCCGCAATCTGGCCAGATGACATCCCACGTAGCAAACGTATATCATAGAGTTACAGTTACAGGATTTCATAGCAGTGAAACTCCAATTGAAGGTTTAAATCACGAGGATTTAAATATTTCATCGGGCACATTCCTACTATGGTTCCTGCTATTTACTCGTCTATTACTTGCACATGTAATTATGGGTAAATTACTTAACTTAAAAATTTAGATTTTGGTCGCAAAACTTTTTAATAGAACACAATTTTTGAAGCTAGTTTCATAAAGTAACTTAATTTCCTAAACATTTTATATTTTTTTCTATAGAATAAGATAAACGAGCAGACGGGCCATTAGATGATAAGAAGCAACCACCGCCCATGAAAACTTGCAGCACCAGGGTATCGTCACCACGTTGAGGTCAAAATGTAGGTATAGTGACTCTAATAACCATTAGTCATACTCCATAAATAGTCTGATTTCTTTGTTGCTATTTGAACTTATCGTGTTATCTAACGCAATCAAACACTATCTCAACTTATGGTTATAATGTTTTCCACGATATTAGTCACAAAACAGGGCAATAAATATTTGTCTCGAATAAACATAATATATCCAAATCATTTATGAATACAATTGTAGATAAGATATTGATAAAACATACAGGTGAAATACTCGTGCTGAAGATTTGAACAAAATTTGTGCGCACTCTGTAGGAACCAATCAGAACCGTGGGAGTCCAATAGAGCGAGAGGGACGATTGTGTGACTGCATATGAGTGACAGAGAGGGAATCAGAAATAGCGGTACGTACCGCTCTTTATTACACATAGTTTGTTGGCGGTGTGTTGTACCTAGATATATATAATAAAACGGGGAAATCGAAACTCAAGGATGAATAAAATCAAACCTGGTTATGTGTGTAATGCTGAAATGACACATTTTTTTTTTTAAATTCTAGCGAATTCTTCGACATTCCAAAATACTAATAATTGTATGTTAGATTAATAAGATATTATCACATTCAATCATGAAACAAGACGACTAGTTTATTTCTATTCCCGCCTGATTTTCAATTTACCTAACTATCTCAATGTGATGTACTTTCGCGATCGCATGTGCATTGCGCCTTGCCGATTCTCTCGACAGCGCCAATGTTCCATAGTCCACCGCGCGTTGTAAAAATGGTTTGCGTGCAATCCGCCGACATTTCACACGGAATGCCGATGTCTTTATTGACGGCGGCTCATTACGAGCAATCTGTGGCTGTAGGTCGGGGTTCAGTGCCCGTGAGAATCTATCTATTAGTGTTCTTGCTGGAACTGTGAACTGCTTATTATAAGGAGGGGAAATTGTTTTTGTACCAGTCTTCTTTGTTTGTAGTGTTATAGAAAATCTTATGTAGCTTTAACGATTGCTACCACCGTTATTTTAATTTATATTCCCATCATTCTCAAGTGGAAGTGTTTATAAAGATCATCTTAACCCAACACTGTTTTATGCCAACTCAGTAGTTTTATTGCCTAATAAACAAATAACTGACATTATTCTATGATTTCTAATACATTTTATGACCCGATGTTTTTTTTTAATGTTTATTGTCGTGTAGGCATCCGAGCTAGCGGCCCGCTTAATGGTAAGCGGCTGCCGCCGCTCATGGTCTCTGCAATGCCAGGCGCACATACAGGCCGCTGCCTACCGTAAAATTGATGTCACTGTATTGCAAAAGTTAGAAGACACGAGTAAACTGAAGACTTGACAAATTGAGGACGCAAGATTGGTGACATACATAATATTCCGGCATCAAGTACCCGTATCTCTAAAAAAAAACGCAAATTTGTATCTACCAACTGAGCTATGACGCCCTCTTGAGTAATTATGCTTGCGGCTCATTTGACAGCAGGATGTGACGGTCGAGTGCAACGGGTTCGAGTCCCGGATGGAAGCCGCCATAAAATTCGGTGCCCCTTGTGTGATGTTTAGAGCACTTGGCACCGCCGGGTTTCCTTGAATAGCTGTCTAATGTCTATGAGTATAATGTTGCTGTATGTGACAAACGAAAGAAAAATTCACTTACATTTCGCAACGGGCTTCGGTCCAATTAATTATTATTAAGTAAAACATTATGGGTGAATTTATGAAAACGTGCATTATTGGAGATCAGTAATTCATTGTGTATGTGTTAGTTAGGCTAGAGATACTAATGCAGGAAGTTTCCTACACGCCATTAAAGAAACGCTTGGGGAAGGCCAACATTCAGCAGTGAATTTGTTGTTGAAGAAGTAGAAGAAGACGTTATCTGTTCTGTTGTCCACGCTTCTGTTTATGAATTCGAGTGTACCCAGGATATTATAATTTTTACGCAAAATATACAAAGATTGTATGTGTCATCATTAACATGTTTAGCGTCAGGAAGTCCACCGTTAACACGTTTTCATTTACATTGTAAGATTACTTCCAATCAAAATTATATTTCCTGCTTGGCACCGTTTAGTAATCATTATTTATTTATTAGTGCATATGGATATACCAATAAAAAGGTGTGTCTGTTGATTTGTCTCCATTATTCTGTACACAACTAAAAGCTAAATATATCCACGATCATACTTTAAGTGAGATTGAGATAAATGTATGTTACTTTTTTAACATAATCATATAAGGTTTGTTTGAGTTAAATTTAAATGGTGATGTTACAAGTGCCACTTCAAGTCAAGCCCGGTAATGCGGGCAAAACCGCAGGACCCAGCTGTCAATAAGTAAAAGTAAGTGTTATTTTATTGTTTCACTTTTTGTCGCCGCCACGTCGGTTTCCGGGTGTCTCTCATTTCCTTACATTTCTTGCGGTCTCGGCTCGCATTATGTAAATAAAACAGAAACTATCCCGCCCTCATATCCACCACTGAAACTGTCGGATACCAAGATAGACGAAATCCCCCATCTTAATCAATCTGAATATTCAATCAGTATGCAGGAAGTCGCTGGATGCGGGCTGCGTCCAACAGGCCGATGTGGAGATCTATGGTGGGTGCCTATGTTCAGCAGTGGACTTCCGGTGGCTGAAGAGGGAGAGAGAGAGATAGTGTTAAATCCCATAGAGATCCATAGAGATAGTATACGTTGTCTTAAACTCATAAACGGCTAAAAAGTAAAATGAATCATTGGTAACATCTTAAAACAAAGAGAAACTAGTAGACAAAGACTAAGTACCACCAAAGATTTCTACAGTGACTTATTGGAACTAGCCTGCAAATATGAATAGGTATAATAAACAATCAATAAATAAACGTGGATTTGGAACGTTTATAACACAAATATTATAATAGGCGAGCAAACAAATAGAGTTATCCGGCGATAAGCCGCGCTGAGTCAGCGACGCGCCGCTATCTGATAACGCGTCGACTCAGCTCGCCCTGTGCTCTAATTATATTGCTCAATTCTGACAATGGTTACTTGCAAATATTTACTGAAAAACAACCAACAAAATATGTAATATATGTATCATCATATTTCATACATAACCACACGCCTTTTTCCCAGAAGGGGTAGGCAGAGGTGCTACTAGAACACCCACGTTTCGCCTTGTATATTCCGTCCCACGATGTGATAGGGGGCGAGCCTATCGCCATATCGGGCACAAATTCCTGACTCCGGGCTAATAATGAATAGAAAAATCCAATATCACTTTGCCCGACCCGGGATTCGAACCCGAGACCTCAGCTTTGCAATCATACCGTAGTACCACTACGCCACCGAGGCAGTCATCATCATCATATTTCATAAGACACAAAAAAACGATTTCATATCAAAGATAGATAAGGCCAATAAAAAGATCATGTGACCTTTTCCCGACTAATTGGTGCGATGTGTAATAAATGTTATTTTTGGATAAACAGTAAACTAAAAGGGCTCAATACAACAGCAAACAGGTTTCGAAGTTACGTACGTTTCATGATTATTTCTCATAGGTACATAACTAAATAAATACATAATCGTAGTTTTATTTAAAGTAGTTGACTTTAAATATTAATTGTAATCAAATTGTATGCCATAATAAATCATTGAAAATCCACACAGATTAACTACATCAAACGGAAGCTTACTTTAACAAATAAAAGATAATTAAAACAAACATGGCTTCCGTATCTACAGTATCCAACTAAAGATAATGAGAGCCTTTGTTTAAATAATATTTTTTACGCTGACTATTTATATAATACATAATACACATAAGCAGAATAAAGGCAGACTATGCTTGAGGCATTCTCTGCCAGACGACCTTTGGATGATGCAGAAAGAAAACATGTAATTGTCTTGTTTATTTTCATTAATCTTCTATTTGCTATGAATATTGTTAACTATTCGAAAGAACTATTCGAGTACTTTTCAATTATAAGTAAAATGGTGTGCTTTTGATATATATGGATATCTATGAATAAAATTCGTGTTAAGAATATGCCCTTGCATTATGTTTTATTATAAATCATTAACAATATTATAGGCTTACAAAAGCCTCCTTTACTACAAAGAATTCTATAAGTCTTAGGTCCACCACGCTGGCCTACTGTGTTTTGGAATTTAGTACACTAAAATGTAATGAATAGAATAAAATAGTTAAAGTGCAGAGTCAATACGTGGGTGTAGCCGCTAGGTGTCGTTATCAATGCTCGATCGATCAGCTGATTGCGTATCGGTCGTATTTCATATTCAGTGATATAACGATGTGCGCAATTTGTTTGCAATATGTCAATATCGGAGACGCAGCTGTTGGTTCACTTGTTTGTTTATTATTAGTTTTATAGTCGCTTCGTATATGTAGATATGAACTGTATCGACCTCTTTTAATATGGAAGGTTCGATTGAGAGGAGTAAGGCCATATAGCACACCACGCTGACTGACTGTGGGTTGGCGCCTAGCGGACTTCCCACACCATGATAAATCTTGTAGTGTGCATAAGGTTGTATTTATACAGGGTGCAAAATACATTACTTCAATTGGAATTTCATAATTCAATTGGATATCACTATAAGAACGAAAAATAAAAAAAATATAAACAAATAATATGTCCTTTAGAAACAAATTTAACAAAACAATATCCATTTATTATACTGTTGAAACTAATTTAATACTCTTTTTAGGTAAGAATTGTTAGCACGGTACATGTACATCTACGTATGTGTTTTAATAGCTGTTATTATATCTCTACCACCCGCTTGCTTTACATAGAACAATTTGTTGTTGTGGGAGGTAAAGTGCGTACACTTTTCGGAATTCCTAAAAAAAAATTGCCGTTTCGGTTTATGTACTGAGGTAAACACATAATAGTCACGATGGTTATTAATTACTACGGGAAAAGTATAACCAAAATTTAGCTCTACATATCCATGATTTAAACTAAGTATTTATTTAATATTAATTAATATCTCCAATAAAAGTTCAAATTTGAATTAGCAAATCAATTTGCTGCATACTTACTAATATTACTCATAAATCAGCAATATCCGATGTTGCTGTCGCGGCTGATAACATCTTTATCAAAATATCGCGCTATAACAAACAATTAGGCACTACAACACAATTTTTAAAAAAAGGTATGAAGTATGAAAGGTGCGGCAGATACTGGATGCGACAAGTCGAAGACACGGTGAAATGGCGCATTTTGGAGGAGGCCTATGTCCAGCAGTGAACAATAAAAGGCTGGTGATGATGTTGGTCATGTAAGTATGATGTTTTCGCAACGTTTTAATTGGTCTTTCTATAATCGATATTTATGCAAAGAAGATTTTCACTGGTAGGTACTGTGGAGTGTGGGTAGGTAGTTACTTGGTTGTGTACTCTGCTCTACCGTCGCGTCGCTCACGTGCAGTGGTAACCACTTATAATGAAGTAGTGTATCAATACTTTAGTCTGGGCAAAATGTGTATATTACATGACATTTGTTGCCAATGTTGACATTAATTAGATATTATTGTAATAATAAGTATCATCATCATCAGCCCGTTGTAGTCCACTGCTGGACATAGGGCTCACCCAAGGTACGGCACAGAGCCCAGTCTGCTGCTTTACGCATCCAGTCGCCGCCGATAATAAGTGGCAGTTTAAAAAAAGAAAGAAGGAAAAAAGTAGACAGTGTTGCTGAGGGAATTTATTACGCCTTTTTTTCTACTCAACTACAGCACGTTCTAAAACAAAAGAACTTGTGAAAGCCTTGAATGAATACAGAATATTTTGATTTTGGTATTATCTTCCCTGGAGACAGGGTTTGCTTCGTGTACTACATCATTTTGTCTGTTCGGTCCTTTAGTATTTTTGCTTGTAAGACCATTTACCGCCTTATCTTCGTCGAGCGAAACTCGCCTGCCTTCGTGGGCTATAAAAAATCGACAACTTTCATCCTTTATTACGTAATCGAGATGCGTTGAAGGCCTTGATTATCCAGTCGGTAGCCATATTGGTACGCGAATATTTTAAGCTTATCGAGTGTATTAAAGGACATTAACGAATTATCTGTACAATGCTTTTTATAAATCTGTCAATTCATAATTAAAAACGAACATTAACATATCTTTATAATATTTTTCTAGTGTTTCAGTGGCTGATGAGTGATGGGATTGTTATATCCAATTGAGTAGCTACCATTATACCTGAGGATTGAATCCCACCAATGACTCGTTGTTACATTAACAGCATGTGTACATATTATTTCCAGCAGGCCGACATAATTTAGGTAATTAAAAAGGATGAATTATCAGTTGGAAAACCAGCTGAGCCGTACATATAATTACCAAATGGTGCAGTTTAACCAGTTAAAAGAAATTAAGGAATTTCTACAAATAAAATATGTTTTGAACAAAGAAGCAGATGTAAATAAATAGACATTTCCAACCTCGTCCTCCAAACGATAGGAATTTATTAGTAATTGAAGTATGCCTTTGTCGATGGCAATTATCTTATCGATGTCTAATCGCAGTCACTTATAAACTTATAATCGAAATGATATCATCGCGACATACCACGTATGCTTTATATGTAGATTGCAATTCGTTGTTTTTATATCGCAATATGTTTAATAAATAAAATCGCATTGGGCTAGTGCCTATTGTGTAGGTCCTAATAAGGCGAATTCAATTTCGATTTTTTTATCAAAACTGAGATTTCAGAAACAAATAAACCAATGATCGGATTCATGATGTCCGCACAGATCACCTAAAATATATTGGCGTGTGGCGAAATTTGGCACCCTCGTTCTCTCTTTTGAGCCACAGGAAGTTCAAATAAAAGAAATAATTTGGAACTAAAAATTAAATATTAAAAATATATATTCAACGCATTATTTAAGATATGTGTTTTTTCAATATATACAGCAAGCATTTATAGTCGTAATCTAATAATATTAATATGTCTAATGTAATATCATGTCAAGAGAGAAAAACTATTGTTTTTTTTTTTTAAAACAACGCATTCGGGGGCCACAATATCGTCGACAATCTGTTACATGCAACTTGTAAATACACCCGACAGAGACAAACACAATCCAGACCCTATATAAACATCCAAGTCTTAGGTGTACCATAGATATCAGAAACTAAGAGAGATTTTACTTTCATAACACTCAGACGCAGACAGCGTCATTACCAAGTACGCCACGGAGGCTGCAAGTATAAAATAACAGAAAAATCACCCACCTAAGTCATTCGCAGAATCCTTCGCCGAAAAGACTAAGCTGTCTTCCACTGCTATCATTACCAAACCCAAAATAAATATTTGTACATGAGTGACAAGTATTTGCCTCGGTGCCCGGTGATTGAACAAAGGTTTACCCCAATCAGAAGTGTCTGTAGAGGGCATTCTTGAGCAAATTCAGAAACCTCATTAAAGCTCCCGTCTTTAAGGGATTATAACTAAACAAAGCTGCGAATAACAACTTGGTTTCAATATGTTATTCTATATATTATGCCTTCGGCCGTGTCAAAGGATTATCTAATGCAATTATTTATATTCTAAGAAGTCTCAATGACGTACTTACTAGAAATACTTAACCCATATTCCATTCATGTAGAACAAAGATTACAAACGTAAGCTAATTAATTATCATTGAATTTTGTTTATTTTTCGCGGATTGTAAGATATTAGGATCCTCAATACGTATCCCCCATAGTGCCCAGTGCAAATGTGCGTGTTTCGGGTATACTATCAACCATGTATGTATCCAAGGTTGACTAAGCCGGCATAATTTTGTCGCTCACCGAGAAATTACCAACACTCGTCGATGGATACCTACATTAGACTGCACTCCGTAATTAGGTTCATTGAAGTCATTTTCCGTGTCGGCACAAAACAATGAGGGTTTCCTCACAATAGCCACTTGATAATCCGCATAGAAAGTAAAAATGTAACTCAATATTCAGCGTTTGTTACAGAACAGAGTACGTGAAGGAAAGTTGTTCTCCCCAAACCTGTTTGAAATGGCACAATGCAGGAATTCAGCCTGGCTGTGACGCAAGGCGACATTGCCGCGTCGCCTCGTCGCCCTGTCGCCTTGCCGCTTATCACAGGAATGTCGCCGACAATCGCCGCGCTACCAGATTTGCCGGTTCAAGCTCTATTGTAGATTTCACTGATCGCGTAATGCGGTGGAGTGTAGACTAGACTGCGATCAAATAAAAATGTTAAATTAATGCTTGTTTTTGTAGCTGTAGGGTTTAAAGTCGACTTTTGTAACTGATCAGACTTCGTAGCGCAGTAGGCGAAGGCTGTGATACAGGCAATATGCTGAAAAAGTAATACACGAGTCAGTATATTAGTCACTGCTCTAATCCGTGTTCTATCATTTCCTTTTTACTTAATTTTAGAGTACCTAAGTACATAATATGCCGCTGTAAAAAATACCCTTAACAACTATTATTAATGGAAAAATAGTTATTTTATTGATTTACGGAATTTCAGCCGATAAAAGATAATTTAATCAGATAGATAAGATAATCTTGATTCGATTTTAATCGAGCAACACAGACCTAACAATATCAATGCATCTACTAGAAGATTGCGACATTAAATGTACCGAAACTGTTAGTACTTGCTCTTAATATTCAGCTTATTGACCTAAAACAACGAAAGATATTTCCATATTACAATCATCCAGACCTCAAACAAATACTGGATCCTAGGATAAAGCCTAGACTATTATCATTTCAACACGTGATAGGTATGGGCAAACGTATTAAAATGTTCACTAACACATGCACCTTACATTTCCTTAAATTAACTATATAAATATAAGAATATTCGGAAGTAATAAATTACTTAGGCAGTAACACTGTAAGACTAAGAGAACTGCGTGCTTACAAGATTATTTATTGTTCAACACCATTGTAACATACTTACTACCCATTCTTTGTATTTTAATTCGTTTGTCACGTTGGTATTGTGCTTGCGCTGCTGAAACACGCATGATAGTGTCCACAGAGGTATTGAAATCTCCCCCCTCCCTTGACCATTCTTTCCCCTCTTACGCCTTCCCTCTTCCGCATTCCATTAAAAAACCTGAACAAACTGGGATACATTACACACCTGATGTTGTCACATTCAACTGTCCTTAATTTGGTAGTAGAGCATACTAATCTTAAAAAACGGGATAGTAATGTTGTCTGTCTGTCAACTTCTATTACTGTAATTTGAAGCCATCGTAACGATATTCGGTAATTAGAATCAGAAACAAGGAAGGGAAAAAAATTATTATCATTCCCTCACATCTAGGGAGGTGAAGATAAAGGATTGCAAAGCTTAAGTATATTTGAAAAAATGTTTTCAGGTATATTTTCTTATAAACATGATAAAAAATCTTCTATTTAATTAACGATCCTACCACTGTCGTGTTTTTTAAAATCCACTATAGATCGGCGGCTAGTATCTTAGTATACTGGTGAGTAATACGTCATTAACATAAGAAATAGTCAATATAAAAAACCAGCATTAACTTTAAGGTTGATTTTTAACATTACGGTTATTATTAAGAGAAGAACTTCCTATTATGCATCTGACGTAAATAGGCTGGTCAGACTTCGTTTTATGTATTATAGCCCAACAATTACACACGTGGTCCTAACCCACATTGAGGTACAGTTTTGTGTCTTGTGAATCAAAAACTATATCATACTTTACACATACACACACACACACAATCGTCACGCCTGTATCCCATAGGGGTAGGCAGAGGCTATGGATCGCCACTTTGCTCGATCCTGACATACTACTTTTGCTTCATCCATGTTCATCAATCTCTTCATGCATGCTCGTCGGTTCAGGGTACTTTTAACCTGACCCTTCTTGAGGGTATCACCGATTTGGATGGTGTAGGTTCGGTCAGGTTGACCCCTACCGACTCTTCCATTCACCCTCTCCTATCATACTTTGGTCAGTATTATTTGGTTTGTCTCAGGGATTAAGCCCGCGGTCTCTCGTTACACAGCCGGCTCTTACCCAACTGCGCCACGGTGGTTATCCATTAAAAAAAATACTAGATCGAGATTTACACGGGAGTAATGGCAAGTAAATTAATTCTATCTACAATGTAATTGTGATCATTACTGCACTCGCTACTAGATTGATAAAATAGCAAGTCATTAATAAAACTAGATGACTAGGGACAAAAAATCAAGGAACTTAGTACTTATAATTTAGTTCAATAGTAATGCATACGAGTATAACATATTTGGGTAATGAAGCGGTATTTTCCGTTTAATGACGCATTAAGCACGACGGTGAAACTTTACTGAGAAACCTTGTGCGTCACGTCTGCCTTCTGCATCCGTAATGCTTGTGTGTTGATTAACAGATTCATTTCCGTGTGTTTAATTAATAATCGAGTATTCATTTTATTTTGATCAACGCTTTAATTAGTCTTGGAATTGCGAATAGATGAACTAAACGTTATTTTTTAGTAACCCTATGAAAATAATAACGAAGTATGTTGTTAATAAATAAATGTACTCAACAGTCAAATACATAGTCCTGACCCCACATTTAGATCGAGTCTTGTGTCGTGGGTGGTAAGAACTACGAGAGACTTTTCGGTCTCCCAAACACCCATATCCGAGACAAATACTTGTAGTTCACATAAAGATTTGTCTCAGTGCGGAGATTGAAACCGCGGCCTCTCGTTTCACTAACGGCGTCTAACTGTGCCACGGAGGCTTTCTTCAGAAATCTCTACGGCCATAGCCCCTTAAATCTCTAAGAATGGCAATTCATTAATCATATACGAGTAGTACATGTATTCGATAAAAAAAATATGGATAATTAAAATGGAAGGATTCCAGTCATTCATGCAGATATCACACAATAACACAGTTTTGGGTTTGTACTGTTTTAATATTATAGGGGGCAAACGAGCATACGGTTCACCTGATGGTAAGTGATCACCGCCGCCCGTGAACATCTGCAACATCATAGGCATGGAGACGCGTTGTCGACCTTTAAGCTGAGAATACGCTCGTTTTTTGAAGGAACTAAGAATA
Organism: Theretra japonica; assembly: GCA_033459515.1. Lineage (NCBI taxonomy): Eukaryota > Metazoa > Arthropoda > Insecta > Lepidoptera > Sphingidae > Theretra > Theretra japonica. The sequence goes on from CM065944.1 coordinate 261,968, forward strand.
TAATACCAATAGAATGAGATTTGTAATATTTCAATAAGTACCAGTGGTGCATGATTTAGTGTAGCATTACCATAAATCTAGATGGACAGGTAATCTCGTGAAAACGTGCGCTCAGCTGAGATAACATTCGTCTGTCAGTGAGATTATCAATTGATTATTAAGGTAGTTGTTCCCGATGGGATTTCCCGTGTCAGTGATGTCAAGTAGGAAGTCAATTAAACCTATTTTTTGGAAAATAAAAATTAATTTTAAGAAACGATGTAAATTAATCCTATGCATTAAATTATTTTAATTCCCCTTACACCCCTTAGCCAAAACTTGTCAAGTTTACTTCTCTAACGATAAAAAGGTATCAAGTTAACAAAGAAAATAGGTAGGTAGAAAAGAACTTAATCCATCCCTGTCATAATTCATAACATAGCGTATTTGGGAGTTTTTAACGTTTTCCTGTATTTGATTTGTTGATAAAGCGGGAAACTACAAATTTTAGCGCTAATCCGACTAGTGCAGAGGTGAAAAAAACATGCATGTAACAAATTCTGGTAAGACAGTTGGGAAACAAAGTTCTAAACTTCGCACTATTACGACAATAGTGTGAAGGTTGGTAAGTCGTTCAATACGAAACATACTACATGGTTGGGACTGCATAATTTACTGAAAAAACAATCTGCAAAAAGCATGATTCGCCAACCTCATAAATGTAGGACAAGGAAAGGTCGTAGAGGAATGATTAATGAATTGATATCTGAAAGAGAAGTAGGCAAAATAAGTAAAGTTACCTATGTAATATCAGTTCTAAGAAGGTTTGGCCTTATGTCCTTTTTATGGTATATAGGTATTTAATATAAATTATATTCAATGAAGTGTCAGTACTTTCATGCCACTTAGCCTCGACATGACAGCGTCGGGATTTTTAAAGGTTTCTACATAGCCGAATAGAGACAAAATTGTTGTTTAAAATATTTAGTTTTATATGTCAGATGTAGATCACCTGGTAAAGTTAGAGCTATCGTCCACAATGCTGGGAAGTGTTGTTACGTTTGTGCAATCCGTGGCATTGGCGCATCACAAGGGCGCGACTTGGCGGCCACACTACCGAGCGCCGACTCCGCACGCTGCACGCTACTAATCTGCTATTGTTTGACAAGTTAGGCAACCATTAATACCGGAGGAAATATTTATAGACGGTGTTATAAATAAAGATTTGTATTCTATGTATTGAGGAGGAAGTGTTGCTGCTTTTGCAAAGAAACCTTGCCAAGGAAGGGTTTAAGGCGAAATACTGCATGGTTCTGCATGAAGAACTATTTAATATTTAGAGGCGATTATCTTGTGTTGTTCAACTTACAACTGAACAAAACTATGGCAATGAACAATTATCCGAGTTGTTGCGTAAATGTGAGAAAGATAAAAATTATTTCCGTTACTATAATAAATATTTAACAGTTTGTAAACTTATGCCATAGTAATTAAAAAAAAAGAGTACACAAGAAACATATATTTGTGTATGTAGTTAAATGGAATATATTCACGGACAGATGTCGATTAAACATTCATTAAAACAACTATATGAAGGATGCGTTCCTTCATCCTTGAGTTCGCATATTATGATATATGTCGTTTATTTTGGATGATCGTGGATGTTTTTATGCTCTGATCCGATCGAATATTTATAAACCATACAAATATTTATCCATGTGATTTTTGAACTTGCAATTTACTGCTCAGAAAGCAAACTCAGTAGCTAATTTGTCGTTTCTTCTAAAAGTTTTATCAACAAGTACAAACACCCACATTCTTTACAACTTACGGCACTTTAGAAAATACAAAAATGCCTAATTATTCCAACCAAATTCGCGTTCTCAATAGCAAAACAAACAAACGTGTTGTTCCACATAGTGAGTAGTGAGTAGAACGCAATGAATATGCAGCGGGCGTCGCTGGCGCCGGCGTCAACGTCGAGCGTCCTCCGAGGCCGGCAAGGACACTACGCAACAACATGTGTGGCGCTGTGTACCATCATAAAATACCTAAACATATGGAACATAAAAAAAAATGTCTACGGTGTGTAAGTCCGCCAACCCACACTAGGCCAGCGTGGTGGACTATATGGCCTAACCACTCGCAATCGTACTCTCGATTGTAGAGGAGGCCTGTGCCCTGCAGTGGGTCGTATATGGGCTGATACAATAAAAAAAAATGGAACATAAATATAAATACACCCCAACACACATGGTCCTGTCCCCACATTGAGTTCAAATATGTGTTGTGCCAAGCTTATGTCTTGCACTGACTTCCTGTGGGTGAATATGAAGAGAGAGAGTGAAGTCTTGTGTCGTACAATTATCTGTAGATTACAAAAATATTTGTTTCGGTGCGGGGATTGAACCCACAGCGTTCCTTTACACAGCCTGCTCTACGGTCTACCTACTGAGTCTAACAACTATGTTATAAAGATTCTATATAATATTTTCTATCATAATGTATTAAGTTGAAATAGAAACAACAAATAATGTGAAGGTATGTGAACTATAACATTTGGGCCACCTGACGCCGCCCACAGACTCCCTACATGGTCGCCAAGGTCGGACGACCAGCGTGTTTACGTTGCTTGTTATTGTCATTTTTACACGCGTGTTTGAATATCACAATAGTTTCCATTGTTTAAAAGATGTTTTGAAAATGCTGATTCATTCTTGGAGGTCAAGTTTGGTCTAAGAACCTTATGGAGTTTAACAGGAGCCTAAGCTAAGATAATCAGATCGTCGACTCCAAAGTGTAATATGTTCTTTACGGTAGAGTTTACGACCGGTTGTTATTGTGGGTTGAATTACCTTTCCTAGTCATACCTATAATCCTATATACCTTGTTATAATATGAAGTAAAAAAATATATAATTAGGAAATATAATTAACGCCGGACTCTACCATAGAAAACTGCCGTTACCACCGTCTCTAGATGATAATAATATATCAATATATTTATTAAAGCCAATTTTTTTATACATTATGAAGTTAGTAGCCTACAGTCCAAATGTTTAGGTACATCAGCAACCCACGCAGTTCGCCACCTCGGCATATTAGCGCGAGTCAATGTTTGCTCTGCTCATTATCAGCTCGGCAAAGAAAGCGATGTAGTCTCGGCTGACGGCTACACACAATGATGGGGTCGTGTTTGTTTGTTTTTCGTGTTTTATTTTTCATTATTATTGTATTCACTGAACTGAAACTACTAGGCCGGCAAGAATAGGGTGGTACCAGTGTCTCATCAAAAATGAGGTGAAGTCATTGATTTAAAAACTATATTATTTCAATGGGTGAAGTGAAGACTTTGCCGGTGTATTTCTTTCGGTGAGGTCAAATACTCGTTTCCTCTTAACGTAATTTTTCCTTACTTTTCTTTTACAACATCGGGAGCCGGTAACGCATTTATGATCCCCGCGCTGTAGATATTCGTCGTCAGTAGTATCACTTATCAATATGGTAATCTCGGTCAAACTATTGCACATCAACGGAGTTATAACAAATTAATACGTTCCCTGAAATAAGGTATAGAGCGATGGAGACATAAATTCAATAAACTACAACGCTACGACTCCATCAAAATACTTTGGCAGCCAATCAGTATCTGACACAAAAAATACTGTTGAATATAATTTCAGAATATTGCAGTAACAAGTATTCACGCTACATCTGTATATTTGGTTTCAATCCTTCTAATAATGTCGTATTTTTCCCGCTCCCAGTAGGTATAGTAAGTATAAACAGACCGATTTCTTGTAAACATGTGCGGTGTGCCGATCGACCCATATCAATTCACTATTATATCTATAAAATATCGAAAACATATTAATTAGGTAGATATCGGCAATTATAAATTAATTAAACTAATTATTTATAAATCATATTATTCTTAATATTTGATATTACCCGATGGCGCCCGGTTGCTCTTGCTGCACTAAACTTTCAAAGAAATCCTCTAGATATAATCTCATATTAAGTTCTCAACCTCTCTCTTTAGGATTTAATTTTAATAATGATAACTCAGAGTATCTTCACCTCAGTCTGTTTAATATATTATTAATGAAATATTTAAATAAATAACCTAATGTAAAAGACATTGTTTATCTACTGTAAATACCAGAAGTGATAAAAGTATTTATTTTGATAATAATTAATCTAGTACTATGATATCCGCATTGTGAAAACCCTACCTATTTTCTAATCTATTTTGGGTCTAATATTTCTACATACAGTATGATTACGCAGACGTTTTAATCGTGTTTATAGGAGAATTAATCCCAGAATACATTTTTAGTGTAAGTCTTATAAAATACACCGAAGTCGTAGGTTCTGGGGGTTCCCCACGTACGATTAGTTTTCCTCCTTTTGCGGTAGACCGTCGCTGATATCATCAAGGTAAGGATTGGCTGATAAACTGACGTAGGTGTTGTAAGATCAAACACTAACTACTTGTAGTATTGAAACTGCTATTCTCAATACTATTATTATATTTAGATCATGGACGCATTCCTTCTTTCAATTTGATATTTTTGTAAATTCTACTCGCAAACGAAACAAGAAAGTTATTTCTCACTTCATAACTATACCTAGAGAGTTGAGACTGAATTCAATTTAAGTTTATATTTTCACAAAATACCCTGAAGGAGGCAGCAACTCATGCACTATTCTCAGCCACTTATATTCAATTATACGAAAGTATTAATTATGCATTTCCTCCATTTAACTCAATAAAAACACAACACGTAAAAACGCAATTGATTATGAGCAGTAATAGCCGGCGTTACCGGTGAAACAACATAATTACACAACAATTACAACAGTGTTGCCCAGGGCGCCGGATTAGCCGGTAGAACTAGCCGGCCGGTCCGGCGCCGGCAATTACTCGCGTCTATGAAGCGATTGGCCAGCTGCAGGATTTCCAAGTGTTTGATAATCGTTGCGTGTAGTGATTACCGCAAGGTTAAGTGGAAGCAGACGGCTTGCCGACAAATTAGTTGGTTCCTTCAGTTATGAAATGGCTGATTGGCCGTGAATTGGCTTTACGTGCAGCTCTATTTGCTCTAGTAACACATCAATAATGTAAGAGATCAGAAGCGATGTCATAGCTTTGTTTGACATACAATTATAACAATTAGCTGATAAAGCTTAATGGCTTCCCAAGAAGTCGGAACTCCACACTTCTGTTGATCATGTGAAACTTTGTTTTGGTGTTACAATCAAATCTACAGACTGTCATTGCTTTGTATCTCAGTCAACGTACGCAAAGGTTCGACTAGTATCACATGCACTTCGCCGAACTTACGCCCGAAGACGTAGTAAACAATGCCCATCGCTGTCCCATTCAGAAATTCCAGTCTCATGCCTTCAGATTACTTAAATTAATGTAGCAGAAACTGAAATGAATCCCATCAATCAAATAAACAGACGTGACAAATGTGATTAGTGATGATACAGCGGGAATGCAGACTGTCTCGCCACACGAGCGGAACACGCGAGTGCATCGGATTACCGTGACGTCACTAAGCCGTGCAGGTGCAACGCCCTGCTTCATAACTTGGCGTAACACAGATGACCCGCAACTAGGTCAGATAGGCACTAGATAGATACTGTCGCACATGCACAAGCACGACTAAGGTTGGCAAGAATAGGGGACATAGACAAGTAAATTAACCCAAAAGTCATGCACATTTAATCTTGATTCAAAGTTAACAGAAGAGTCTTGGGTGTAAAAAACTACGAGTGATTTTCGGTTTCGAACTAAAACAACGGCTTGTAAGTCGCACTTACATTCCGGGCGGAGATTCAGCGATCTCTCGTTACAGCCAGCGTCTAAACAACTACGCCGCGAACGCTGTCTCCACAGAAAGGTTGTGAGTCCTCCGGAATCGAATCCTGTATGTTTACCAACATACCGGCAAAACGGCCTCGACTATCAAGATATTACCTTCTTCTGTCAAGTTCCAATACAATATCTGGCCAACCATGCACTTACTATTACGGACTGTGCTACATTGTATGAAATCAAATAACATGCATCATGCACTCATTATAATAATCATTATTGAAATTACTATGTACAATGTAGGTAACTGAAAATTTCGTATTTCTTAATGCACTGGCCTATTTCGGAATACGTTAATGTGACAATTTCACAGTCGACCAGGTGGTAAGTTAAAAAGCGAGTCTTGTATTTAAATAAATATTGAGAGACGCTAAAGAGATCGCGTTACACGCTTTCTATAGTTTCCGAGACCTACATTGTGATGACTGACGATCGATGCCTCGGGTGTTGCCAACTGCAGTCTATTATTTACCGATAGCTTTAACAATATTGCAAGTAATACTGTAATAACATCTTGAACTCACAGACAACCGACTTGAAATAACAACTTCGCTGTTGCGGTTCGGTGATATTAGTATCCGCAGAAATAGCGATAACCACATACGATGGTGGATAGTCTCACATAATGACCCACGCAAGGTCGCATTTCGGACCTAGATAGATTTGTATCCGATTTTGATAAGATGAACTTAACTTCGTAGAACAGCGAGAGATGGAACTTCTCGCCAGTGGATACTCCTGGCTATTATTTATATCCCCCTGGCATTAAGTCCCGCCTATATACAACAATATATAAGAAGAATTAAATAAGTAAATATTCGTACTCCATTGGGATTGCGCTGTACTTACCATCAGTGTATTGTAGTGACTGATAACTCTATCGTGTAAAGAAATTACCATCAACGCACGGCTTTTATTTTTCAAGTGAGTTTATTGAGTTATCCCCTACACGAGTAAATTTTCCAGTGATCACACGATATCATAATCCTCTACACAATTATTTGTTCATCCACTGATTTCTTTTACAAATTCTATTGAGAGCTTCGTGTTGTCATCTTCCCGCTGTATTGCAGAGCGGTGGCAACACCAAATGGACAGTGACCAGCGCTCATATTGTAACACAATGCTGCACAGTGAAATCAAATACATAAATATATTTTTGACAATTATTGTCAACTGCGGTTTTCTCGGTCTTCATCGTAGACAGAGAATACACACAATGAAGCAACAGTGAAAGGCGTTGTTATGATTTTGTTTACTTACCCAGGCGCAACATAGCGACTCTACTGCACAAAATGAGACGTGAAATGCTCCGACATAATAATTGTATTCTCAATCAATTAACTAATTTGTGAGGTAATCACTATTCGAAGTCTTAAATATATTACTGCTATGACACCCAAATATTAGACAGTGAAAGTGGTAGAGCCACGCTGTTGTCAGCCATAGCTCAGCATGAATGGGCAGGCTCGTCTGGGGTGGTACTACTGTCTCATAGGATATCGACGTAAAGCGACAGCTTCGCAGTCGCGTTTACTTCAGTGAGTGAGATTGCCGGATACCCAATACCCCTTTTGTCTTCAAATCGTTTTTCCTTCCCGCTTACCTTCCAATCTGATGGGCCAACAACACATCCATGATCCAAGCATTGTGGATGTTGATGGGCGCTAGTGATCACTTACTATAAGGTGACTTGCTTGCTTGTTTGCCGGGCCTATACTATAAAAAAAATTGCGAAGCACGTTGAGTTAGATTTCTATATTTATTATGTATGTAAATAATATCCAAAGTATTGGCATAATGTGTACCCAAGTGTGTTTTTACCACACTGTTTTAATTTTGTACTTCCTCTCTGAATAAAAATTCTTGCAGTAATATAACATTAAGACATAACTTACTTTTATCCATACAATGTTAATGCAACCTGCTAATAAAACATCAGTTATGTAGCATAAAGAGCAATCAATCTACCAATGTATATAGCATGTTTAGTCCTAACTCATCGCGTTAACGACTAGGCGTGTAGTCTGCTGGACGCGCAGTTGCATCGCATTTGGGTCAGCACTTCCTTACACTAATCCTATTTGTCGGACAACATCCTACAATCGATCTGCTCTAAATAAATACATGTAGAGGCGATATTTTATAACGCGAAATGATGAGTGCAGTAAATGTTTTATGTAGACAAATGAAATTCCAACACAGACGCTGGAGACCCAAGACATATTCGTTTCTATCATCATTTTAATGCCTGGAAAGCCCATCTCGAAAGCCTTCGAAAGCCGAGTTTAATCCATATGCGAATAGGCTGACTAATTAAATAAGTAAATAAATACACGTAACAGTCACATACGTAGTCCTGGCCCCGCATTAAAATCAATTATGTCTTGTGTCGTGTGTATCAGAAACTACGGGAGACTTTTCGTGCTCACAAACACCCAGACCCGAGACAAATACTTTTGGGCCTCACAAACTTTTGTCTCGGTGCAGGAATCGAACCCGCGGCCTCTCGTGCCACAGCCGGCATCCAACGGCTGTCCAAATGTTAATTGTAATTGCAATTCTATGAATATGCTATTTCTATTAGAATACTTACCTTCAAGTACGTTGCACATATTTTATATTATCAATATTCAGAGACTTGTCCGATTTGTAATGTCTGAAGCCTAAAAAACCGATGTGTTATATTTATCTTGGAAAAATGAAACGTATATTTACTCATTGAAATAAAATGAATTCTTACGGATTTTATCGCGAATTTAATTTAGTTTTTACATTATTTAATTTCCCGACGTTTCGTTCAATTTACAGTTTTCGTGGTCACGGGACGGACTGAGATATTAGTCATCCGTTTAGTTCTAAGCTAAATTAAAAATAAAAACTAAATTAAATTCGCGATAAAATCCGTAAGGATTCGTTTTATTTCAACATTTGCGTAAACCCAAGACAACATTAAACGTATTTACTGTTAATTAGTAATGATACGTCACCTTGGAACATTTTGTCTGTAGAAATTGCAATTAAGTTAAACGAATTCAACTGGTTCCCCCAGTGCATAGATTTTTCCCACAACATTATCGAATTACGACGAATTTGCGGCCACCACGCACCGAATGTTTTTTTTTTGTTTTTAGTAACTTTTAAACCTTCAAGAGCGTACTATTACGAGTATTATGACCGTGAGCATGGAGACGCACTTGAAAGAAGGAATTGGGTACCAAAAATATGTTCAAAGAATTACATGTTGAAATATCGAAATGATTACATTTTGGACGACACCGAGAAGTTTAAACTACATGTATTTTGTTTTTAAACATTAGAAAAAGGAAAGAAATACACCAAACGTAATATTATGGTTTTGGTTTCTTTTTGGCAGGTTTCTACTAACTAAAATGTGTCAAACCTTAATAAATTTTGTGCTTTAAGTAATAAAATGGTTTTCGTTAAAAAGAGTTAAATCTGTATTTCACATCGGAAAGCTGAATAATAATAATAATAAGAAATAAGACATAGGTAGAACCAAAAGGCTCCGATCATACCAACATCAGTTCTAAATCTAAAAATATATTTTATTATATCATCACTATCCCCTGGGTGCATATCTGGCAGTGTGTAATGTTTCCTAGTGAACGTGAGCGCGCTGCGTGACGCGCCGCGCCGCGCCTCGCCGTGCCGTATGTGCCCACAATCGTAATATCCCCTTAATTACTCACTCCAGCCCTGATAACACCTCGGAATAACGCTTCTCCTTAATTATTCGCATACACTCTCCATGTGTTGAAGTTGCCATCTTGATATGGCGGCCATCTTAATGACAATGCAAATATTTTGTAATTAAATCGTGGTTTAGGGCTTCAATCTGCTGTTGTTATGAGATATAATTGCCAGTTTTATGAATACTTATATTGGCTATATTTATTGATTATTACTTGTTGATGGATCATTGAAATTATTAATCTTTAGTTACATTGTGTTACATTCTTATTAATGAAACATTTTATATTTTTCTTAATTAAATGTATGATCGAAAAAATATAGATATATTTTTATTTGTTTTGATTGTCACGCTAGTACGCCTAAAACAGTAAGCAGAAAAGTAGTTAGTGTTGTTCCTATGTTTGCCAAACACCTGTTATAAAAGAGAAGCTTATTTCAAAAAATTCAATTCTATGAAATCTTAATACTAGTCATGATTTTCAAACTAATAACATATTTATAAAATAAAAATAAACCCAATGTCTTTATTAATCCATCATATAAAGTCACGGGTATCGGCTAGTGATATCTGCATTAAAAATTAAATAAATAAAACAATATTCTGCAACATTGCATCGTTTTCTTCCTGCCGTAACGACTGACAGTTTAAATGAAGCGTGAAGAAGCAATTGTGCATGCCGACATAAAAATAATTACCAGAGATGCTTTTTACGGCGGTGTATTGCACTTGGAAGGAAAAATATAGACATTTTATTGGAACAGAAAGAAGATAGTATAAAATGATGTCATGTCTTGTAATCTTTATGAATTAAAGACCAATTTTGACTCTAAAATTTTATAGTAATAAAGATTGATCGGTTTAGAGCCAGATCACAATCTTTAGGGCCTGAAGTTTCGACCATATTATTAATTCTCTGTTCGAGTACCTACTAAATTATTTATATTAATACGGCTCTCGAACTGGGATATGTAGGTAAAAACAGTAAAATAATAATTCCATCTGCAACGCGTTTAAACAATTCGTGTAGCGCCGATTCCAAGTGGGTGAAGGATAAGGGCAGGTATATTTCCATGAACTTTAAAACCACATTTTCATTAATGTTCTGTAAAACATGTCAATTTATGATTTCTACAAGATAAGTACATGTCTGTATCCTATGCCGAGCGACACCTGCGCCATCAATATATTAATTCTGTCCCAAATTATGAAAGAAAGTGAGTGTATCACAATGCCGGGCTTACATTCCTGTCCCGAGAAAGTTGTATGAGGTAATTCAACATTACATACTAAAACTCAAATTAATTGTCTGACCTCAGAATCTCAGATATCGAGTTTGGCAGCCTGTACATGAGTACCAAACCAACGAGGCTGTATTTTATGATATTTACAATATTACGCCACGCAGTTCTATGGCTAACTAAAAGTGGAACTGCGGAAGTTTATCCACTGCGGTTGTGTATAAACTGATGTTTAAATAGACTCGTAGATGTACACAATCTCACGTTGATTTCGTTAGTAATTTTGACAGTGAAAGTGCATGATTCACACGTCCGCGTCACTGCCCCAACGCGTCTAACATCAAACAAATTCATGAGTTTCCGGCGAGTAACCTCTTCATTCACGCCAACATTTACAAGAGAGAGGAAAGTATTATGAGGCTATAAAACTAGTAGAAACGATTTTGAAGACATTATAACAGATACGACTCAATACAATGATGTATGTATGGGAGTGACATAGACTATTTTGGTTGGTGGTTGGTAGGCTACAAGAATAGTAATTGACATATGAACTTAGTAAACCTATGCCTCATCCTAAGATATTTTTCTATGGGAGTTATGGAATATTTTCATATTAGGGCCTATTGAAATAACTGAATGACAACATCGAGGATGGAATCAGAGGTATTTACTATCCGTCGTGGACACTTTCAATTCTTACTTAAATCCTTGTTTGATCTCAGAAACGGCTTAACGAAAGTCGATGAAATTTGGTTTGGGGGTAGCTGACACCCTGGATTAACACTTAGGATACTTTTTATCCCGAAAAATGTAGTGTTCCCGTGGGATGAGGAAGAAATTCCGATATATTGGTACCTTTTCATACGCAAAGAGATGTGATGGGACTGGATGACATGCCTGAAGTGAGCATGGGACGGGACAGGGCGGGACAGGAAATTTCAAATGAAGTTAATCACGCAAACAAAGTTTGCGGCCAGAAGGTATTGGTAATATGAATCATTCTACTGCTGACTGAACAACAACAATCTCGATTTACGAAAATACAGTAATTATAACCTTTACAAAAATGCTGATTACTTTGTAATCATGAATATTACTGCGTCCATCATTTTCGTGGGAATAACATTCACAATAACGAAGTGTCAAGCCATCTGTACAGTGCACCGCGCAGTGTGTATAATGAAACAGTTCCTGCTACTGTGTGTTTGTTGTGTATTCACGGCGCGTGCTGTTGGCATCACCTTACCGATGGTGTCATGTCCATATAATTAGTTGTCATCATTTGTACACATCACGTTGTCTCAAGTAATGATATTTACATCCAAGACCTGCATTTTAATTATTAATTCTATACAGCATTTGTTAAGATAATTCCTAGAAAGAACTACTTGCGATAGATTTATTCATCTGTTCTCAGGGTCAACGAAAGATCTTGTTTCTTGTTGACAAATTAATATAATTTTAGTAAATTGCCACATTTGTATATTAATTCGCGTTTTATTAAAATATTTTAGTTTCAAACAAAAAACTCATTATGCGTATTCAAATTCAAATTTCCATATGTGTCTATTTCTTGGACAAAGATATCGTAATAATTTATTCCATTATCAGAATCATTGCTATATTTCCTTTTTAAATTAGCACCCAGCTAAACCAAAGCCGTTTAAGTAAAAACTAAATTCACTAAACTTGTTTACCAAACCAATTTCGTAAACAAGCCGTCTATCGTCCGCTGTCCGACCTTTATGTAGTAACAAGTTGTTTAATATGGATATGTTTCGATGAGGCCGTATGCTGTGCCACTTGCACATGAACCCTCAACGAAGGCTCTCCTGATCACTCGCCCAAGGCAAGCGGGCTTCATTCTGACTACTTACTTTCATCTTGCTTTCGACAATATGTCTATCGTGGTCACTGAATGTGGCAAAATCAAAAAATATTTTAATTAATTTGTACAAGAAAATGTGAATGTGTCAATTTTCGGGTTCCCCTGTGAGTACCCAGATGTAATCAGGCCGGCATTATTGAGGCGACCGGCGAGAGATAGACAACTTGTGTCAGAAGATACTTTAACTGGGCTGCACAGCACTTCATGAGCGTTGTAATCAAGCTGTCGGACCAGTGTACGAAAGAAAAACTACCATTTCGGAACATGTTGTTAGTAGTTGTGTAAAAGAAACGACTTAAGAAACTCCCCCACTAACACAAATTCACGTAATATTCTTGTTTTGTTTTGGGCATAACGTTTACCCTCGAGGCGTATTTTCCGGTTGCTAGTGGTCACTCAGGGTCAGGCAAAAACAACATCATAATAGTGAGTTTTAGATAAGACGATAACGCTCTACCTTCCAACTATCTCGATTATATTACGTTACTTTTATTATAATAATGTGCTTAGATATTCCATTTGTGTTTTAACATTTCACACAAAACAACTGTTGGGAAAATCAGGAATTTTTAATATAATTCTCTACTCTTTCGGGTTAGCCAAAAGCGGTAGAGCAAAATTTTGTTATCTTCGAGTTCAGCTGCAAGAATGGGCCTGCTCTACCGGGTGATGCCACTGCCTCACAGAAAACCGGCGTAAAGCGATAACTTTACTCTCGTGTTACGTTCGACTAGTAGTTTTCCCGGTGACCTGACCGGTTCCTCTATTTATCGTTGTTCCTTACTCTTACCCTCTCATTTTGAGGCACGAAAAAGTTCAGTAAATGTTCACGTGTAGTGTCTGAAAAGAAATGTCGAAATATTGACAATAGACCCTCGGGTGCCGCTGTCGCTGACATTCAGGCGCGGGCCGGGTCGTTAAGCGAGTGCATTTCGCTCACTTCCATTTTATATCTATCGTAAATTTTTCGAGCACATACCTAAAACGTGTACAAACCGGACCGACATAACTCCTCTATACAATAATAGATTTACACTCGACCAGTCGGAGCAAAACAAACGCGCCGGTGTCTTCTTACGAGTACTTTTATAATGATCTCAGCCTAGAATACTAAAACTTTATGGTTACTATGTGTTTATAAGGACGGGCCCGTTAAGGTTTTGTATGAAATTAATTCTGGAGCATAGAAATATTCGAATTTAAAACCCTTTTAAATTGTTTTTTTGCCTAGTAATTTAGTAGCTTGACTTACTCATCTAACTTAATAACTATCTTTGGAACAATCTTAATTAATATATCTATGTAAATATTCTCAACATTGCGAAATGGAGACTTACTAGGACATTGTTACAATTATGTCAATTCTAATCACAGTTGTTGTTTCACAGTAGTTGAGTCATTGTTAAAAGGGCTTGACGTTGCCAAGATGGAACTCAATCTAACAATCAAGAATACTAAGGACATGGTAAAATAAAGAGTGGGTACGGTGTTTTCAGACACCGGCTGGCCGCAACACGGGCTAGAAATGATTATTTTCGACTTCTTTAAAGTGCCACTGTGCGACTCATAATATGAGACGATATGAATAGCTAAGTATATTATTCGTACTTTTATTTTATGTAAATATCTTGAGATCACGGTGCGTGGTGGAGAGCAGTGACCTTGCGCGGATTTGTTACGTCGACGCGACGGTACAATTATACGCCGCAAACACCGTAAAAAGTTATTTAATGATTTCTAATTTTTTACTCTTCAAAATGATCATTTAGCACTTGGGGTTTTAAATTCAGTAATCTGTTTCTGGTTGGTGGAAATTTAATGACTAAATAGTGAGTAAAAATTCCTGTTTTGGGTGCTCTACTCTCATTTTAAACATATTTTTATACGTATAGATGTACCAGCTAAGTAAGCGAAAGGAGTTACTTACAGACGCCTAATAACGTTTGTAAAAAGCAAAGAAATATAGTTCTTATTTAGATTCGAAATTAAGTAAGAATAATTTCGAGATATTTCAATTTAACAAATTATAATTCTATAATTTGCCTCGGTGGCGTAGTGGTACTACGGTACGATTGCAAAGCTGAGGTCTCGGGTTCGAATCCCGGGTCGGGCAAAGTGGTATTGAATTTTTCTATTCATTATCACCCCGGAGTCAGGAATTTGTGCCCGATATGGCGATAGGCTCGCCCCCTATCACATCGTGGGACGGAATATATAAGGCGAAACGTGGGTGTTCTGGTAGCACCTCTGCCTACCCCTTGTAGGAAAAAGGCGTGTGTTTATGTATGTATGTATGTATAATTCTATAAGGTTGTTCATTAAACTACTAAGGAAGGAAACAACCATACGGCTTGCCTGATGGTAAGCTGCCACCATAGACGTCTGAAACACCAGAGGTGTCACTCGCGCGTTGCCGACCCTCGAAGATCCTGTTAACCTTTTAAGGTTGCTGCAAATCGATGACACGACATGACATCGATGACAAATTATTGACTTGCTACAGACCGTATAGTGGTCGCTATCATTTCAAGCAAATGAAAAGTTCGTTATTAAATGAAGCGTGTGGTGATTGACTGAGATATATTCTAGTCTAATAATTATTCGTAATTTACAACGCTTTAATGTATTAAAATCAGTATATTTTAAATAATCTTAAATGAAAAGAGTTAAATCTTAAAGGAAAATTACTACCATTAACGAGTCTCATGTTTAGCTAATAAATTACGACCATTATACCCACTTCAAGGATTATAGAAGCACGCTAATAATAACTATAATCACTTCTATTGAAAACAATTGTTTTGAATTATGACAACCTATTGGTTAATTCGTCATTGTCTCGATATCCTTCTACTCGTATTCATCTGCTTATTAAGGGATATTTAAATGCCATCAAAACCTTTCATTATCCTTATTTTAAAATAATTGTTGTTCTATCCACATCTGAGTATATACCTAGGTATTTCCTATTGCTATCCCTTCAATTACTTAGGAACAATTCTCACGAAGGTAAATAATATTTCCTTGTTGTCTCCTTCAGTAAAGCTACTAAAATTAACAGACGCAACGAAATTAGTCAACCCTTTATGGTGACTTGAAAATTCTAACAATAATTTGATAAATGTTTGAAGATTGGTTGAATAACTAACATATCTACAAAATAGTTTGTGACCACAGCTTCTGGTCATAATGCGAGTGAAGGATCTTTTTTTTTTTTTTTTATTCTGGCACTGCATGATGACTGCACTGCACCTGATGTTAAAGCCAAATGCCGTCCAGATAGAGTATCAAATGGCATCAGACGGCGGTCCCATGCCATTCGACACAATTATGCCGGCCTGCTGAGATGCTTCTTCACACTACGGCGGAAGGACCCAGGATTATAGGAAGGAGGGAACACGTGTGACGGCAAACAATTCCACAGTTTCACAGTGCGGCACAAAAAAGAATTTGCGAACTTTTTTGTTCGCGCCGAGATGGTTTGAACCGTCAAGCTGTGGCTTCGCAAGCCAGCACGCGTGGTTCTGTTAAGGAAAGGAGAGGAGGGGATCAAACTAAACAATTCCTCAGAGCATTCACCGTGATACAGACGGTAGAACACGCTTAGAGAGGCAACATCCCTCCGCAACTGTAGCGACTCTAAGTTGCTCGTAACGTCTGCATCATTTACAATGCGGATGGCCCGCCGCTGCAATCCATCCAAGGCATCGAGTAAGTACTGGGCGGATCCATCCCAGAGGAGCGAACAGTATTCCATACCCGGCCGAACCTGCGCTTTATACAAGCGGTATAGTTGACCGGGCGTGAAAAACCGACGCAAAATTCTATTTAACGGGACATGTAATTAGAAAGACTTCTAACATTAATGGTTATAAAAATACGTGATTTTTTTTTTTTTTTTTTTTTTTTTTTTTATTCTGGCACGGCATGATGACTGCACTGCACCTGATGTTAAGCGCAAATGCCGTCCAGACAGAGTATCGAATGGCATCAGACGGCGGTCCCATGCCATTCGACACAATTATGCCGGCCTGCTGAGATGCTTCTTCACACTACGGCGGAAGGACCCAGGATTATAGGAAGGAGGGAACACGTGTGACGGCAAACAATTCCACAGCTTCACAGTGCGGCACAAAAAAGAATTTGCGAACTTTTTTGTTCGCGCCGAGATGGTTTGAACCGTCAAGCTGTGGCTTCGCAAGCCAGCACGCGTGGTTCTGTTAAGGAAAGGAGAGGAGGGGATCAAACTAAACAATTCCTCAGAGCATTCACCGTGATACAGACGGTAGAACACGCTTAGAGAGGCAACATCCCTCCGCAACTGTAGCGACTCTAAGTTGCTCGTAACGTCTGCATCATTTACAATGCGGATGGCCCGCCGCTGCAAGCCATCCAAGGCATCGAGTAAATACTGGGCGGATCCATCCCAGAGGTGCGAACAGTATTCCATACCCGGCCGAACCTGCGCTTTATACAAGCGGTATAGTTGACCGGGCGTGAAAAACCGACGCACCTTGTTCAGGATTCCGACCCTGCGCGATGTGGCAGATATTACGCCCTCGATGTGATTCCTTGGATTAAGATCACAGCGGATATCCACACCAAGGATACTCAGGTCATTCCGCATTGAGAGGGGAATACCCTGAAGATTGGGGAGGGGAGAGAACGGGGATTTTTTGCACGTGAACGCACACACCTGGGTTTTCCTGGCATTGAACTCAACCATATTCCTGGAACCCCATGTAGAAATGAGATCCAAGGACCGGTTGAGCTCAATGACAAGATCTTCGCGCCCGCTCACAGTGCCGTCACGGCAACCTGGGGGCCCATAGCAGTATCGCCCATGAACCGTGCTGTCATCTGCATAGCAATGAATGTTGCCGAGCGACAACATATCATTGATATGCAGAATAAACAGGGTGGGCGACAGTACCGAGCCCTGTGGAACTCCGGCATTTACCGACATGAGCGCCGAAGCGTGTCCGTCAACGACAACACGCATTCTACGCCCATGCAGAAAGCCAGAAATCCACGAACACAAGTTGCCGGGCAGACCGTATGCCGGAAGCTTGGAGAGAAGACCACGGTGCCAGACCCTATCAAACGCCTTGGCTATGTCGAGGCTCACAGCAAGAGCCTCGCCACGCCGGTCAATCGCTTCACCCCAGCGATGCAGGACAAACGCTAGAAGATCACCCGTTGATCGGTTGTGACGGAAACCGTATTGTCTGTCACTGATCAACGAGTGATCCTCCAGGTAGCGGACCAATTGAGCGTTTATGATCCGCTCCATGACTTTGCACATCACTGAGGTGATAGCGATAGGGCGATAATTGGTAGGGTCTGACCGATCACCCTTTTTGGGGATCGGTTGCACATTGGCCTCCCTCCAAGATTCCGGCACAACACCTGTGCGGTAAGACGCTCGGTAGAGGCGTGTCAGTGCAGGAGACAGCTCCGCTGCACAAGCCCTTAAAACCACCGCCGGTATTCCATCCGGACCACTGGCTTTCCGGACATCGAGGGATCGTAGCTCACGCCGCACATCACACTGCCTGATGCGAATATCAGCCATTGAGAAACCGCAATCAGGCAGCGTGGGCGGCGTCTGGGAACCACGGTCCTCGAGGCGGGAATTAGCCGCAAAAAGATTTGCCAGTAAGGTGGCTTTCTCTTGCGGCTTATGAGCCAGTGATCCTTCCGGGTACTTCAGTGGTGGCAATGTAGGACGGCAGAAGTTAGACTGGACGGCCCTGGCCAAACTCCAGTAAGCACGACTGCTAGTTGGGTGATTGGCCAATGCACGCCCAATGCTACAAACGCGCTGGGCATCCGCTCTAACGTAGGCCTTCCTGCAGGCCTTGGTGGCTCGGTTATAAGCTTCCTTGAGGGAGCTGATATTGGGATCCTTCTTGGCGCGACCCCTGATCCAAGCGCGATACGCCGCTTGCTTGTCGCCGACAGCAACGGCGCATGCACGATTGAACCAGGAGCGTCCACGGCCCTTACTGGCGATCTCAGAGGAAGGAATGTAGTATTCCATACCTAGACTGATCTCGCCAGCAATAGCGTTGGCACTCGCTGAAGGATCTTTGCCCTCAAAGCAGCGCTGCCGCCAAGGGATGGATGCGAAATATTCCCGCATACCATCCCAATCCGCCGACGAGTAGTGCCAGACCCTTCGCTTAACCTGCACGGGACGTGGAGGTGAAGCGAACGGTACTGACGACCCGACCAGGCAGTGATCGGAGGTGCCCAAAGGCGCACTAACTGTCACACGATACCCGGCCGGGTGACTCGCCAGCAGAAGGTCGAGCAGTGAAGGCGCATGACTCGCCACATCCGGGATCCTGGTGGGCTGGTTTACCAGTTGTGTCAAGTCATGAGTCAGAGCGAATGCATGGGCAGCCCTGCCAGCATGATCAGTCTTAGAGGAGCCCAACCACAACTCGTGATGTGCGTTGAAATCCCCCAAGACCACCATTTCGGCTGACGGGAACTGCACCTGCGCGTCATCTGTCGCCCGGCTAAGGTACCTGAACAGCCGAGTCGTCTCATCATCCCCATTGTGCGACCTGTAGAGGCACACGTAGATGCGGCTCAGGGAACCAAGATCCACGTGCACCCACAGAGCGGAGAAGGAAGGGTCCTCCATGCAGCGCAAGCGGCGACAGCAGACGTCCGACCGAACATACAAGCATACCCCGGCTTTAGGCTTGAAGTTTTCTTCAAGCGAATAACCGGGGTACAGCAAGTAGGAATTGTCAGCCGGACAACGAATCTGCGTCTCCGTCAAGAAGAGCAAAGCAGGCCGGGCCGTCTCGAGATGGTGGTGGACGGCATTGAGGTTCGTATGGAGTCCGCGGATGTTGGCGAACTCCATAGTGAACGCGGTGGTGGGGTTATGCACCGCTGAAGGACCTGCTCTCTTGATTTGCACTGTCATGGGTTCGGGATGGGTTTGGTGAAGAAGCATCGAGAGACCTGAGTTCGGGCACTAAGAAGACCGAATGGGTACCGGGACGAAAGAGTCGATAGGAGGCGAATTGATCCGCCGGACGGAAGGGCCCCCGTACCCTCCCGGGATGGGCCGCCGGGACCCCACATCCGGTCACCAACCGGCACGACGGACCCACCCAAGATTATGCGCGGCATGGTGAGGCAGCCTCTCGTGGTGGTTAGCCACAATTGGGCCCCTGTACTGTACCGCGGGCGGCCAGCGGACAACCGTTTCTACGGGTCTCCCTGGCCGACGGGTCAACACTCCTCCCACCGACAACGAACCGAAAATACCCACAGGGTGCAACCTCATGCCCGGACTCAAGCCCCTCGAGAAACCGGCGGAAAACGGGCTGATCCCGGAACGCGAACCCCCTGCGGGGATCACTATGGCGGTATTTACGCCACGTTGATGGTGGTCGCTACCCGGGCGGATATACATCCTACCACCGCGAACTGTGTCACTCATTTGGCACTACCCAGGGGTCACGTGTAGGGAAACTAGAGTCAAAGCCTACGGACGCGAGTGACATTAACCCCCATGATAATTGAGCGTTGACTAATTGAAATGCCGTCTCATTATCAAACCACAGACACTATGTACTAACTACTATGTAGTAATAACATATGTAACACAAGCTGCTACCGAGTTGTACGCCTTGCCAATACTTGCGCAATCCATTTACTTCATTACATTTTATAGTTTAATTACTTTATTAATTATTATAATAGAATACATTATTAGGCGTAATAAGAGTAATAAATGAATTGCCTATGAGGCTGTTTAACAGTGGACTAGACTTACAAAATCTGATGTCAGAGGTTTGAACCCAAAGTAAACTCCTAAGTCATTTAGAATGATGAAAGAAAAACATCTTAAGGACGAGGATTTACTGTCTGATTAAATCTATTTATCCACAAACGCACTTTAGGCTATGTTACTTTATACTATCACTCGAATAGTCCTCGTATGATTTACAGGAACTTTGTGCGGAATACTAAGGCAATATCGTAAAAAGAAATGGGTATAACATAACAGTTGATTTTATACATTGCGTGAACGGATGGACTTAAATCCAGGATGGAAGCGACATGTTAATTTTTTTCAAAAATACCCAGTTATATTCCAAGATTATTTTACGACTCTTGAGAAGTTGTGTGAATTTTTTCTCGTGTAACTATAACTATTCATAAAACAAATGAGAACTTGTTCCGAGAGCACGTTGTCACTTGTCCCGTTTGGCTAACGAGTAATGTCGCCCTACGTGTGACTTGAAAGTTTGCCTTTACTGACATCATATTGATATGACATACTTTTTTATCCAGGTATCTATGTCACTTCATTTATCCAGTGGCAGCGTGGATGCCGAGGTCCCAGGTTCGATTCCCAGGCGAAAAACGTTTAAAGAAGCGAAAGTGTGGCTAAGGGACAGTCTCGTTCTTTACCCTATTTTCGAAACCTGATCGCTGTATGTACAAAGGAAAGGTCTTCCCATTCATTGCTCTACCTGATTTAAAAACATCACCAACCGAGTCTCCAGTCATTTATATGCTAGTGCTTATAAATAAATATATTTGCTTAAAATTCAGATTAATAATATGAGAGATAAATCAATTATGTAAGTAAACTTTGGCCTGTTGAGCGGAAAACCGTCTAATTTTAATTACTATAATTCTCCATCTTTGAACTATGATCTTTATTTAATGACAATCTGAGTACCATTCATCAAACATAGCATTTCCCCACAAATACCAACCGAATGGCAAACATTTCGCTAACGAGTGTAGACAAAAAAATAACTTGGCATATAACCCGCGACCTTTGCATAATGTCGCCCAGTTATGGCGGGAACTGCCGCGCAAATGTTACTGTATCCTCGGAATTAGGTTAAATGAAAATGCCTATAATCGTTATTGATATCGTAGTATACGTGTGAATTGCGAGGCCCCGGATTTGATTTCCAGGTGAGGTAGGTCACTATTTATGAGTGAGATTTTGGAAAATGTAGCATATAAGAATTTTGAAAGATATCATCGTAATTACATATTAGGAACATAAAAAGTCGGTGAACTGAAGGTGGTACTTGTGTCATCTCAGCCTACCCTCTGGGAAATATAGGCGTGAGCTTATTTGTAACAAATTCTACAAGAGAATGAATAAATAAATTTTAGAGCATTAAGATTAGTGTATTGTTCGCGATAACAATTTATTAGGAATGTCGTTTGGTTTGTGAGCTAAGGCGTAAGTTATGTAGCTGTGTATAAATGTATGATTTGTTGCACTAAATTCGTCATAGACTGAAATTGATTGCGTCATAATGAACTGGTTTCTGCAAGTAGTGCATAATTTGTGTACGCTTGAATCAGAATACAATTGTGAAACGATAAGAAAATAAAAGAAAATATTTCGGCAAAAATGTATTTATTGCGAAAACCTTAATGAAACATAAATTAACATATCTAATATGCACGTTGTATTATATGTAACGAGTAGACGCTAGACAATACGTTCAACAAACGCTTTACAAACAGTACGTTACACCTTTAACATTCATCAGCCGTCGACAAGAACGCTAAGGTTTCACAATCATTAAAATGCTATTTAAATATCTTAAAAGGCAATTTCATATCACAATGTTGTCGTAGAAAATAGTAGAAATCTCTGTTAGAACTGGTTCAGTATAATTTACAATATATCACGTGTTTAGAACATCAATAGATGCTTGTTGGACGCCTGGCACTGCGCGAAACAGATGAAAACTTAAAAACACTTAAAATATATTGCAACAATTAAATCTCATAATTTCTATATCTATCATCTATTAAATCAAATTGACTAATTTATTATTATGCTAGGGAACAGTTCGTACTCGTACGTATAGATAATAAATAATTGTCTTTGCAGATGGGCGGCGCGGCGGGCGCGGCGGGCGCTACTGGGCGCACCTGCCGCCAGCCACCGTGAAAAATGCTGCTCCGACTCACATACTTTATAGAATCAACACACCTTACACTTGCTGTACAAGCACAACACCACTATTATAATATAACATACTCTGTACAATATTTATGACGGTAAAAGTCTTTAAAGACAGTGCACCCTGTTTACAACATTTTCATTTTTGTCTCGTACCTGAATAAATAAACTATATAAAATTCATAGTAAAGTTTTGTACTTTTAATTTAATATATTTCTCTATCGAAATTTTAATTTTCAAATATATTTAATAATAAATAGTATTATGATAGTTGATAGCTAAGTACGTAGAGTTATTAAACATTTGCAGTTTGTTTCGTCGCTACCAAGACAAAAGCAGACTACGTGACCGGAGGGCCCGGCCGCGCGTCCTGCAGCTGCCATCTAGAATGGCGTAATTAAAATTAATCTTGCAGCTACAATTCAGTAACTTGTGCTAACTCTACAATATAAGGCACAGACTATTTGACACATCTACTGTTTGCTGACATATAATCAAAAACATTCGTACACGCGCGTCCTACACACGGCAACGGTCTAAGGCACTTCACAATGTCCGTACACTAACAAGCCCTGTTTTAAGTACAATAAATATAAGCAAATATCTCGAAGTCCCGCTTCGACTAGTGATTTCACGTAGACGCGGCTCCGTTGACGTTACCATTACACATAGTCAAAAGAAAGCATCAATCGTGTATTAAAGAAACGAAGATTCTTAAAAAAAAATATGTATGTATGTATAAAAAGTTTTTCCTCGTGAATACTATTATTTCGTTACCCGTCTGTTTTCCTACTGTTATGCTGAAAAAATAAGAAAAGGACGTGGAAATCATAGAATATTTGATCGATCTGAATAAAGACAATTACGACAGCAACAATGAGCGAGGGTGTGCTCTGGGCAACCCTCGGCCAGCATAGCGATAGAACGGGAAGTGGGCGGCGGAAACACTATGCGGAGCGGATCGCAGGCGCCGCGCGAACAATACGCCGACCTGATCTCAAGGTGTTATTAACTGGTTTCTTATAATCAATTTTCTCATAATTAAACTGGCTGCGAGTGCACAGCGGGACAATACGGCGCGTCGCGGTGGCGCACCGGGAAAGCGGCCTCGCAAAAACCCCATCCAGTTTTTGAGCGAGGTGGAACAATAGGAAGAAACTATTTACTCACAGTCGGGAGGCGCGCCGGCCGCTTTCCATCGCGCGCACGCTCGTTTAATTGCTTTTACGGATAAACATCATTTGCATTGTTCGCGATCTGGAGAAAATTAATTGCTTCACAACCGATCGGCCGACGAAAGAAATCGACGGACACACGGCTCGCGCCGCCTCCTACACTTGATGCATTACTTTGAGTCGCTCCCGGTTTTGACTTACGGTAAATCGCGTCAGGGAAATTCCGCAGTGGCGTGCATCGGGCGCGGGCACTCACACCATTCCGTTAATGCGCGGAACTCGTCCCAAACCGTGACACTGCGTGCCGCCTGCCTTGTTGCACTGCGCTGATGTTCGCGACGCGACCGTTTGCGGCGTCACACGCCTTACACTTTGAACCATAGCATTTTTCACACATAAACTATCTAAACTAAGCGGCCCCCGCCTCTTGCTTCTGTTGTATGATGGACTCCCACTGCGCGATGAGCCGCGTGGAGCTGGGTGCAAGGAATTGCTCGCCGGGCGCCAGCTCACACAGCTCGGCCAGAGATTTCGCCGGCTTTAAACTGCCGATGGACTCGTGTCCGGAACTATTCCTAGGCGAAGGTGACCTCAACTCCTCATTTAGGGCCTCATACAGCTCTCCTATCGATTTGGTAGGCTTTAATTTGCCCGGCATAGGAATTTCTTCGTCCTCTGACTCAGAATTGGTCTCTTCATCGGTGAGCTCCAAATCGAATGGCTTCTGTTTCTTTCTCATCTTCTTTAGCTCCTGTTCCCTGTCTTTCATTTCCTGCAGTTCCTTCTGAATCTTCTCTTCGACAGGTACGTAGCCTTTCCTCATAGGCTTGCCCTCGGGAGTGCGAGTGATCACCGGTGGACTGACCACGGGCGAAATAATTGGCGGCGAAGGGAATACGAGCGGAGGCGCAATGGCCGTGGGTGTCGTGGGGCCCAGGGGCGAGGTCACCGGCAGCTTGCCCTTGTTGGCGATGAACCGCTGCATGATGCCTTTGGTCCCAGTCTGCGGGGCGAAGCGCCGGGTGTAGCCATTTGTGTTCAGTACGGTCGGCGGCGTGGGCGGCGACGGCGGAATAGGGCCCAGCAGATGTGAGGTTGACACCGCTCTGTTCAGTTGTTTCGCGGGTTTGGGTTCGGCGTCGCCGTTGACGTGTCCATTCTGGTGGTTAACCTCGATGGTGGATTCAGACATTAGTCTACTCATTCTAAAGTGTCCTTCTTTGAACTCTCTCTCCCTCTCCGTCACCTCTATGATCTCCCTCTGGATCCTCGAGAGAGGATCCTCCTTCAACAGTGACTGTAACAGAAAAGAAATTTCAAATTAGTATCTTCATGATATTTAGGTACATGAAAACATTGACAACGTTCTAAATGCTCAGCAGCCAATGTTTACACACGCACGAATACCATACTGCACCGTAATAGGGTACAATTAAGGTCCAAAACGATTTAATTAGAACATTTCGTACACTGTGATAAATGAGATCTTTATCGAAGGATTTCTGGTAAGTTAAACTTTAAAATATCTTTAGATAGTGTATTTGGAATATCCGCTCTTGTGCCTCGTACGAGGTGCGAAGCTCCTTATAACTCAGTAGCCTTACGGGGTTACTATGAGACATTGCAAATCTGACAAAATTGCAATGTCTTTCATAACGATGAGACAGACTCTAAACGCTTAACGTTATCCTACATAAAAACCGCCAAAAAAGACCTTACGCTTGTTCTATTATCATTAGCGAAAACCGGAAATACGTGGTCTCCTGTATTATGAACCACGATAAATTGCTTTTTAAAACTTCTAACGGAATTTTACCCCAAGTTTGAAAATTTTCTAGCATCACTCTACAAAATAAAAAGGCATTCAGCCGTCGACCGTATAATTAAGTGCTGGATAAAATTTACCATATCATTTTGAACATATACATATGTTAGTTTAGACTGTCGACTCCCTCGTACAAACGACTTCTTAGCTTCACGCTTCAACTTCCCCATTTGCATTCGTTTCCTTTGAATATTTATGTCGGTATGCGGTTGCTAGTATAGAAAAAAGATAATTTTGTATACAATGGTTTATTAAAATATCTTTAAAGAATATTGTGTAAAGGAAGTTATTCCATACGAGTGACAGATGGTCGTGCTTTGGCTTCGCTTGGCATATGTTGTCAAGTTAAAGGGTCTTACTTAAAAATATGTTACAGCAGATATTATATTATTGCAAAAAACGTTTTTCCTGCGTAATAGGTCATTGTGGACAATATGGCCTAACCCCTCTCATTCGCACTCTCGAATGTAGAGCAGGCTCGAGCCCTGCGGTGGGATGTATATGGGCTGATACAATATTAAATTGTCGATAGCGTCATTCATCGCTTTTGAACATATTTTCATATACTTTTGTCACTTCATAGACTTGCCTAGTTTTTTGTAGGTGACCCAATTTTTTATTCGTTTGTGGTGTATAGGTATGTTACAGAAGTTTTTATTAAATATATTTTTCAGTTTTAAATTTTACACTTAAAACTAACGATATTAAGACTATGTCATGTTAAAAATTCAAATAAGAAATATGTAATACTTCCGCAAACAATCAACATTTATTGACACGACTGACATTTTCAAATACTGTTAAAATAAATACAATGTATTAAATGTGATGTAAATATTTACCGATTACGAAACAACCTCAAAAGTAATCGACTATCTGTCTATTATACTACTACTGTCTTGCGAAACTAAAGTTCGAAATGAGATAGAAGAAAAGAGTTCACTAAGTTAAAGATGAGTAATTAAGACGATGATGTATGCTCCATAAGTTATGACCTAAACAACCGGTGAGTAATAACATAAATAACGGGTTTCCGCACACATGCGATGTTTTCTTTAGCTCAACATGATGGTGTCTACTACCTACTTAAGTTATAGATTCTGTGTATTGAGATATATTCTCTATATTTCTTACTGATAATAAATAAATTGAGTGAGCTATGATGCCTTTAACCGGATATAAATTATTTTCATAATAACAGTCTGTATTCGGATATTTTAACAAAAAAACTATATCTAATTAAGATATAATTAAAAGTTTAGTATGTCAAAGACAAACAACTCATTACACCTAAACGTGGTTGATTTAGATTCTAACACATGCTAACGCATTGCCAATAGGTAGCCTACGTCTATAAACATACTTAAACATATAGTAATGTATGAATTGACGTCAGCAATACGTGTATTGCAAAGTAAACATATTTTTATAAAGGTTCGGCTCATATCTGTCTCGGTGCGATTAGCAATGCTCTGACCTTAGCACTTGTTACGTGACAGATACATAACAAGTTTCAAATCAATTCAACCTACATACCTCAGCTGTTAGTTTTTCTAACGACACTTTATTTATGAATTGTGCCTTTACCTCGTGGCCTAATACCTTTAAGACTGAATAGCAACTGGTGTCTGGTTGTAAAAACGAGATCTCAGTCACCTTATAGATATTTATATACAGTATCTGTATAAGCCCATATACGTTCCCCTGCAGGGCACGAGCCTCCTCTACAATCGAGAATAAAATTGAGATGGGTCAGGCCATACAGTCTACCACCACGCTGGCCTAGTGGGGGTTGGAAGAATAATATCTAATTAAACTAAAAGGTACCATTTGACGTTTCATACTTACTTTTCACCATAATTCCATGATTTTACGGAAAATGTTATTGAAATTGTATGAGTGCGCCTATAAAAAATAATTTAAACTTGAATAGTATTAACTCACTAGTAACTTAAGACAGCCTCCGTGGCGCAGTTGGTGAGACACCGCCTGTAAAACGAGAGGCCGTGGATTCGATCCCTGCATCGAGACAAATATTTGTGAGGCCCACAAGTATTTGTCTCGGGTCTGGGTGTTTGTGAGACCGAAAAGTCTCTCGTAGCTTCTGACACCTACGACACAAGACTTAATTGATCTTAATGTGAGGTCTGGACTATGTTATATGTATGTGACTGCTATAGTATGAAACGTCAAACGGTACCTATTACGAGTAGTTTAGTTGGAGAGTATTTAATAATAAATTCTAGTGTAGAATAAGGACTATGTCAATAAACATCTCTATATGTAATATGAAACGGCAATAAAAAAGTTCTTAAGCGTTTTCTAAGAATACTTGGTGCGTGAAAATGCAATTAAGCAGACCGGTATGGTCTCACGTTTTCTATTGGCGTTTATTGTTTGACTTCAGTGACCTTGGGAAGTCCATCCGGATGCCTCAAGAGTAATAAAGTACCCTGCCAGGGACTATTCTCGAAAGTTATTTCCTACACGCACCGCCGAACAATTGGGATAGTTTGTTTTATTTAGGAAATTTCGGTTAACAATATTATGGTTTCTGTCGACTTATCAATTCAATCTTAAATAAAATGTACTTAATAGAGTAAAATTGTGATTGATTCAATGATATTGCGTGTGCGTCGCTCCTTACCTTTGAAGATTAATAAGGTTAAAAGTTTTATGAGAATATTTTTGAGAATATTCTATTGTAAATTAACAACAATTTTCCGCTAGTGCTACGATTTATTGATTTACATCACATAAATACAACTAAGGCACATAAATAAATCATCGAAAAAATGAGTTTAGAATCTAATAGTGCTTTGCATGTATACCTATGCCTACTCGTCTGACAAAAAGAAAGAAGTATTAAGAAACTCACCCGTGAGTATTTTCTCTGTTTTTGATTAATGAAAGGTTTTTCAATTCTTGATTACTTGTGTAGCCCGCACACGGTAGATTGAAAATTTGAAATATCAAGTTGCAAAACAAAAAACCTACATATCAATTATCAACTCCATTGTCAGATATTTTACAAAGATAACGAAATTCACAAGAAAACTCGATAATTATCAATGTTCGCATTAATTGCTTTAAATTATTGATAATTGTGTTATCTTGCCGAATTGATAAGTCTTTATTTTTAGCCCGAACAGGTTTCAAATGTTGTTTCTCGAATGAATTACAACTCAAGGCACATAATTAAGCTTAATCATATCTAGTAATGTCTTGATGTGAAAAATACCTACCACTCACTATGCTATTGTAGGTATCTCAAGACGAAACAAATTCCAAATGAGGTATTAATTCAAATTAATACAAAGATAACACAATACTACGAAAACTAATGAAACTAAAGTGTAGTTTCAACACTCAACGAACAACTGAGACGAACTAATGCCCTCGCCTGTATTTAATATTTCTCATAATTAATTATACGAAGATTAGCACACATGATGTATGAAATATGCTTATAGATTAGTATTGGAAAATGTCAGCAGAAATGTAAATGTTTCATCATAGCGATATGCATACGCGGAGTAAGGAGGTCAGCGCGGCGGGCAGCGGCGAGCCGTGTTTGTGCAAAATGCACGTTGACGGCTGACCTACGCATCGCCATATACAGTTTCACTGGTCTACTTTCGGAGATTTATCGTACGACACGGGTCCAGCTCGCGAGCGACCACCGGCCACCGCCGCGCCCTCGCACCAGCACCACCCCACACTATCATACACTTACATCAGCGCGCCACATATCGGCACTCGCCAAGGACGCCGGCCGCGCCTACACCACTACACCACTACACCACCACGAGCCGCAGTGTTTACCAGCAGAGGGTACTCGGAGAAATTCGCGCCTAGTCACAGCACCCGTGTGCTACGTGTGCAGATATCATTAACACTGTATTCAATACAATCGATACGAGTCATTAACGGACGTGGTTAATTCCCAGAGATAAGACAATGGCCACTCGTTTATTATTGCACGAACATTCGATAGCAATAAAGGTAAAAAGCATTGAACAATATCCAAGATAATATATCGGCGGGCCGCGTTATCAGATGTGTAACAGTACATTGGAGATGTTGAATACTTTTACCGATGCGCGAGCGACTCCGAGTCGCGACATGTATCCGCGACTCCTAAAGAGCTTTCTACCGGCACCGGCAGCGCCGCGCGCTCCCGAATCCACACTACGTCATCGGAGGCTGTCGAGCACTGCAGGCTACCGGGCGCTAATTAACCTGGGGAAGGTCGACGCTATGGAGCGGCGTCTGGCGGCGCCGGCGGCCGCGGCCGGTGCGACGACCTACGAACCTACGACCGCGATCAGGACTAGTCTCGCGCGATCTAAACTGGAGCGCGTTCGCATTCCGACACAGAACAACACGAGCATAAACAAAACGGTACTCACTTCTCCCATGCTGGAGCGGCCGGTCAGAGATGCAATCCGATATCCGTACGGGAAGGAAGTGAACAGTTCGCACACTAGTGTTTCACTGTTTCGACATCACGGCACGACACCTGCTAAGGTTGAAACGTCCGAATTGGCGAGCCGACGTGCGCTGCGCAGGGCGGCCGCGGGCTAACGTCCTCTGTCGACAGTGATCCGCGAGTACCGAGTGCCGACTCCGCTCTCCGGCCCGCGAGCGGCGAGCGGCGAGCGCGTATCACCTGGCGAGCCTAATTGGCGCGAGAGCGAGACGCCCCGATAAGCGATTTAACGTCACACGTGGAAAAGAGAAAGGGCCACGGAGTGCAACACCTGGTGCTGTTTGGTCGACGCGGTGCTGTTTTGCCGGCGCGGCGCTCGTCAGCCGGTGTGGCGGGCGAGCGCGCCAGTTTGAAACTTGAGCGCGGATTTCCGCACTATTGGTTTCGGAGGGAGTGGACCCGCGGCCTGTACTCCGGAATCCGGCTCCCCTCGCGGTCAACAGGAAGAAGGCCTTAATTAAATGCGCCGCTGTCAGGTTGTGTAACGAAAATTAATTGAAACGTTGCTCTTCTCACGGGAATCCGTCAATTATCAAATAAAAGTTCGTAAATTGTTCAAAATAAAATTATTATCTACTCAAGGTATTTAAATATAACGTCTTTAATACAATGAATAACTACAAACCAAATATTGCGAATTTTCTTAGAGAAGATATTAGAGATATTAGATTAGTCGGCATTTAGTTTTTAAATCAATGTTAGTCGAATATTAAAAACACATTACTTTTAACTTTACATGTTTATCATGCTAATATTTAAAAACCTAATTTTTGGCCGTCACAAAATGTTATTTATGTTGTATTAACTTGCAATTTCTTACTTACCTCATTTTCAAAACTTACCTACAGCTTTCGGTTACATATCTAAACAACTAGCTACTTACTGAACTTAAAACGCTTAACTTTAAAGACGATCTACCTAAAGTTGCATCATTCTTATTGATGTAAGTAATATTTCATTTAATTTATGAGGTGCTTTAGGGTCTCCGCCATACTCGCCGATACAACGGCGTGTAGGTATGTTATTACTTCATGTTGGTTTTCTATGACTTTCACCGAGCTATAGCAAGGCTCTGCCATTTCCATATACAAAAAAATAATAAAATATGATTAGCTTTCAAGTGGACGACGTGGGTCTTTTAAGATTACCGACGCCAATGAGGTTTAATACTGGAGCCCTCTGACTAGTTGCGTTACTGACTTTCTGCCATACACTGGGTAGGAATGGAAACGATACATTTATATTTCCGCAAACATACATCTATATTTAGTGCGGGTCTGTGGGACCTGTTGGCAACGGTATGGACTCGGCCGCCGAGACATTGGCCCAAGGTTTGGACAAGGTTTTAATTTTTTTGGGTCGTGTATATACTTAGTGGTTACAAGTAGTTAAATACCACGCACTTTAACGGTGTACGAAACCATCGTGAGGAAACTTGCATACCATGACAGCCTCCGTGGCACAGTTGGTGAGATGCCGGCTGTGAAACCAGAAGTGGCGGGTTCGATCCCCGCACCGAGATAAATGTTTTTGAGGCCCACAAGTATTTGTCTCGGGTCTGGGTGTTTGTGAGACCGAAAAGCTTCTCGTAGCTTCTGATATCCACGACAAAAGACTTCATTGATCTTAAGGTAGAGTCAAGACTATGTATGTGACTGTTAGGTGTTTTTATTATAATAGAGAAAGATAAAGATCTTATATTCAAACGGACATAAGTAGGCACTCAACATCTTACTCTTACATTTTCATGTCGACCCAAAATCAAGAATGGATCATGAATATAAAACCAACTGGCAATATTATTTTCTCGACACTGAAAAGCAAAGTTTGACCTTGAATAATTATAACATGATATTATAATAACAATCGTTAGATCGTCTATTTAAGCCGGATAACCGGGGTAATTAAACACGAGTCATTGTAAACATGTTCTACAACTCACCAACTGACGACAGCGGAACTATTATTGACTATACGTGGGTATATTTATTTATTTAAATACCTTATTGTACACCAACAAAAAAATAACAAAACAAATAGAAATACATTACCACTAAAGACATGGTTACAACGGCGGCCTTATCGCTACCTGCGATCTCTTCCAGGCAACCTTTGGATGGAGTTTACCCAAGAGATGATAATATTCGTCATTAAGCATGTGTTAGTAGAAAATTAGGAAGTCTTTTTATTAAACCCTGTTTGCATTTACCCCGGTTGATCATACATCATTAGGGCAATAAAACAATGGTTCTCACACTCGTAAAGAATTGAGTAGGTCATTTAATTAAGTTTAAAAGTATACTTATGTAATAAATTATTATAGGTATTGACTAGGATCACTTATAACCACACGAATTTGGTCACATAACGTACAAGAAGCCAAAGTTACAAATGACAATAATTTCACCTTTCAAGAGACATTTTCCCGGCAATGAGAAGAAATATATTTAGTTATTTTTTAGAGTTTATCATCTAAAAAACTTAAAACAACACAATACTAAGTACGGTATAAATGAAAAATATAAATATTTTGAATGAAAATAGTTTTTTCTTTTATGTAACTTAGTCACTGCTCTGGGTTTAGCTCACTCAATAATTACATTGCAAAGCAAAGAAAAAAATAGGCGCTCACATCTTTAAACGGTTGCCATAATTATGCCGGCCCGTTTAATTGCTTCTTCACGCTTTTACTGTCGCGTGAGACAGGTAATTGCACATAACGTTTAGACTCAAACGGAATGGCTATGGCACAATCGGGCAGCTCAGCTATTTGAAGATTACCCTAATCTATTAAATTACTCTTATGTAGTCAGTCTTCCACAATAAATAATATTCACTACTAAATAAGTGTATGTATCCAATAAGTACTTATGCCCTACATATCATGCCCCAGACAGGCGTGTGGTCGATCCGTGTTTAAGCTTGAAGATTCTATACTTAAAAAGTTACAAAAAAGAGTGTCACAATTGTAAATTATTTTTTCGCAACATAGTTGGTAATTGGTATCTATGATGCACAGTTGATCATAAACATGTAATTTTTTATTGGCGTTCCAAGTGCTTAAATGACCTTTGTACAGATATAAACCAGGCGCAATATATTATTACAATATTATATGTACTCATAAAGATAATATAAAAATGATGGTGAATGAAAAAGTAATATTCAAGTTTGCCTAAACAAAGGCCTAAATAAGTATCTTCTGGCATTATCTATTTAAAGTTTGTGTATAAAACAATTTCACTTAATTCCTTCTACCACTACTTCATCTTGTGACTTAAACCTAATCTTTGTAGTGTCCATATGACTTCCTCTGAGGTGCCTTGTCAGGTCACTGGTGCGGAAGAACCCTCGAGAGCAATGAGGACAAACATATGGTGTGTGGTTGGTATGGTGCTTCAGCAAATGCATCTCCAACAGCTTCCCAGTAGGGAATGTTTTGGTACACTCGCCTATTGAACATTTAAACTTCTCTGCATTTTCATGCTTGAACATCATGTGGTATGAGAGACTACGTTTGGTAGCATATGCTTGGTCACAAATCTTGCACACAAATGGTCTTTCCCCTGTATGTTTACGCATATGCTCCTCCAAGTCTGGGAATGTTTTCAAACAAACAGTACACTGGCCAGACTTTTCTGAATGTTTCCTTCTCATATGAGTTTGTAAGTTGCCTTTTAGAGAGAATACCATCCCACACACAGTGCAAATAACTTGTTTTTCATTTGAGTGTAGTTTCAAATGAGTGACAAGTGAACTTTTACTTTTAACAGATTTGTTGCATAAATGACAGGTGTATTTCTTTTCACTGCTGTGAACAGACATGTGCTTTTGTATAGCTGATTTATCATAGAATGTTTTCTGGCATATAGAGCATGCATGTCTACGTTCTCCAGTGTGTGAATATTTGTGCCGAATCAGTGAGGAGATTTGCCGGAACCTCTTTGGACATAACTTACATGCATATGGTCTTTCATCGGTGTGTCTTCGTACATGTGCAATGATCTCACATTTACGGAAGAACCTGCTACCGCATGTTTCACAAATAAATTTTCTCTCCCTTTTTGAATGGTGGGTTTCTATATGTTTTTTTAAAGAGCCCTTAACATTGAATCTCATGTTGCAAATGTTACAAGAAAATGGTTTTTCACCAGTGTGTGTTCGTATGTGGGCTTCCATTGCAGACCTGCTCCGAACCATAAGACCACAGACTACACATTGTATGGGGCCGGAATTGCTCCTATTCCGCTTGTTAACCTTATGTTGCCTATGGTGGCCATGTTGTGAGACAGTGTGTTTTTTAAGTGCTCGTTTATGTGCAAACACAGAGCTGCAAGTGTCACAGGGGTAGTATGCTTTAACTTTTGGCTTTGTCTGGCTATCTGTGGGCTCTTGGTAGTCAGTTCCTGTATCAATTAATACCTCCGCGTTATTTTTTTTCCTTTTCTTCTTTTTAGAATAACTGTTATTCCACTCATCAGCAAGAGATACGTCCAAACTATTATCATTTATGGCTTCTAATTTGATCTCTTCCTGCTTGATATTAAGATCGGAACTCGCCTGAACGTCGATGGTTACCGTCTTCAGTGCTGTATCAGAGGTTTCGCATTTGGTGACAAACTTGTAAGATATGTCCAACTCCTGAGCACAAGCATCGCACATGGAGTCCGGCAGCCCGTCTCCTTCGTAGATGAGTATGGGAACGCATTTCGTTATTCGGTCGCAATAAGGTACGTCGTCTTGTTTGTCAAACAACGATATTACGCCGGGGTTGTTGAGGCACAATCGACATATTTTGGCATCCATATCTAAGTTTACACTAATTATTTTATTTAGAACATCAAATACAGTGATGCATATCACAAATCACGTTCAGTTATAACGATAAAGGATATTTAAGGACCTAGATACATGGTAGGTATTATTCAATAAACAACTTTGTTTACAAATTACAGCGGTCAGCGATTGACATTTGACATAATGTAGTTGTCTTTTTCAATTTGTCCTCATAAATGCAAAGGATTTGATATTAAATTTAACGTTGCGACTTACACAGAACGTATGGTTTATAAAATTTGTATTTTAATTATTATCTTACTAAATAAGTAATATGTCAATACGATAAATTATGTTTTGCCCTCTGTTGGTAATTTGGTTAAAAAGGAGATCGACTTATGTTTTATTTATGAATTGTGATTAAGTAGGTATAGCGATTAGTGAATTGTGGCTGTGTGTTTATAACATGTTTATAATCACTAGGTCTATGACATTTGAGTTTGGACTTGACTTATTATGACAGTTCGGACTCCTGAGTTTTGTTTTGGCGAATTTATTTGCAGTCTGCAGACTTCGCATAATGTTTATATTGTGGGTGTATAAATAGACTCATATTTGAATTAACTGCCTAAATAAAAATAATAATATGGACTTCAAAGTCTGTCGATTATGCTGTGAAAACGAAGCCACATCTTACATCTATCAAGCCGGTTCAAATGATGTTGCAATTAGTGCGAAAATTATGTATTGTTGTCCAAACCTTAAGATTAGTGAAGATGATGGATTACCTGCCTACGTATGTGTCGCTTGTGAACAGGAGCTTCATGTATGTTACCAGTTTGTGTTGAAATGCGAGGCGGCAGAAAAGAAATTGCGGTCACAAACACATAATTTTGCGTTAAATCCTGGCACCCATTACAGCGATTATGAAGCAAAAGTCGAGATAAAACTGGAACTAAATGAACTAGATGATCATCAAAATGATGACGTGCACAACGGGGATCCGCCAGACGACAGTCGCGAGGTGGAAAACTGTGTTGTACAAGAACAAATTAAGATAAAAAGAGCTTATAAGAAAAGAACTTCATACAAATCCAGTGAATCGCTAAAATGTACTGAATGTAGTAGAATATGTGCGCACCCGTCAGCACTCGCGGCGCACATGCGAGTTCATACTAATGAGAAACCATATTTCTGCACTTTGTGTGACAAGAGATATAAGGATGGTAGCAATTTAAAGAGGCATATAAATAGGAACCATCATTTACAGAGGGAGAGAAATTTTGTGTGTGAGCATTGTGGTAAGGGATTTTACTCTAGAAGAGATATTAGGGTTCATATGAGGACACACACTGGTGAAACACCATATGTGTGTAATATATGCTCTAAAAGCTTTGCTCAAACAAGTACTTTATTGCGGCACAAGTTGCGACATGCCGGTACTAAGTCACATTCATGCCCCACATGTTCTAAAGCTTTCTGTACCAAGGAGGAATTACGTAATCACATGATGGTGCACACAACGGAAAAGAAGTTTTCATGTCCAATATGCAAAATTGCATTTAAATATGCCAACAATGTAAGAAAACATTTACGAATGCATTCAGAACCAAACAGATTTGTCTGCAACCACTGTGGACGGGCATTTAATTTAAAAGGAAACTTGAAAATGCACATTGATCGGTTACATTCAGAAAAGTCTGGATTTTGTAATATTTGCTGCAAGAGCATGTCAAATATTGAGGTGCATATGTGGCGACATACTGGACAACGTCCCCTGAAATGTGAACTGTGTTCAAGCAGCTTCTTTGAACAGAAAGCATTGGGTCGCCACATGAACTACAAGCACAAGCAGACAGAAAAATACAAGTGCCATGCTGAAGGCTGCTTGATGGGTTTTCCTTCTAAACCAATGCTGGATGTACATACAGCTAAACTTCACAGTACTGACATTCCATTTCCATGTGACCGTTGTTCCCGTGGGTTTTACAGGAAGAATGATCTAGCCAGACACAAGATTGGCACACACAAAGAAAGACTGTTATAACTTTTTTACCAATTTTTATGTTCAGTGATACATGAATCTAGTCTTGTAATTTAATTGCATTATAATAAATTATGTTAGCATTCCATTTTAAATATATATTTGTCTTTTCCTTAGTTTTGAAAATGCATTTTCAAATTGGAATTAATGATGTTGTTTGTTTGTATGCTGTCATAATTTGATTTTTCTTCCATATTAAGATAATCATGTTTTTGGACACAGCATAATGTGGTGGTATTACTTGAGTGGTTACTTCAGGATCTGCAGATTCCCTCTTAATGTGCAAAGTGCCCAGTGACTCTGATAGTCTTTCAAAGTCACCTCTTACGACACATTGAGCATGCTGTGGTGGACTTTGTCCCCTTAACATAAAAATTCAACAACAATAATAATTTATGTTATTAATGGATTATTTATTTTTCCAAAAAAATAGTCCTTTTTTATAGGGATCGCAATTTACCTTTAGATTGAAAAGTATAATTTGTGTATAGGTTTCTTTGTCTGCGGGTTATGGAATCCAGATAATTGACTGAATGAATTACAGATGATGGCTTAAAAAATATTTTTTGCACTGATGTCTCAATGTGATTCTAATGACTGAATATTAGTACTCTCCTTAAATCAAAGTTTGACAAATAATAAAGATTGAAAATTAATTAGGTACTGATTAGTGTAATAACAATAACATAATGTAATAAGAATTTATTTACATTGAATATAAAATAAAACCAGCATATATGCTATACAATATTTATTCTTAGTGCTGATGAATATCATGATTGAAAACAAACCGTATCACAGTCCGCTACAGACAACCGAAGCTTACACAAAACTCGAACGTCTCGTCAGTACAGTACATGCGGTTTTGAGTAAAACATCTGTGGGCTGCGTATAAACTCTGTCAAGGGAAACATTTGCAAGTCCATCGATTATGTGACAATGGCAACTCAACGCCGCCCGTAGGTGGTTATAAAAATCGCCTATTTAATATTGCACGACTGTAACAGAATAACATTTTGTGACATTAAAAACAATTTATAAAATATACCAGGGCAGCATACCACTGCGACACAATCGACATACAGCGACTCGTTAAATCAATAATTATGGACCAAATAACACCATTATACATCATCAACACTCTCGTTTGTACAAAACAATAACCCTTACATCATTATAAATACATTAATAATTCATTATTTACATCAATAACATTAACTTCTATATCTTTGCGTTTGTAAATAAAAAATTGCACACGTTACAATCAGATTTTTGATCCAGTCAAAAGATTGTTGAATAAAATTATTCAAATATATATTATTATAAAAAGAAAAAAAAAACCGCTCGCGTACTGAATAAATAACGCGTTCATCAGTCAACAATTTACAACTAGGTTTAAAGCTAAAGGCGTTTTGTTGCATGCGGTTTTCGCGCGCGGTGCTCAAACCGTCCGTGCTCGTAAACAATGCTATTTCCAATGCTCGTCTGCTATGAGACACGAATTTGTTGGCCTAAATACAGACCGATATGTACTGCGTGCAAAAACATCGGCACGCAAGCAACGCACGTTATAAAATAGTTTAGAAACACGCTCGCCTTGTGTCAACAGTAAGGTACCCACTACGCCTGCCGATATCGAGAGACGCAGGCTCCAACAATAAGTATACAACTCTACATGAAAGTATACAACGTTAATTTTGTCGAAGTGTTTTGGGCTAAAAATCAAACCTTAATTTTCAATAGAAAAGGAAAAACTAGCACAAATATTTCATAAGACACCGATGAACGAATACAAATAAATTAGGGTAAGAAAGTCACAGAACTATCGAACATAAAACCATCTCTCGATATCGACAAACGTTTATCATGATTGGTAATTAGGCCGTTATCGATGCTGTCCGCATCTAAGCGAGTAAAGCTAGGGTGAAGATGTGTGTCTGTGAAAAGCTTCCCCTAGCTGGACAACTAAGAAATAAACATTCTGAACGTTAGCACCAGAGAAACGTCGAATACATCAGTACGCAATGTCGAGTCGATGTCACCGATTTTACACTATCACATACACGCCAACATTTAAATAATTGTGACTAATAAAATGCACATGCTTTACATATAAAAAGCCTTTTAACTATAAATAAATTTGCATAACCCCTCGACGCCTCCACGACCGAAGGTCGAGTCTGGACATCAAACATGAATCTCATTTCCATCATTTACAAATATATAATTTGTATAACGTAAAATATATAAATAACAGGGCACTGCCCGACGCAAACCCAGTC
Organism: Theretra japonica; assembly: GCA_033459515.1. Classification (NCBI taxonomy): domain Eukaryota; kingdom Metazoa; phylum Arthropoda; class Insecta; order Lepidoptera; family Sphingidae; genus Theretra; species Theretra japonica. The sequence continues at coordinate 301,251 of CM065944.1, forward strand.
AAATAAAACTAAATAAATTTCATTCTGAAATCATCTAACAGTCCTTAAATATACATATATCGATACTGCTCGATGGCAGAAAACAATTAGTCAAACGTCGATAAATACTATCGATAATCGACACGTGAACTCGATCATTCGAGTTCGTCACAACAATTACACATTGCGAATCATAGATTCTGCACATATCAATGTCCGGGTTTCACGGGCCAAATGTTACGGATGACAAATGGCCGGTCTCTATAATCAATCTATCCCTACAAAAATTTAAACGGCTATCCTTAGTGTATTTCGATGCTGATTTATAGATAAATGGGTAAGATAACCAAATTTGTATCTTTGTTTATTGAAGCGTAGAATTGCATCGACATAGTAATGGTAGCAATTTGAACTTGTTAAAAGTTTATAGAGACCGGTCAAAAGTCGATAGCCACGATATCCCTAGTATGTAGTATACGCTACTCCGCGTGCGGTAGCGCATGGGTGTTGGTGTTAGTTGATGGCCTGCTCCGTCATCTGCAGACACAGCGCGTCGAGCGAAGAGTAGTCGTCGTGCGGGGAGGCGGGGGAGGCGGGGGAGGCGGGCGCGGCGGGGGAGGCGGGGGTGAGCGGGGGCGCGGCGTGCGGCGGGCAGGGCGGGTACGAGTGCGACTTGGGGCGCGCGCCCGGGCTCCACACGCGCTTCGTCACGCACTTTGAATACCCGTTGTGAGGACTCATGCGCCATCTGAAAATACAATCAATATTAAGGTTATCAAACACTAACGACAATTCAATTCAATAATAGAACATTCACAATCACTCTAATTAATTCAAAATATTTATGTCAAAATGTAGCTTAGTTCGATAGATTGAAATGTATCAATTCAGAAAAGAAAAGAATGGCAGTGTTTGTAAAATGATGACTAATATGATGTTTTTCACATGCAGGCTGCTTGAAACGAGTCGATTTGGAGACTGTGACTGAAGAGAGAGATATCTTCCGCGACGTGCTCGATCTTTGTATAAATAGCTGTAGGCACTTAAGTTTGGATTTACTGAACAGATAGATATAATAGTTACCTGGGCTTGGGTCCCCGGCGGCTGAGCGGCATGTCGCTGACGTGATGGAAGAACTGTCGCGGCGGCAGGCGGTGGCGCAGCCGCTTCAGTGCTTCTTGCATCTCCGGCGCCGCGAACGCTTCGTGGTGGAGCGCCTGAAAGATGCAATATAAACATATGTTGCGATTACTGTCGGACAGCGACATCGGTGTGAGCGGTGAGTGAGTAGTGGTTCCTACCTTCTCGACGAGCCAGCAGTGCAGCGACATGGGGTCGACGGGCGAGTCGTGCTCGCAGTCCTCGCTGCGCGCCGGACACGCGCCGCTCGCCGCGCGACAGTGGCTCAGGCTCTTCGACGCTGCAAACACACCTCTCTTAACATCAACTTATTCTTACTATTAGGCTAAGTTCATATGAGCACATGACACCATAAGTACGCGCGGCAGTGTGGCATCAAAAAGCAGATCGATAGACACAATATCGTCTTATAAGTTCATTTTTCACTGATTTGTACGTACATCCGTCTCAAACCGCGCGCATCAACTGAACAGGTCAATACAAGTTTATACAACTTGAACCGCGCGGCAGCACGCGGGCCGGCTCGGTACAAGATTTTGCGCGCGGTTCGCAGCGTGCCGCGCGGTTATGTGAACAATACACATTGTTTAGTTTGATCTTGTACCGCGCGGTTAATAGTTCCGTGGTCATGTAAACTTAGCCTTATTTCAATAATTCAATCAAGTCGTGTGCTATTTCCAATTTAAATTTGTCGACATAATACGCGCAGTTGATTGCCAGCCGGCTTTAAAACGAAGGGCATCAACCTGCACCGAGATACATGTTTGCGGCTCACAAATATTATTGTTGAGTTTGGAGTTTCCGACTGAAAAATGTCTTCTAATTCCCAAGACAAAAGTATGAGTTTGTCTTCAGTACTTATGGTATGAATTGAATATGTAGTAAGTTCAACTGAGCGGGCTCAGTAGCACGGCGCGAGGGCGCGCAGCATGTGCAGTGTGTACAGAGTGTGTACTGCGTGTACGTACCCAGTGTGAGCGCGCGCACGAGGGCGGCGGGCAGGTCGGTGGCGGGCGCGAGCGGGCTCAGTAGCACGGCGCGAGGGCGCGCAGCATGTGCAGTGTGTACAGAGTGTGTACTGCGTGTACGTACCCAGTGTGAGCGCGCGCACGAGGGCGGCGGGCAGGTCGGTGGCGGGCGCGAGCGGGCTCAGTAGCACGGCGCGAGGGCGCGCAGCATGTGCAGTGTGTACAGAGTGTGTACTGCGTGTACGTACCCAGTGTGAGCGCGCGCACGAGGGCGGCGGGCAGGTCGGTGGCGGGCGCGAGCGGGCTCAGTAGCACGGCGCGAGGGCGCGCAGCATGTGCAGTGTGTACAGAGTGTGTACTGCGTGTACGTACCCAGTGTGAGCGCGCGCACGAGGGCGGCGGGCAGGTCGGTGGCGGGCGCGAGCGGGCTCAGTAGCACGGCGCGAGGGCGCGCAGCATGTGCAGTGTGTACAGAGTGTGTACTGCGTGTACGTACCCAGTGTGAGCGCGCGCACGAGGGCGGCGGGCAGGTCGGTGGCGGGCGCGAGCGGGCTCAGTAGCACGGCGCGAGGGCGCGCAGCATGTGCAGTGTGTACAGAGTGTGTACTGCGTGTACGTACCCAGTGTGAGCGCGCGCACGAGGGCGGCGGGCAGGTCGGTGGCGGGCGCGAGCGGGCTCAGTAGCACGGCGCGAGGGCGCGCAGCATGTGCAGTGTGTACAGAGTGTGTACTGCGTGTACGTACCCAGTGTGAGCGCGCGCACGAGGGCGGCGGGCAGGTCGGTGGCGGGCGCGAGCGGGCTCAGTAGCACGGCGCGAGGGCGCGCAGCATGTGCAGTGTGTACAGAGTGTGTACTGCGTGTACGTACCCAGTGTGAGCGCGCGCACGAGGGCGGCGGGCAGGTCGGTGGCGGGCGCGAGCGGGCTCAGTAGCACGGCGCGCAGGCGCTCGAGCGCGCGGCCCAGCGCGGCGGGGGAGGCGCGGGGGGCGAGGGCGCGCAGCTCGGCCTCCACGCCCGCCACCACGCCGCCGCGCTCCGACAGCTTCTTGATGGACAGCAGCAGCTTGTGCCGCGCGCCTTTTGTCACGCCTGCACATACACACCTCTCATACTCGCATTGATTGTACTAGGTGGAGATAGAAACACTTTTACTTATTGTTATTGAGCTACATTTCATCTGCTATTTTGCATCGAGAGTTGAGAAAGTTTTTGAAATCATGTTTTTGGAATTGCCAATCTCTCTTAAAACTATAAATAGAAGTCAGTGTACATTATGATCACAATTTTTTTATTTCAAGATGAAGGTGATTTATTAGTTATAAATAAAAAAAGGATAAATTAATAATACATACTTAACTATTTTCAATTATGTCGTAGAATATAAAATAGAACTCACCCAATTTCTCCAAATATTTCTCATCCATGGCCATCATCTGTTCGTAGGTGATGTTGGTGAAGAGCCACACGTACTTGTGCAGGCGCAGGCTCTTGAGCCACTGCGCCACGGTGGACATGCCGGGGTGCTCGGCGAAGTTGTTGCAGCGCAGCTCGTCCAGGCGCGTCTCGCTGCCCGTGGTGCCGTACATGATGCTGATGGGCCGGATCTGGCTCAGGCTGTGCTCGCTGGACAACGAGAAACTGCGCGGCTTCTGCACGAACGGCTCGTCGCTCAGGTTCTCCGCCGATGACGACATCTGCATGAAGTTCGTCGAGGGAGGCGTCAGGCTGTTCGACCTCTGCGACTTAGGCTGCGCTATCGCCACGTCGAAGTTTAACTTCTCTCCGTCCAAACTAATGTCGACATCTCTGCCGTTTTTCGAGAAGGATTCTTGCAGGAGTTCTGTGCTGAACTGCTCCATTGGGTCCAGGATGCCTCTGAATTCTACGTTTTTACCGATTGTTCTGCGAAATGGGTTGGTTGAAGACCAAATGTTTGTGTCTGGGAGGAGACACGGGTCTATCCGTTGCTGCCAAACACTTTCTGTATTCCTGTTCCCGGAAATGTGGTTCTCTAAGTAGCGCAGCCACTGTGTCAGTGTTCTATAAACAAAACAAAACTTTGTTACGCGTCAAATGAGTCAATATTACAACTATGTAGTGGTGTTTATTTCAGGGGCTAAATAAATCAGAGGTCAGATAAATGTCTTCATAAATAATTGTTATCTATACATTGTAAACAGATTTCCTTCACAATGGCAGTGCATTTAATTGACTTACACCATTGGTTTCATTGCCAACAAATCTAGGTTTTCTAAAATTTTAGAACCCTTCTGTAACTATATTTTGAATCGGCCGGATTGAACAGAAGAGCAATGTGACGTAGCCGTTTCGGTTTTTGTTTATTCGCACGGTCTATAATCGCCACATCCCTTCTTTTTCGGTTTATTTTTTATATAGTTATCACTTCATCATAGGTATTCATAATATGAGACAGGGATCTCTTAATATCAGAAATTGTGTTTGCTATTTGTCAAACCTATTCGCATAATGTGTCAGATTAATAATTAAACAAAACACATTTTCATACAGTACAGACAATATATTTAAAATTACTAAAATGAATAGATTTTTTAAAATTTTATTTGGTACAACTCAGATGAAACAGAAATATGTTGGTATTCATTACAAAGTTGCTCACAAATTGGGGCATGTAAATGTGGCACACTATTTAAAATTCATTATCCAATTCTTGACAATGTTGTTAAAATCCAGCATTTTAGTAAACATCAATACATAAATAACCAAAGCACTATTTTATAACAAAGCTTATACATATGCTAGGTTTATATGCAATAAAGCTTCAACCAACTGACTCAAGCAAAAACCACTCTTTCAAATATGAAAATAATAATAAAAACTTTCCAACTTTTCCAAATAGCTTGTGCAATTTAAACATACCTTACTACATGTTTTAATATTTCTCAATTAGCAAGTTGCACTGATCATTAAAAGTTTTGGCCACTTCTAGAAGACACATGCACTTGTAATATGGCAGTGAGCCAGTATTCAAGAAAACATAAGTATGTAATTCTGTTTCTCCACCTATATTACACACCAAAGTTGGCTTGGTGCAACACAAACATGTTTATTGGTATATGGTTTAATTACGATTACAACTAAAACTTGTATAGTATAGTTTACCCCTGTATACATGTGAGTATCGAAAACAAAAAGCTGTATATTTATACATATAGAGAAGTGGGAAATAAAGTAGTTTTAAGTGATGGATAGTGTACAATGAATTCCCTTATTGCTGGTTAATAGCAGAATTCCTGCCAGTCTTTGACGGGTTCAGAGACTGGGATATGGAGAATTGAACAAAGATATAGCAGGATATAGTGAAAGAGTTGCCAATTTTGGTATGAATGAATCATAACAGCAAACTAATATATCACATCAGATTTTACATAATAGTTACATTAAAAATTGCTGTTGAGTTTGCCTCTTCATATAGTAATTAACAAAAGCTGCCTACAAATTTTCTGTACCCCATCATTTCTTTTCAAATATTAGATTCTTGGGTGAAATAATAGCATCCACATAGGCATAATTACTTTGAATTATTGAAGTGCTTTATGACTGTATGTATTGTCAGCTGTAGATATCTAAACACACATTCACCAAATGTTTCAAATTAAGCATTTTTAAATATTGACAGTGCCAAACCAAAAACAAACTGTGATTTGGTCATAATATGTAGTAAAATAACACAGAAGTATGGCTGATGTGCCCGCAAATCATAATATAGTTAAGTTATAATTGCAATATGTTTAAATATAAAGTAGGAAATACTATAAAATCATACTCTCAATTGCACAATATGATAAAAATTGTTTACCTTTGATCATTATGTGTGAGTGCAGGATGTACTAGTAAGTATGACAACAGTTGTCTACACAACTCTGGGGCAACTGATGCTCTCCTCGGAGCATCCACACACCGCTGCACAAGTATTGGCATAGAATTTACATATATATCCTTAGCCCTCTCATTGTCAGTGTTCAGTAACGGCAGAAGTGTGAGTAGCTGGCGAAGACGTTCACCTCCTGATGAACAAACATTACATTTTCAGTAATCAGCAGTTTTCAAAAAAAAAACTTACCAGATGTTCAACATAATAATTGTAATTATTCTGATTGGATTCCAAAGTAATTTATATCTATAACAACAGTATTTCGTACTTGTAGAATTAACGGATAAAATTGTGATAATTGAGGCATTTCGAGTGCATTAGCCATAGATTTACGTTACGAAAAAAGTAAATTTAAATATTTTTTTCGACATACCCTCGTCGTCGTCGTCATCGGCGCGCGGCGTTAGCAGGCTCGCCAGCAACACCTCGTCGTTGGCGTCGCGCTGCAGGCGCTCGTCCTCTACGTGGTGGCGCAGTGCCGCCTCCACCGCGCGCTGCACCAGGCGCAGCCCCGGCCACGGCACGCGCCGCGCCAGCACGCACGCCGACACCGTGCGCTCGCAAGCACCCCATTGCTCGAACACTGTGGCCACGCCGCCCAGCTGCTCATAGAAAATGCCGTTCATCGCGACAACACCATAGCACACGACCCACAGATTTGTTTGTGTTCCACACGTCAATGACAGCTGATGTCCGACACCACTTCAGCTAGTTCTCCATGCACTGCGCCTTCTGCGGGCGATGTTGGAGGTCAAATGTTGGCGGAACCACGCTCCGCGCGCGCTGGTTTTATTGAAAAATACAGGTAGATTGAAAAACATGAAATTTGTTTCGATGGTCAAGCTGATTATCAAAATCCAAAATGGCCGACCACAGATAACAAATGGCACTTTCTTAATTTAGTGATAATGTGTTTATTGAATAACTAAGCTCATATTAATCATATAATAAAAACTGGCTATATTTACAACAATCACAAATTATGTATTAAAAATAATAGCATGGTTTAATAATTTCATTGCGTATTTGCGCCATCTAGTACACAATGAAAAAACTTATTATTTACTGGTGGTAGGTATGCCATAAGTGTGAGGCCGCCTGGGTAGATACCACCGCAATGTTTATTTCTTCCGCCAAACAACAGTTTAAACTCATTGTTGTGTTCCGGTTTGAAGGACATTGTAGCCAGAGTAACTACTGGACATAATGAGACTTAACACCTTAGGTCTTAGGATGGCGAGCTCTGTGGAACGCCAAACATTGCTTTGCATTTCATGGTGTTGTTTGGTTTTGCTACTGTCCATGAGCGGTCATATCGCTTGCCATCAGGCGAATGGCATGCTCGCATCACCATTCAATGTAATAACAAAAAGAGTTATGAACAGCGAGCGAATAGTCGTGATTTTGCTTTTGGTCACTAGGTTGCGCTATAATCGCTTTGTTGTGAATTTTGGAGTAAGTAGGTGAATGTTTTATCAATATTATCCATCTTCTATCTATTCATACATGTAAGATTTTTTCAAATGGGATTGGAGGGCCAAATTCGAAACTATGAGGGATATCGAAAAATGCTGAAATGGAGTTACTTATTGATTTTTATAAGATTGCTTAACTGGTGACTTTGATAATTTTTTACTATTTTCGTATTTTCATAAGATTGCTTATTTTGGAAATTCAATAAAATTGCGTAAAATAAGAAAATTTATGAAAATTCGAAAATAGTAAAAAAAATCAAAATAACTAATCATAATAAAATTCAAAATAAGCTGTCTTATTAAAATTAAAAAATAAGCAAATATATGAAAATGTTAATAAAGTTTCGTTATTTTGATTTTTTATATATTTGCATATTTTTTTGAATTTTTTATAAGATTACTTATTTTACAATTTTGTCGACTGCTTATTTTAGAATATTAATAAGGTTCCTTATCTTGGAATTTCAATAAAAAAGTTTATTTGAGTGGTATTTTAATAAGATTCTTTGTTTTGGAATTTTGATAAAGTTGCTTGTTTACAGATACAACTTACTAGGTCGGCATGGTAGACTTATCTATAATAGAGCATATCTATTTATTATCTATGATTAAAATTGCCGAAGAGTGTAACGTATATTGAGCTGATATAAGTACCTACCTCTAGAAGATCTTAAAATTTTGGACTGAAATGTTTCTAGAACTGAATTAGTTTCGTGGCCTAACTTAGATGCTCTCAATTGTAGAAAAGGCCTGTGCCCAACAGTAGGACATATAAAGGTTGAGACATAAAGACAGACAAACAGATTGATTTCCTATTTCTTTCAATATATTCATGCGTAACATTCTGTTATATTGCAAAAATAGATATCAAATGGCACTACAAATTCAAAAAGCAATGCATCTACGTAATAAAACGTCAACAGCACAATAAGAATGTGACCGCCGTGATAAAGGGTTTGGCGGGAAATAACAGGCGCGTGACAATTGCACCTTGCGAAATATCGAATAACTTTCTACTTTACATCACATAGTTTTTTTTTTTTTCTTCTGTTTTTGGCTTCGTACTTCTTGTACATATAGCCAATGTCGAGTATAGCGATATTGACAAGCTTATTGGACTCAAAGGTTTACGGAAAAGGTAAAGGTAGGGAAACTATTTGATTTAAGATAAACGGAAAGGAATGTGGATTAAGTATCTATCAGGAGAGTTTTTATGAAAAAGGATGGAGAAAAGGAAAAAACGATAAATGTGTCTACGCAATAAATAGACAATATATGTCAATTTAACAAGACAAAAAGAAAATAAAAAGTAATAATACCATATTAAAGATAAAATAAAAGAATATAAAATTAAATTTTTATATTATTGCTAATGAAAAATAATGCTATACATTTATATACAGGAATGTCATTACTACTAAGAAGAGTGGTGATGGAACATGGAAAAGGAATACGAAGACGAACAAGAGATTTAATAAAGGATGAACGATCATATTTTGTACATGCAAACAGTATGTGATTTAAGTCGCCGACATCAGATTCACAAGAACACATGAAACTATTTATTATATTAAGTTTTGCAAGATGAGCGGGAGAACAAGTGTGACCAAGTCTAGATCTTATCAATATGGAGGTTTCCAGTTTCCCAAACTTGGCCTTACAAAACCAAGGTTTTGTTGGAATATCTGGCTGAATGCAAAAGTAATAGCGGCCCTTAGTCTGTGCACTAGAACACCAAGCTGCAGTCCATGAATCCCGAAGAAATGTTTTCGGCAAAGATAAAAGATCAATACTGAAGTTTTTAAAAGGAAACAAATCCCCACAGTGTACCGCTTCCTTGGCAAGTTTATCGGCAGCATCATTACCATGAATTCCCGTATGACTAGGAATCCATCCAAAAACTAGTGAGTAGTCCATGGATATACACTTGAATGCTAATTCCCTAATTTGGAAAATAATCGGAAGCATAGTATTATTTTTAAAAGGAAATCTTGCAATGGCCTGAAGTGCACTTAAAGAATCCGAGAAAATAATTGCTTTTTTGAGTTTAAAAGTTAGAATGTATTCAATGGCCTTTAGAATACCAAGGCATTCACCAGTAAATACTGATGCTTCCGGAGGAAGTCTTATTTTTTGTACAATGTTATACTGGGAATGGAAAACACCGATCCCAACACATTGAGAAGGAGATAATTTAGAAGCATCTGAGTACAAATAATGGAAGCCCTCAAAGCCAGCAAGAAAGGAATTAAAAGAAACTCTAATATTTGGAGAGTGTTTATCAACACAATGGAATATAATTTCAGGAGAATAAGTTAAGGATTCATAAGTATTACTAAATAAAGGGAGAGTACCAGAGCGATGAGTGGGAGCAGACAGGGATTGAAATTTTTGGTAACTTTTTATGAGACAAGGAAGAGATTTAAAGTTACAATAGCCGGAGTTAACTTGTGTTTGGAAGGACTCAAGTAATGGAATGAGTGGATGATTTGAGAATTGGATAATTCTAAACAAATATCTGTCGGAAAGAAACTGTCTCCTAAGGAAAAGTGGAGCTTCACCACATTCTACTTGTAGGGCATTTATAGGGCTGGACTTCATAGCCCCTGAAATGATACGCAATGCTTTAGATTGCAGCCGGTCTAATTTTCGAAAAGCATTAACATTACCAGGCTCTAAGAGAAAGGTACCATAATCAAAAATACTTTTGATTATGGCATTATAAACAAGCTTTAGTGACCAAGGATGACTTCCCCACCAAACACCAGATAAACATCGTAACATATTTATTTGTCGCTCGACTTTATTTACTACATGTTCACAATGAGGTACTCCAGAAAGATTGGAGTCCAAAATAACACCCAAATAATTGAAGTTATTTTTATTTGGAATCTGAACGTCATCGTACAAAATATTTATAACAGGGGGATTTCTAGCACGCGAAAATATCATTGCTACACTTTTAGATGGGGAAAGGTCTAAACCATTAGTATAAAGCCATGATTTGAGGGAATGTAAAGAAGTATTAAGTGCACAACAAGAATTTGTAACAGAAGGAGAAGAACAGTATAAAAGAATGTCATCTGCATATTGTAAAATCTGAGTTTCTTTATTAATACAAGAGGCCAAATCGCAAGTGTAAATATTATAAAGTAGGGGACTAAGCACCGAACCTTGCGGCAGACCTCTCCATACCACCCGAGATAAATAGTTATTCTCCGGAGATAACAATAGAATCGTCCTTTCATGTAAAATATTGAGAATAAAATTACTTAGTTTTATAGGAACTTTAAGACCATATAACTTGCTTTGTAGAATTGATATTTGTACATTATCATACGCAGATTTGATGTCTAAGAAAACAGCAACAGTACTTAAATTTTTCGAGAAAGATAATCTTATGTCCGAAGTAAAGATACTTAGGCAATCTAAAGTACTTTTGCCTTTACGAAAGCCATATTGTGAATTTGATAATAAATTTTGATTTTCCACATACCACTCTAAGCGATTTTTTATTAAGTGTTCTGATAATTTTATTAGAACGGAAGATAAAACTATCGGGCGATATGAAGAAGGATCAGATGGGATTTTATTAGGTTTGAGAATTGGCAACACTATTTGGCGTTTCCATTCTGGTGGAATATTTCCTGTGCACATTATGGAGTTAATAATATTTAAAAAGTACATAAGAGAATTGTCACTCATATGAGAAAAGAAAGAGTAAGGAAAGCCGTCTATACCAGGGGCTGAATCCGTTATATTCATTATGATACCTTTTAATTCAAATATTGTGAAAGGGAGATTTAACAATGAGTGGGATTCATGAATTGATTTTAAATTTTCAGAAATTAAGGGAGGAGGGAGGTGAAGAGGATTATGTGGTACCCAAGGTGGAGCAAGTTTATCCATAAAGATGCAAGCTACAGATTGAGAAATTTGAGGAGATGGCACGTGAGAAAGAGAAGACCTGAAACGTCTGATGTTGCGCCAAACAGTTGAAGGATGGGTGTTTGGTGAAATAGTAGAGCAGAAGTTATGCCAACCTGCAGTTTTCTTTCTTTTAAATAATTTTCGGGTTTGAGCAATTATTAATGAAAGAGAAGCAAAATTTTCTGGAGACATGTTATGATTGTATATCTGCTCAGCTTTCTTTCGCTTTTTAACAGCCTCCAAACACTCAGAGTCCCACCAGGGAGGTAAGGGTATTTTTCTATGTGCTGATGTTTTTTTGGGAGGAAAGATGTTGTCAGCTGCTGATGTTAATACATGAGAATAAGCCTCAGCACAAACATGTTCATTACCCTCAGTTACAATAGGAAGAGACTGAATCAGACTGTCTACCTTTTCTCTAAAATTATCCCAAAGAGTACTAGATCTTGATGGTATTTTGTATTTCAAATAAGGTTTTTTGTGAGATTGGAAAGGGATATTATGCAAGAATGGATAAGATATTTTAATAGGGAAATGATCACTGCCAAAAGAAGAGGAAAGAGGAGACCAGGAAAGAGAGGATGCCAAATTAGCAGAACATATAGATAGATCCACAGCACTTTGATTAGAATGGATGGGGTCATTTCGACGAGTAGGGGCACCTGTATTTAATGTACATAAGTTTTGTGAATCTAATATATCTAATAGAGCTTCACCATATGAATTAGATAATGAACTACCCCAAGATTGATGGTGACAGTTAAGATCACCAAGAATAAGTATAGGTCTAGGAAGAAATTTCAGGAGGTTATTGAATTCATTGAGAATAGAAGAGGAGGGATGAGAAATATAAATAGAAACTATACAAATATTATTTACACTTACAGCTACAATGGAGATTTGATCGCTATGGGAAGGTAAAGAAATAAAGGAGAAAGGGACAGAGTCTCTAATGAGTAAGGCAACACCACCATACCCATCAGGTCTGTCTTCTCTTACAGTGATGTACTTTAGTATTTTCAAAACATGACCATGTTTTAGCCATGTTTCTGACAAAGCAAATACAAAAGGCTGATATTTGTTAATTAAATAAATTAAATCCGATTTTTTGTTAGTTATGCTGCGACAGTTCCATTGAATTATTTTGGACTGATTGTCCATTGTGTGTGGGAATAGAATAGTCAAGAATAGAGGCAACGTGGGACGGTGATATATTGTATTTTGTTAACAGATTAAATAGTGATAGTATAAAGTCTTTAATATCAAATGTTTCTTTTTTATTTCCATCCTTCTTGGGAGAAAGAGCACAACCATTTGATGGTTCAGGCAGTGAATATTCATTGATAAGCTTATTGTGAGCTTGTTGATTGTATCCTTTGGATACGGTAGGAGCAGAACGGGGCTTCAAAAATACAGTTTTTTTATAATTTGACTTAGTTGGTGAAGTTGGGGAATTAATATATGGGGATTTGGGGGAAGTTAATACATCGGCATAAGATTTAGTGACAGGTGGTAGCAGCTTGGACGCCTCCATGTATGATATCGCACTTTGGGCCATATGAGTTTTTATTTGTTTTTGTCTCGAAAATTCGGGACAAAATTTACTGATAGCATAATGATGCCCTGAACATAAGCAACACAATCCATTAGACTCCTCTATGTCACATAGTTCCCCAGCATGGTTTTGCCCACACTTGTAACATCTAGGTTTAGATCGGCACTGTACTTTTGTATGTCCAAACCGACAACAATTAAAGCATTGAATTGTGGGATATATATATAAGTCTACTGGTAGTGCATTGTAACATATAAAAATTCTTTTTGGGAGTATTTGTCCATCAAAAGTCACCACAACTGTCTGGGAGGGCTTCCATGTAACTGAACCTTCTTCATAAGCTTTAAAATTTAATCTACGAATTTTTAAAATGGGACCACAACCTACAGGGACTGACATGTTCTCAATGACTTCCTCAGGAGACCACTCAGCAGGAACTCCTCTTACTAAGCCCATCCTTGTGACATTAAAAGTAGGAATGAAAGCTTTAAAATTATTTTTAATCAGGTTTTCATTGCAAATGAAAGAATTAGCATCCATTGGAGAGGTAAAGGCTAAAGATATTTTGTTTCGCCCAATTCTTTTTACGCTCCCATTAACAATATTTTTAATATTATTCTGTTTTAAGAACTTTCCGAATGCTAGCGGATGCAAAATAGCAGGATCATTTTCAGACGAAATGTTCTTTTGCACGTGAACTATAAAAGGCGCGATATCACTCTTGTCATAAGATTTCCTTCCCACCGTTTGCGCGGGAATTTTTGATGTCGATGAATCAGATGTCTTATTGACATTTTCAATGACTGGTTGCGCCTGCACCGACAATGAACTCGAAGGAACAGTGTCAGTACATCCGCATACAAAAAAAGTATCACTAGCGCCTTGTTTTCTCCGCCTTTTATTGCAGAGCTTACAAACGTGTCGGCGACTTCTTTTTAGCGGCCGAGTTGATGAAGAGCCATCTGTGTCCATGCCCGACTCAGAGGCATATGAACTTTCTTTAGGCAAGCATGGTTCTGAAGTAATTGTTACGAAGCTGCCCGCCGGGGGGACAAATCCCCCCGGATCAGGCGGATCATTCATTATGGACTAAACGGCTTTAATTATTTACAAACACTTACCTAAAACGATGAAAATGTATCTACTACTACTATGAAATGAACTATACTACAAATATATACAATATACTCCACTGATAGAAGTATTTAAATAATCAATAGAAAAAACACGTCCACCAAGTACAAAGTTTCCCGCGCTTTTTTTTTCCATCACATAGTTAAGGGCGATTTTTCATTGACAGTTGGATCATGTGTTGCCAGATGTAACTCAATTTAGTTCCGCTTATATCGATTATATTGGACATAATACGTCCGTTATGTGAACCGCTATTCTACTTGCTCCGTTGTCATGAGGAAATGTGTCTATTAAAAATAGTATATTCGCAACTGTAAGTACATAACTATATTTTTTTATATTTATCCTTTATAAGTCCATATTTATTTCATAAATCTACATACATTTATCTAAAACATAAGTACTTATGATTTTTTATTAGGTTAAAAACTCGTCTACGTTTAAAAGTAGGTACTACAAAAGAAACAATGTGCAATAGAAAGCACAAGGAAATAATTTCAAAAATCTTTGAGATGTTTCGTTAATCCTATTTACCGGTACGTAGAAATTGTGTAACTCATTTTGCATGCAAAAAGTTTGTCATTTACAAAAGGATTGCGTGCAGACAATGCAAATATTTCCTACGATCCGTGAACAAGCACTTTATTCTGGAACAATGATCTTATTTTGTCGCCAAACTAACGGTAACATCTCTTGTTCTAGTTGTGTGGCCTATCGTCAAATTTTGCAAATCATTTTTTGTTTGGTCTTTTTATACTTATATTATTTTAACTGAAGTCATTTATACAGATTTTCTTTTAGCACATACTTATTTATAATACCTACTTTAAGTCTAAATATTTTAATTATTTTATATTTATATGAAAAATATGTATATTATCAATCAATCATGTCATGTTATTTTATCAAGCCCTTCACCGAAAGTACAAATATTCACGACTCTACTTATATCGACGCGTGCCCTTTATTTTTGTTTCCAGTTTCACGTGAGAAACTCAAATGTAATGCTTCAACTTGTTATAAATATATATTTAAATCGGAGTTTCCAAAATCCATTTGGGTATTTTACATTCAGATGGATGACAATATGAAATATGAATTAAAAATGCGTAAGCTACTTCGCTACTGTCCATTCGTCGAAATAATTATGACAATTATTTTTTGCAGTATTTCCTATATCCGCTGTCTATTTTCGGCGTAATGGTCGGGCAAAATGCGTGTCCAGTCATTAACCATTCACACAATCCGACGATGCGTTAACGCCAACTGTCGTAGTGCTAAACCTTGTATTATTAAAGCTAAGCATCCATTGAACTCTCTAGTGGAGGCGACGTACCGACAAGCGCACCAACAGACGTCCACTCATAAGGTGTAATAAAGTTGTAATGTACTCACGATGTAATAAAGTTTGCAGGATACAGGTCGCTGTAGGTTTCCTTGCGAGAAACCTGTATTCAGAAGTGAACTCCCTGTAGCAAAAAATGGTAGGGCATAAAGGGCAGCCGATCTGTCACTAATATATGACGATCCATTAGAGAAAGATCGACTGCTTTTTAACATTTCGGTTATTGTTGTTAAAAGCCTATCAAAAACAATAATCTAGCGTCGACTCTACCAGTAATTGTATTCTTTCAAAAAGTTTTTTTTGAAAGAAATAAGATACTACTACCCACTTTCCTTCAAAATGTTCTACCAAAAATGTTTTTATCAGTGCCTAGTGGACGCTTAGCATTACGTCCACTAGTGTCCCATTCGCCGTATTGTGTACCATTTGGCGTATTGTGCTTAGTGCAATTTCCTACAACCCTTTACTTGACAAATGATCATCCACTGGACGTGAATGAATGTCCATTAGGATACTGAAATTGCGGCCGGATATATCGTGTATTTCTGGACGAGTATAATTAACATTTTTAATTGTATGGCTTTATAAATACGTCGCGTTGGTCGGTAAGGAAGTAAGCAATTGTTCATACAACATTTTGCTTATATTTCGCATGTTCAATGAATAATGCGGGCTTAACTCTTAAAATTACATTAAAACGATATACATATTTCTTGTAATATGTCGGTACTACTAGAAGTAGCTGAGAATGTGCAAAAAATTATTACAAATAAATAAGTGTCGCTACTAAAATAGTTGGCATTTCAGGCGACGAGACCAAAAAGGTATTTAGTTGAATATAAAGTACGTTTTTATTAATTGGAGACCTTTTTTTTATTGCATTTCAATAATTGATTCAGTCTCAACTATAAACGTGATACGTTGCTTTAAAGATCTTTGTAGCGCTTAGCGGACTACACTAAGCCTAGTCCAAAATAGGTTAATAAAACCCTCGAATATATTTCGTAATAATAATGCAACGCGGAAGGGTTTCGCCGAAATGTCCACGTGTCACCCTCGCGCCTTTCATAATATCATCCCCTAAACATTACACGCGAAAATATACCTTATGTGTTTACAATAAGTTTTATATATATGAGTACCTTATGGCAGCTGCGTCCGAGGCAATGTTTATTCCGTAATTTGATATGAATTCGGAGTAAATCCGTTATGTGAGAATTTTGCGTTTACATAATCTGATGAAAGCTTTAGATAAGGGTATCTTGACACAAGGTGTTTATTTGTTATTAAGGCAATACGGTTGAAATACATCGCGAACACCTCTTATTTATGTAACATTTTATTTGATATCTGCGGGTTAAGATGCAGTTAGTCATTACCAGAGAATTGCTGAGCTTCAAAGCTCTGCGTCGATCTCGGCTTGCTGGAATCGTAGCTAGTATGAGGGCGACACAGTCTATTTTAAAACATTAGGACAAGATAATGACAGTTATTAAATATATTCGACAGCCTCCGTGGCGCAGTTGGTTAGACGCCGGCTGTGAAATGAGAGGCCGCGGGTTCGATCCCCGCACCGAGACAAATGTTTGTGAGACCCACAAGTATTTGCTCATGTCTGGGTGTTTTTGAGACCGAAAAGTCTCTCGTAGTTCCTGATGCCCACGACACAAGACTCGATCTTAGTCTCGGTCAGGACTATGTATGTGACTGTCGGGTGTATTTATTATTTATTTTTATTTATATTTTTCTTTCCGTGGATTTAAGAAATTCCTATTCAGGAGAATATTGTTAAATATTGTCGCACGTAGAGAACTGGGTATATTTTGTGTACTTTTTGTAATAGAAACAAGATTTTGAGTCATTGAAAATTTTAATACCCTTAAACATGTATGAAAGATTAACAAAGTATCATATTATGAGTGACTACTTACAATCTGGGTTTAACCATTTGCTTATAAAAAGCTAAAAAATACCTACACTTCTTCTGTAACTATTTTATAAACTAACTATAGATATTATGTTCCTATATCACACAGTGTGGTGTTATAATCAAAACATTAAGGTCAAGTAAAAACGGGGTTTACACTTACGAGTGTAATTATTTAATTTACCGATGCGTATATTTTTAATGAACCTGTGTCCCTTATAAGATCAATAGCAAATTGTTTTATTATCCTAAACTATTACGTTAACTACAGATGGAAAAATGTTTGTTGAAATAACTGTAATGTATAAATATATTAATGACAAAATAAATGGAAATAGTACCAGATTACGCCATTATAGGACACAGGACCATATATTATTGCAAAAGTTTTGATGATTTTCAAATACAGCAAACGATTATTTGTTTTTCACAACTATTATTGTCCACTGACATATTTGTCAGTGGACTTAATTAGCTAATAGACAGGGATGAACCGCCGTAATCACCTTATCATTTGCATAGCTCAAGACAAACAAACTCATTAGTGATCTATCGGACCCATGCATGTGCTTAAATTGATTGCAATCAACCCTCTATTCATCAGTCGTCATCAAGTACAGTTGAACGCGTTCCGGGAACTTCAATTTGCAAAACTGTAAATCAATGCAATCTCCATAAATATTGCAACGTCCCGTTAGGGTTAACCGCAGGTAGTCCAACCCTTCCCTGCTAAAGGGGTACAACAAGCCCCGCCCCTTTTAAGAGTGACCATTAGAGTAGGGACGACCGTCATTTGCAATTTTCTTTCCGTGTGAACAAGTTGTGATCAAGATGTCTCTATGGACGCCGTACGCGCAGGAGGCCGCTCTGGATTTGAGCAAGTCTGCAGTAAAGATTGAGAGGAAGTCTCCGGATTTACCGGTGACAAGCTCCTCGCCCCCAGTCAGTGGATATGTATACCCGTCCACGCAGGAGTGTCCGCAATACTACGCTAATTACCCTTACCCACAACATGTGGGTTACACCATACCTTCGGCATCAATATCACCCGAAGCAGGGTCGTGGGCGCAGTATCAGGCAAACAAACCGCTACCAGCGCCATCACCGCCTGATTCTCCTGACTTCTTCGACTCGGAATCTTTGTCAGACGACGTGGAATACCAAGCTTTTGAGAGAGACGCGTTGAGAGCTATGGCTGAGAAAAACGGCGGTACATTGCTTGGAAACAACCCTCGAATGAGGAGAGCTGTGCAGACGAGCCAGGCGGCTGACGACTCGTACAGGAAGCAGCGAGAAAGGAACAACTACGCGGCAAAGCAGAGCAGAGACAGAAGGAAGCTGAGGGAAGTGCGGCTAGCCTTCCAAGTGACGTATTTAAAGAAGAAGATGGCAGAACTCAGAGGGAGATTGTCGGCTGGCGTTTGTAGCAGATGTCGCCAGATCTGTGACTGCTGAAAAAGAGAAACAAATTATTTAAGTTTACGAAAGTCACAGCTTCGTTTTGTTTTTTAAAAAAATTGTGAATTGTGATGTGATTCTAAGGACTTTAACCAGACGGGTTTTTGAATGTTAAGTTATGAAAATAGACTTAAGTATGTAAAAACTGTAAATATAAATTATTGTAAACGTGTAAATAAATATTTTATAGTGAAATGTGTATGTCAGAGTTTTATAGAATTTATCGCAATAAATTTTGCAACGTATTTGGTCTTTAATTTACCATCACTATCACTGTCTAAACAATTATTTTCAACAAACATTTGTAATAAAAAATATCATTACTTACATACATTAGATATGTACTAATGTTCAAAAGATATGAATCAATGACTATGTATCAATATTTAATACTGACCTAGTTGTTTCATGCGATGTTTATTAAATTATTCTCTTACAGTATGTGCTCATCCACATCGAATATGGCTTGTCGAAAATAATTAATTAGACAATAGTATCAAAAATCAAAATATTTTAGCTTACCAATACAATACAAATATAAGAAACTTCCATAAATAATTGCCAGATTTAAAATCAGTTCGAGCTAATAGCGATATTTTATCTTACTATTCCACTAACACCACTATAAAACTAAATTTCTAAATCCTTGCTTTACAATCACCGCGAATTCGCTAATCGCCGCCATACTAGAAATATTAACTCGATCATAAAGTTTCGAATTTAATCCGTGCATTGTTTTTATTTTATGGCGGCCGATTTTAATCCGACCCCTGTAACTGCAATAGGGAATTAAAAATAATCCGTTATACAGGTCGATTGTAAACAACCTTAAAGGACACTTTAATCCGGCATCAAAGAAAACTGGGAAAATCATACAATCAGTTATTGCAGGGCAAAATAATCCGATTAAGCGTTTGGTCATTTTTGCCAGATGTTTTTCTAATTTGCAAAAAATGTTTTTGAAAAATATTACTCTAATGATTCACTGTCGGTACGATTAGTAGCAACTGCCTCTAGCTAGATAGAAGCATGAAATCTTGCAATAACAATATTCTTGCTCTCGTAAATACATTTTGTTGTTTAGATATAAGTATAACATAAAATTTATTAACCTCTTTTGTTACATTATCTGGTGTTTAAAATAAAGAGTTTTTATTATTATTTATTATTTTAAAGTAAATAAATACACAACAGTCACATACACAAGTACAAAACTGAGAAGGGCGCCAAGAAAGGATGATTAAAAAGGCATCGAATAAGCGATGATTGTTTATTATGTTTATATAAATAGTAAGAGATTAAAAAATATATTTGACTTTCTGCTAATGTCAGTCATTTAGTCCTTCATTTAAAAAAACTCCTTTTTATATAAATCTTTAAAATGTTAATTACGCACCCGACAGCAATGATTCACAAATACAAAATGCTATGCAGCTGACAAGCTCTCGTATGAATGTATTTTTTGTTATGTAAATAAAAATATATTAAAGAAAACATACCTCACACTGTAACCATATTAAACCATACAATGTCGCGAACATACAGGGCTCCTATTGGTGGATATATCAACAAACGCGGCGCGTGCGCTCGCAGCTCCCGCCCTAAGTTTTTTGTCAGTTTTTTACCGCGCTTTAAAGTTGTGAGACGGGAGCGAGGCCGCACTTTTTATTTCCTTTAAAGATATAAACTGTTATTTTTTACTAGCAGTAGCTAATGGCGGCAATAAAATTGGGAGCTGCAAATTGCAATGTCGTTTGTGCAGGTGGTAATTTTTACGGAAGGTGTTGAGTAAATTGTCTATAGGAATTGTAAATAGGTTAATGTTTTATCTTCAGATTAAAATTTAATATATTCATGGTATTACATAGTATTTTTAAATTACACGGCTAAGGCTCAGGCAAAAGCTAACCGATAGCAACATGAATGTACTTAAATCATATTTATTTGGGAGAATGCATGTTTGAATCGATCGACAAATATTTGTATTTACGAGCTATTGGCCAGTAGTACGCTTACCATGGCACGGATCATAATCGATCTGCAGTTTCATCAACATCTTCAAACACAGGACGCATTCAGCTGCTTGAAGTAAGTGTTGTCACTGCGACTTGCTCGAAGTGGCTTTTAACCGGCAACGTCCAAAAACGCCTATATAAAATGTAATGTACCTAATCTTCGCCGTTAGGTTCCCGAATCCTCGTGGCGATCTTATGAATCCGTGGGAGAAATCCAATACGGTAGGTATTTATCTTACGCTACCGAGAAGTATCTCGCCAATCAAGTTGTGTAAACACGGGCACGTGGCTGGAACGGTGTACAGCTTTTCTGTCTTTACTGTTTAGTAAGTTTTTGATTTCATCTTTATTTTTTACTCGTATTGCTCGCGGCTTCACCAGTGTGACAAAAGTCTGGGATACAAATACACTACACCAATTACCTAACCTTTCTTGATAAAGGGACTATAAAACATGAAAATATTTTTTCAATCTAATCAGTAGTTCCTGAGGTAATCGCGTTCAGACATACAAATTCTTCAGCTTGTACATAGAAAAAAATATTAAAAAATTAAAATTTAATGATTAAAAATCATTGTTTTGCGTTATTCTATTACATTCATTCTATTACTTTAATACATTCCCCCCATGTGCAGACATCGATCGGTCACAAATTTATTATATTCGTATGTATAGATTTAAAACAATAGGAGTAAAAAGGAGAGGCTGGGCATATGATGGTAACATCTACAATGCAACGTTAATGATTTCGTCGTCTACAACACTCTTGTCGTAGGTGCATCATCTGCCTCCCGAAATTAGAAGTCATAGGGAAATGAATAGTACAGTAGGAAGAAAGGATTATTGGGTTTTCGGCAACCTCATTCACCTAAATAACATATAAAAAATAAAAAATGGAACTTTATTTTGGCCTTTTATTAATAAATTGCATTAGAAATATTAGGCATCCCTTATATACCGCAGTGGATCAATATTGAGTTAGTTATTGCGTATAGGGGAGCGAATGCCCCAACTCAATTAGTTAACGCAACCCCTCTTGTTGAAATTGTCTTTGTTATTGAGGGTGTGTATATACGTATGTGGGTTTATTATTAGATATCTTCGGTTGTAGATTAAGAAGCAGAATAAAATGAAAGCCACGGAGTCGACTCTTGCTTCGAGACAAAAAAGAGTATTTACTTTTTAATTCATGAGTAGAATGACGTATCTAAGTAAACGAAGAAAAAGCAGTTAATTTTTCGTTACTGCAATAGCAAAAATGACGAAGATTTGGTGGAGTTTCTAAACAATAAGAAATGAACATAACATATTATGAATACCCATAGATAATGTATTTACAACATAGCACCACCCCCAATCGACAGCTATGTAAACGTACAAAAAACTCGACCCACAATTTATTGCGCAACCCGCCCTTTAGGGTCATGTACACATTGCCTATTGTAAAATATCATACAATGAAAAGTAAATGGATCCGTTTAATATTGAACGAAGTATCTATTTATATTTTAATTAAACTAAATACATAACACTTAGTGCTTATAAGTATGATGCCCTGTCACTCTGGTTTCACTTAGTTTGAGCATCACCGGTTTTCCCCATACCTAATTGCCACTTAGCTTAAATTTCAGATGGTGTCTACTGTGTAAGAAACGAGAGGCTGCGATCTCCAAACAGAAATAATTGAGGCCGAAAAATCTCTCATAGTCTTAAATACAATGATCCAGACTTTTTTTGATATTGTGGGGAATTTAATTACCCTGGTCAGACATCTCATAGCTACTCATAGTTTCAGATACAACTTAATAATGTTAATGTGCTGAATGTCCTTTTGAGTGTATTTAGATTGATTGTTGATTTCAATACGTTTTATATCCTTCGAATAGTCGAGAGATAACTTTGTCTAACTTCCAGGCGTCATAAAACTCCCAAGCAACATCCGAAAACCACAGATTTTGTAAACCCTTTCGAAGATTCAACAATCGATAACGGAACGCTAATCCTATGCCTTGGATTGTCACCAAACATATATTTAAATGAAAATCAACCCTAGGATCTTGTGATATAGTTGATTTTTTATAGTAGTGTGTTCACCCCATGTTGCAATCCGTTGCGACACCCTCCTGTGAATAGCGGGGGTTCGATCCATGTATTGTTTGTATATAACGGGTTCGTACATAAGGTTGGTTGGGAGCCCATATTGAGTTATCATGTGTTATTAAAGTTCTCACATTATTTTGGTAATTTTGAGTCACACGAAGAGATAAAGTGGTAAATGTAAATTGTTGTACTGGAAATCTGAAAAATTCTCGAGAAAAGATAAACTTACAGTACTTATAAGTTTACCTGTTATACTTATAAGTAAAATATGTGAATGCGAGTGATAATTAGATATAATAAATACTTAACTTAATAAGCCAGAGTTGTGGTCTGGGATGAGGGATCTAACTCGGGTTAGACCTCTGAGTCGGCTATACATTTCGGCCTCAACTATGATTGCACTGACTTTTTTAGCTATTTTATCCTTATTACTCGATTTTACTGAAATTAGAAGATATTAGTATTTTTATTAATATGAAGAAGAAGAAGAATTTGTACAGTTTTAATAAGAAGATTAAAATTATAATTCGAATGCCGCTCAATATGGCCTTTGGATTTACAGAGTAATAAAATGATATAGTTTTTTATCTTTGCCAGGCCGGATTATTTTTTGGGGTAAATAGATTTTCTTTAAATAACATGGCGGCTTTGAAAGCCAGAAAAATGCATTTAATCCCTTGCATAAAACTAAGAGTTTTAGTTAGTAATAAAATATTATGCGTAAAATATAGAATTTATGACATTTTTGGTTCTTTTAATAAAAACAGATCGTCATGGATTAAAATTAAGCGTACCAGATTCCGATGTAAAGGAAAAGGCGCTATACACCAAAGTTGTTAAATATTCAACTGGGTTTTAAGTATTTATCAGTAGAAAGGTTTGAGATTAAAATTAAACCGAGCATGTTGTATACATAGAATTATTTTATAGAGATAAGTCTAAATACAGTCAGTTTCTTAAATAGGGACGTTTGGGACGTTATTTCCTTTCCTCTACCCGTTTTTATTCTTTCCTGTTCTTATTTCCTTCGCATTTTATGAGGTTGGCAACGCACGTAAGATATTCATGGGTGGCAACTGGCAGTAACCACTTGACACTTACCATATTGTGTCTGTATCGGCCCATATACGCCCCACTGCATGACACGATGGACGTATAGACCACCACGTTGGCCTAGTGCGGGTTGGCGGACTTTACATTCCATAGAAATACTTAAAAAACGCTCTAGTATGCAGGTTACCCCACGCTGTTGTCCTTCACCGTTATAGTGCGTGATGGTTGACTATCAATACACACATGATTTCAAAAAGACAGAGGTCTGCCCTGGAATTTGAACCCGTGACCACCTTGACCATGATGGCAGCGGCGTCTGGTCGATAACACACCACGCACTTACCATGAGGTGAATCATTTGCTCGTATGCTGGTTCTATGCGATAGAAAAAAGTGTTATTTGCGTGTGGTCAGAGATCGTACGGTGTTCAATCAATCTGGACACGTGACAATGACCATTGGCGGTATTATTTATTAGATAATATGTCAGTTACTTTATCTTTTATATTATTGATCGTTGGTTCAACGTCTTCAATGATCTACTCAGGTCTTTGAAATTTTAATTGCAACATTTGCAGTACTTAAATTTTGATAAAAACTAGATACCTTTTTAACATTTTCGCCACTACAAATTTCTGAAATAATAATTACCTATGTGTTAAATGTCATAACTTAAAGAAGCTAAATCTAAGAACCCGGAAATAGCGAGAAATTGAATTTCTACATTATAAAATGAATAATATTCGCTTTCAACAATTATCAGTTTGAGTTCGCAATATCACGTGTGGCCTATGAATTGGAAGATGAAGATTAAAACAATAATTAACATACATAATTATATGCATGCAGTATTTGGCATATTGTTTATTTATTGAGACTGACATCATCAGAATGTACGTAGGTACTATACGGCACGTAGAGTTGCTAAAACTTCGCAAGAAGATATAGAAAATAAAACACATACAGACAATATACAACATTTTAAACGGTATTTTAACATTCAAACAGTATTTTACGCCTTTTAAAAACATAAATATTGTTTTTTAAAAATATATATTTCAAATTAAGTCGTGTTTTGCAATGATTGTCACGTGCGCTACCTGCAATCTCTTGATCCTCGGTCGCAAGACAATTGTTTTACGACCGGTACGGACAAACGTTTATACAACCAGCAACAATGCGCCCGGATTGTCTCCAATAACGGGTTGTTACTACTTATTGCATCTCTTTTTATTAATCCGATTAAATATGGATTAAATCGGAAGAAACGCCGCTAAGTCACAATTTCTAGAAGTTTCTGGCGTATTATTTGTGGGATTAAATTAATCTGGCGACATCTGCGCAGCAGCAATATTGGTTTTACACGGTTTGCTTTATTTTATTTTTAATGATTTACAACCATTATTTTTACAAAATATGTCATAGCTTAAGCAGCCCATCAGTTGTATTAAGAAGTATTTTACTACAATCTCTCTATAATTATTCGCTAATCACCATTCACCACATACCTTTCTGCATATAAATTATTATTTAATTTTAGTATCTACGGACATCACTTTTCAATAATAATTAAATGTCTAACCATTTTTTTTATTGGATATATCTAAGATATCGATAAATGGTTTAAAAGCTGTACAATCTATCCATAGCGTTTATGAGATGCGCGGACCAATGCGGTTTTCCATCATTTTATTCTTACATAATTTTTTAACCAAACATCTTCAACAGTTACTCATCTATTATTTAGCAAGCTTCCAGTCGAATTGAGCTATCCATTTCAGGGTCCATTGTGGCCCATGGACCACCGTGCCACCGCAAGTAAGAGCGGAAGTGTCCACAATACGACGCAAGTCAATGCTTCGGTAGCTCATCACAATACTATGGACATACGCATGGCTTGATTGAAATGTATTTGAATTGTCATGGGAAAGTAGAAATGATTTTACCGCTTCATATTTTGTGGATGATTTTATGAAATGTAGTTCGTATTTGATATAGACTTCGTACTACGGCGTTGATTTTAAAAACTTCAGAAAATCATTCTCACTCATTGCGCGTAATATGTAAAAGGCATTTTGACAGAAAACCTATTAATAATTGTGTATATAAAAGATACTTTGTTTTGATCTAGCGAGTTCGTATTTCTTTAAGATTTATTTAAACTCAGAGCTGAAAAATTATTGCACGACTTTTCACGGTAGTTAGCTTTATACCTAGGTACAGAATTTCTGAGAATCTAATTTCGATCTCAATCAGATCTTTAGATGCAGTTAATTATCTCGTCAAGCATTATTTGCAGTAAATAATGTCATTTAATTGTCATTTGCGTCCAATAACAACTTGCGATTCAAAACAAAATCATTAGCAAATTGATATTGAGTCACCGATGTTCTTATTTTCGAAAACATTTTGTTTAACATAGATGTATACTTTGATGACGTATTATTTATTTTATAAGCACATTAAGGAGTAATTTTCAGTAAACAATATTGGAAAAAAACTTTTCATGTTTTAATATGTAGCAATAAAATTTGTATTATGATGTCATATTATAACTACATATGTTTGTTTTTGAAAATAATATACCCGGAATTCATAGGGCAACGTGTGCCTTTTATAAACACAAACTTATGAAATTCTTAGACCTGGGTATAGTATGCTATAAAAATAATTAATCAGTATAATTATCGAATCCGCAATATTGTATAACAATTTATTTCCTAGCCGCTGCGAAAAATCTTCCGCAAAATTTTGGAAAATATAACTGTATGTAATTTCTTACATAATCAAAACAATAAATTACGTAT
This sequence comes from Theretra japonica, assembly GCA_033459515.1. Lineage (NCBI taxonomy): Eukaryota > Metazoa > Arthropoda > Insecta > Lepidoptera > Sphingidae > Theretra > Theretra japonica. Next base: position 328,050 of record CM065944.1, read on the forward strand.
ACTACTTTCATTTCCCAGAAAAAGTCAACGCAATCGCATTACAATTTACTGGTTTAATTAAAACTATTGTCTCCCCGATCCCGTTAGGGTCGCAGGTAGCCACCCCTCGACCAACCAGCGTCGACTTCACCCCACCAATAAAAACACCGCCCCTCGCAACAAAAGGGACGCTTGAGCAACCCTTGCCGCATTACCATCGCACCCTTCCGTGGAGCAACATCTGTAACTAACGACATCTGTTATTTGTGATCGGAGTTTTTCAAATCGTGTAGAACTATGGCGCTGTGGACACCTTATGCCGATGACGTCGCTTTGGACTTGACGAAGACGGTTAAAGAAGAGGATTACACAAGATATGAATATGTTAATTATCCTCCGCAAGAGTATCCTGTACACGGGTATCCTCAGCCTGTGTATGCTGCGGTGGGACAGATATCCCCGCTATCCGGCGGGAGCATATCCTCGTACGAGTCGTATCCGCGGTATGAGCAAGTGTATCCGACAAGTGTGGCGCGGCCCGATCTGTCTCCTCCTGCCTCGCCAGTTCTGGACCAGCCTATGAAGAGAAGCTTTGATATGGTGGACGTGGATTGCCTGTCAGATGACCCTGACTTCCAAACGTTTGAGCGAGATGCGCTGAGGGCTATGGCTGAGAAAAACGGCGGTACACTCTTGGGTAAGTGTCTTTTAAACATATATAGTAATTTTTAAATGTATAATATTTTTTAGTATTTAAAAGTTATATATGCAACATTAAGGTAAATATTAACTTACGTCAGTGATGAACTTTCATTTTCAAAATAGAAACTGAAAAAATGTAGTACCTTTCTTGCATTGAATTCGTATTTATGAAAAACCCCTTATAATTTATTTATAACAAATTTATTTATAACAACGACATCTATTAACCAATACTCTTGTTTACAGGCAACAACCCGCGCATGAGGAGATCAGTGCAGTCCAAGAACGAGACAGCAGATGAGACCTACAGAAGACAGAGGGAGAGGAACAACTTCGCGGCAAAACAAAGCCGCGACAGGAGGAAACTCAGGGAAATCCACCTGGCTTTAAAAGTCTCGTATCTAAGACGAGAAGTCGCCGGCTTAAAAACCTTACTTGCCAACCAAGTTTGTGGGAGATGCCAACAGTCTAGTAGGAATTAGATTACTTACGAGTTCTAAATTAGGTCATAGAAATTAATTCGTATATTTTTCGAGGCCATTTAAGTGTAATATATAAAGTTCCTATGTAAAGACTGATAGTTTATGTGCAATTTGAATATACTCGTAGATGTAAGAAATAGGTTTAAAGTTAATTTTATTTATTAAAATCATTGTAGAATAGTAAGTATTTATGAACGGAAGATCTTGTAAATATTTTAGTATTTGTAAAATAATAAAATATTATAGGGATTAGTATTTATTGTGCAATTTTTAAGTATTAATAGTCAGCTGCATGGTAATTTGTACATAAACATGTAATTAATTTATATCTAGCGCTAATATTACCAATAAAGCATCAAGTATTTAAAACATATTTTCATTATTTAAATACTTGTCTTTGATCATAACCTATGTTTACATATAAAGTATTAGCTTAGAAGGCTGGAAGGCCAGTGACCCTAACAAGCTCCTTTCGGCCTCCTCCAGCGTACCGATAGGGGAGCTTGACATTTTTTCTCTGGAGTCTCACACAAGAAAAGTATATCTTATGATTGATCATATTTATATTCAATATGAAAATTTGTAAAGTCCATTTTATAATATTATGTTTATTCAAAACAGAACGGGTAAATGAACATTCATGTCGGGTGATACCACAAGAGGTGTGGCTTGCAAAATTTCGCACGCTATTGGTTGTACGAATGAAGTGGAATAGAAAATATGAATGTAGACTCGCTTCGCGGGTCATGTACAATCTATACTGTTTATGTAATATTGTATTACAAAACTGCGTACCTAATACTAGATTTTGCCATAGAACAATCTTAAAAAACAAAACGTAGTCAGTAATTATTTATCTAATTAATAATTATTAGTAGTTTTTAACCCAGGTATTAGAAACAAGGAGGGAAATTGACTCATCTTTCTATTATCTAGATGAGAAATTCAAATATCGACACTGTCAGCCATCTATAATGTTCGTATGTTACACAAATGTTGAGGTGAAGAAGAACATGCGGCTTTCATATTGAAACTAGAAAGATCACTGCCATTAATCTTTTAATACTTTTTAATTTACGACATAGATTAAATAATTTTAGTGCAATTTCAATGCCGGCGTATTATTGTTTACATAGGGGCTATTTTTTTTAATCCAGGCAGGATTAGACAAAACAAATAAATAAATTCAATCCGAGGACCTCATTTTATTGCCCGGGAGTATTGGGCGGCAACAAAATTATAATTTTAATCCGATTATTAAAAAAAACTTGAGCTAAACTCTATAATAAATAGTAACAAATAGAAAAATGTAAGATAAGCTATCCAGGAACAGAACTCAACTATAGAACTTCAACTTAAATTTAACAAATAAAAAATGAGATGACAATAATTAAGAAGGACCTTGTTTATTTTTCTCGTAATGTCTATTTTTTATATATGTAATTAGATCTTTCCTTATTGTTTAGATTACATTCACAAAATGCTCATTAAGGGCTTATAGAAAGTTGTTTTTGTTTGGTAAGATAGCATCTAATGTATTGATGTGATCGAGTTTAAAAAATGTTAATACATGGGCTGGTATTATAAGTGTACTTGAGACCGAATTTATCTTCCAGTCCGTATTTAAATTCCTTATAATTTCTGTATAGTAAGTTTCTTTTGGTAAGACCTCTAAAGAACTACGCATATTAGTATGTTATTTGAGTCAGTAAATTACTTTTTTAACTGTATTGATGGCGATGCGCTCGCCCCCTATCACAACTGCGGACGAAAGTTCGATAAATTTGTTGGTGGCACTGGTTACACCTCTACCTATCTCTTTGGTGATACATGCGTGAAAACTGAACCTATATATCTTTCATATCTTTACAGGTTTTTAATAAGTGAGAAATAAAACAAGACATATTCCTTAGACTAATATAATAAACTAACCGAGCTACTACAATAAGGTGGTGTTATACTTTCTGTTTGATGACGTGCGGCAGGTCGTACTTGCCTCGCACGCACTTCAGCTTCACTCCCGGACAATCCTTCAACCTGGAATGCACCAGAAAACCCCATAAGCTATGGTATACGGCCTTGTGGTTTAACCGGCAGGGCCACACTGTATACCTTGGGCTAGAATAGGAATGCGGCGGCTCGAGGTGGTACCACTGTATTAAATTAAATTAGCAAAGTGATGGCTTTGCTATCATGTTTCGTTTGGTGCGTAAGCTTATCGGAGAATCAATACCTTTTACCTCTTCTTGTACTTTTTCTTTCTTATCTTGAGAGGCCAGCGACATAACGACTCAAGTGTTGTAGATGTTCATGGGCGGCAGTATGAGCCATTGCTCGAATACCGGACCTATGCTAGCTAAAATATTGCAAATAAAATCAATTGGCGGTGGATTCGGTGCTCCGATTTTGTCCATATGTCTAGTAATGCTCCTAAGAGACTTGTCGATGGCAGATGCAGTAAAATATTTCTATAGAGCGTACCTGCCGACCCTGACGAGCACGATGTTGTGTTCCTGCAGGTTGTGTCCGATGCCGGGCACGTAGGCCACCATCTCCTTGCCGTTGGACAGACGCACCAGCACGCACTTGCGGTTCGCTGAGTTCGGCTTCTTGGGCTTCTTGATTAGTGTTTTTAGGACTACTCCCTGGAATTATAGGGAATGTATTGTATTAACCCATAATCGCCCAAAGATCACGGGACACCCTTATAATGGAGAGTTTGATTAAGACGGTTAGGCTAAAGTCCATCACGTCGGTCTCTTGTTTGATGGACTTTGTAAAGAATACTGTTCTATTAAGATTTTAGAAGTTCGAATCGAAAATATTGTGACAAGTGTCAGTTTCCTACTTTCCTTTTCATCCCACAATTACTAGACATTTACAGAACTAATGAAACGCTGCAATTTAAATTTAATACAAATTTTCTTTAAATAAATGTTACTTATAAGTAGGACTTATTTATGACCTGCCTGTTTAACGCCAATAACATGGAGAAATATAATTCAGTTAGTCACTTGAAAAAACCCTAAAACACGACCAAATTAGGAATCTAAGGTTGACAGCACTGCAATAAGATCAACGAAGCTCTAAAATACCTTAGCAAAAGGGTTGCCATTGAGCGGGTTTCTGGACTTCCTCTTCTTGATGTGTGGTCCGGAGCGGTGCATCTGTGCGAGCGACGCCATGGCCCTCGCGATAAGACCCGTTTGAGGTGCCGGTGTTGTGGGAACTTGTATACTAGGCGCTGGCAGTTGAGATATCGCTGGAATAGAAAAGACACAAATAATTATATTATGACAATGTAATAAATGTGTTACCGGCACTGCAAAGTGATCGTACTGACACCTCTTGGTAAATTCTGCGACCGGTGAAAAATTCAGGCGAGTCTGCAGTTCTTGATGAATTTGGAAATATTAGATTTTAACCGTTCTGAAAAGCTTCATAATTCAGGAAGCAGATTGTCTGCGTATAATATAAATTAACGGTAACATTATGTCCTTTAATATTTATTGATATTTTTTTAAAAACGAACACACACTTTGACCATTATCCTTGCATTTGCATTTTCAGAAAAAAAATGTACTAAATAGTTTGTAACAAATTTATTATAATTTTCAGAATCCTTTTATCTAACTGTCCCGTATCGCAAGCGATCTTCACGGTCCCGTTACAAGCGACCCAAAGGCGGCAGGTGTCAACCGATATTGTGGAGCGCGGATTATCAACAGATTTCGAAAAGAACAACTTTCGAATACGACTGTAAGCCTGCAGAACATTGTGGGCCAGTTACAAATAGTCGCACGGGTTGAGGGCGTGACGAATTTATAAGAGGTGTAGTTACTGTTATATTGTATCAAGTTTTAGAAGCATGGAAGATAAAGTGTTCGGAGGAAAATGGGTTGAATATGGGAATTAAATATAGTTTCGATGAAAAACAGCAAATTTAGGAGGCGTTTGATAGGCTGGGTTGGAAACTACGATATGTGGAGAAGAGTGAAGTGAAGTAAAAATAGCAAAATTAAGAAGCATGTTTGCAATGTAATGCCGCTGTCGACTTTAAATACAAATTATTTCAATTACTTAATAATAGATAGTAAACTAGAAAACAAAAATACTTGAACCTTTTACAAATCAAGTCCCAGTAAAAGAAATATATGGTTTTAAAGTAATCTTTATTAAAGCCATAGTCTTGTAATTTTATTTGTCCACTTGGTGGAGTTGACCAGAGTTCGCACCTAAAGACAAAAAGACTGAAAGACATTAGTCAGTATAGCGGCTAATAATTAATCAATGGATAATGAAGAATAATAAATTAGAGTTTGAATTTTAAATATGATCAACAAATATCACTACTTGTCATTTAAACGGTATTACAGTAAAATAAATCAAAAATATGAATCAACATTCACATAAAGACGTTCACATACGGACACAAAAACTTGCACACAAAGGCGTGTCCATTGTCGATTGTATCAATTGTGTCGGCCGAAAGGGTGGCACAATTTGTATCACACACACAGACAGACACATGGGAACTGTTCCATATTGACATGTTAACTGCGATTTTTTTTGCGGTCCGCTCGTCAGGTATTTGAAATGTGTTTTCCATTTATGTGGTAAGTATTGGGCTGTAACCGCAACGCACTTTCTTTTGTTTTTTTTTTTCGAGAATACGTAAAGGGTTTTGGCGATATTATGTGAAAATTGCAGGAGGAAAGTGATATCTTAAAACATAAATTTACAACACAAGGACTAGATTATGTTTAATTGCGATCCTTTGTATTAAAAGAGCATATCAAATTGATGATGACATTTTTCGCTACCTAAGACAAAACCTAATAAATAATTGTTCTATGGACTGTGGTGTTTTGACATAGACTCGAAAACCTCAAGTGGTCTGAATTTTGATATATTTAAGAAAAACTCATGTATTGATATAGCATGCCCTCATTTAATAATAAAAAGCCTATCAACAACTGTTCAACATAACACATTATCGCTATTGGTTTAATTTGCAGCTATTACGTAATGACCCTTGTTCTTCCATTACGGTGGTTAAAATTCTAATCATTCTCATGCAAAAAGAGGAGCTGAGTGCTTGACTCTAGAAGGAAGGTCTATAATGATTAATATACGTGGATAAACGTAGCTTATCAATAGTAGCTATTTTCGCGTTATATCACCTCAATTCATCACGTTTCAGTGGCACATTCTAAGAACCAAAATCTATAAAGAGTTATGAAAACAAGAATTTATTAATATTTATACAAACAAATTCTATATACGGGAGTGGACGGACGTCACGTAGTGGACGCTGGCCACCGTCTCTGAATACACAGGAATGGTCGTGTTGTTGTTTGGGATAATCGCCGCCGTCCGATCTCTATGACGAGTATGACAGCCTTGCATCTGCTAATGCAAGATGCTGTGAGGCGCGAGATGGAAGAGACAGCGTTTTGAAATTTTTAAAATTAGACGACGAAGTTCTGACTCCTAAGCGAAGGATAGTTTAATTAATTAATGTAAGAAAGCTTGGAACTAGGTGAGCTTTATTGAAAAAGCAATAAGTTGTTATAATGAAAAGAGAATTGACCTTAGTTTGTCCAAAACAAACTAAATAAAGTGCTTAAACAAAAATAATTACTAGAAATTGGATCAGAGTAAAATCACTAGTTCACTAGCAAATTAAACAAATTTGTTTTTCGTCTATTATCAGTGTCAATAACATAAAACCCATCGCTTCTCTCATAACTTGGCCCTCTTGTATCTACAACTGGTCCGTAGAAGACACAGTACCTGCTCTTTTTGCGGATTATAATCCGCTAATAGTGGGCATTGTCCGCACATGACGGACACTGGCTTAAAATGTATTCCTTTGTCACAGCGTGACTCGGGAGAAAAAAGAAACAAAATCTACGCGACAAGAAGATGCAGACGAGATCGTTCCGCGAAACATAAATCATATTTGTGTAACAATGCTCTTGAATGGCATAACTCTAACGGGTGTAGGGTTGTGAGAAATAACTCTTTGGGTTGATGGTTTGAAGCCGAAGAATTGCGTCCTATTTTGAGAATCAAGTGTAATAATGATTTTGTTCAACAGATATTATATTGATAGTGAAATAAGTAGGTTAAGAAACTAAAAAGATGAGCCAAATTTTGTGATAATCAAATCGTGTTATTATAGTAATGTTTGGTTCATATCGTAACATTATGAATTAATGACGAATATTAAAGATTCTTCGTAATTTCATAAGGTTACGAGCTCAAACTATGCCTTATTTGTTTTAGCTAAGTTAGTAACGATTTTTTGCTATATACTAGAACAAATATTTGAAACTTATCGAAAATAGTTTGGCATTTATTTTCGTCTTCGGTTCCGTGCATCCATATTGAACATCACTATTCCATTATGTAACTTTACAATAGTTTTTCGCAATTGTCAATCCGTTGTTGAACGTAGTCCAGTTACTACAAATAGTGCATTGAGGCTAATCCTCTATGTTACGCGGAGAAAGACTTGCATTGTAACCCGTAACAAAATCATAACTTTCTCGGAAGGATTAATAATATGATTTTCAAAAGCTTATTTATCTATATAATTGTTAGATGAAATTAAGAATTTTATTCTAGCTTACCAGGGACTTGCAAAATATTAGATAGCCAACTTAAAAAAATAGAGTTGCTCAAGAAGGAAAAAATTAAAATAAAATGACCTAAGAAATATTTACAATAATATAATAATAGCTTGGAACGAAAATATGGCAATATATCTAATAGATAATATTTTTTTTTATTGCTTCCTCGATCTAGCAAAAAGCAAGCAGCTCATGATTATGTACAAAACTAAGATCGTAGACGCGTTGCTAGCCTATGAAAATAGTTGAGGAAATAGAAAATCAAAGGATAGGTGAAGGAAAGAGGTATTGTGCCTCTGACGACCTCTCTCACTGATCGAAACACCATATCGAAGATTCTATCTGTATTAACCCATATACGGCCCACGGGCCTCCTCAACTATCGAGACAACGATTAAGAGGAGTTAGGCCATATAGTCCACCACGCTGGCCTAGTGTAGGTTGACAGACTTTACATGTGGTATGCAGGTTTCCTCACGACGTTTTCCTTCACCGTTATAGTGCGTGGTAATTGACCATTAAAACACAAATGACTCCGATAACCCAGAGGTGTGCCCTGGGATTTGAACCCGCTACCAACGTAAATATGTTGGCAGCCGCGTCTCGTCCGTTAACCAACAGGCCATCACGCACTTGACTATATCACTTTTTGAATATTAGATCAGGCTTTGTTAAAATTCATTCATCCACTTTAACATACTGCGGCTACCAGGCAGTCATGCATATCATAAATCCTTTACTCCACATCTAAATACTTAAAGGAGCTAAGCCATCTTAAAGGAATCAATCAAGTATGTTCCACCGGTTTCATGAGAAAGTGTGTACCGTGCGCGTCCCACGTCGCCGCTGACCATTTATTTGCAGACGTAAGTGGCAACAGCATTATTTATCTACATTATAAAAGGGTTTCAAACTGTGACTGTTTTGTATGTTTGCGGTCTTAACGGGATATTTTGAGTTGTTTGGTCCGTCGATTGGTCGTAAATTGAAGATGATTTACGAGTTCATAATATATCATGTCAAAGAGGGATTATTTGTAGCTTTATCAAAAACTATAGTAAAGTTGAATCTAAAATATATTCCTGAGTTTTGGGCTATAATATATATTGTGTTACTTGTGGTATAATCTTCAATAATTACACGACCCGGCTCTGGTAGGATGCAATTGCTCCATCATATTTCACACTCAATAAAACAATCGACGGACTTTTCCGACTCACCTGATACGTTTTGTTATAATTTGGCCAAATTACTCAATATATTTATGAATTATAAATACTCTCCGTTACTTTGTAGTAAGAATTCTAATAGCGCAAATATTCAACCAACACAGTCCAGAAGTTTCTGCGTAAAAGGGTAAAAAACATTCTCGCAAACAATATTAAGAGAATAATATTTTTGGCTATGAATTATAAAAATGTTACCAAGACCACGAACCGAAGTCAGATTATATACAAATTTAATTGACGATCTGGATATTTTAGGCCCATTTACTTCCAAAAAGATTTATCTCAGAGTCGTTTCTTATCATACAATAGAAACATCATTCACAAACCATACCAACATTTATTCCCAATTCATACATTAACCATCAAAAGTACAATTTGTACCATTCTATTAATACCAAGAAAATATGCACAAAAGCTGTAGATATGACCATGCAATCTACATCTTGGTTTTCGAGTCATGCGGTCACAATGAGGCGTCAATGGCCGGTGTTGCGGATTAGTCGCGAGTGACCATTTCGTACGGTCAGTAGGACTGCTGAATCATCATAAACCCTTTTTGTTTGTGTATGGTGGTACGGTCGGCAAAAAGAGTGTTTGCGTTGAAGATTAATAGGCGGATTGAGATTAGTTACGTTATGTTTATGGGAATTTTCAGTTTGGGTGATATAGTCTTAGTTATGAAGCGTGTGAATAAAACGCGAAAAGGATCGTTTAAGAGTAAAATATAGCTCCCGGACATTCTGTAATTATAAATATAGGTGGCAAAGGGGACAAGAAATTGGAAACCGCGGCGCTTTGTGTCACCTCTATTATTGTGACACTTAACGAAAAAATTAAGCGCAGTACCCCATACCTACCATAGAAATTCTTCTATACACCTAGGAACACCGTGTTTTGCTTAACAATAAAAATAATTTGTTTCAAAAATTATAATAATCTGTTTTTTTTTTATAACTTATTTCGCAATAATACACGTGGTTCATAATTATTCGCTTCTACATCATAAATCGGAGAATGTAAGCAGCGTTTTTTTGCTATCCGTACCAATATGTCCCCAAGGACATAATCCCGGTCCACGCGGAAGGGTTCCCTGCAAAATGACAGGCGCGCGACACAATAATCTCGCAAGCAAATATTATTGTTGACCACTGCCGCCTACCGGTGCGACATTTTCACCCCTAATCCGTTGTGATAACGATCACAATCGTATGAAATAGTTACTGCAGCTGTTGTTGCAGATGTTAATTTGTTTTTGTACATTGTCAGTTATTGCATTTCCTATATAAATACGTTTGGAAATCTTATTGAAATAATATTCGTATATTGACAAAAATATTGCAAAAATGAAATGAAGATAATAATGATATTGTTTTTTAATTATAATATTACGAAATTAAGTACTGAATCTATATACCACACTTAGCGGCACGGCGCAAAATTCTTTTGGGCATATTTCTTTGAAACATTAATTTACTGTTATATCAGGCACAAATTTCTTACATGGGGTAATTAAAGCAATTTTTTAAAATTGAACAGTTCAGAAATTTAATAGTGTGAACTTTGAAACAAACCCATTTTGTATAAGCTCATATTAAAACAATAGGCTAAATTCTAAAAAAACTTATCACAGTCATAAAAACAGCTAAGTAATTCGACACCCAAAACTTTTTTTATGTGAACTTCGCTAATCAACTCAATTAAATAACTCAACCTAATTCTTGATTGTAGAGGAGATCCAAGGTCAGCTGTGCGTTTATAAAGAGAATATTACTACAGGAAAAAGCATGGCCTTAAAAACCAACAATCTGAATTACACCTGCATGGTCAAATCTGCCAAAAGTGCTTTTATATGATGTAGGCGATCTATTCAACAGTTGGACTCATCAGACATACAAGCTAATATGAAACAAGTGAGTATGTGGTATTTCCCACAATTATATTAAAATAATATATTTATCAACTAACTCCATATTTTAAAGCAAACAGTATCCATCCTTAGATTTAGTATATAATATTTACATATCATGTAATACACACCTCTGACTTTTCAGTGTCATGTGTGTATTAATAGTCAATCACCACGCACTATAACAGTGAAAGAAAAATTCGTGAGGAAACCTGCATACCATAGCAATTTGTATTTCTGTGGTATATAAAAGTCTGCCAACCCACACTAGGCCAGCGTGGTGGATTATATGGCCTAACCACTCTCAATCGTACTCTCGATTGTAGAGGCGGCCCGTGTCCTGCACTGGGATGTATATGGGCTGTTGTAATAATACTTAAAACCTCCGCTGCCTACACTTAGCACTCAGTTTCATTACTTTCTATACACACCAACTCAACCAAATAAAATAGACGCAAACGATGCACTACTGTACTGTTCAATAATTCCAAGATGAATGTCTTCAATCCCAAATTTGCCATTCAATCAAGGATGAAAAATAGGTTAGCTAGCCAATTGTTTGCACACTCCAGTTTTTTATAACTGCCCAGTTGCACATTCATATTTCTAGACAATCATATTAAGTCATTAGCCATGGCCGTAATGTTTTGCTATCATTTTATCATATAATAGAAAATTATTTTTATATTAAACTAAATTACTTATATTTAAAATGTTGTACTGATTTTAATGTGAACGGATAATTTACCTTTAAATTGAGTGCACTGAGCTCTAATCCCCATGGAAAGGAGTGAAAATCCTCTTCTTATCAGATTCATCTAAAAATAAAAACAAATCATATTTATTTAATATACAGAACATAAATAGATTTATGAAAATTGAATATAATAATATCACCTTAATAGTTGTTATGTATTCAATAATTTACAGATTTTTCGATGTTTTTCCTAATAATAATGACTGAAATTTCTTAACCAAAAATAAATAAATCGCGACATAACCTCACTTTTAATCAGACATGTATATTGTGTGTTGCTATTGTAAATAAATATCATGATAAGAAAGAATATCTAGGAATAAGTATAAAAATGCAACGCAACGAGCTAAATATTATATATATTTATATTTCAACTACGTAATTAATTATTTGTTAAATATCGTGCCTTGATAATGTTTATCTCGTTTATAATTTTATTTCTATATTCAACTCCAAATAACTATAGCGTCATCTAGATAGCTAAAATTTATTGTTTTATATCAGCTTTGTAGTTTTACTATTCGCCGCTAGATGTAGCTAAACTTGTGAGACTATTCTGCTTATTAATTTATCTTCTTTCCTGAAAATTCGTTTCTGTAACTCAGCCGACTGCAATAAAAAATCATAGTGGTGTTGACTTTTAATTATATACGAATCTATTATTTTCTCTCATTCCTCATATATCGATCCACTGTATTACAATAATTAGGTAGACAAAAGGTCGAAAGCTTAGACTCTAAGCTCCCTTTTCATTCCGGCGCACTGGGCGCTCGCCTAACTATGCTCTATCTACGGTAGAGTCTAGCGTAACGCCACTGATGTAGAGTATGGTTTTAGTAGTACGATAATATTGCAGCCAAATGACTTTAAATAATATTGTCTCGTAGTATTAATTTGGATAAGGAACAAAATTATAATTTGCTGCAATGAAAATTGCTATTATTTTCGGTTAAACATAGGAAAAATTCTAGGATAGGAAGCTGTTGATTTTTGAAGGAATGTATTCACCATACCTACATTAAAGTCAAGTGGTCTGTGGCGACCACCGACCTCCTGCTACTGTTGTGTTATCACTAATTTCTTAAACAATATTATTAATGTTACGAACTTCTTTAAAGGTTAACTAAGACATGAATAAAGTTTTACGGGCGCAAATATCCAGGTACAAGATTAATATGTGTACATTTTATTTTATTAGCCTTAAAGCGAGATTGGCAACACGTTTGAATAAAACAGCAGTCGTCTTATGTTTTATGTCACGCATTTAATACTTGGGCGGGAATGTGACGGCAACTTTTATTGGATCGCGCCAATCTTGACATTTAACTTTTTTATTGAAATTTTAACATAATCCACGGCGGTGCTTGTAGTATTACAAGCACTGGGACGAGATAACTCATGGATTCATGAAAGTTCAGACTTCATTTGTGTTTGAATAAGTGAATGAAACGAGCGAAAGATTTCATATTCGGGGAATGTAATTCGTCTTTTATTATAGGGTTTAACTGTAAGCATATTTAATTGAATGTCTGAGCACTGTATAAATGTTTTAAGGCGTAAGTAACACAGTTTACTTATGTGTCTAGATTTCAAACGTGGCTTTTATTATGCGGGAGATTACTCAAATTATAGGTATTAATATCTGGATTATGTCGCCACGCTTTTTTAACTGTCTTATCTCTCTTTCTTGAGCCACAGGAAGTCCACTGCTGGACATAGGTCTCTCCCAAGAATTTTCAAATATACCTGTTGGAACCTGCATCCGACACATCTTGTAACTGCGTAATTGAAAACATCACATGGTTTATGACTTTTATTCCTCAACTCTCTGAAGTTTTTATATCTTTAGTGAGTTTAATGACCTGACAAAGTGAAAGTTAATAAGTAAAATGTTTTATTATCGTATTGTTTTTATTTTAACACAAAAACACTAATGTTTTATAAATAATTAAAAATTATAAACAAATTTCTTATCTACCTACGTAATATTTACAATAAATCAAATATGAAAGTTGTGTATAAGGCAAAGTTATCAGAACTGCATTGTATTATTGTAGGTACAATGTTTATTTTTGGTATTACATCTCTATAGGTAAGAAAGAAAAGTAGTAGCAACTGACATTATCTTAATAAATAAATACACCTAACAGTCACATACATAGTCATGGCCCCAGGCTAAGATCGCGTCTTGTAGCGTGGGAATCAGATGTTACGAGAGACTTTGCGGTCATACAAAACCTAGACCCGAAACAAATACCTGTGGTTCACACAAATATTTGTAACGGTACGGGGATCGAACCCGCAGCCTCTCGTTTTACCACCGGAGTCTAACCAACTGCGCCACGGAAGCTGGCAATGCATTCTTTACCTCTCTATACTTTTAAATTAATACTACTTTTAATTAAAGGTACTTAATTCGGGTTTACGACGATGATTAATTTTGTTCGCAAACAAAATTGTTTTTAATAACTACACTTGTACTTGAAATTACGACTCTGTTAATTCAACACACAATCAATCGGTTAGATTGACTGTTTACATTTCATCGTTATCTATACATTGCTTCACAAAGCCAATGTTTATCTATTTTACTTTAAAAAAATAACACTGAATAAAAGCTTGTAAAAAATCCACTTTTAGTTACAAATAGCATGTTTGTAATAGGTCAGCTGTGATTACGCAAACCGTCATTTACTTTCGTGCTTCATGTAAATATTTATTAATGATTTCTTTTTTACACGAAGGAATGTAGGTACCTACGATAAAAACTCTTATAGATCTACTGTTATAGGTACAGCTAACACTTAAAGTTATAATATCTCGTGTTAGAACATACAATTATTCAAATTATGACTTGTCAGATGCTAGTTTAGCTGCTTTGTTAGTCTTCTTACGTTAGAAATGTTCTTCATTCCAAAGTAAAATAAAGTCTGGAATTCTTTCAGAATAACTGTTGGTGGGAACCCGAAATGAATCAAAAAAGCAAGGAGTTGTCGAATGTCCTTATCGCTTTTTTACACACGAGGATCTACTTAAATCGGTTCAGAACTTAATCAACACACCGAAATGGACGGTAACAGACAGACAGTAGACCAACGTTCTACTCCAGAGAGATCTGTATCTCGCACAAGAACGGTTGTCTTCGGTGGCACCAGAAGTCTCTGAACCCAGGGTTGATGGCGTCCACGCCTGCGCAGTGGGGCTCGGCTGGGTTTTTGCTGAAAAAAAATCATAAGCGGGATGAGTAAGGTTGCCTAAACAGACACAACTTAGCCTATTCAAAAGTCTTTATTCCGAGCAGCGGCAAAATGTGGCATAACATATGGAAAATATTATTGCTAGTGATCACGGAGAGTTGGATCACGGATTTATTTAATACTTTAAGTTTATTTATTACTTTAAGTTTACTTGTTTGCCGAAGAGTTACAACCGACGCATCATAGTATTGAGAATAAAAGATAAAGAGCAAAGTCGAGGTAACACTGAATATAATATTACTTCTTGCGACATCTCTTCTGTGAATAAGGTCCAATATATTAAATTGTAGAATTGCGATAAGTAAAATAATAAAACAACCGTAATTACCTGTTAGATCTTTGGCTTGCCCATTTATTGAATCCTGTTTCTTCTATGTCCTCACCTGGTTAACAAAAATAGAATTTAAATACGATGTCAAGGGTCTCTTCACACTTCGTTTGAAGATTTAAAGTAATAGAGCCTTGGTGTACCTCGGCAAAGGTATATTACAAATGGGATCGACCTGATGATAACACTGACACATAGATTGCTGCGTGAAATAGCTTTTCCGTTGCATCACATTCGGTGCATGCGATTGTCGAAGACGTTGAAGCTGGTAAAATATTCGCCGACTTTTGGATTGCCGTTATCATCATGTACATTGTAATTATTGTCGTGGTATGGATAAAGAATGAAGTCTTACCGTCAACATTTTGCCATACAGTGTAGTCATCCAAATTGTGGACTCCCAACCAGACAAGCAGTTTGTACTCGGAGTTGATGATCGACGGGTAGTGCATCGCTCGGACTAACTTCTGGATGAAAGCAAACTCCTCCTGTAAAGAAAACACGTAAGTTCACACCTTTATACCTGACAGAGTAGGTACTTCTTTAAGCCAGGATCAACAGTGGCACGCTTTTTAATGACACCGAGCATTGAAGCTCAGCGAGTCTCCGGGGATGTCTAACTTGTCTTTAACCCGCAACGATATTAATCATACCTAAATATGACTGCTCGATGGCGTATTGGTACTACGGTATGATTGCAAAGCTGAGCTCTCGGGTTCGAATCCCGGGTCGGGCAAAGTGATATTGGATTTTTCTATTCGTTATCAGCCCGGAGTCAGGAATTTGTGCCCGATATGGCGATAGGCTCGCCCCCTATCACATCGTGGGACGGACTATACAAGGCGAAACGTGGGTGTTCTGGTAGCACCTCTGCCTACCCCTTCTGGGAAAAAGGCGAGTGTTTATGTATGTATGTATGTAAATAAGAAATAAATATTAAGCACGCCCAGCAGTCACATATATTGTCTTGAACCCACATTAAGATCAAATACTGTGTTGTAGGTGTCGAAGACTATGAGAGACTTTTAGGTCTAAAAAAAATACCTGTGGATCACACAAATATTTGTCTTGATGCGGGAATCGAACCCGCAACCACCCGTTCCAGAGACGGCGTTTAACAACTCCGCTATAAAGTACGGTCGAATTATTTTCTATTCGAGGTCTGATAGGCGACAAGGCTATCTCAATTCCGGGTACAAATTTTAACCCCGCATAATCTATGAGATGTTTCATATTATTGCATTAATTGCCCTACTTAGGATCAGAACCAATGACCTCAAGGTACAACCCGCATATGCCGCTGTATCAATGAGGCTATGAGGTTTTAAGGAAAACGGTATTAGTAATTTATTTACTGTGTAGTAATTAGGACTACGTTTTCCCCCTTTTGTGGGTTTTCGTTTGTTTGCAATGATTTTGTATTAGAGAACAATACGCTATTGTATTGTTTTGTTCAATGAATGTGGTTTATTCGCTTCGCAAAAGTGATAATTATAACAATGTTCGAAGTACCTATTCCTGTTTTGATTTACTTTCTGGTATAGATATTTTGTGGTAAAATGATTTATTTTAAGAAACCTTAACTAGAAATTCTTGCAGGACTTTCTATGGTATGTGAAGTCCGCAATCCCACACTAGGCCAGAGTGGTTGGTCATACGATACAACAGTTGTATGGTTTGACGTTATTATTTTATCTGCCTTAAGGATTCGTTTCTATTGATGTGTCGTTTCTACAGAGAACTAAATGATTACACAAAATTCACTAAATTCTAGGTAAATATAAAAAAAAGGACAAGGATCTATGTTCGATTGTATGCATTTTATCTGAAGTGTAGTGATTTTTTCTACTTACATCAGATTTGGGTACAGCTAGCTTGGCTCCTTCCTGTGCACAAATATCCCTAGCCTTCTGCCACGTCTGTGCCTCGTACACCAGCTTGTATCCGTGGCCATCCTCGTTGTTTATTATGTAACCTGCAAATATACGATACAATGATATATTAAGGATGCTGACAGAAGAGAGAACGATCCCTACAAAATTTATGAAAATGTATTTAATATATTGAATCTATAAACTTCTGTCGACAACCCACAAAAATATGGTAACGAAATGAAAATAATTTATTGAATCTGTGAAATTAACATCATTACAATTCAGTCACAATATAGATATAGATCACACAAATGTTATGATCAGTGAAGGGATCGAATACGCAATTTATCGTTCGCATTAATATTTTTATTAACAACACCAGTTATTCTGCCAGTCATTTTTCCAATTTTCTATGTAACTGACATTATCTACTCTGCACTCAAAGTTTTTGAAATTCATCCACAAAAAACTATCGTGATTCTCCATTCAGCCTATAATAATATGCACTCCTGAACTAATATTGAAGTGGATTTTTCACCGTACCGTCAGGAAAGCCCTCTGCCTGGACAAACGCAGCCAACAGGATCACAGCGCACACAGCCCTGCAAAATTAATTAAATCATAACTTTTATTGCACCTTTTTACTTCAGTTTTATGGAATTACTTCGTCCCCATCTTCGTGATTGTTCGCAGGAGTTTAAATGTAATAGTTCTCGGTTATTAGCTGGAACAATGTTGCGAGGAAATATTTTGATAGCTAATGATTTTTCAAGTTAGTTATATAGTAATTACTATTATTAATAATAGGAAAAAAATGCAGTTAAAACCATGGTACATAGTTGAATTTTATTAATACGGAAACAGTAATTCTGTGTACGTAATTTACTCAATAGTTCAATGACTTTTCCGTAAGTGTTTTATGTTATTGGAGTTAAAGGAATAAGTATCTATAGATAGTTTGTTTTGGCATAATTATAGATTATTTATGTTATTATCCAGATTAACAAGTCCAGCAGGTTATTTGCCTGATGGTGGAATTAATTGTGTATAGCATTGCTCTCAGCTCGACTTCTCGACATATTAGCTATTAAGTCTCTTAATGCCCAGTAATTACTAGCCAATTAACTTGTATGTTCTTGGAATCGAAACACAACAGTGTTTACATATTCCTGCTTTGGGACAAAACTAGACAGACTTGAAGATGCATATTAAGGTTACCTATCACATTTTTAAAAATTAAGGTGAAAGACTAAACTACACACACAAAAGCATTCATTTACAAATTACCAAAATTAAGAAACCTATTTTCCCACTTTGGGAAAATTAAGAACTACAAAAAAATGTTCACCAATTAATTATTGGCTAGATAATCAACAATAAACCTCAACTACCTAAAACGCTAAACTTAAAAGCTAATTTAATCAATATTAATAGACAGTTCACTCACCTCATTATGAATGTTGTTATGTAGTCTATAAGCACTATATGGGTACGTCCAGTATGTATTCGCGTCGGGTCTCGCACTGCGCGCCTCGCGTCCAGCCGTCACTTATATTACTCGCTGCAAGCAAGATATCAACTGTGATTCATGTTGTTATTATATTTGAGGAAATATTGTGGAGTAGGTTTTGTAGGCTTGTTATCGTATGTTGTAGTGAATGGAAAATTGCTAGGTATGGTTTTTTGGAGGAGGCCCTTTGTTTTGGTAGCGGACTTCCTGTAACTGAAGAGAGAGAGAGAGAGAGAGATAGAGAGAGAGAGAGAGAGAGAGAGAGAGAGAGAGAGAGAGAGAGAGAGAGATAATTGTTAAGTAAATATCTTCATGATTTTGAAAGTGAAAACATTACAGTTCTTAACTGATCTCCTAAATGTACTTGTCCTTTGTTTTTCTCTCTCTTAAGGTATAGAACGTCTATTGCTGGACACGATCCTCACAGATATCCTGTACTTATCTATAATTAATGGTTCGAAAAGGCAGTAGTGCTTGGATTAGAACCCCTAGTCCGCGGTTTGGCAGCCTAGTAATTATCCAATTGAGCTATCGTTTATACATCCGTATAAGTATCTTGAAAATTCAATGTTCAAAACATCAGCTGAGCTAACATGACGTAGTTCTGGCGGCTGTGGGATCTTACTCTATTTCAAAGTATTGCGTACAGGAAAATCACATATTTGTAATGTTGATTGCCCTTTATACCTGTGAGATGAATGTACTATGGACTTGGAGTTTACATCGTTCTATAGCGTATGAGGTAGTTTTACGTATGTCCTATTACGTTGTAATACGTAATGTGTCGTACGATATCCGTCATAGTTTAAAGTTCGTTTTGAGTTACGCTGTATTTACCGGTGTGTAAAGAATTGTAAGGACTTTGGGCTGTTACTAGTAATATTTTTACCATACTGGCGGTAGATTTTATTTCAGCATGCGTATTATACAAAATTATTATTGAACGGATTAATTCCAAATCAAAGCAGAGAGTCGTAAATCTGGTTTAATGACACAAATGGAAAAGTGTTAGCTTATATTTCTGTAAGGCACCGGCGACATAAAGAATCATCATTATTTATTGAATAGAGACGAGGATTCGACGGTTCTTGTAAATTATGTGACAGTGCATATTTACAACTATGTAATTTAACTTACAATGAATCACATATGTAGATATAAATGTATCGAACTTTTATTGACCAGGTTTGAATTAAAGAATCCCTTCTCAATCGTATTCTCGATTGTAGAGGAGGCTCGTGCCCTGTAGTGGGACATATAATGGGCTTATATTGTATATACATACACATACATAAACACACGCCTTTTTCCCAGAAGGGGTAGGCAGAGGTGCTACCAGAACACCCACGTTTCGCCTTGTATATTCCGTCCCACGATGTGATAGGGCGCGAGCCTATCGCCATATCGGGCACAAATTCCTGACTCCGGGCTGATAATGAATAGAAAAATCCAATATCACTTTGCCCGACCCGGGATTCGAACCCGAGACCCCAGCTTTGCAATCATACCGTAGTACCACTACGCCACCGAGGCAGTCAGGCTTATATAGTACAGTGCAATTGAAGAGATTCTATCACACATAATCAATTAGTTCTTATAAACATTTGTGATTTTGACTAGCAAACACCGACCTTATGATAAAACTAACCTAGACGTTTGGGAAGCAGTCGACTGCTGCGTGACCACCATAATACTTGTGTTAGATTTATCTCCAGACGACGGTATCTAACGCCGTGGACTTGGCCAAAATAGCTCGTAGTACCGACCACGCATCCAACATGCAGCCATGATGTAGCAAAGCGAACATGACATGACAATCCTTTTCAGGAACAACATGGTAATCTACAAAAATCTATTTTGAAAGTAACTTTACAATCACACGATTTTTTGTGTTATCTCATTCACTTCGAAATATAATTTTAAAACAATAATTAATTTTTTTTAATTGTATAATTTTAAGTAGGGCCTCACATAATTAGTTAGTATCTGGCTTTACGCGGGGTACAGAAAAAAACAGTCTAAGTAAAAAAAGAAAATTTTGTAATACGCTAATCTTAAAAAGGTTCTGTATTAGGTACCTTTACATACCTATGTCTAATGATACGGACCCTAGCACCAGTCGGGATAATGCATGGTATAAAGAAACGTTATTGACAGTAACTTGTCTTCTACAGCAATTATCTATTCGAAGAATGATACTTAATCGGTCAATACTGCATCCGGTAACCTTAAGTACAAATAATAAGAAAACTCACTCGAGCGCGGTTATCTCGTGTTTATGAATGATATTTCACAATAACAGCAGATTGATTGGCTATTTGTTATTATATGAAACAGTCTCTATAGCACAGTTGGTAGAATGCTGGTTATCAAACGAGAGGCCAGGGGTTTTAATCCTCGCACCGATACAAATGTTTGTGTAGCCCACAAATGTATATGTCAGGTCTAAGTATATGTGAGACCGAAAAGTCTCTCGTAGTTTCTGATACTCGCGACACAAGATTTAATTGATCTTAATGTGAGGTGCAAAATATCTAAGGGATTGTTGGATGTACTATAATAATTTAAGTACTTGACTGGTATCTTACGGTTATGTTAGGACAGGACAGAGCAGAAAAATGACCGAATGCTTTAGAACAAAATCATCCATATTCTTCACCAGTGGAACACAATTCATGAAGCGTAACAACATAATATTTGGTGCAGTCATTTAATTTTTTACCTAATGCCTAATGCTAACGTGTAATGCTAAAGCCTATATCCTAATTACTGTGTTTTAGGCCAGACAGTAACAAATAGATAAATAATGACAAAGAAATAAATCACAGCGCAAATTAATTAATCGAGTATCGGTCCCGTGAGAGCGTAATTCATCTTTAGTGAACTCTGGAACCAATGCCAACAGTTAAGGCTGTTTCTACACACTCTGTCAGTATTGACTCTGTTTTGTTTTACATGTCATCGTTACAAACAGGGTTTATCAAGACTGCTACCGAAAAGGAAACCAGGTGGTCGTTTTAGTAACTATAGACACGATGCAACTAAAAATTTTGCTCAAAAACGCGACGAGTTTTTTTTGTAATGTTTTCATTGTGTTTGGGTGGTAAATCCATAGATTTTTTCTAAAATTTAAATTTAAAGTCTTGCGTGCTATAGCGTCTTAAGTCTTTAAAAATAAGAGGGTGTACATTATTTTTTCAGGAATATTTATGTATTTACCACCAAAACACGATAATAGCAAAAAAACATATAGACAAATACAGATAGACAGCTTCCGTAATGTAGTTTGTTAGATGCCGACTGTGAAACGAGATGCCGCGGGTTCGATACCCGCACCAACACAAATGTTTGTGAGGCCCACAAATATTTGTGTCGGATGTTTGTGAGACCGAAAAGTCTCTCGTCGTTACTGATACTCACTACACAAGGCTTAATTGATCTTAATGTGGGGTCAGAACTATGTATGTGACTGTTGGGTGTATTTATTATTTATACAAAAAAAACCGTCACTTTTTTGCAAAATCTTTAGCTACATCATGTGTAAAGTCACTAAAACTACCACCTGGCTTCGTTTACAGAAGCAGTCTTGATATACCCTGTATGTATTTATGTGTATTTTTAGTGTTTAGGTACTGTCAAATGTTATTAGTATGCCTAACCGTTAGCGTATAGTCTCATGGAGATTTTGTGTTTCAAATAGTACGTATAAAAACTAAAAACTAATATCAAATACTGTACACGCAAATAGTAAGATATATATTTCACCAATTTATGCGTGTATTTTGTAATAGTATGGATGGAAAATGTTAAAAGTCAATACAGCGTGAGAATCTTTCACTCTATAAGGTTTTGTACCTTAATTATAAACTTATCCTACCTTAAACGAATAGCAATAATGCAACTGACGATTGGACTTGGAAATGCGTTGCGAGACTCGCAGTTTTGTACCTACATAGCATTTTGTGAATGGAATTATGTTATGTTATAGATTAACTTGATAATAAAGAACAATTTACATAACAAAATTGATATAAATATTGTCTGCATTTCCCAAAGCAAGTATCTGTAATGGTGTGTCATATTGTATTGTATTGTATCAGCCCATATACGACCCACTGCAGGGCACGGGCCTCCTCTACAATCGAGAGTACGATTGAGAGTGGTTAGGCCATATAGTCCACCACGCTGGCCTAGTGCGGGTTGGCGGACTTACATACCGTAGAAATTCTTTAAAATCGCTACGGTATGCAGGTTTCCTCACGATGTTTTCCTTCACCGTTAAAGTGCGTGGTGATTGATTATCAATACACACATAACTCCGAAAAGTCAGAGGTGTGCCCTGGGATTTGAACCTGCGACCACCGTGAACATGTAGGCAGCCGAGTCTGGTCCGATACCACGAGGCCACCACGCACTTCATAACATGTGTGCATGTGTCATATACAATGAACTAAATAATAAATGTTATCTGGAGTAACAATCTATGGATCAATGAACATAATCGGTGCCTGTAACAATTTAATAGTCATTATTACTGCGCACGAAAACACTGAGTATAACACTAACAATATGCCGCGTTGTTGCCTGTTTCCAAACCCAGGGCATACTTGAAATATTTCTACAAAATGCACAAAATTTACTTTTGAGACAGCAGATTCACTAATGACAACAACGGCAATTGCACGTCTTTTAACTCTCTCTCTTCAGCCACAGGAAGTCCACTGCTGAACTGCCTAACTATTGAAACTATTATGATACTATGATCTATTGAAATCGGCCTGCATCCTTTTAATTAAACCCTAATAATTATTCTTGAGATTAAATTTTTATGGCGTAAGTCCTGCAACCCGGCAAGTCACATACCTATTGGTAAGTGAATACCGCCGCTCACACTCTAAAATCGTAGGTGCTGATAATTCCCTGTTCTCTCCCTTCACATACGAGAGAACAGGGAAGGAGAAAGGATTGATGAGGAGAGAGGTATTGAGTCTCCGGCAAACTCATTTACAGTACGAAATACGACAACAAAGCCGACGCTTTTCATCTGTTTTCTGTAAGACAGTGGCACCATACTGGCCGAGCCGGTCCATTCCTACTATAATCCAAAGTATCTGTAATGTGTATACCTTTTTATGTGGTGTTCACGCTTTTGTTAGCCGTGATTCAGCATGAATGTCCGGCGTGGTACCACTGTATCACGGGAAATCGACGTGAAGCGACAGCTTTGCAGTCACGTTTCGTTCGGTGAGTGAGATTGCCGGGTGCCCAATACCCCTTTCCTCTTCCCATCCTTTTACCTTCCCACTACTCGCCTGATTTTAAGGGCCAGCAACACACTTATAAACCAAGCGTTATGGATGGTCATGGGCGGCAGCGATCACTTACCATCGGGTGACCCGTTTGCTCGTTTGCCGGACCAATGCTATAAAAAAAATTGGCTTTACCAAACATGTAACCCTGATACAATCCTAACTATTGCAATTAATGGTTATTGCAACATGCAATTAGTTTGCTAACAATAATATGCAACACAAACAGACAAAATATATTTTGCAATATAGAAAAAATCAGGGACGACGTAGAATTATGCTATAATCGAGTAAAAAGTCGTCAGTCATGGATATGATTTGTAATGACTTTCATTGTGTGTATATTTTATTCAAATTAATTACAAAATAATGCATAATATTTAGCATGGCTCTGGTGTACAATTTTTGTTTTTGGTTTTCGTTGCGCTTGGGTGGAATAATGATTGGGATATTTTCATTAGTAAGTAAATTGTAATATATTTAATAACTCGTGCAATGTGCTGTGAAATTGTAATATGTTGATATAGTTCCAGGCAACCTGTGTTCTCATATTGTGTTGTTTGGCGCATGGCCACACAAAAGGAGTTAAAGATGTGATCACGTACTGGATCAACAACTACAATCTCATTTACGCTGAGGAGTATTTACACAATTTCAAAGAAGGTATGTTTTGGTTAAACTTAATTTTTATGAACCAAAACGTTTACATAAATTGTACTGTTTAACAAAAGCCTATTAATTGTAAACAGCTGAGTGATGCCGCAGGTACATGACCTACTTGGACTGTATGGTGAGCTTGCGCCGCCTTTAAGAATGCTGTCCATGTATCTAAATGGTCGAAATTGCTATAAGTTGTTTGTTTTGTTTATGGCTGTAGGTTCTGACAACGCTAGCAGGAACCAGGAATAATATAGTTTTTGTTACACTGTATACATACATATATCTACTTATGATCAGGCTCTTATCAATTGAATTCGAAATCGTCTTGGTGTTACTTCAGCTCACTGCCAGGGCTACTATCTATACCTGTGACCTATACTACAGATCAACTATACTTTCTTACATTTTTATCAGCAGGTCTAAGGGATTTGGTAACGTAAATATAATTACAAGTAAAAATTAAAATGAATTCTAAAGCTAAAGTATTTTCTTTAATTTTCAGATCCATCGAAGCACATTGTATTCATAATAACATTGACGTGCATTTACATATTCGTTTGCTTACTATTTATATATGGAGCTTATATGGTAAGCCATGTATTTGAATTTTTACACAAAACTGGTTGTGAATCTAAAATGTTATTTAAACCGTTTAGGGCCAGAAAACGAACAAAAGTAAAATAGCTAGCGTGTGGCTCTACCGCTTATAGATATAAAAAAATATAAATGAAAGTGAAAATATTATTAGGTAGAAAATCTATATTGAGATCTTTTATGAGTATTATCTCGCTTATCTTATATCCTGACTAATACAAATTATTTGCCTTTGCAGTGTAATAATGTTCTTATGGTCGCCTACATTTTGATGGAACTGCTGCGCTTGATAGTAATTTTAATCTTGGTGGCAACTGGGTTACTGATACTGAAGCAAAACACCATGGACATTGGGATACTCATCGGTGCGAGCGTTGCTGGCGGATTTTTATTACGTAATTATTTTTTTTTCACTTTAACGGTGAAGGAAAACATCGTGAGGAAACCTGCATACCGTAGCGATTTTAAAGAATTAATACGGTATGTAAGTCCGCCAAACCGCACTAGGCCAGCGTGGTGGACTATATGGCCTAACCACTCTTAACGGATTCTCTCGATTGTAGAGTAGGCACGGGCCTACTCCCACTGCTGGGCACGGGCCCAGCAGTGGGACGTATATGGGCTGATAAAAAAAAATATTGCATAGGTCCGGCAAACGAGCAAACAAGTTACCTGATGGCAAGTGATCACTGCCGCCCATAAACATCCACAAAGCTGGATCATGAATGTGTTGCCAGCCCCATTGGGAGGGGAGCGGGAAGGAAAAAGAATGGGAAGCGGAAAGGGGTATCGAGCATCCCGCAATCTCACTCACTGAACGAAACGTGACTGCAAAGCTGTCGCTTCACGTCGATTTCCTGTGAGACACCATCTCCTGTGGTTGATCTAATTACGAGACATTACCGCTTATAAATATCTGCAATGTTTGGGTCTTAGATAGGCTAACAGCCTATGAAAATGGAAGGAAAGGGGAAAGGTAGAGGGAATATTGGGCCTTCGAAACCAAACGAAATACGACAAAAAAGTCATCGCTTCATGCCGGTCTTTCTGTGAGACAGTCGTATCACCGTGATCGAGGCGAATAAGATCTGAATAAATTTTTAAAGATTACAATGTTCTTTCTGTCTGCACTTAAAAGTATTAATAAATAGAGAATTGGTAAATAATGAACGTGTGTATAATTTTCCAGTAGGTATGTTCTACTTATGGATATGCGCTGCCAATCTACCAATTCTTATAAACGAGATGGAACGCGACCAACAAGCCGACACGATCGCAAAACTGCGCCAACTTCTTGAAGCGAACAACCAAGGGAATATAACATCTACTGGACTGAACACCCCACCAATAAAAGGCACAAACAATTTCCGAAAAACAGACGTCTTTATTATGCCTAACAATGGGATGCGTTATATAAAACCAAAAGTATTGCCGCCACGAATATCTGTTGGGTATTGAGTCGTATTCAAGTAATTATTGTTCGAAATTAGTTTTGTTTGTTTTAATTCTGATATCAATCAAATTATCTTGTATGTTTAAGCTTATGAGGAAAATATAATTAATTAAAAACTGGACGTTCTTAATTTAATTTGTAAAGAATAGAGTCACAATAGGTTATCATTACATGAGATACGTACAACTTGGCAAATGTTCAATATGTTCAGTAGTTACGAGGTTGCTACACATATATCTCGACTTGGAAGTTGAGGCTGTCTCCGCGTGTGCTCTTGAACCGAAGGTTGACGTAGGAGTAGCCCAGGCCGCCTGCTGTGATGATGACTTGCGCCTCTGAGTGGTCGATGTCACGTACTACTACGCCCTTGAAACACAATATTGTACATTTTAGTGTTTTTTGTAATTAAATAAGATTTTCCATGGTATTTGAAATTTCCCAACCCGGACTATGCCAACGTGATGGACTATGGCCTGAGCCCTATCAATTTAACTCTCTCGGTTTGCAGCATCACATTTTCCGTAGTTTGTGATGATGGACTGATTCAGTACAGTAATGCAAACAGCCTATCAATTTACGTACCCTACGAAAGCTGACATTATGAACAAAATATTACTAATTATTTGATTACAGAAATAGCAGACTGTAGTCCATCTGGACAGTGGACAGCCACCACCGCGTATGTTCCCGTGTGTATGATCGGTTGAAAAACATAAAGAGACTAAAGCCCCATTTGCACGGGGAGTTACATCGTGTAAACATTGGCAGAACACGATAATCTTATGGCAGTTGTGTCATGACATACTGGCCTACGATTCTCGCCAGGAGAAACTCTCCCTGTGTAAATGGCGCTTTAACCTAATGTCTCGATATGACGAGCAAAGTCCAGTATCATGCAGTGTTTAAAGAGGGATTTGTTTCCTAGTTTTAGTCCTTACAGCTATAGCAACAACTTAAATTTTAGTTACTTTTAATCGTAGAGAATTTGATACGTTAAATTTATTTCAGTATGTAGTTTTAATGCTGGTCGTAGCCGAAAGTTTAGAGGAATAGGACTGTTTTACATCTATTCTGGGCCTAGTTAATATTCGCTCGCGATCCACCAGTCGGTCGCGAGCCATAGTTTGGGAAACGTTGGTCTATTCTATGCTCTTATGATTAAAATAAAAAAATAGGTAGGTACTTACTTTGATGACTTGTTGAGACGGATCCGAATAGAACACTTCCTTAACCCTCTTGATAAAGGGTATACTGGTGTACTCGACTTTCTGTTGCCATATCAAATTAGCATTTTGAGTCGTGCCTATGATCAAGTCGTTGGCAGTACACGATGAAATACATATTGCCAGCACACAAAACAGAAATATTAAGGACTTCATTGTCAGGCGTGCACGCTCAAATTTGGCTACATTCAATATGAATTACTTTATGAAGCGTTTAATATTAATCGCACGGAGCGAGTAGCTATGACCTTTGTCCCTTGATAACTTGTTAGTGACTTCATAAAACACAAATATCTGTATATTTTTGCTTTAAACCACACGAGCAACTGTTACATTATAATCATTATCGGTCTTGGGTTTTACTATTATAAGTACCTTCTTTGAGATTATTTAAAACTAGTCGCTGTACGCGGCTTCGCCCTGTTCATTTTATTAACCGACTTCAAAAAAAAGGAGGAGGTACTCAATCCGTTGGAATCTTTGTTTTTTTAAGTATCAATTAAAGAAATCATATGACTGGAAGTAATGTTAATTGTAAAATAAAATAAAATACGGGTTTATCATTACATACAGTTTTATATGTAGAATAATGATTAAGTGTATTGATAACCTTAATATACGTTACCGCTTCGCTGTGATAATATTTGCAATACACCTATTGTTGATATTGAAGACTGGAGAGCTGATGGATATGTGTTGGGTAAATAACCTCTTGATACATATTTTATGCAAATAAGGGATCATTGAAACAAAACTATTTTTTTAAGGATTTTATCGCGATTTGGTTTAATTTTTTATATTTTTTAACTTCCCGAGGTTTCGGTTGCTTTCGCGGTCACGGTGCGGACTGTAAAATGTTGCTTTATTTTAATGTGTAAATCTAAGAACCCATTATAATAAGGGATCAAATATTAAAGCCGTGAGATGGACCATGATAGTTCCATACTTTTTCTGAGGATCATTTTCACCATTTTGATGATAAACAAGAGACGTATTTATATTCACAGCAATTAAGTTTTGCATATTAGGTTACGTATCTACATAATTTTTACACATGAAATGAATTTAAATAACAGAATTAAATTAAATACGGAAACTATAATATAGGGCCTATATTGTTGATACTATCCTCTCACAACGTGTCGGAACACTTGTGGTACAGGTTTGACCTATCTTATTTTAAGTCATTGCGCCTGTCATTGGAAAAGGACGGGGTACGGGGTAGTGACGGGGACCTTCTCATAATAAGTAATTTCAGAATTTAGTGTCAACGAATTATCTAATTTAATAATAAAAAAAACTAAACTAAAAGACCAAAAGAAAAAAAACTAAATGACTGCCTCGGTGGCGTAGTGGTACTACGGTACGATTGCAAAGCTGAGGTCTCGGGTTCGAATCCCGGGTCGGGCAAAGTGATATTGGATTTTTCTATCCATTATCAGCCCGGAGTCAGGAATTTGTGCCCGATATGGCGATAGGCTCGCCCTCTATCACATCGTGGGACGGAATATACAAGGCGAAACGTGGGTGTTCTGGTAGCACCTCTGCCTACCCCTTTTGGGAAAAAGGCGTGTGTTTATGTATGTATGTATGTATAATTAATTACGTCAAAAATTAAGATAAATAATACTAAATAACTCAAATCTAGGTATACGACAGGGCCCCCGCTAAGTTGTGCAAAAACAAACATACAGCTGTGCCATCTTTTTCTCGGTGCCATTCATTAGAATATGTTCAAAAATTTCCGTGTTAGATTTCCAAGCCATTGTATGTTTTAGAGAATAAATGATTTATTTTATTGTGATGCTAAACTACAACATGCTGTTAGTCATCTTATTAATTAAAATCCTATAGAATTTGTGAGAGAACTGCGACGCAAGTCTCGCATTTCCAATGTTGTGTTTGGTTCATACAAAAATATTTTTGTGCTTACCAAAAAATATTTTCCCCACAGTACACGAACAGCCTTATACAAAAACAGCCTTTTCTTTACCAAAATAACACAACACTAACGAGCGGAATCAATTACTAAACTAAAAACTGGTATTGGACGGCGCTTCATTTATCAACAGGGTGACACTCGCCGACGGGAGAAAGTTTCAACAGCCATTGTCTCCTCGTTTCGATGTGTGAAAGTCAAGGAAAATAGTTGTTTTGACATTTTGCGCGGGAATTCCTAATGTTATTTTATGTTTGACTTTAGTTTGAATAGGACACTTTTGTGTCGAATTAAATTAATGAGAGCACGTAATTGTATAAATTAAAAATATGTTTAACTGCATGGGTGGTAGAAAGAGATTTAAATATCTAATTGGACTGTTAATAAAATTAATTGTTAATTTCAATTGAATATCACATATTTTTATTAGAATATAATATAGTTACTATTGAGTCAACTTCCTGTAAATATATTAGGTAAATATAATGTATTTCCTGTTCGGTTTCAGTTTGTTTTGTACTTTGGATACTACTAGCGCCACCTATTTCATTAGTCTGCAAACATCAAAATTAATTTACTCATATGCATCATAGATGGCGTTGGTATACCATATTAAAGGGCTACGAAACTTTTTGGAATAAAAAATATGTTCTAAAATCTAAATAATTGTTCGCATAATATCCCTCAATAAAATAAAATAATGAAAGTGACAAATTCCTTTTGATAAAATGGATCCACATAAGATAAGATGGGTGCACCTATTAAAATAATTATGATAAGTTCCTAGATTATTTCATGTCATTAAACTCGATCCTCGGCGGTTGGCTTTATTCATTTCCAGACAGCAAATACGGGTGACAATATTACTGCTACAGTGTTGCCAAGAACGTCATTCTATGTATGGTGCCGCAAAATTTTACGAACGAGCGGAAAGTTGTAAGTTCCTACTCCGGTACCTACCTTCAGGAGAGCAGAATGGGAAATGCCGGTATCGCTGGCCGCCCAGCACGCTTGCTGATATTGCACCTTGCCTGGCACTTAGACCAATCCTACGCTAGCACGTTCATAGACTACACCGAACTCCTCGTGTACATTATGGTCTGTACTGGTTATCCTAATTCTCAGGGCTAGAATTTTACACTAAGTTCAAATTTATAATAAATATTATTTGAGTACCTATTAAACATGTAATGTTGGACATAATTGTTAGATTTTACGAAATGTTACCTATCAGCGATAATACTTTTTGTCATTTGATTTCTGTAGGTCAGGTTATCAACTGCATATCTGTAGATAAGCGAATTTTGCATAAAATATGCTAATGTATGCATTATTTTGGTTATTCTATCAAGTACATTACTCCCACCTTGACCCAGTTGAGGCAGGTGTCGCTGTTACCTACCAGCGTTACTTTTGCTTGGTCTAATTTAATAGGTTTCTATGTATGTACTTTAAAGTTTAAGAGATGATAATATGGAAGGGCATTGTAGATACTACAGTTGCAGGAACCGGCTACATTGTGGTAATGCCACTGCTAGACAGTAAATGTTACGTAAATGCAGATTGCTATAAAAGTACTTGAGGAAGTTCTATGTTCAGTAGCAGTCTGCCCGTGGATGAAATTACATACTTAAACTCACGCCTTTTCCCAGACGGGGCATGCAGAGGAGCCACCAAGACAGCCACATTTCGCTTCTGTATATTCCTTCCCACGGTAGGGAGTGAGCCTAACGCCATATCGGGCATAAATTCCTGACTCCGAGCTGATGATGAATTGAAAAATCCATTGCCTCTTTGCCCGACCCGGGAGTCGAACCCGAGACCTGATCTTTAAAATTGTACCGTAGTATAACTACGCCGCCGAGACACGTGGATGAAAAAAGGGGAAGAAAAACTCATAGAGAAGCGGCATGGAGTAACATCCTTGCTTTGCTTTTCACTCTGTGTATTAGATTCACAAAGGCTGGAGGTAGAATATTCCTGTTTGCCCAGATTATGACTACCGTAATTAAAGTAAATGCTTTAAAAAACCTTTGCTTTGCTAAACCTTTAGGCCATATTTTAATACTAATCACTGCAATGTCTATTTATCTCGCTAAACAACAGTGTAAATCCACTTTTGTGTTCTGGTTTGAAGGATGTTTTAGCTAGAGTAAGTACTGGACATAATGAGACTTAAACATCTTATGTCTCAGGATGGCGAGCGTAGTGGAATGCCAAGCATTGCTTTGTAATTCATGGTGTTGTTTGGTTTTGCTATTGTCCATGAGCGCTCGTATCGCTTACAATTAGGCGAATGGCATGATCGCCTCACCATTCACTGCAATAAAAAGAAACAAAAAGTGGGCGCAAGAGTCAATATATCTAGACGAATAGAAACTAGGAACAGTAATCGAACTTGGTGTCTATTTATTTTTATCAAGTTATTGACAGAGATATATTTAGATTCAGCCTCTAAGATTATTTCCGTGTAATCATTTGCAACGCCATCCAGATGAATTCGAAATAACGTTTGCAAAACCTGTTATTTTATCAAAAATGTATTTTTTTGGATAATTTGTTCGCGTCGTTTTGCAGTGTCTGCTGAATTTGAAATATGTTGTATTGATTATATTTTAACATTCCAAAGTCGACGTGCGTGTAGTTTGTAGGTTAGAATATTTATTAGTAGTTGATTTGGTATGGTTTCATTATTCAGACATCGATTTAAAGTTTTTACTTTATTTTTATATGCAAATAACTAGTAAGTATGTTAGATAATATATGTTTAATGTTTATATTTTAAAAACCATACATATAGCGTATCATAATGTTACTAGGATGCATCTATTAACATCATATACTTATAAGTAGTTATAGACTTGCTAAACCAAAATAAGTCGAACAATAACTGGACATTACGCCAAAATTCATTGTTATAACTGCGCCCTCTGTTGTCTGTGACCCGAAACACAGAACCTGAATAAATATTAATTACATAACGTAAACAATATCGCATTAATAATTATGAACTTGTGTCGAACGAAAATATAGATGCATTTTAATGAGATTCGTGGTGACACAGCCGATGTTTTTGCAAAGCCGCCCGCCATTTTGAACCTTTGTTTTTGTTTAGTGATATTGTGTGTGAAATAACAGATAGCATTTTAGCTGGTTCTAATTGACTATATTTGAGTGCTCAGTTCTATTTTGTATGAATATGTTTTAAAGCATATGTCCAGCAAACGAGCAAGCATGTCACCTGATGGTAAGTGATCACTGCCGCCCATGAAAATTTACAACGCTGGATCATGGATGTGTTGCCGGCCCATCAAATCTGGAGGGGAGCGGGAAGGAAAAAGGATGGGAAGAGGGTATTAGGCATCCGGCAGTCTCACTCACCGCACGAAACGCAACAGCTAAGCTGTTGCTTCACGTCGATCTTCTGTGGGACGGTGGTACCACCCCCGACAGCCTATCCGTTGTTACTGTATGTTCAGTCGTGGCTGACAACAGCGTGGCTCTACCACAAATAAAATTAAATATGAAAATAACAACTAACTAAAATTTGCTTCTATACAAAGATTGCCAATGGCAGTGAAATCTATCAACCGATATGGGCTTTTCTCAATTGTAGAAACTCGTTATTATAAGGGTGTATAGGATTTGATTATTATTAAAAAAAAGTCCAATATAAGTCTGGTGTGTATTAGTAACTACGAGAGACTCCGATCTAACATCAGTCAGATCCAACGGAACACGTGGAACGCATGTATATGTTGTTTCAGCTTAAAGATCAAATTGATCAATAGGGGCTGATGATGATGATGAAGGATCGAACCCAAGGCTTCTCGTTTGGCAGCCACCGTCTCAATTCTCAACGAACTGCGCCACGGAGGCTGCCAAATATATTAAAGATATGAAAGGTGGCAATACTTGCCATGATTCATGCGATGTTTTTGCGTGTAATGGAGCGTAAAATGTGTGAATGTTCGAACCATTCATAAGACTACATTACACTCGACTTGTGACGCCAGTTATAATTGAGATAGATGATTTTATTTACTGTTCTAACTGTGGAAAATGTTTTCAAAATATTTGCTGTGTTAGATTCCCTTGTTCAATCAACCGGAAAATTGTCTATCGTTTTGAAATTGTGTTTTCTATAAATTGGTAATGATACATTATTACTAAAATATTTATTACAATTATTACAGCGGCGTACATATTCTAATCTTTAGTAAGTCGGTATTTATTCTGGGTATCAGAGCAACATCAGCCCCAGACTTTAGTATGTATTTAATTATTTACTTAAAATGGTACATCATCATCATCATCGCCCTCTCGACATAGGCCTCTACCAAGGCACGCCACAGAGCCCGGTCTGCTGCTTTATCCAAATGGTAATATGGTACACCAACAGCATAATACATTCGATCGCTTATTTTTATTACATAGTATAACTGTAATATTTAAATAAATAAATAAAATAAATGTAATAACTAGTATAAATAAATATAATAAAATAAAAAGCGCATATTTTAAACGCCATGGTCAGACCGTAGTTACATAACAGCTGATGGATTTAGGCCATCTCAATTATCTTCTAATTCAATCAATCTATCTTTGCTCTGGATAATATACTCGTATTATGATATTCATTTTGTTATTTCATACAATATTTATTCGTGTTTATCCGGGCCGGGTAAGCCTTATCAATCTTTTCCGGGTAATTAGCTGGACCCGTTTGATTTTATCTCCGACCCTCTCAAATCTTCATTATATATCTGTTAGTATATTATATTTTTGTTTATGTATGGTTTAGTTATTATTGACTCTATGAAATGTGGGATTTATAATATTTTTTATATAATTTCTTAGAAATATTTATTATGAAATAATCCGAGCTTATTTCGCTCATGTTCGTAATAACTTGTGTGAGTCTTGATCTTTGTTATGAAAGTTTCTTGGAATGATGCTACGTGTGTAATAAATAAAACAAAATCCACAATTTATATTTATTTAATAAATAAACTACCCTAAAATATTTTACATTAAATAATTTAATTATATTTTTGTTTATCACGATTTACCTAATTCTTAAAGTTTAATCTCGACATTACGCCCTTAATTCTACTCGTACATTGGAATCGGAACGTCGGAATTAAATTAAATTTAAACTAATCCCATTTTAATCCGGATCAAGATCGAAGTTTAAATCTGTACGAAAGACTGCTATTTCCCGTAAGCGTGGTAAAAGCCGTGACCCGCCCCGTGGCCTCCGAAGAACAACCCAGACCCAAACCCACCATAGTAAGTCCGATACCGATTCTGTTCCTCGTGGTCTTCTTCTTTCTTCTCTACTCTGAACTGCCCCAGTTTCTCCACTTTATGTACACTGGACTGTAATGGAATCACCGATAGATCATGCACTTGGACCAGATTGTGGTGGATTGGGATTAAAATGGGGATTAATGGGGCAGGGTGGGTGACGTTCGTGGCGCTGTGGGATACCGTTTGGGTCACTACTGGTATCTTTATATTATCTTTTGTTATTAGATTGACATTGGTATGGACCGCGCTGTGAAGGACATTTGATTGCGCGGGTATGACGTGTAAATTCGCGGGTACTAGGAGATGATGTGGTATGGGTATGACGGGTATGCTGGGCCCTTTCTTCTGGCGTGCTGGCTTGATGATCTGCTGTATGTGGTGAGGGTGACTTGTGATGAGAATAGGAAGATCGTTTGGTGTCTTGACGTCAGAGGCTCGCTTGTAGAGAGGTATGTTGAGGACTTGGTGCAGTTGAGAGATCACCAGCAGCAGGGTCAGTGGAGTCAGCATCTGAGGATAAAAATTACATTTCTTAATTATTTTCATTAGTATTTATATTAGTATATTAAAATATAAGGTGTTATTAGATTCGCGTTAGTTATGGGAGTGGCATAGAGTATGATGTTTCAAAATAGAATTTGTGAAAAAGAAATAGAGGAATCATGAAATATAAATATTAAATAATAAATACGTAATATATCATAATTTTCAGTAATATTGGATTAGTTTTATAAGCGAGCAAGTCCGAGTTTTTTTGTAAAATGTTGTTACCGTACCATTTAATTCACTCCTCTGGCAAAGCGTTTCGAGATGACCCGCACAGATTCGTAATTCTGTACAGATATCATATTATTGTACTGTTTCCGCCTTAAGGCGATATTGTGAATATTATCTATGTAATTTTGGAAATCAAAATTTAGTTTATGAATGAAAGCGTAGGCAGAGCATCAGCGATTAAATAACCCGTATTAATTTGTCCATCTTATTTTGTTTCCTTTTGCCGTAAAGCCTTTTCTTTTTACTTATTTACTTTAAAACTTTAGAAAAAATAAGAGAAACATACATATTTCTTTTTATAAGACTTAAAAGAGTCTTTTAAGTGATGTGTGATAGTAAACAATAAAAAAAAAAACACATTTAAAATGACAGTATAAAACAAACGAAATAAAATAAGTAAGGAAGACAATAGGAAATTCATCGCGGTGCCCCCAGCGTGCCGCGCATACAAAGAGTTTGTTAAACTGATATAGGTCTATACCTATATCAGTTTACGGTACATACACCATAATGTGAGCAGGTAAGGAGACAGGATATTGTCCAATCTACTTAAGCCTACGTGTGGCTTTGCTTGGTCGAGAGTTTAAGAACATAACTGAATACAGGGCTGATCAGAAAACTGAGCAAAAATAATGAATAAAGATTGATAAAAGAATGGTTTTGAAAAGAGCAACACTAGAGTTTCTTGCCGGTTCTTCTCTAGTGAAAACCGCTTTCCGAACCGGGTGGTAGAAAAAAAATGACTGAATCTAAATAATGTTGAACATTTTAATGGATTCAATTAATTATTTTCATTTTTATTTTAAATGTCTAGTAGTAGAGCCATACTTAATGTAAGGATTAAGTGTCGCTCTACCACTAAACAGACTACTAGAAGAGTTATGAACTACGTAAGATCTACCAAGAATGGTTGTTTAGAAGTCGCTTTGCAATTATTTCAGCTATGAACGATGCTCTACCTATTCTGAAGGAGTCAAACTGACTGTTGTGTATTTTTTTATCTCGCTTTTTTATTCCGTGCATGTATTCTCAAAGACAGAAGAAAAGGGACATAAACCGATTTCAAGGATCATGATGACTTTGACTCGATATATTATAAAAGGTTATGATGGGATTCATAATTATTCATATTATACATTATATTCATTTTAATCCCTTGTTCCCTTCAGTATTTACAATATGGTATTGAGTTTAATCACTCCACTACATATTAAAAAAGTTCGCTGCACGCCGCGGGCTCGTCAATATGAGAATACTTGGTGCATTGTCGCTCGTGTTGTAAATATATTTATTCGTATTTGTTTTCTATCTATGGTTTTATGGTTGACCTATTAGGGGTATAGGTTTAGAACAATGAGGTTAAGGATTCGTAGGTCGGGTAAAATTTACGCTATAATATGGCTCTTGCAGATTTTATGTTATATTACATACATAAAACATAAACATCATGCTTTTTCCTAGAAGGGGTATGCAGAGGTGCAACCAGGATACCTACATTTCGCCTTGTGTGTCCCACGATATGATAGGGGGCGAGCTCATAGCCAACTCGGGCACAAATTCCTGACTTCGGATTGTTAATGAATAGAAGAATCCAATATAATTTTGCCTGACCCGAGATTCGAACTCAAAACCCCAGCATTGTAATCGTACATGTGTTGCCGGCCCATCAAATTGGGAGGAGAGGGGGAAGGAAAAGGATGGGAAGAGGAAAGGGGATCGAGCATCAAGGATAATATAGCTGTATTTTCACCACATTTTTTGGTGGTCTATTATTCTACATTTATTGAGATCTGATACTAGAGGCCAATACTTTAATGCTAGTTTCTTGGCCTTAGAGAAACGAAGGCTGTAATCACGGCCTGGCGAATAACCTTATATTCGCAAAGAGAAACTAAAATATTCAAAGTTGTTTCCTCGAACCACAAACTTCATACAGTAAATAATATTTCGCTTTAGATTAGAAAAAGTAGTTAGAAGGATTGTGGCTTGGCGATATTCCAAATGTTTCTTGTTTGAAAGCTATTTTTTATAATTTACTGTAGTTACATTGTAGTGTTAAGAAGAATAGTTTAAACAGTAGACAGTAAAATTTACTGCGAGGGAAATTACACAAGTTTCATGATTGTTTTACGGTCTTTGTTTAAATTATTGGGCATTTATTTATAATTACCATGAACACAAACAAAAGGCTTTTTGGCACAACGCAAAGTCTGCCTTAATGTGTTAATTATGAGAACCAATATATAAAATATAGATTGACTCTACGTACAGCCTATGGTTACTATAAGTTCTGGTTAAAATGTTCAGTGAAGTAAACATAAATTTGTCTGTTCCGTTTTTATTTATCTGCGCACTGGTTATGAAATGAAATGAAACTAAAAATATAGGTAGTGAAACTTTGAAACACTTTTAACATATTGCTGTGTACGCCTATCATGGGCAAATACATTTAAATAATATACTTGGTGTACAATTTTAAATAAAGAATAAATAAATAAACATAGCTACTAATATACGACAGGTGGGAAGATGTAACAATTTGTTATTTTTTGTACAGAACATCTTCCATTAGCGAATTAAAGAGATCAATTCAATTAACTTTATATGTAGAATTTACGGGCAATTTTTTTTAAATTACTTTCAACACCGCACATAACGAATTTCAACCTTTCTACAACCGCAAAATCCCAAGATCTAGTCAAATAACTACCCTGATAAGATCTGGACACCGGGATGAATTCCGTGACGCGCTGAGCTCGATTGATTGAGCATTTAGACCATTTCCTGGAACACGGAGAAACTTTATCCCCATAATCGGCCGCATTCTTAAAGGAAATGCGTAGATTTATACCACTGATGAGACATTAATAATATCGGTTCAGAACTAATAGAGGTAAAGTGATAGACTAGCCGCATTGCAACTGTCACGAGGAAACGAAGATATTTATATTATGAATGTGAATATGGGTATATTTAATGCGCTTTCATGTGTCATTTATTCAAGTGACCTTTATGAAATTTTGCATAAACGTAGAGGTAAAGGAAAGAAATATAAGTTAATATGTGTATAACAAGTGATTGGTCAGATTTGTCTAAAACTATGTGTAGAGTGAGCTGGAATAGTTAGACCCGGGTAAAGCCGGATCGGACCGCTAGTCAATAATAAGAGGTAAGCCTATGCTACAGCCAATCTTGCCTATATCAAGTATACATCATTGATACTAGACTAGAAGCCGCATCATACAGTGAAAAACGAAGTATATATTTTGCTGTAGCATCATTACCGGAAATCCAATTACCTCTACTCTTTGATTAACACATGTTTGCGGCAGCATATTCGTCTTTGATGAGATCGTGACTGGCGTACACAGAGCACAATTCGCCAGGGTATACCCGGTAACGAAGCCTGTATAATTTTATTTACAAACGAGAACGATGACTCCAGCCTGTTGATTGTCAACCTGGAATATTCTGGCTGTTTATGTCATCTACCTTCAACTGGCGTGTGGCGAAATTTGGCACTACAAATAAAATTTAAAAATATTTATTTAACGCATTGTTTGAGACATGCTCTCAAGATATAAACAACAAGCATTTATACTCGTAATGTAATAGTATTAACATGTCGAATATAATAAAATGTAAAGAGAGAAAAACTATTATTTTAGTGTGGGATCAGAACTATGTATGTGACTGTTGGGTGTATTTATTAGGTTTACCCAAAAGCGCTTTCGACAACAGCAGATCGGAAATGAGAAGTACCTACCGGCAAACGCAATATCGCTATTAAGCCGTACAAGTTAAAGGAAACGTATTTATCAATGAAAATACTAAATCCTGCTAAAATATTTGCAATTCCCACTTCATTAATATCTTTGGACAAGTGGCGCCTTGACATTCCGTTAATTTTTCTTACATTGACAAATGCTAGTTTTCGACACTTTTGGTACATTTATTTTAATGACAATAATCAATATCAGGATTGGAAAGTTGCCTAAACAGGTCGCCGCGACGTGCGGAGGTCGCTTTACTGATAAATCGGACCTGTGTATGTAATTTTGCACGATTGTAATGGATTGCTCTCACTGGGAGCAGACATTCTGAGCTTTAAATCCGTATTATTCCGAAGTGATCCCGATTTTTGGTATTATAACTGATGCGATTATAGTTCGATTTCACGCAACTTATGCAATAGCGTAAGTACAGGCATTGATACATGCAACTGAAATTGAAGGATTAATGTACTTTATGGCATAACTAGTCTTAAGGTCTCGCTTCTAAAAAATAAGTTCCCAATTTAGATACGAACCTATGTAACGCCAGCGCAATGCTATCACAACCCAGCATTCTACCATCCGAGCTACTATCAATTTTATAATTATTAATTATTTGACTATCCTTTATAATTAGTGGTATGAAAGTGCGTTCCACCAAACCACGCCCGCAGCTAATAATTAAGTGTAAATCATAAAGTATTGAACATACCAATATAATGGATTAATAATTAAATTATGGAATTTAATGAGGCCCCGCGTCGGCCGCACGCTGCATATTAAATTATCCACGGACATACAATCATCTAATGTTTTGTATAATGAGCTGCTGATTTATTCATAACCTAACACAGAGCATTGATTAAATCACTTCATTTGGCAATAGATCATATAGACAATTAGGTCATAATAAAACTAATATAGCTATGGAAATTGTTGCAGAGGCATATGTTTAGTCGAGAAATTCATGTGGTTAAGAATCGGAATCATCAGGAAGGCAGAACGTTATCCCTGAAGCTCGGAAAGAACAACATCAAATGTTAGCGTTTCTTTTGATTTGTAAACTCTAATGACAAAGACGTTTATCCTAAAATTACTAAAAAATGAGTGTGCTTTGGACCACACGACTGAAGTAAAACTTCTTTAGCTCCATCTAGTCGGAACATAAGTTAATGAGAAAATTATAGTGTGATGAAAGACTCAAAATATCCCTGTCAACTTTATGCGTTCTTGGTATGTAATTGAAAGATGAAAACCCAAGGACGAAAAATGCAAGGGACGTCGTAGAGAATAACCGCAATATAAGTCAGTCACAAAATGAAAACACATTCTTATCAATTTAATTTTAAATACACATACTTTTCGAGATAAATTAATATATAACGAAGTTTGACAAATACTTCATACTAATGACTTGACAGGTGTCAAATA
This sequence comes from Theretra japonica, assembly GCA_033459515.1. NCBI lineage: Eukaryota > Metazoa > Arthropoda > Insecta > Lepidoptera > Sphingidae > Theretra > Theretra japonica. The sequence continues at coordinate 369,184 of CM065944.1, forward strand.
AACTTGGTAGAAATATTTTAAATAATATGTCCTTATTTTTCTTATAAATCTTATTCCGATGGTGTAGGATGAAAATAAAATGAGAAATAAACCTAAAAAAATAAGCCTAATTTTTTAGACATCACGAATTTCTTACCCGTACTTGGACTAAATCGACTGATCTCCTTCAATGATTAATCATGGATCTCTATTGACAATTTTTAACTTCCGTTGTCTTCATCGTGTCACAGTATTTCCGTAACGCTCTCGTCATGCATTCGCCAGTTTACCCCCCAAGTCAAGCGTGCCTAAAGAAGTTTTACTTCAAAAAGTACTGACAGTGATTTCGCATGCGGCAAAACGACGTGGTTTTTGGTCTCATAACATGTAAACCCTAAAGAAATACTCATTGATCATACATACGTTCGGCTTCCTTCCACACTTAAAATTATATTCTAGTAAACAACACCCATCAGTATTATCTTACGGACACACTTGCAGTCAATAACTAGTGTTTGTCTTAATAACATAGAGGACATCATAGCTAATGTCGAACATTGGCCACTGTCACGGTGTCAAACTAATTTATAACAATGATACAAGGCTAAGAGATACAAGCTCATTTGCCAAGCCTGAAAAAAATTTGAAGAATTTTAAAGGTATATTAAGACTACCAATGTGAGTTAGGTCAGCGTGGAGGATAAAAAGTCCCCTTCTAAAAAGATTCTTGTCAGACTTTCATGTGTAAAATTAGAGTTCTAATCATTCTGCAAAATACACTTCTTATTGACTGGACTCTTGTTTTGTTTATCATTTCACCGTTAAAATGTGATAATTAATTATCGATGGATACGTTATACGCAACTTTGAAAAGTCAGAGTTATGACTTTGTATCGAACCCACGACCTCCGTACACGCAGTCCCGTTGGCGACAATACTATCACTCTCTGTCAATGTGGATAAATCACCGCTCCGTTATCCGCCATTTAATATCTACGACATTTGCATAACATCAATATTGCAGTCGGACTGGTTTCTGTCGTTCCACTTTGTTCCATTTCGGCGAGGCAAGGACGCGCATAGACCAACGAGGCGGATCCGACACTCCGTTTAAGTTGTGGACGATTTTAATAGTGGTAAAATGTGGTGATTGGTTTAGTAGACAAGGATTTATGTCATGTTATATATAAGAGTTTGAATCCGCAGTTGCGTGAGTCGCCTTTTTAATGAGCGTGAACAGATTGTGAACTGTGAGGTCTTGGGTTCAATTCCAAGTCCACTTTTTTGAACGGGCACGATAGTGACTAAAATGCACCCATAGGTACGTTCTGTGCAGGCCGTATAATATTTATGATGAGAGATGATTCTTTATCGCTGATACAATTGTGGCGAACTGATTGTATCCGGATATAACAAAGTATACCCAAAACATTGCGCCCTTAAGTGAACCATTATGACGGATTCTTACCCACTCTGCTCTGTGGTCGCTCTGTGGATGGATCTAATAATCACCCACCAGCCGAAAATAATAAATATTTGTGATTCTTCTGTTTGAGAAACATGTTTGTGTTGACGAAATTAAAGTACTCCTGACATATTTCTGGCGGTGTATATCCGTTTTTGAGTAGAATGCCATAATTGCGTCAATCAGCACAACTATGAGATGTTTATTACAAAATAATGTCTTAAACAGTCAGCCAAAATGTTCCACGAGTGTCGCATCTACCAAACACTCTGTGAGCACATTCGCTATCGTTGACCAAAACACGCGCCGTTTTAATTGACGACAAGCCGTGGACACGGTACCGTCGGCCCCGAATTGCTACATACACGCACAAGTGCCTCTTATGCAATCAAATTCATGATAAGAACTCACAGCCTTAACAGCTGTGCAATGAGAGCAAATGATCTTTACTGTATTGTGACCCGATCATCCGCTGTAGAGCGTAGGCCTCTATAATCGAAAGTTAGATTTAAACGGGTTAGGCCGTAGTCAACCACGCTGGCTATAAGTGCGTGGTGGCCTCGTGGTATCGGACCAGACTCGGCTGCCTACATGTTCACGGTGGTCGCGGGTTCAAATCCCAGGGCACACACCTCTGACTTTTCGGAGTCATGTGTGTATTGATAATCAATCACCACGCACTTTAACGGTGAAGGAAAACATCGTGAGGAAACCTGCATACCGTAGCGATTTTAAAGAATTTCTACGGTATGTAAGTCCGCCAACCCGCACTAGGCCAGCGTGGTGGACTATATGGCCTAACCACTCTCAATCGTACTCTCGATTGTAGAGGAGGCCCGTGCCCTGCAGTGGGTCGTATATGGGCTGATACAAAAAAAAAAAACAACCACGCTGGCCTAGTGTAGGTTGGTGGATTTCAGATACCATAGAAATTAATGTAGATGCCATAGTATGCAGGTTTTCAGGGTGTTTTCTTTTACTTGAAATCAATTAAAATGTTTGTTTAAACCGCAGAAGCAAAAAAACCATCCAGTTAGCTACTGCTAGTACTAGTTAGCTGCTACTAGTATAGTATAAAGTCGCAGGTGTTTAATTAACGTATGTAATACGACTTGAATCCATCATAGCATGTACAGAAATGGTAACTATTATTATAAATAAACTTAATATGAATCATAGTTAATCAATAACTATGCATTGCACTGCGGAGGAAAACGTCGTGAGAACCATAGAGGTCTTTACAAAAAAATCTTGATATTATGTGAAGTCCGCTAACGCGCAATAGGCTAACGTGTTTGTTGATAATGGCCTAAGCTCTCTTATTCGAACACTCAATTACAGCGGAGTATCGTGAGTAAAATAAAAATGAAAATATGTTATTGAATCCCTAAAATGTCATACATTATATAGATCCACTTTTTTAGTATAGTAGTGAGTGATTAAGGCTTGATAGCATATAATACAGATTTACTACTACAACAGAGAAAGTAAAAAAGTAAACCACACCACAGTCCAGAACCCACAGTAAGATGTAACTCTGTTAACAGTATCAGAAATCACGAGAGACTTTTTGGCCCAACACCCCTACCCGACACAAATATTTGTAAGCCACACATATATTTCGGTGCGGGGATCGAATGCACGGCCTTAAGTTTCTGTTTTCAACCAACAGCGCCACGTAGGCTTCGAGTAAACAAATAGTTCGCGTGTGTGGACGCCTAAATCAAGCAACTCGTGTCTAAGGAAGCGGACACAAAGGCCTGTGTGGGATTAACAGGCGCAGTGGTAGCTGAGCTGCGGGCTTATGCGGTGTCAGCTGCCGCTCGTGCTGCCGTGTCGCCGTTTATCAGGATTGGGACGAGAATGGCAAATCTTAGCTGTACTAAAATTTTAATGCATAAATGAAAAACATTTATCAGAATGTATGCATGAAAAATATGAAATCATAAGGTGAAATGAAATTTCTACTTTAATCTCTTATTTAAATCATAAGGTGAAATGAAATTTCTACTTTAATTCAACACAATCCCCCACTAGGCAAGCTTGAATCGTAGGAAAACCCAATATAAATAAATATATTTACCTATTTAGTATATTTATTAAAAAAATATATAAATATAAATAACGAGCCATATGCGTACATATTTACCCCTCGGAGGCTTAGACCTGTGTTTTCACTACACTAGGTGTCGGCTATCAATTGTAATCTTGATTAAGATAATTAATCCATTGTTTTTCAGCACGCGCAGCAGGCAGGCATAATATGTCCGTCTATTTTCGTACATTTATGATATAAATGTAAATAGCTTTTAGAAATATTAAGGAAACCTCATAAATATAAAGGAAGTAAAGACGAGTATCCGTTCATCCATCTAAACAAAACAATAAACCTCCAAATAAATTGGACTCGTCGTAGTTCAAGAGTAATTCGACGGGTCACAGGACTTTTCCTTGTTCCAGTGAACTATGAAATATTTTCGAGTTTGGTTGAGTCGGTCACATTTTTAATAAGCCTGTGTTTATACCACAGGTAAACACATAAGCCTCAGATTATTAGAAAGTGAATATACAGGGTATATCAAGACTGCGACCGAAAACGAAGCCTGGTGGTAGTTTTATAGATTACAGACGTAATGCAACTAAAAATTTGTCACAAAATGCGACAGTTTATCTTTTGGAATTTTTTTAAATATTATCGTGTTTGGGTGGTACCTAACTGGTAAATACCTAGGTTTTTCTAAAATTATAATTTTAACCATTGTGTTCTTAAAACTAAAAAGCTATACATATTTTTTTTAGGAAAACGATGTATTTACTACCTAATTACGATGATAAGTAATAATTACAAAAAAAAATGTTGGTTTTTTTGCGAAAAATTTAGTTGCAATGTGTCTAAAGTCACTAATACTTCCACCTGGCTTCGTTTTCGGACGCAGTCTGGATAAACCCTGTTTATTTATGGCGTGAGGAATTGTAGACCCTTTAAGACGCAGAATGAGTAATAATTATAATTTGTCTTTAATTGATATTATCGACGGAACTAATATAAACGCAACGTATGTTTATTTAAAAAACTTTACATACATACATACATAACCACGCGCCTTTTTCCCAGAAGGGGTAGGCAGAGGTGCTACTAGAACACCCACGTTACGCCTTGTATATTCCGTCCCACAATGTGATAGGTCCCTCTATCACTACCTCTGCCTACCCCTTCTGGGAAAGAGGCGTGTGTTTATGTATGTATGTACGATGTGATAGGGGGCAAGCCCATCGCCATATTGGGCACAAATTCCTGACTCCGGGCTAATAATGAATAGAAAAATCCAACATCACCTTGCCCTACCCGGGTTCGAACCCGAGACCTCAGCTTTGCAATCATACCGTAGTACCACTACGCCACCGAGGCAGTCAGTAAAAAACTTTAATGTGTTGTCTATGACTGAAAGTTTACGGATTGCAATAGACTATTATCTTTTAGGACGGAAATAGTTGAGCCCAACCATAGGAACCACTAGGACCACTATCTAAACTCTCATACATAGAATATAAAAAAGACTCTCACACAAACAGATGCGTTAGCTAATGTATGTATGTATGTAAAAAATAGGTTTCAAAAAATTATAAGCAGACCAACGATATAACAGTTTTTACGTTACATAATATAATAAATGTATTTAAGATTTGTAAGTTAGGGGTCGAACTCTGAGTCAGTCAATTTTATTGAGTTCACGCTGTAACTAAGAGGCGGTGGAATTAAAAAGACGATATAAACAAAGCGCTTAATAGGAAAGTGGAGCAAACTTGTTATTTTTTAAGCAAACTATATTCATAAACATTGAAATGTGTCGCGATCAAATTAGGTCGGGTAATAATGCTGGTTTTATTTTAGAAAACTTACTAAAAGTGTTTATTGGTGAAAATATTAAGCTGCTTATGAAAACAATTTTATAAAGGAGATCGTTTCGTCGGTGTCAAAATTGTGCCCAAAAAATCAGAAGAGCATAGAATGTCGGGGTGTTTTTTGTATTATTTTATCACCACTCATTGCTGAGAAATCGACAGGCCAATTGTAATGGTTTAGGCCACAGTCCACCGCCCTGGCTTCCATTTTTATATTGGCAGGACAAAGCGACTGTTATGTGAGTTATGAAAAATAAAAATTGTTAGATATGCCTTTAGAATGTTTTTCTTCACAGTTGAAGTGCAGTGTAATTGACTATCAACACATGAATCCGAAAAGTCAGATGCCTTATGAGGATTCGAACCTATGACCATTGACCACAGTGTCTGCAGATGTTAAACAGCAGTGTAAATGCACTGTTTCGTCCAGTCTGAAGGACATTGTAGCCAGAATAACTACTGGACATAATGAGATTTAACATCTAATGTCTTAGGATGGCGAGCGCAGTGGAATGCCAAGCATTGATATGCAATTCATGGTGTTGTTTCGTTTTGCTACTGTCCATGAGCGGTCGTATCCCTTACCATCAGGTAAATGGCATGCTCGTCTTGCCATTCATTGCAATAAAAGGTCGCGTGTGTTACTAATTACCGCAAGTCACTATATACAGCATCCTAATAGTTATTTCAGTAACTAATATTAAGCCTATACCAAATTTCGTTTTACCCAATACAATTTCTGCCTACTTTATAAAACGTTCATTTGAGCTCCAACTGTTTTCTGTCTGCAAGGCTGGTTATGATAGTAATGCTAACTAATGTTCTAAGGAGCAATAAACGTAAGCGTAATGATTTGCCTTAATATCCTAGCGGCTGCAACCGTTTAGATAACGTTCTGCTAAGGAATAGTTCGTGAATGGGCTTTTTAGTTTTCAAATTAATGTTGTGCTTGAATGTCTTTGTCGTAATTACTTAATTGTTATTACTTACTTAAGTACTTTTTTATCGCTTTTTTGTACATTGTCAATAATTTTTAATCTTATATTTAAATTCCTCTCACATATCCTGGGTTTGGGTATGCATATGCACCAGCTCTTACTTTACATGTTGTTGTAATATGAGGCAACTGTCGTAGATTATGTAATTCTAATTGTTGTTAATTTTCTGTATCTGTTGTATGCCAAAGAAATAAAAAACAGTGTTTTCGGTGAAGATATTCTGTTAAGAAGAGACTATTTTTTAATAAGGTGTGGTAATTTGATATCTATTAAAAACAGTAACATACGCCTGGGTCTCAATAGGGCTGGGCCGTGGTTATGACATCGTCAAGGAAGTTATGAGAAAAGGTCTTACAACGGTGCACCTTCAAAATTGGGCTCAGTGGCGGAGACTTCGCAGGAAGGCTGATCCTAGCACGAGCTAATGCCAGGTAAAATGACAGACGTGAGAAGTACTCTTCTACAATAAGGTAATTTTGATGAGGGTGGGTCACAGTAGCAGCCTCTTACTAAGTGTCGAGTGACCTTTTTTGTAATAGACGAGTTCAAAGTCTTCTTATAAAACGTATACTTTGCATTTAAATCGATAAATAATGTAAGAAAGTTAAAATTGATTAGTAAATACATCGAATCATCGCTGTTATGTTTGTGTGTCCTTAAATGGGGTGTAAAGGCGACAAAATCGAAAGAGGTGAGTTGAAGATCGAGGTCAGTAGTACAGAGACCTTGGCGAGGTGATTGACAGAGGACCAAAATATTTTGAGTTATGTAGTTTGAGTTATATAATTAGAGTTAGTTATCCCGCCAGTATATGACTTTATTATATGTAAGAACGTATTATATGTCATGAGGTAAAAAAAGGTAAAGTAACAACAGTATTTGGGTATTTATTATACGTATATTATTGAGATTGCTTTAATAATGCTGAAAAATATAATGCTATTTTTTAAATGGTATTTTTGCGTATTCGAGTATTCTAAAAATATAGTTTCCAAAATATAAAATTTCAAACTAAGCACGTATCAAATAAAATAATTGTTAATGTAAGAAAAAAATACTAAAAAAAAATTGGCAAAAAAAAAACATAAAACAATCTCACCTTTGTTTTAATGGTTCCCTCGCGTGAGGCCACCGCGTGGTGCCAGGTTCAAGGTCGGTGTGCGCACATGTCAGTTCACCAGCACACTGTCGGCGACAGACTTCGCCGGCGCACCACCGCACACTGCACTTGCCAACTCACTGCCCCATACTAGGACACTGGGCCATAGCGGGTGCGATTGTCATTTGTTCAGTATTTCCTCCTGTTAGCCATCCATCAGAACGTCGCGATAAATAGTCATGTGTCGTCAGTAAATACCATATGCCGACTGCACTTCTTTTACTTCCAGGCACAGTGAAGTCACTTAAAATATATACTTTATTTCACAATTCGTTTTTGCACAAATCCGATTCTCCCTCTCTCTCTTCAGCCACAGGAAGTCTACTGCTAAACTTTACGCCTCCTCCAAGGATCTTATTGACCTGTTGGAAGTGGCCTGCATCCGGAGACTAGTGACCATCAAACATCAACTCGATGGTTAGTGATTAAGCCAATGAACATCTACTACATTTACACCATAGATACCTGACCAGCCTGAAGTGTAGGGGTAAAGGAAAGGAAAAAGGAAGGGAGAAGTCAACTGTATGGGACCTTCAATCTGTCGGGAATTAGCAACTTTAGCTATCTAACATAATTTAAGTTGGCTGATTCGCTGCGTGTTAATACTCTATCCCTGTATATACTAACAGCCCGCTCCTCGCATCCCTGGGGAGTTAACGCAACATTGTTTTGAACTAAATGCAAATAGGATCTGGCGGTGCATACTGTACGGACCTCGTAGGAACTAGGAACTGGGTATAATAATCGATTTGGACTTTAAAATCCGAGATCAGTTGTTTGATAATCGATCCGGTACTTTTTGGGTACTAATTTGAAAAATTAAGATCAATATTGCAAATAAAATATTTTATATATAATAGTGCTTATTATTGTTTTGTATCAATCTTTAAACCTTAGGATATAAAAAAAATATTTAAAAAAAGATTTGGGCTCGTCCGGGATTTGAACCCGGGACCTCTCGCACCCTAAGCGAAAATCATACCCCTAGACCAACGAGCCGGTTGACGTAAATTACAAAATTGATAAAAACAATAGCTGCTCTCCACTTTGAATGAATTCGACATTCCGTTAATCTAATTTCGTAACACGAGTTATTTCCGCATACCTACATAATATTACAACAAACTGGATACAACTGTGATTACTAAATTGGCTACTTGATATTGGAAATGAAAACTGAGGTATTAAGTTTCTGAATATAAGTTGGATATTTATTTATTGTATATCACACCTATGATAAAATTAAGGATACACAAAAATTACAAACAAAAAAAAAAAACAAAAAACGTACAGAAGGCGGTCTTATCACTCGAGGCGATCTCTTACAGACAACCAACCATAGAGTGATCAGAGAAAACGACAGTTTTGGGGTACCACGAGGTGTACGCAAGATGAAATATGGGTATTTCGGACATGAGGTGTAGCAGGAGTACCTACACAAATATTTTAGTGATGTATTTCAATGTACAAAGATTTTGTTAAATCGAGAGGTACTAAATAGAGTTTAAAGGAGTGTTGGATCCGCTTACAGGGTGGATAGATGATCTGGTAAGGATCTTCGGAAGGTACCGGATGCAACTTCTTTTAATAAGTCGTGGAATTATTTAATGGAGGCCATTCATCAGTGTCGGGTCCTTTTTTAAACGGCAAGCCATAGTTCCTAATGGCGGCTTTTACTAAATTACGATAATTGGTGTTTAGTACTTATAATAAATCATAATGTCTGTTCTTAATTTTAAACTATTATTTTCTAAACGATATCTTCAAATTTCTCCACGCCATTGTAAGGAATATAAGTTTTAAGACACATATGATATAACAGGGAAGCCGTTAGGAATCGGATTGTATGGACGCTTCGCCACTATCATGCATCAGTATACTTCTTAGTGGTCTTGAATTTTATAGTATAAAGTGCTATCTAGCTGTAAGATAGTTATTTGCTACCATATGACCTGTGTATTTATGACCTGTTCATGTGTCCACGTAGATTATGGTTAAAATATTGGGTCCAATCGGTGTTTTCAATGAAAGAATTAGAATATCATTGATCAGTTAGTAAGTGCAGATAACGCGTGTTTTATGGCCGTGAGATAGTACGCGACATTATTCAGAGAGCGTAGAGGCCAAACGATTTAAGTAAAGAATTATAATGCGCTTTACAAATTCACTATTTTTTCATACAAATAACAGATCAGACACTTCATTTTGGAATAGCTATTTTCTGCAACCAATGACTTTTCGGCTTAACTCGAGACAAATCTTGAACCCGCAACTCTTCATTTCGCATTCATCTTCTTCATGCTGAAGAAACCTCTTGAAGAGGAATGAAGAATGCAACTACTTGTAATATTATTAGTTCAGTACACGAGTGGGCATGTAGTTTATATTTAAAAATACAAGGACCTTAATAATTTAAATGTTAGGACTGCGGGCCTTTATTGACGGTTACCGTTTGATAGAGCAGCTTCGCAAAACAAATTGCATTGGACTTGGAGTAGGAAGTACATGTCTAACATTATCAAATTGTGTAATCATCTTGATATCTTCACAAAAAAGACTACAGAAACGTGGTACTACATTGATAGATGAATCACTCGGGCTCCCTCGGTTTACATTACAATATTTTGCGTGTCATTTTTAAACTCTTGATTTATTACATTTACTCGTATATTCATAAGTGAGTAACAAACATGTACACAATGATAGAGTGTGGAATAATGAGGGAACGCGGTCGGATTCCCGTGAATTATTAATTTTTGACTCTTTACAGTCAAAAGATAATTTATTTATCAGTAGGATTTATGTTTCATCGAGTCGGTGTTGGGGTAATATATTTTAATTTTATGCTTAAATCTTTAGGTCAAAAAGTGATTAATAATTTGTATTTTGGCGACCGATGGCGCAGTGGTTTAGAATATCTTTCCGAAAAAGCTTATAAGTTCCAAATCCGCACTAATTACTAATGGTACGGCTTATATTTCTATACCGTGATTTTCGACTGTTCATTGTTCAATTGTCATTAAAATGTCAGGATATGGTCACATGTCTGGACCTCAACATAGCCAAGGACCATGGAACCTGAGAGGCTTAAAATTATGCCAATTTCATCTCGTAGATGAACTGCGAACCAATGTTTTCATAGTGATGACTAGAAAGCCCAGGCGCATTAAATGACATATCAAAACCAACGAAATAAAGGCTTCATTATAGTTAGTATCGGATTAATTTAAATTAATACGGCTTAAGTAATTGAATGTTTGTCCGAGCGATATGTTCGAAAGAATTTATTTCACAACACCTGCTGACCTCCCACACTCGCTAGACAAGTGGGCGTTCGAATAAATACAGCTAATACATCATTAATCACATAAAAGTTTCATTAATATTAGATGGAATTCTAAAAATTTGTGTTGACATTGGATAATTAATTATTTTGATCTCCAGTCACCTTATATAGGGGTATTGGAGCATGATTGGTTGTGAATCGTAAAATTGCGGGTTCGATTCCCGCACCGGGACAAATGTTTGTGTGAACCACAGGTATTTGTTTTGCGTCTGGGTGTTTGTGAGACCGAGAAGTCTGTCGTAAAACTACCGACGACACAAGCCTCGATCTTAGTGTGGGGTTGCGAGTATGTATATGACTGTTGTGTGTGTTTATTTATTTATTTATTTTGTTATTATCACGGAGTTATTGGAACAAGCATGTCCTTATTCTGATGTGATGGTTTATTTGGTTGTGATATTTATCCTGAATCATCTTTTGTCCTTTGTCGCCAGCGGTGTATTTTCCGGCGGTGTCTTCCTGTTGTTTCCTATACTTAGAATTAATATTTAATCTTAGCACGAAATAACGCATACTGAACATCGGAAGACCTGTGTATTAAGAGCGTTCTCGGCATAGTAAAGCTGAGAAACGTGAGGCTACGAATTCGATTCTCACAAACCTTTTTCCAGTGTGGGCGCCGTGACTCTGTGTGTCTTATTATAGATATAGCATGTTTTTCAGAAATATACTCGTAATGCATGGATTCTCATCATTTACAAATCACGTTCTTGCACATCACTAAATCAGTGTAACAAAAATTTAATAAACAAACCGAAGCAAGGTCGAGTATACTCACATAAAATATACCTTGCCATTTTTAATTATTTGTCCATTATTTGAATCCATTTAATCTCCAAGTTACGAGAAAGTATGGTCGTGTGGCCGGAATAATTTGCCTGAAATTCAATTTAGGAAAATATATTGGGCTAATATTGTGCTAGAGAGAATGATATACGGTTGTGATAAAATTATCCACTTTATTCCCGGCCGACCTGCGAGGTAATGTATTGTACGAAACTTTTATTCAACGAAAAATATTTGCTGTTAAGTTTCACTTGCGTTAGTCGATGTAGCTTCAATTCTTTTCTTTCCTTATTCCGATATTTGCGTGACGACGGCACCACCGTGGTGGTTATGTAGGTTATTGATGACATGTACAGTTGAAAACCCTTATCTTCTATAGAAGAAAAGGTAGTAGGTACTGCCTTACAGCAACTTCCTTAATGATTCTTTTTTTATTGCATTGGTCCGGCAAACAAGCAAACAAGTTACATGATGGTAAGTGATCACTGCCGCCCATGAACATCCACAACGCTGGATCATAGATGTGTTGTCGGCGCAATCTTCTTTCATTGCGATTTCTTTTTTTTCCCTTATCCGATATTTGCATGACGACGGTACACAGTGTTGGTTATGTAGGTTATTGATGACATGTCCAGTTGAAAATCCTCAGCTTTTATAGAAGAAGAGGTAGTAATTTCTTACAGCAACTCTTTGATGGACAATTATTTGCTTCCAACTATTCCTATTTGTTTCTTTACTAATTACATTATTCATTAAATAAAAGTATCTACAAGAGGAATGCCAGCCTCCAATTGGGTGGAGTGACGATTTGCAAAAGGCCGCTGGCAGATGCTGGATGCGACAAGCCGAAGACAGGGTGAAATGGCGCAATTTGAAGGAGGCATATGTCCAACAGTGGTAAACAGTGTAGGCTGATGACGATGATGATATACAAGAGACTCGCCAAGCTTCAATCTTTTGTAACAAATAATTGAGTGAGTCCGTACATCAGGAACAGCAGATCCTGGCTATAAAAGTTGCAGTCGCGGGCAAGTTATAATAATTCTAATTTGTGTCTAGTAAGTTAAATGTAAAAAGCTAAATGCTGGTAAAGGTCGCGGGACGTCGCTGGATGCAGGCTGCCTCCAACAGGTCACTGTGGAAATCATTAGGAGAGGCCTATGTTCAGCAGTGGACTTCCTTTGGCTGATGGATTGGATTGGAAGTTAAATGTTGGTTTTAAGTAGCTACCCAGTTTTGTCTGCCAATGCCATGTTATTCATCGTGGTTATTTTATTTCCTTTGTTCGTCATTATGCTTATGAGCCGCGTTAGTATGATTGATAAGTTTCCGAATGTGAGGTCAACTGTTCGATTCTCCGTGGCGCATACAAATCAATTTTCGGTGACCTTAGAAGGAAAGGGACGCGACGAAATGTGCATATATTTAAATTGTTTTTATTGACGATTCATTCCGACTTTGTTGGCGTGTCTATTTTCATAAATAAATAAATACATCCAATAGTCACATACATAGTCTTGACTCCACACTAAGACCGAATCTTGTGTCGTGGGTATCAAGAACTACGAGAGATTTTTCTGTCCCACAAACACCCAGACCCGAAACAAATACTTGTGGTTAACTCAAACATTTGTCTCGGTGCGAGATCGAACCCGCGGCCTCCGGTTTCACAGTTGGCGTTCAACCAACTACGTCAAGGACTGTTGATTATGTGTTTAAGCTAGCAATATTAACTAATGCGGTATGCTTAAAATTCAACTTAAAATTATAGCAATAAGTTAATATAGCTTGCTTTCAAGAAGTCCATTGAGGAATGCCTTTCCATTAGCTAAACACTATCGGGCTTATTCATAGACAGTTTTAGTCACCAAATGTTTTGTCCCTTGCGAACGACTTTTGAATTGAGTTTGAGCGAAGAAGGCAAAACGTTCGATAACTAAAATAGGTTTTAAAACTGTCTATGAATAAGGCCGTATGGCAATGAAATCATCCAATATCCAAATTATGCTAATCCCACCGAGACAATACCATAGGAAACAAAGCAAGAACTCCCATAAAATAAACAAATGGAAAAATCAAATGCACTTCCCTGGTTAGATCGTTGTTCAAGCACGCTGCTTCCTCGATGCCCGTTGAATACCAAATGTGGGCCACGACCCCCCACGGACGGGGGGCGGGGCGGGGGGTCAGGGGGTCGTTGGGTGGTAAATAGCCGCCGATCATTTCCTGCGTTCTGTTGTTTTCTGTGCCCGACGTGAAAATGTGGACGTATTTCTCAATGGTCGTTGCTGTGCCTTTATTTTTGGTCGTCTCTTTATTGGTTGCAGTTTGGATAATGATGGCTTTGGGTTTTAAAAATGTAATTTTACTTAGATTGATTTGAAATACCATTGTGTTTAGATGCTCTCAATTTAGTTTATGATTTATTGGAAATTGATTGATCGTGTTGTAGATTTTTAAATGTCATAAATTGAAATATTAATTACATTATTCTTGATTTTATTTGACATCTCACTGGTTTAATGACAGGGTGCATACGCTGTGAGTCCTCTGGTTATGGGTTCGATTCTCAGGCCAAACACTATGTGAGTTTTTCGTTTGAAAATCCCACATAAGTTGCCCTGGACTGGTGATTTTGTTTCAAATATAACTAAAAAGTATTCTGTAACGTGCGCTAATGAGTAAGCCACTAACTAAAGAGACAATAATATGAACAATGGACATAAAAAACAGATAAAAATATTTTCAAAAACGAAAATCAACAGTGACCTTGTCCAATGAATCTAAAAACCTTTGACCCCGGCCACCCCACAAAATCGCCAAAGGATTTCTTTGTCATCAGCAGAGCAAAAACGCAAGAATATCGGATGTCCGCCGGGACACGAGTTTCGGCAGAAAAAATTTAGATTACGAACCTTTCTATACGGCAATTTATTAGCCATGCAAATCCGGCTGACCTTACTTTATACGACCTCAGATCACTTTGCGCGCCCGATTGGATTAATTTCGGACCGAGTGACTTGTTATATTGTACTTTAATGTAGGTATGATCGTGAATTTAAAGGCAATATGTTAGAATCTATTTTTATTTTATTTATTTTTATGTTAAAAATTTGCTCTCTACGGGGCAGTAATTATTCTTTTTAAACATCATCATCATCTTGAGAATTTCCACAGCTACTTTTTTTTATTTATTGAATGGCGATACGAGCTTGCCATTCGCTTATGGTAAGTGATACGACCCCTCCTGGACAGTAGCTAAACCAAAAACACCATGTATTACAAAGCTATGCTTGGCTCTCCACTACGCTCGCCATCCTGAGACATAAAGTGTTGAGTCTCATTATGTCCAGTAGTTACGCCGGCTGGTTCTCTCTTGATAGAAGTAGCCTGCACTTAGCAATTTCAAGCGACCATTAATGTCCGTTATCCGTCTCGTGGGTGGATGTTTGACGATATGCTTGCCGATAGATGTCTCCACTTGAGAAATTTCAGCCCCATCGGTTACCAGTTACAAGTGCTATGTGTCCTACCGATTTCTATTTCAAATTTTTCATCCTTTTGGGCTATGTCAGTAGCTTTTGTTCTCCCATGGATATTTTATTTTTAAACATAACTGAGAACAATACGGTATATGCTCAATTTCATACACGCCACTTATTCAAACTACTCATACTTATTAAGTTCCAGTTTAAATGTACTAAAGACAGGTGTCCTTAACTGTGCACATCATACAGGTTTAATTACACGGCGTTACAGCTCACAAAATGGCAGTTAACAATGAAACCGCGTTGAATTGTAACTGCGGAGATGGCAATCTGGGCCGGCCGGCTGTTAATTAAGTAAGGTTTAGCCCTCGTAAGGTGCGACACGTTGTGGGACAGCCAGGAGATACATATTTTGGATGCCGTGTGCCGCTTGAATTTAATGGTAAACAATCACAAACAAACTTAGGTGGTTAATTGATGAAAGTTATTGACCTTTCGGAAATGTTATACAAACACACACACACAGAATGCCAGTGACACCACTAAGATTTTATGTGATAAGGTAGCATTTACATAACTCAAATAAGGTCCTGTCTTAGATTAAATAGCCCCAGCACTAACTATTGCACTCTTAGGCATTTCATTTTTTAAAACTTCGTTAAGACATCTGTCCAGCTTGTGGCCCTACCATTTAATAATAGCTTCACGCACAAAAAATGCATTTGCCCGGAATAGGAACCAGGATCTTACTGAGCAAGTTATATTCTTTGTTACTGTATTAATACTATATTTCATAAAATTCAACGTGAAACAATGAAACTGGCGAGCTTGTATGAAGAGATTGATGACAGTTGATGAAGCGAAAGAGGTATGTATGGACCGTAGCATTCGACTTTAGTCTCTGCCTACCCCAATAGGACATAGGCGCGACTTTGTGTATTTCATAAAAAATAAGTTAAATTCAAGTAGAACCCTCCATTCAAACGCAGCTCGGGTGACATAGTGACCGGGTGGTCGCGAGTCAGGGTCACCAGCGCACCCCTGAAGAAATATGCCGCTAAGAACCCGCCGCGTTGTTCCCTTACTATTGTTTTCGCCGCTACAGACGCTGGTCTAGATTATGTAAAATGGATTATCATAATTTGCTTATTTACTAGCATTAAGATTATTTGATTTTTCTATGAGTTTTAGAAATTGCGGCATACGATGGTATTGCATCATGAAAGATATTTGATACTATTTGTATAGTTGACCAGTTTTCTGTAAGAAATGAGGCTTTGATTGCTAGTGATATGTAATAAGAGATAAAATTCATCACATCCATAAATGTTACTTGAAGCAGCTAGCGTAGCGAAAATGAAAAAACACCCTAGCCGAATAATCGTATAATAGCATATGTTATATTTTAATCAACAACTGTTACTTTCACGACACTGGTCCCTCTTTGACTATAAACAATAACACCAAAACTAACGTCCTCGAAATTAAATCAGATCAAAACAGTATCCGTGACCGCAGTCAGGTGTGCTTTGTATTTAAAGCAGGATTCAAATGTTTGTCCGTAATATTCCATTAGGGCCACAATTTCGGCCGACATCTGGCCGTTACGCAGGGAGGGAAGTTTGCGCCCTCGGTCCTCCGCGTCACGTCCCATCATTACTGTACATCTTGTGTAGTAGGACAGAGGTGGGTAACTCAGAAAGTTATTTTTTGGAGTTTATACTGATGAAAACAGAGCCTAGTTGAGACTGGACGTGGCTACTGAGAATGAAGGTCGAGGTTACTGGTAGGTCTCTTTTCGTTGTTAAAGGTGACACTGATGCTATTTTAAGTTCACACAATTCTAGCTTATTTCAGCCTCCAATGTGATGAGTTTTTTCCATCCAATCCAATCCAATCCATCAGCCAAAGGAGGTCCACTGCTGAACATAACTCTCCCAATGATTTGTTTTTTCCATTCTGGACACAAATTCAAGTCCCCAACAACTTAGTAGACTTTCCCAATCAAATTACGAGTAGATATACGAATTTTAATGTTGTTCTTGGATTAGAATTCAGAACTTAACAGTTCACTGACATATATGTGCTGTCGCTAGAACAAAAGGCAACATTAACCGCAGTTTTTTAATAATAATAATAATAAATTTTTATTGTGAAAAATCTCCAAGAAGATACAATGTACACATTCACATTTTACAGTCATTTGTTTATCAAATATGTGGGTCCCAAAGTAGGCAAGCCCGTGTCTTGGGCACCCATCCTGATACAAGTACTGCCAGTGTAAACAATTTCAATAAAACAATCAAAAGTGAAACATTTAAACAAAACAAAAGAAAAAATAACAAAATAAACTCAAACTAACTTCAACACAATATAATTAATAATAATAACAAAAGGAAAATAATGTGTCTATGTGTGTGTATGTGTCTGAGAGTATGTGTGTATGTGTGCGTGTGTGCGCGTGTGTGTGTGTGAGTGTGTGTGTGTGTGTGTGAGGGTGTGAATATTTAATTATTTGACAATTTTAAGCATGGTCTCTAGTTGGTCATACGATAATTTTAAAAGCATATTTTTCACTTTGGCTCTGGTTTCCTTGCGTGAGCAGTTTTTTATATCACAGTTTGTAAGTATAATATTATAAATACGGGGTTGAAGGTAGTGCGGATGTCGTTGTGCAAAAACGGACCTGACTGCGATTGTCGGTATTCTAATATTACGCTTATTTTGTAAGGCAGCCATTGCAGTGGGATTATTTCGTATGCTGATATTCATCTTGAGTACAGTGTTCAAAATAAAAAGTTTGCGCACACTCAGTACTGAAGCTTCTCCATAAAGTTTTTCTGTAGGGAAACGGAACGGTTTACCCATCATTGTTTTAAGGACAGCCCTCTGAGCTCTTTCGATATTTAAATGAAATGTTTTGGCTACTCTTCCCCAAACATTAATACAGTATAGTAGGAGAGGTTCACATAGGGCGGTGTAGACCAGTCTCTTTACGTCGGCAGAGGCGCTGTGCCGTAAGAGTTTCATTACGTATATTTGTTTACGGACTCGTTTTGTCAGTTCCGCTGTATGTGCTTTGAAGGATAAATTCTGGTCGATAATGACTCCCAGGTACTTTAGTTGATCTACTCTATTGATTTTACTGCATGAGCATTCCTTCACTGTTTGCGTATGGGGTTGAATGACATTGCATGAAACTTCGTGGACAACAAGATTTCGCGGGGTGATTTTAGTGGCTTGTGTTTTCCTAAAGGCAATATAATTGGACTTATTGATATTTAAAGTTAGTAGGTTAAAATCTAGCCAGCGTTTGATGAATTTCATTCCCATTTCACAATTTGAATATACATCATCCCAGTCATTACCGTGAAATATTATAGCCGTATCATCGGCATAACAAATTATATCTGCGTTTGGAATATTTAGTCTTAGTAAGTCATCCATGTACAAAGTAAAGAGTGTTGGGCCAAGGATACTGCCCTGTGGGACGCCGAAAGGTATATTTTGTTCTTCACTTAGCAAATTGTCCACTCTTACACGTTGACGCCTTTTGCTGAGGTATGAAGTAAACCAGTCACATCCTATACCCCTAATACCAGCCATTTCAATTTTTCGAAGTAGGATCGGAATTGATATGGTATCGAATACCTTGCTGAGGTCCAAAAATACTCCAATACATCTTCGACCCGCATCAGTGTGTTGTGATACTATGTTTGTTACAAGCTCTACGGCCTCCGCAGTAGATTTGCCACGTCTGAAGCCGAATTGCTGGTTTGAGAGTAAAGAACTTTCTTCCAAAAAATTTACAAGACGCTTATTTACCAATTTTTCTAAAATTTTGGAGAGTATACTTAGAAGGGATATAGGTCGGTAATTTTCTGGGCAATTATTAGATCCAGCCTTATAAATTGGACTCACTATCGCTGTTTTCCAGTAGTCCGGGAAGGTTCCAGTAGATAAGCTTAGGTTGCATAGGTATGTGAATGGTTCTACGATAACGGGGCTTAAAAGTTTTATAAATGATGATTTAAAACCATCTAGGCCGGGGGCGCTATCATTTTTCAGATTTCTAATTACAGTATTTACCTCAAAGATATCTGTCGGACTCAAAAACATGGATTTTCCGGAAAGAGCATGACTGTTTACCTTTAAGGTAAGTAGTTCTTCAGTTGTCGAGAGCCGTGTTAATATTAGGTCAGAAAGATTCTTCCCGACCGTGGTATAATAACGATTACAAAAGTCAAGAGATTCCTGGGTTGTAGGTTTTGCGGTTAGAAGTTCTGAGACAACGTGCCTTTTCTGTCGTATCTCACAGATATCTTTTATAGCACCCCATAGTTTCTTTGAATTTCTCCGATTTTCTTCTAGTTTCTTTATTTCATAGTCTGTCTTTAATTTACGTAGCAAATCTTTCAGAAAATTTCTGTATCTTGTATAGGATAGTCTTAGTTTTTTGTTATTGGGGTCTGATTTTAGCTGTCGATGCATGCATTAATCCAAAACAATCTAATTTTGACAATAGAAATTGTGAAAACCTGACATACTCTTAGCTGTAACACGGTCCCAAGTTTTCTCTATGTAGAGGATGCAAGCGGATGAAATTCTTGTCGTGCCCTTCATAGAGGAACTTCAAAAATTTGCGGCCCTTTATTGTGACGGTTATAGTCCAAACTTGATGTAGCTCACTTTAATGGAATACGTTTTTGGACCGATGTTTGGGTGAATAACATTGGCCCAACAAAGTGATTGCGATGGTCCTCATTGTAAATATTGTTAATCGAATTTCACAATTCAATTTCTAGAGATAGTTATCTCTTTCCAATTCCTAATAGATTATTCATAGTTCTTAATACCTCATGCAATATTGCTATTAAAATTGAACAGGAACTTAATTTTTATAATTTCCTCATAATGTCATGTCAAGTCTCAAAGTGACTTTTGAGCCCCCTGTTAGCTGAATAGGAAAACCTTTACTTACCTTAGCTTCGTTTGCTGACAGAAGCCACATGTAAAAGCTAGTATATTATTTAGATTTAAATATGGCGCTTATCTTTCTTTGTAAGATTGTATCTTGTTGAAAATATATAAATCGGGCACATTAATTGAAAATCCTGGTTCAAAGGTTTCTTTTATAACGAGCGGTCCAGCCACAGGGTAAATACAGGGAATTTTGGAATCTCCAACGTTTTGCCTATCGAATAATATAGATGCGATCAACTTTTCCAGCTGCCGGTTCGGGCAGGGCCGTATCCAGATAAATGTAGGAGATTATTATTGTTTTTTAATAGTGGTACAGGGAGGATAAAGCGAGGATAATCACTTAATCGCTATATAATATAAATATATTATTCTACCGACGAAATAACGAGGCCGGCTCAAAGCTTTTATTTAGTGTTACTCAGGCCGAAGTCGAATCGCTATATAAACTTGGGTCATGCTTTTTATATACAATTCGCGGTAATAGTTATTTCGTAAATTATAAATTTCAAACCAGAAGCAAGGTGCCTGATTGGGTAGCAAACAGCATCTATGCGATCCAGTTAAACCCAAGATTAATTTGTATTGACAGCTTATAATCTGGCTCTTAAGAAGCGTTTCTTATTATTAGGAATACACCACCTTCTTCAGTAACAGGCTGTCTGTCGATATCAGCCCATACATGTACGTCCCATTGCAGGGCACAAGCCTCCTCTACAATCGAGAGTACGATTCAGAGTGGTTAGGCCATATAGTCCACCATGCTGGCCTAGTGCGGGTTGGAAGACTTTCCATACAATAGAAATTATAACAAATTTCTTCACCTTTATAGTGCGTGGTGATTGATTATCAATACAAACATGATTCCGAAAAGTCAGAGGTGTGCCCTGATATTTGAATCCGAGACCGCCGTGAACATGTTGGCAGTCACGACTGATCCGTTTACAAACAGAAAGTACATAGCAGAAAACAAGTTTTCCCCAAGGATAGTATAAAATATTATGTTCAGGCCCCCAATACATACACGTCGCTTCGGCCCTGAAACGGATCATACTCTTTACGCATAGAATATTAAACGGGGTTGCTTCCGTGCTTTTATGGTTCCAGGGATCAAGGGAGCAGAATGTATGAAATAATAGAGATTTTTCTCTAGAGCCTCGGCTGTTAATACGGCTTAAAATCTCTCGCTAGTTTTTGAGCTATTTCAGTCATTTGCATACTTTGTTTTGAATTTGATTTTCCATTATGGATGTTTAAAGATGCATAGCCCATCGGATTTGCTTGTTGAACTGGCTGTGGGCAAGACACATACCACTTAGGAATCATGGCTATAGGATATAATGTTTGACGACAAAAAATAAGCACCTTCTTCATATTATCAAAATCATCTAATAAATTTAAGTGAGCAAGTCGACAATTTTTCAACTTTACATTATTACATAGAGTTTATGGCATTACTATTAGTACATCTTGCGACGTCTACATAACAAACAATGCGTTTTTGCCATACATTACGTTCATTTCGTTAGGTTGGTCATATGACCAGCAAACCTAAAAATATCTTGATCAAAATATTTTTTTCAAGATATCTTTTTGTTTTGTTGTCCTGTTGCTTTTTTTCATTATCTTTACTTAAATTTCAAATAATTGCCTTGTTTTAGAAAAGGCATATAACTCTACAAATATTTATCTATTTTATTATTTTTATGTTCAAACGATTAAGAGCGGTAAACGTAATATGTGACAAACGCCCAAAATAATTAATTTATAATTAAAATAATAATATTACTAACAAATCATATTACATTCGCATAATTTCACTCAAACCAGTAATATAACTTTTGGAAAAATCAAACCACGTATTTATTAATATTCCAGTTCGTGTATGATTGATAACGAAAAAAATAATGAACCTCCAATTTTAAAGCCTTGAAAAAGAAGAGCAAAAGAATTAGATCACAAGAAGAACAGCAGTCATAATAAATAGAAATAACAACAATATACCACTAGAATAAAAATTATGATACATCATTTTGGCAAGAAATTTTCTAAGACATCATATTTATAATAATTGACGAACCAGATTCTACAAAAAATTTTTTTTGCATTAATAGTTCAAGTGAAAATCAACTCAAGGTCAATGATTGTAGTTCCTAAACAGAGACTCAGCGAAGTTCCCGAAGTACTGCACCGAAGGGAACGATGGAGCCACTTCCCCATGGACTAACCCTGGCTGCTGGTATATTAGACCTTGTGAATACACCTCGGATGGGACCTGCTGTATATACGTCACTTCTTTCTCAACAGCCACTGTATGGTCTTTCGGCTGGTGCCTGATTTCTTGCACTATTTGCTGGGGCTGGCTTTGTTCAGTTGTAACTTGCACTGAAGCTTCAGTGGATACTTGTACAGTTGGTTGCGGAGCTGGCTGCACGGTTGGTTCTTGATTACTGGCTTCTGGTTGAGGATGCGGTGAAGCTTGCACTTGCTGCTCATTCAGCTCTGGTTTGCTCTGTACTTGCGTGATGTATGTTTGTTGTAAAGGCACCACAGAGGCTAGAGGTTGCAATGGATGGAGAGGGCGAAGGACAGATTGTTCGTGGATTGGTTGGATTGTTGGTACGGGATGGACAGCTACCTGTTGTGGTTGAGGTTGGCTGTCGGGTACTGGAGTGGGTAATGACTGAGCAGTAGTTTCTGGAAGGTCGGGCCTTGATGGCAGGTGCTGTGTTTGGCTCTGTACGTATTGAATTGGAGTAGCTTGTGGCTGTTCCTGAGCGTACTGTTGACCTTGGGCGAGAGACGGGAGGCTTTGAGAGAAAGTTGCGTAGCTCACTGCTCCTTGATTGTGTTGATGTTGCACGTTGACTTGCTGAAATGATATAGACAAAGATATTAACAATATGGTCTTGTATTTACGAATTAAAATGTAAAGTGAAATTCGAAACAATTTAAAAGGAGTAATATGATTTATAATAACTTTACTGATGTTATTCAGCAATTGAGAGTCCAAGATTAATATCTACACACAATTCTAAAATAGATTTTCATAATTCATACCTGTTGAGGAGCTGGCTGTTGCTCGGCGACTCTAATTGGTTGGGGCTGAGCAGTCGCCTCCTCTTGCTGGTGTGGCTGCTGAGCATATGTTACACCAGGTACTTGTGGAGTACTTTGGACATATGCTACGCCGGGGACTAGTTGCTGCGCGCCCTGGGCATATGCCTCATGAGGTATCACCTGCTGTGCACCCTGGGCGTATACTACACCAGGTATCACTTGCTGAGGATTTTGAGCATATGCTACATTGGCTGCCACTTGCGGAGGACTTTGAGCATATGCTACATTGGCTGCCACTTGCGGAGGACTTTGAGCATATGCTACATTAGGTACCACTTGTTGAGCTCCTTGAGCGTATGAATAACTGGGTATTACATGCTGAGGGCTTTGAGCATATGCCAAACTAGGTACCACTCGTTGAGGACTCTCAGCATAAGCCACACTGGGTACCACTTGTTGGATTCCCTGAGCATAAGAGACTGTAGGTAGCGCGTGTTGGGCCTCCTGAGCATACGCTAATCTAGGTACCCCTTGGCTTTGTTGGTAATATTGAAGTGGTTGAGCAAATTCACGTAAAGTAATTCCCTGATTGGGATACGACAGGGGCCGTTGGTAGATCTGAGGATAGTACGGCGGAGTGGCCACTGGTCGTGCTGAAGGATGGATGAATTCAGATGGTTGAGACAATACTCTTGGAGTGAAAAGATTTCTATCAAACGTGTGGTGGGGTTCCTGGTAGAAGTTTCTGAAGTGGGACAGATCATGTTGGTAGTTGGCGAAGTTTGACAGAGTGTCGTATTGGAGGGTTTTTGGTGGATCGTAGGAGGGGTAGGTCCTCTTGGGCGGACTCTTGGGTTTCTTGCTGTGCTTCTTGCTCGGTTTATGTTTGGGTTCAAAGTCGGCGAGGCTGAGTTCTGAATTCTCGCCCAATGCTGGTGACGATAACTGAAATGTACATTTTCTAGGTTAATATAATATAATCAATAATTAAATTTAATTTCACGTCAAATAGAAAATAACAAGCGAGCCATTGATTTAATTTCAAGCAGAAAAATCGAAACGCAACAATAACAGAATTAGTTATTGTTACTGATAAGAGTTCAAAATATATTATGCTTCCATCCACTATTAGAGCCGTGAAAGAAGTAAGCCACTAAACCCAATAAATCTTTAATATGAACTCAGTTAATTAGCGCAGAACTTACTCTAGACTGGTAGGCAGACACTGGTGAGAATAAGTGGTCGGAGATGGTGGAGTAGTGAGGTCCCTCGCTGGTCAGCACGTCTGATATCTTCGATATACGATGAGACGACGGCGAGTATGCCTGTGGCGGATATAAAACCTTTAATATACGTATTTGAATATCCAGAAAAAATACGAAAGACATAAAGGACGTAAGCTTTGTGTGTAATACAAGCCATTTTAAACAATTTGTTGTTGAACTCTTTAGGGGAGGAAAGAATGTAGGAGAAAACTGTCGACTGACGCTTTAAAAATTAATCGTCATATGGTACGAACTACTAAAAATGGTTTCAGTGATTTAAATTCGGTCCTGAATATAAAAGATGGCAGATAAAGTTTTCGTAAGACCATAATGTCACACTAGTTCCGGTAATAAAACATCTGACTCGCCAAACTACGTCAGTTGAATACGACGTCTCATAAAATATGCCATTCATCAAGTTACATTGTAATTTACTTCAACAAATGAATACACCTCGAGATTTGACGCTTGTGCTACTTTCAAAATGTATGTTCTCTAATGATGATATGATGGTCACTACATTCACTTTCGTTGTCGATTTCATTTCGATTTGATTTTATCTTTCTTTAAACACAACCTGCAGTAGGCCAGCGTGGTGGATTATGGCATAACATCTCATAGCATCAACTAGCTCGACAATGTTACTACAAATACTTGATGGCAAGTACAGAATAAAATAGTATCCACCAGCGCGGAGTTACGTCATAACGGCTCCCACCGATCAAAACAATGTCTTTAACAATTAGGCCCAAAACCGGATCATATGAGCTGTGTTGGAAGTTGAAACTAATGTAAGTACATATGTCACTAAAATACGAATACCATCAGACACTAGAGACTGTGCATGTTTAATCAAGTTTTCAGGTGTTACAATTGGAGCTTCGAAGCTATTAATAGAAAAATTACTCGCTACATCGATTAGGCAGCAAAAACACATGGAACAGAGGCAACAAGGATTAAACTTTTTCATCTATAATCAGAATTTCCCAATTTTAAATAAAGCATTTCTCATAATCTGGCGTTTGAATATAAATTGAATACTTCAAAACCCTTTCGAGTGTGTACGCGTCTCGAAATTGAGCTCCTGTCCTCAATTTCTATTTTGGGATCGTGTTTAAATATGTACTATGCTGCTTCTTTTGTTTGCCGAACTATTACGAAATATTTTAGTACACTGTCGAACATGTGAATGGGACTTGATATAATTTGAGAGGGTTTGTCGTTTAGGCTTATATGAAACTTATATTACGAAATAGTAGTTAACATTTGTTGTTAACATAAAGAAATAAGGGTTTAAGTTAGGTAAAGACATATTTGAGTGTTGTGATAAAACGATTTTTTTTGAATTTCTAAGGCCCAATGAAAATTAGACTTAATGGAGGGTCTATTAAGTTAATTGGCGACTACTTAGCTTAAATATTCTTAAATTGTCAGCTTTTATAGGTCACTAATTAGTGTCGTAGGTTGATAATTTAACCAATTTACTACATGAAATCTACTAAACATAGGCTTCCCCCAAGGATATCCCAGCGACCTGTAGAAAGCGGCCTACATCTAGCGACTTCCTGCAACCTATTACTGTTTCTACAGAAATAGGTCAAAGTATTACACCCCCAATTTTACCCATAAAACAGATAATTATCATCAACAGGAAGTCATCGAATGCAAAATTGAAAGGAGGGAGGTAACGACGCGATAATGTTTTGATTTCGATTTTGATCAACATAAAGGGCGGGATGACGGTGCTCTGTACGAAAAGATTTTTTCTCGTCCCACGCTTGCCTCTTGCCTAAGTGGAAAGTCACTTCTACGCAATTGGCACACAAATCACGAGCTTACAAAGTACAGCGCCCTATCTATAGTCCGGATATTTGAGACGTTTTCCTCTATAGAAATGTACTTTACTCTGCGATTTTTACCGACCATTACTCCAGTTAAATATCCAAATTATCTGAATACTCGCTACTACGCAAAAAAAATCAACTCAATAAGTCTAATAAATTATAATTAAACGAAATTTTAGATGCGCTAAGGTGTAGTGGACTAAGGATTAACTTCTCAATCATATGAGCAGTATTCAGCAGTAGGATGTATACATATATATCTTATTAACAAGGCCAATATTCTGCGACTATGAATAACACCAGACAGTGCTCGTGTCAAAAGATTTCCCGTTGGAAAATATAAGCGAAGCGCGGGTACTTTAATACGCGCTACATCTCAAACGCGCCGTCCATTTGCCTTCCCACCTGTTATCAGAATACAACTCCCTCCTTCATACCTCTTTTCTTTTGTTTTGATACTATATCGATATATTTTTTTGCAAAGGAAACGACGCAGTCAATGATCTGTGATTACAGTTGGAAAGTCGTAAAAATGTTGGCGTCTTATAACTATGGAGGGACGCAAGGGAGAGCTACATACATAAATACATTAACAACACGCATTTTTGCTAGAAGGGTTAGGCAGAGGTGCAAACAGAGGATAGATAGGAGGTGATAGGAGACAGGAGGCGATCCTGTCGCCATATCGAGCACAAATTCCTGAATCCGGGCTGATAATGAATAGACAAATCCAATATTACTATGGCCGACCCGGGATTTGAACCCGAGACCTCAGCTTTGTAATCATACCGTAGAACAACTGCACCAAGCAATTGCAAGCAATAATAAGTTGTCAATCACAAGTCGATATTTTTACGGCGGCTTGCGCAACTGCGCTCTTTACATTCAGTTGCAACTTGCATGTTTACTTTGTGCGTATGAAGTAATCGGTTCTAATTCTCACAATGTGAATGTTGCTTTGTACACAATGATGCACAAGAAACTTTTAATGTTCTCACATCTGTGTAGAAAGACTTTGTGTAATGTGTGGATAAACCAAGCGGTTGATTGCCGAATATAATCAATGGCAGGAAAAAAAATCATACTCAATAAGTTTCGTATATAGTTCAAACCTTCGAAACTAGCGCGTTGTAGTAGTATAGAATAATATGCTACCCTAATATTACTTAAAATAGTCCTGACTTCAAACTAGGATACTTGTCTTGTATCGTGGGTATTCCAAATCGAGTTTACAAACCCCGACCATCCAGGTTCCAACCAAATATTTGTAGAGCACACAAACATTTAACTTATAGCAATAGAAACTTCTTTATGTTTTTCCTTCATCATCATTCATCATTATCTTCAGCCACAAGAAATCATACTACACCCGTACTGCAGTATCGAGAGGCAGAGTACAGAATATTATTTTGCACCACTTGAAACAGTCTCACCGGCCTTCTAAACATTAACCACGCAAACACACATATCACAAGCTAATAACATTACGCCGGAAAAAATGTGATAACCTAAAAATTCCCGTATTTAGATTACATTCAAATTTCGCCACACACGTAGCAATTCTCAAAGCGAATTTTCTGTGTCCGCATCTCATCCCAGTATTAATAAAAACGTAGCGCAAGTTATTTCGGCGGGAATTCGTGCCATGGAATAGGTGTATAATTCAGGAGCAACAAGTCAACATTACTGCTGGCTGTTTTATCAGGATGAGTGAAGATGGAAGCTTCGAGAATTTGTTGTGTTCTGCATGTTTTTTGTGATCCATTTTTAGTACCCCTTTCCTCTTCCTATTCTTTTTCCTTCCCGCTCCCCTCCCGATCTGATGGGCCGGCAACACATTCATGATCCAGCCTTGTGGATGTTCATGGGCGGCAGTGATCACTTACCATCAGGTGACCTACTTGCTCGTTTGCCGGAATACTATAAAAAAATCAGTATGTATGAGGAGAGGTCGCTTGCCTGTTGATAAGTGGCACGTTTGGCCTGAAATAGAGGAACACCTTGCGGAATTATTGTTAAACGCTACACTGCGCTCCTCACGTTGTTACTTTAGATGTCAAGTCTCTTAAAGCCTAGTAACCGCTGGCTACAATCTCATTCAATTAATAAAATAGTGCATATACAACGCTGCTTGACGACAGAAACAGACAAAATGGTGACACCAAAAATTTGCCAATCATTATGCTTGGTAAATATTTAAAAAAGTAATGCTATCTCGAGAAAATGCTTTTAAACTGAAAAGTCCGTACAAAAATTATATTACCTCTGATATTAAACCGAAAACTTCATCGTTGACGTGTTATTTATTCTGATACTAAATATATAAGAAGAAAAATCGCTACATCCCCAAGGAATCCTAAAAAAGGAAAATGATTACGCAGAATATTGTTGCGAGTAGGAAATTTCACCCAGACCTTGAACCTGGGACCTCGAGTCGAGGTCGTTATGCCTCTAATCTTATTAGGGGCAAACGTTGGCAGAACCTAAGGGTTCGTTTTGAAAGGACGCAGTGCGGCCGGCTGCGCAGGGCTGACAACTTAACGCGATAACACGATTCTTATTTGATGGACTTTTGGTAAGGTTGATACTGTTTTGTTATAGAATTTATTGTTTTTTAGAAAGTATTTCAATGGAATATATCAAAACATTTTACTAGGTTAGGGATGTGCAAAGATGTTAACAAATAACTAGGTTTAAAAACATAAATAAGGCGAAACGTGGGTGTTCTGGGAGCACCTCTGCCTACCCCTTCTGGGAAAAAAGGCGTGTGTTTATGTATGTATGTATGTAAAAACATAAATATACTTTTTATAAATATTACTCTCTACACCCTGTATTCCAGATTCCTTACTAGAACTTTAGCATTACTTGTATTAATAAACTGTAAATGATAATTAGCTGACTGTTCCTAGGAATGTTAGTAATAAACCGAAGTCATTCGTAACAATGTAAGGTAATAACAATGTTATAGTTATAATAACTGTTAACTAAAATCCTTGTGAATCCATATGGGATAGTGAGAGGCATTAAACATGTAGGCCTTAATGAAAGTACTTAACAGAATAGTCTCTTAAATGAAGCAATTATGCTACTGAAACTAAACACAAGGTTATAAAATTATTTCAAATGACGATATGAAATTAAATCTATTTATATAGGAGAAAATGTAAGCAAGATTTAATTAAGTGTTAGAATCATAACACGATTGGCAATAAAATATACGAGTAAATACAAAGGTTATTCTGAGACGGTATCATTGTCCTATTTAAAGCAGATGTCAAAGTAAAAAATACATTTTTTTTGTGCCAAGAAAAACGACAAACGGTGGTTTTACAATACTCTCATGCAATACAATCGCTACTAATATTAAAAATAGCAATAGCCATGATAGCAATATCATGAAGTTTTCCTAATTTCTACTACATTTAAATATTTTTCACCACACCCGAAGCATTTAAATGATCAAAAACTTCGAATGTCAATTTCGAAAGCCCTGTTAGTCCACAATGTATTGGAGACAAGTTTGCAGAGCCCTCGGCACTCCGCTCGGCACTCCGGGCTAAGCCGATTACCGTCATAATATTGTAGGGCGACGCCACCAATGTGTCACTGCTTCTCAACTCATTTCAGAGATAAAATGCAATAAAAGCACTTATTTTATACGCTATCGATTTTATTGGGTTTGTTAGGATTTGGGTCGTGATTTTTGTATTGATTTTAGTGGTTGGTTGGGAAAAGGTTTGTTTCTAGGTTCTATGTAGAGGAATGTAACGATTCGTGAGCTTTAATTGTTTACGTGATATATTTTATGTAATGCAAAATTGCAATATTAACGACCTAGGAATGACTGCGGAAATCTCTAGGCCTATGCTTGACAGTGCAGAACTTCGTGAGGCTAAAAACAACGATGACAAAAATTAAAAGGTCATGCTCAGTGGCTTTAATGAAGGAGACCTATGACCAGCAGTGATATGTTGTAGGACGATAATGATAAAAATAAGTAACATTTGCTCCAGAAAAAGTGAGAGAAATAAGGAACAAAATCGGATTCAAACCAGCTTTATAGACGTCTATGTAGTTTCTTATACTTACTAAAAAACTACAGCCATTCTGCGAAGGAACTGGCACAAATCTCAGTTCCATTTACATGCAAAACGCCGATGAAGCCCATAATTCAGCGAGCGTCTTCGGCGGGAGAGGGGCACGCCGGCCCAAATCGTCTTTCCCTTTAGTTGTAAAGTTCGAGACTCAAATGAGAGTTCCGGACACAGTCTTAGAAGAGACGGTAGTATAATTCGAAATTTACAAATTTAATAACAATTTGGTATTCCATATGCTTGTATTTACAAGGATATACGTAGATAAACAAGTTTCGAATAGCAATCTTCTAAAAATGGTAAATATAAAGTTTCTAATATTGTCTTTTAGCATAGTATAAGTAGTAAAGTGTTGGGAGTACATTAACGACATATGCCTGGGCTTAAACATAACAGGGCCAGACTCCCGAGATCGGCCAAAAAATGGTGGCCGTTTTGTATTAAGAATGAATACTGACAGAGTGAAAATACCTCAACGCGTAATCTGTATCTGTCTATTTTAACCTTAATTCGTAACTAACTTTGTATAAATAATGTTGGTCAGCAAAGAGCATAGATATTGTTTTTTTTTACGGAATACGTACGGCTAAGTTTAACTAATTAAATTTAGCTAGTATAATAATATTGCAACACCGCTTCCTCAACTGTGTCACAGTTGTAAACTCGTCGGCGATTTGACGCGAATGCGCTGCGAAATGGCGGATTTCTTTCAAGGCGGGGCAATAAGGTGTTTTATCGCGGGCGGTCGTGACGCGCCGGCTAATGCGGCCGGATTATGACGCTCCATGCCGTCTCACACGGACTCGCTGCCCAACACTACCACTGTATAAGGATTTTAAAATCGATATTGAATCGATTTTTTATTGCGATGCAATTGCTTTTTATTTTAGGACGATGTTCACCGTCTGGTAATTAAGCTATTAATCAAACTTGATGAAAGATTTCGATCTAGGATGTGTTGTTACAAAAATCGGACACTATGATTTCAGTTTGATTTATTATGTTTAGTATTACTTAAATATCGTGATAAATTATGTTAAAATAGGACTCATTAAACAACAAAAACATAATGAAGAATTTCATTTGATTCTTCGAGGAAGTAAGCTGGAGAACCTTCGGTTTCAACGACTTTCAATTTCAAATCGATTGACAGTCGTTTACAACCGATTATACCTATCGATAACGCATCATCCCTAGAAATTTCATACAGCCCAATGTGTGAACTTGGCAGGTCTACAGTACTGGAAGAATAATTCCAAGTTCACTTTTGTTTTATGTTTGTTCTGGTAAATGGAACTGGTCCAAGCTAGATTCTCCCGAGATATGAGTTACGATCCATCTGAGTTGGAACTTTCCATATTTGTATTCACATGTTATTGGGAGTTTAACTGCTTCTTGTTTGCTCCAGTAATTAATGTTTTATTGTTCTTCGGGTTTATTTGTGTGGTTGCGTGTGCTGTGTGTTTGAATTGTATCTGCTGACAAACTTTTGTATATAACTTTGTAAGGGTTTGCGGTTTCTTGCTTCATGGCGTCAAACTTAAGAAGGCCTTTGTGAGTTTTAAAATACTGAAAAATTGTATGTTCTGGTTTTGGAAAATATGATTGTATATTAATAGAATAATCTGTGTGTACTGTTTGTATCATAGGAGAAGAAAATAGTTCAACATAAAACACAATGAGATCGGACGCAGCGGAATAAGAAGTCTCCAGTGTTTTATTTCAGTGTTCAACTGAAGGAAGCAGACTCACATTTTACAAAAAGTAACCACGCTGTACAAAACGCGATCTAACTACCATTAATACCTTTTACATGCCACTTTGGTTAATGTATAATGTATATATTTTTAAAAATGCTTTTGATAGTTTTAGTATCTTATGTTTTATTGTGTCTCGCATTTTCTTTTTTAAATATCTGGGCTCTATAATTACATGTATTTCGTTAGTGTGATACAAATATAAAAATAATAAAACATATACAAAATACCAATTAAAATGAAACAGATAAAGGTCAAAACATCTTAAAGCTTTACATCATAATAATTGACTAAAAAAAGAACCACTGTTAACACCAAGGCGCAGCTCTATAACCAAAAACCCACACCACAACAAACAAAAGCAATATTTCCCAGTTATTTCAGTGGAACGTGTAAGTGCGGTACAATACATGACGTTATCACGGTAACGCAGTGGCCGCGGATCATCTCCTAATTTCCTCGTGATTAAAATTAAACATTGCACTTTGAATTTCCACGCGTGCGGCCGTGTTTACTGAATATCGTGGGATTAGCTCCTCTACAGACGGGATGAATGTGATTATAGACGGGATGAATTCTTTAGATAGTTGGTCTATAAGTACGAGTAGTTGAGGAGTAAAAGTACAGCATTTTTCATTGTAATTAATGGCGAGACGAGCATGTCGTTCGCTTTATGATAAGCGATATGACCGTTCAGTATCAAAACTAAACAACACCATGAGTTAAAAACTAATGATTGGTATTCCACTGCGCCCGTTATCCTGAGACATAAGGTGTTTAGTCTCAATATGTCCAGTAGTTGCGCAGGCTATAATGTCCTTCAAACCGGAACACAACAATGCCTTTACACTGCTGTTTGGCGGAAGAAATCGACATTGCGATGGTATCTACCCAGGCGGCCTTTCACATGTGAAAGACCTACCACCACAGCTGCAGCTTGTAGTTTCTGAACGGTTTGATGTTTTAAAATTTAAATGCGTTTTTTCAGCACTGTATTATATGGAAATAATGTAAGCGTGTGTGAATAATGTTGCCGTAAGACACGTGAAATATTTGAAGCATAACTGGTTTAAAACTATGTGACCGTGGTACTCTAGACATTTGCCAAACTGAATTATAAGAGCGTCGTGGTCAGCAGATGCGGATATATCGAGTAGTCTTCTGAAATACCAACTAAAAAAAAAAAAATACCGTTAAAAAATATCGTTGACCCCGATATCGATTCTCCTTAAAATTACATATAGCATTTTTTATGGTTTCTCCTTAAACGTTTTCCTGTTTTATCCCGGGCGACAGATTTTTATAAAATAAAGTAATAATCATCACATTTCACAGAGCCGAAGACAAAAACATAATTTTTATTGGACTACAAGTTCATTTCTCCAAGAACTCCGGGCTTGGGTCACGATTATGTTATTTTTTATTGAAAATACATATTTTTCCCTACACAAAAAGTAGATTTCATCTAGGGACAAAAAGTTTCGCACCGATACCAAGTTTCATAGTAAAATGGGCATTCTTTAAGCAAAGTAACATCGAATGAGAGCATTTTGAGACCACAGTTCCACACAATTAAAACCATCTTAAACACAGTCATAATTGGCTATAACTTGAAACTTGTGATAGAACGTACGTGCTTAGAGAACAGCATCGGAACAATATCTCAATAAGCCCGGTAATGGCGTTAAACTGTAAGTTTAAACGCAAATGGTGGCGCGACACGGGCGCGGCAAAAACTTCCCTTATTTATTACACCGCTCTCGTTATGGCGAACAATTCTGCAGATTTATCCGGCGGGCGGACGACCGCTTGGCCACCGTGTAGGGATGCACGGCATCGTGAGTTGGTTTAAAATAACCATATTCTTTTACTACTGTCTGCTCTTTTTCCATACTTATGAGGGTCGGTGCTTATTATTACGAATTATAATTTTATTATCAGTTGCCTAGTCGACTACAATTCTTTATGAATCAAGGTTTATTATTATCCAGCAATCTAGTTTACATCATTGGTTTCATTTGTAGAAATCTCAGATTTCCTCACAATGTTTTCTTTACCGTTAAACCACGTCGTAAGATGTATGACAACCCTTTTAAAAATTAAAACCACACGACGTTATATATCATTGGTATTAATTAATTATATATCTTAATAAAACAGTTTTTAAATTGCTTGTTGGAAAATACCAGGGTACAGCGGCGTTTTCTTTTATTTATTTTGACAAAAGTCACAGAACTAATAAAATGTAAAGCATATAATAAGATCTCGTTTAATAGCATACTCATTTAAATTAGTTCTATGTTAAACCGATTATAAACGTTTATCACTTCTACAATAAAATTAAATTTTATGAGAGCAATTATTTTACTCAGTCTTTATTTTACTGCTTATTTGTAATAAAACTGCAACATAACAGCATTATTTTATTTAATACTTATCATCTGTAATAAAAGAAAACTTTAGGATTTTATAATAGATCGCAACAGCAATGGTTTTGTGTTCATTAGAGAAATAAAATATACTATAAGGTAGTTTTTAAGATCAAGACAGAGATAACGCTCTACGAAGCCGAAATTAGCCGATTGTCTCTTTCCAAATGTCGATGTGCAATATTTATCGCCGGGTACTGTACATATTATGTGAGAACGGTGAGTCCTAGTCCAAACATAATTTTATATCATTTATTTACAGTTGTCATACTGTTCACTAATGATATCACTACGATGTACCGTCCCGTAGATAATTACCGCAACAGGGCCGTATTTTAATTTAATTTTCATTTTGTTCCCGAGATGCTAAATTACTTCCGAGCAAAAATTAAGAAGACTCTCCGCCAAATTGATTAACTTTGTGCATTCTACTAATAAGTTTGGGCGCATGCCCGTACTTAGTACGAATTTTGTACATTGCTATTTAAAAACTTAACTAGTGATTATTACAGTTTCGGTTCCCAAAAAAATGTATGTAATAAATAAATACACCCAACAGTCACATACAAATTCCTGACACACTAGGATCGAGTCTTGTGTAGTGGGTATCAGGAACTACTAGAGACTTTTCGGTCTCACAAACACCCAGACCCGAAACAAATACCTGTGGTTCATACAAATATTTGTTCCGGTGCGGGGATCGAACCCGCAGCCTCACGTTTCGCAGCCGGCGTCTAACCAACTGCGCCACGGATATAATTAACAGCACATGTTGTCAGTAATGACTAGAGAATGATTTACTGCGTCGACTGAGCGTCTGCGGGCAAATAGATTTATGACCGTTAAACCCACTTGATTTATTTAGTAAACACTATTAAACATGACTTTTTAAAAATGCATTCTTTTCAAAGAAAAGTGGCTTCGTTTTCTTTGTATTTTTTGTAAATATTCCTCTGTTTCTTTTGAGTAAAACGCATCTTTGAAAAGCGCCATCCATCCATCTGAGTAATTCCTACTAATACAAGAATCAGGAATTCTCGACCATGAGTTAGATATTATAGGATTCCAAGTGTTTAATTGGTCAAGTGGTATTAATAAAATTCCAAACAAGTCGTCATGCGATCAGGACAAAAAGTCGCAGCTGGCTCTACCCTTGTTATTTTAGACAATAAAGAGTTGCCTTTCGTATCTTCATATTTGCTCGCCGACTCTGTTTGAATTTTGCTAAAGTAATATAAATGGGTATTTACGAATGATTTATTTAAAAGCTACGTAAATATTCAGTAATTAATTTTATATTTATGTAAAACTACGTTAGAGATTTTGAAATTTAATGAAGAAGAAAAATACGAAAAATAAAATACGAAATTCTGTC
Organism: Theretra japonica; assembly: GCA_033459515.1. Lineage (NCBI taxonomy): Eukaryota > Metazoa > Arthropoda > Insecta > Lepidoptera > Sphingidae > Theretra > Theretra japonica. Next base: position 405,115 of record CM065944.1, read on the forward strand.
ACGTCCGTTTTCACCACGTTCGCGTTTAAAAAATAAGTTAGCCGCGTTAATATAAGGTCACACATCTGGTTTTAAGTAACCTGGCTTCTTAGTGATGAAGAACGATAAATGACTAACTTTCCAAATTATGCACAAAATCCATGATTAACAATATAATATATAATGCCTGGCGGGCTTTGCAGGCGTCGCGACTAAACGACAATTTAATATCACAAACAAGACGTCACAGTCCGTAATCCTATAATTACCGACAAACAGAAAATGTTCTTCAATTCCGTATATTAATTAGTACACAGTGGAAATTGCAGCAAGCTTCCCTTCCCAACCGGGATATCCCCTGCGAAATCAAATTAAGGAAGCCGTCTTAAATTCCCTTCGCAAACAAAAATAATCATAATTAAACAGTCCGTAGGAACAAAAGGGCTCGACGGCTATTCCGCACCCCCGGCCTCCCGTGACAAATTCCGGAACGCTCTGTTTACCCAACGAGAAGCCGGGGTCATTAGCTATTTCATTATTACACAATTAATTACCACTGGGACGTTTGTTTTTTATTCGGCTTGCGAAATTAAAATTGAATTATACCGCTTGGTAAATTGTGCGGTAGCCCACATTAGTTAAAGTTTGCGATAACAGATGCCGCTGTTAACAATTTAGTTAGAACGTAGTTGCAGTCGAGTAAAATTGCAGTCCATTCTTAATTCATGCCCCACGAGAGAACGTTAGCTATTGTTGGAACGGGTCGTTATCTAACCGAGTAATAAATTCTAGGAAATGGCTTATAATTGTATTTTAATCTCATCCGAGGATATGATGAAGAACTGGGAGGAAAATTGTGAATATTTAATTCGATAAAACAGTCGATTCCATTAATTTTTTGTAGCTTGTTTTATAATTATTGTTTAATGATTATTTATTGTTTTTCCTCAAACCTGATTTGGACACTAATATTTACATACAGCATGAAAGCTCTAAATTATTTTTTTTGCGAAACATATTGGTTGATAGCATTTCTCATAGTTTTCTATGTTTTTTTAATGTTCATGTCTTCTGCTTCCATTTTTGTCAAATGTATTCTACTTTTAGGTGAATTTGACCTGGTGACACAACCATTGTTATGTCATAGCAGAGTAAAAGTATTTTACATACTAGTTTGCATTCAATATTTGTGTCAGCCCATATACGTCCCACTGCAGCACTCTACAACTGAGAATACGATTGAGAGTGGTTAGGCCATATAGTCCACCACGCTGGCCTAGTGCGGGTTGGCGGACTTTATATACCATAGTTTATACAAATCGCTAAGGTACGCAGGTTTCCTCACGATGTATTCCTCCACCGTTAGAGTGCGTGGTGATTGACTGTCAGTATGTTTGTAAGTAAAAAATATATTGCCGTCCCTTAGCTTGAAAGTGTGTTACTTGATCAGTGAGGCGGTAGTTCACTAGACCTAGATGTAAGCACACATTGCTTAACACTTTAATTTATGGCCGTAACGTGTATTACAAGACGTTTCCTTCGCATGTCGGGCTAGAATATTCCGCTTATGTTTTTTATTTGTTCTGTATAACATAAATAGCATTTTATATAACTGACTAAAATATATCTTGTTTTCCAATATTTTGTTTCTAATTTATGCATTTGCCCTACACGAAGAGTCAAGGTTGTATACCCTTTGTAATGACTTAAAAAAGCTGTTCTTTATTGGATGCCTCATTGAACTAATAGCAGGCAGCAGCATGTATTGGGTTCATAACAAAAGAGCAATTGGTTTGAATTATAGATCGACCCATCCATTTAGTGAACGTTTTCCTTCTGAAAAATTACGCCCTTAGGCTTCCTATCATAGTTGGGACAGGAATAAGTTGCGCAAGCTATGGGTAGCATTAGCGACACCCTTGCTGAAGTTTTGTATATAAATATATTTAAGTATATGGTTATGGTAAATTTATTTAAAAAGGTATAAGGACCTATAATTTAGGTTTAAAAGAGCTATGAAAGGGCTTTTATCCATATAATCGCATATTTGTTTATTTTATTGAGACAAATATTTGTGAGAACCACAAGTATTTGTTTCAGGTCTGAGTGTTTGTGAGAACGAAAGGTCTCTCGTAGTTCTTGATATCCAAGACACAAGACTCGATCTTAGTGTGGGGTCGGGACCTATGTATGTGACTGTTGGGTGTATTTATTATTATTATTTAAATCATGCCAGTTACTTACAAGACAAGTGGCCTCGATTCGTCACGCATATACCACGTATGGGCGTGTGAAAGTACCTGCTAATTGTAGCTGTCCAGGCGGTGACGCAAGCGGGGAAACTAACCGCCTTCCCTAAGTCTAATCTAGGGCTTTGGAATAACATGTTTAGTGATGATTAGTGGTATTATCTATTTTATAGCATTTTTATACTTATAAGAAAATGAATGTAGTAAGTATAAAGTATAGACAAGATGTTCATTGTAGAACAAAATAAAGATTCTATCGAATGTGACAGAAAAAAGGCCTGGAGTAATACTGGGTAAGTCTAATTAATCTAGCGCCACTTTATATGTGCTGTCGGCCGTGAGGTTCTGGCTTCAATTCCCAGGTCTAGTAATTCCCTTTATATATCGTTTTTTATTAGGAACATTTTATAACATGTCAAATGCCCGTCTAACTCAAAATAAATATCGGGGTTACACAATATTGGGATACAATTAAAAACAAATACGCCTCGAATACATTATAATAAAAGCTAGAAGCCATTGTAAAGGTGCAGATATCATCGATACGAAGCACACTATTGTGTGACGCTATGAGGTGTATGTCCCAGACTGTGAGAGAAAGCGATCACTCTTTTTTAAAATTGTTATGAATGGTGAGACGAGCATGCGATTCGCCAGATGGTAAGCGACACGAACGCTCATGGACAGTAGCAAAACCAAACAACACCATGAATTACAAAGCACTGCTTGGCATTCCAATGCGCTCGCAATTCTTAGACATAAGACGTTAAATGCCATTATGTCCAGTAGTACCTCTGGCTACAATGTCCTTTAAACCGGAATACAACAGTGCATTTATACTGCTGTTTGGCGGAAGAAATAGACATTGCGGTGGTACCTACCTAGGCGGTCTCTCACATATGAGAGACCTACCACCAGTCGACCACTCTTTCTCGGGAAAAGGAAATATTACTATCAGCTGCACTGTAATCCCGCCTTTACTCGAGATGTTTTCTAGTTCGTCCGGATGCGAGGATATTTTATACAAATCCTTACACATCTTGGAAATCATTTGGTTAAATTATAAAACAATATTGGTCATGTATACTCGCATAACATAATAATAACGCTTTTGAGAGGTAGTATGAGTATTACATAGTACTTTATTTCTATTTACAATGCATTCGTATTACATTATCCGGTTATGTGCATATAAATGTTCGACCGGTCTTTGGTTTCTTCTCCATTGCTCTATCTAGGAATATTTCTAATCTAAACAAATATTGTCTTTGTATTAATATAAGTCCGTATCTTATCCTACACCCCAACGTATGACTCGAAGTGAATTTAAATATTTCATACAAGTAGGCTGCATTGTGCCATTGTGAGGCGACCCGCGGCGCTCCGTTCCCGACCTGTATTCCTGTCACTTGTTCAATATTTAATATCACGGATCCAGACGATTCCATTGATAGGGTATAAAATTCATTTTTATAGACATAATGAGGTTAAAATTCAGTAACTCTCTGATAGAAAATAAAATAACATTAAAAGTTTGATTCGCCCGGAATTGCTGGTAACCTTATGGTAATAAGGTTTCGGGAATAAAGATAACCATTCTTGTTAAAAAATAGCTGTTACTTAAAATTCGCTCTGGAGGTTTTCAGGAGTGTTACTGGAATTTGCTAAACTGTTACTTAGAATGAAAAACAACCACAAAGGCGTCTTCCTTACTTCGCGTCGGTGCACTGTGCGAAAGTGGTACCACAACCAACAAAGACAATTCATACTGTAGTTTTAAAAATGTTATATTTTTTTAAAGTGCTGGTCTTTTTGCTCGTCGTGGCAAAGAGTTCGGCTAAATACAAGTCTTTCACATGGAGAATAATCAGAGTTATTGTCGACAGACAGTTAAAATTCATTCTACCTAAGTGTGTACAGTGACCATGCATGGCCGGAATTCGACTTCGACTTCGACTTAAAAAAATATGAAATACCATTTATTGAACTAGACATAAAATTCAATCCGTTTCCTGCTAAAACGTTCTATTATTCACACATAATATGATCAAAAAAGTAGTTGGGCTCGTCCGGGATTTGAACCCGGGACCTCTCGCACCCTAAGCGAAAATCATACCCCTAGACTAACGAGCCGGTTGTAAGTTTTGTCAATGGCAAAGAATCCTTTAAATTCCTTAAAGATTGGTAAGAAGTAGAACTATTAAAATTGCTTGCATCTCTGTAGATGCAAAATTGTTGTATATTCGTTATATTATTTTATATTCGTTATATATTCGTTCGTTATATTATTGCTTGTAATTCTGTAATTACAAGCAATAATATAACGAATCCAAATATTTTTTTGATGGCATGAATAAAAGGAACTTTAAGCTTAGAAATTATTTATTATCAAGTACGCGTTTTGATTTAAGCTATATTATTTTACTATGTTCATTATTAACCCGATATTCGATAATCATATTCATGACTTATCGGCCCGATACCATTGCCGGACTTTCAATAATTTTATTGCTAAAATAAATACCGTCTTATTTACATACACACATAAACTCACGCCTTTATCACAGAAAAAGTAGGCAGAGGTGCTGGTAGCAACCAGGATAACCACGTTACGCCTTGTGTGTTCCGTCCCAAGATGTGATATGGGGCGAGCGTCTCGCCATATCGGGCACAAATTCCTGACTCCGGGCTGAGAGTTGACAATGAATAGTAAAATCAAATACCTATCACTTTGCCCGGCCTGGGATTCGACGATAACGGGCCCTCGGCGTTGTTATCATACCGTGGTACAACGACGCCACCAAGGCAGTAATTGCTTGTTTTTCGTTAAACAATTTTGGCAAAATGATAAGATTTGTATGTTTTGTATGGACAGTATTACGAGTATGCTTGTAATTCTGTAGATGCAAACAATTTGAAGAGTGCTACTTTTACCGATCTTTAAGGAATTGATAGGATTCATTGCCATTGACAAAACCTACAACCGGCTCGTTGGTCTAGGGGTATGATCTTCGCTTAGGGTGCGAGAGGTCCCGGGTTCAAATCCCGGACGAGCCCAATACATTTTTTGTAATAAAAGAATCATCTAAATAGGAAAATACTTTTTTATCTTCTTTTTTAAGCTGCGTTACGAGTCAAATCATTATTCACTCGATATTCGAATTCAAGATGTTCGTACCTTTTGTAGATACGGGACTTTCAATAATTATATTGCCAAAATAATAAATAGATAAATTTCTTTCCGTTTATTGGATGGGAAAATGTTTTTCAAATGATACAATTTGTATGTTGTGTGATGTTTCAATTGCAAATATTGCTTGCATTTTCGTAGATACAAGCACTTTTGATATTATTAAGTGATATGTGTGCACTGTTATAGGATCTTTAATAATGTCAATGTCAATCTAAAATTTGTATTCCATAATACAGACGTTGTGTAGTTTATTACCTATTGTAATTTAAGACGTCATTGTCATTTTTCTTATTTATACAGTTCTAATATCTCAATAAAATACTACTTTTATTCGATTCTTACTATGTAGTTCATACGATTAATAATTTATTGATAGCTTTCATTGCCATTGACAAAACTCACAACCGGCTCGTTGGTCTAGGGGTATGATTTTCGCTTAGGGTGCGAGAGGTCCCGGGTTCAAATCCCGGACGAGCCCAACTACTTTTTGATTGTATAAGTACTTTCATTTACAAGATGATGCTCTTTTATAGCAGTGGAGTTCCTGTGGCTGAAGAAAAAGAGAGAGATCTTTTATATACGAAATATTTGATAAATTTATTTAATTTGTATGTTATAGGATAAACAGTAATTATTCGCCCAGTTTCCCAGAAAAACTATTTTTAAAATTTTTCTCTTAAAATACTTGCTCCTTTCAAGGGTATTCTACAGTTCTCCACAGAAAAAGTCTACCTAATAATGCAAAAATTCCTAATCAGATTATTCAGAAATTTCCCAGAGCTGAAGAACCCCCAAAGAATCCTCGAATATGAACATTATCTCGTTTGAGAGATAATTAACACTGTATTACCTTTAAACCCGGCGGAAAAGGTGATCCCGCCCGGGACGAAAGGGGAACAATGTTCTTACCATCAATCATAGGGGACGGGGCTTGAACGAAGGATTTTGTTTGGGGGGCAAAATCATGACTCTATTGAAACCTAGCCTCAATTAAAAGCATTACTACAAGCTTTTTCTTTTTTAATATTATAGGGGGCCAACGACTATAAGTAAGTCATCACCGCCGCCCATGAACATCTGCAACATCATAGGGCACAGAGATGCGTTGACGGCCTTTAAGGTGGGAGTAGCCCCCCTCCCAAATACTGTGGTCGATGTTTACACGCTTGGCAAAAATGTAGAAATTACTATAAATTTAGAAGCATTTATTTAACAGCATCCAGCAAGCACGATAATTTATTTAAGGAAATCTGAATGAAATTTAAGACTTGGAATCCTAAATTATAAACAGTATATATTTTAATATAACATTAGACACGTCCTGAAAGGATCTCGATTATAATGCTCTGCAATTTCATATTGATTATAAAAGTCACGATAAATTGAAAATTATTTGCATAATCTCAATGTATTAGCCTTATAAAGTCCAGAGATGTCGTAAAGCTGAATGAATTACAATGAATTTAAAGAACCGTTTAAAACATACTTCACAATGTGTCATTGGTGTGTCAAGCGGACAAGTTAAGCGTTCAGTATTCAACACATCGACTTCGGCCGCATTTTGTCGAAACATACAATTTTTCAATATATTTTAATACGATTCTTTAAATTGGTTTTAACGCGATGAATATCAAATAAGTGCCTTTCATACTTTTAAATAACAGAATATTTAAAAGCTTTCAGAATACTGTTAGTTTTTCTTTACTTTCTTACTATATGAAAAATATTAAAAAGACTTACAATTCTTTTAAGTTTAGGAAGAGCCAAGTCGAGTATATGATAATTATATTCGTCAGCACGCTACGCCATATAAATGCAATTGCTGCATATAGGCCCCACTCAAGGACTTTCACTGCGACCTATCCATTTTAAGGAACCGAAAAATATACAAACGAAACCTACACACTATTACCAAATATTTCTATAAATACATACTTAAATATAAGAAGAGTATATATAAATAATAATATAAAAATATTGTATACACTACAGTAACTTACATTTGGGGGTCCCACCCCCACCTTGCCTCAGTGCCTCTCTGATAGCCTTCCTAAGGGCTCACAATCCTACAAAGGGCGGGTACTACGAATGCCTGTGCGATAATTAGGCAGCCATCTTGAATTACCGCGCGACTTTCCGCGACCATTTCGGGATATATTCATTCAAGTGAATTTTTTGCAATTTTAATGGTGTAATTGGGTTAAGGAACATTCTAAGCATAGTTTTAATAGCTCGGTGCAGCTTTAATAATTCAATTATTATTGTTACATGTTGTGATAGCTTTAAAAGGTGTTACTTTTATTTTTTAATAGTTCTTTGTATTCTTATAGTGTATGTAAATTTGCCACCACCGCTGGTTGTCCAAAGAAATAAATAAATAGACAGAGGTGGCACGTAAGGTTTTGTAAAGAAATAAAAACCTGTGTAGGTCTTATGAAACTAAGTGTTATAAGGTTTTTTAATTTTATCCCACTGGTGAACACTGACATAATATTATGTGACTCAACTTGACCCTAGGGTCATAGTCCACAAGGTTTCTAAATATACAGTAATAAAGTGATTCATTTTATCAAACTAGTGACCAATGTATATAGTGTTTAAATGTTCACACAAGCCATTGAGTTCTATTTCGATAATAATTTATCAAAACCTTAATAAACGTGCATTTTGAATAACAAAGTTGATATGAATTTATACTGATTACTGCGGTCGATTCTTATTTTACGTTTGAAATATTTTTTGTGCAAAAATTGACTATGTTTACGTAATTCTCACATATTTATCATGATATAAAAAAAATAAAATTTTATTTATTACAGTTTTGAAACAGAAAAACTCAAGTACCGCTTAAGACTGAACATTTTAAATGTAAAATTTTATAATCAAACAGCCCTCAACTAAAGGGTCTTGTATTAATTCGGCCGCGCCCCGGGCGGGAGTATTTCCTCCTTTCATTTCTCAGATGTTTTCGATTTTTTCCCTCAATTCATTAACTCCTATCGGTCCTTTGGCAAATTTCATTAATTGCCGAAGTGTTGGCGAGTAATTATTTCTAATAAAATTTTATTAGGACATTTTAATTATAGTGTTTTGTTCGAATAATAAAATTTCAAGTATTTTTTTGTATTGAAAGGCGATTTTTGCTTAAAGTATAGATAAATATAATCAACATTCACACATATAATTCTAACACTACAAAAAAAATACGTTTCAAGTGACATAGGTTGACTCTCAGCGTTCACCAGGAGTTCACGGGTGAAAAAAGACTTTTCCCAATGATTTCCATAGACATATCAGTAACTACCACGTCCTATTACCCTGCAACATTCAGAAAAAAAAAACATAAGTATTACTTTCATCGCGGGAATTGAACCCGTAGTATGTCATTTCACAGCCGGTTTTCGTTCATTGCACCACGACTGTTTTATTTTAGTCGAGCTTAAAATAACACAGTATGGCGATGTGACCAAAATACATTTGAATATTTTCGCTATAGAAATTACTATTTATGCTCGTATCTAAGCTATGATTTAACTTACTGATGAATAGTAGTCGAATTAAAAAAAAAGACAGTGGGCTCGTCCGGGATTTGAACCCGGGACCTCTCGCACCCTAAGCGAAAATCATACCCCTAGACCAACGAGCCGGTTGAATGGTCTGATAAAATTGATAATTATATTACAAAGACCTTTCACTAAATTATAATCCATCATAATGTGTCCGATGAATTTGAATAGTCACATTCATACATAGCTTTGAGTCCAAATTAAGATCAATCAAAGCACAGAAACTATGAGAGATTTTTCGGTCTCACAAAAACGCAGGCCCGAAAAAGGAGCACAGAATTATGTTTTTTAGCGGGAAGGGGCCCAGCCGCCTCACATTTTACAGGCAGCATCAAACGAACTGCGCCATGGGGGCTGTCCAATGTATATGAATTACTCTCTATAAAGGGCATGCCATTGACCCTAAAGTCAAACATGGCCTTGGGTTCTCAAACCAGTTATTTGCAACTGGATTTTTATCATCCTGGAAGACGATTCCGCTATACGATTTTAGACGTGTTCTAGTATAAAACCGGTTTTTTTTTACGGTTAACTTCCGTGTTGATCAGCTGTTACTTAATCACATTAACTTTTACAACTAACTTGCTGAGTTAGGCTAAGGTTGCGGTGGGCTGTACATGTGGTTTCTATGAACAAAATTAAGTTAGCGCTATTTTAATGTAACTATAAGATTATTAATAATAGATGTAGGCGAGAAGTAGATTGTGTAATATGGATATTGATGCAAATAGCCCCAGTAAAACAAATGTTTGTGTTGTCGATAAACTTTTGTTTCGAGTCTGGGTGTCGCGGGATTGAAAAGCTCCACGTAGTTATCATCCAACAGTCAAGTGATAGCCCAAACTCAACACTAAGTTGCATTGCTCAGTTGCATAAACTAACTTTAACGATAACTTTTATTTTGACAATGTCATCACCATACATTTGTGACGTTGACATTTTGAAAGTCAAAGTTATGGACAAAGTTAGTTCGTGTAATTGGCCGTGTGTCTTGTGCCGTTGGTGTTAAAACCAACGAGAGTCATTATAATTCACAAATATTTGTGCAATCAAATATTGGAGGAATTGAACCCGCAGCCTAAGGTTTCACAATCGGTGACGTAACTAGATGTCTTACGGAAGATGCCAATTTTGTGTACATTCACGAAAGTCATTGTTAAGCGAGTAATGTTAAGTATAATGCAATCCAAATATTAGAATTAGATATATGAGGTTATCAAAAATAAAACTGTGAATATTCATAAAGATGATCTAGTGCGGCCTTGTTCTGGTAACTGGTTCCTCACCGTGAGAATAACATTAACTCGATTGGCTAATTTTGTTTACTAATGCGATATTCTCATAAATAACGTATGACATAAAATTGCATGCATTATGGAAGTTTACAAATGTTGTTGCAATTTGATTGCACGATGTATATATTTATAGAAATTTATTTTGTTGCCATGATTTTGTTATAGCAAATGTAAATTAAGTGAACTTTGGTTGGACCTAATGTCACTTCTGCCTATCCCGTTGGTTATAATATACCCAGAAGGTCGGATGAAATAGAAGAAATGTGACAGAAAGACGAACCTTAACTCCGTTCGGAATGACGCCCGATGGAACGACCTAATACACGGCTCCATATCTGACGCGGACGCTGATAAATTAAACAGGCGTCCAAACATAATAAGCAGGGGAAACCTACGTCTCAAGCCATTTGGACTTGTGACTAGTGACTTTAAAAATGCTTCTAATAAAAATTCCTAAGAAATAAGTACACCCAATCAACCGATTTTCCACGAGCCTACATTTCCTGAAGGTATTTAAGAGTTTGCCACCAAATCATACCAAACCTACTTCTTCGGCCTGCTTATCTCCTAGTACACAGAGGTCGTTGTACCCTATTACACCTTAACATTTCATAACAGAAGGAAACGAAGTTATCATACAAGCATGTAGTACATGTATTAATTCAAACTGCATAATTATGCAAATATATCATAACATTGCATTATGAACATCATGCGAAATGTTTGGAGATAGTTGTTTTGTATCTAGACCATGCTAAATGTTTTGTTTTGTTTCGAAATTATTTTATTATATATTTTTGCGTCGTGCGATGAGGAAAGACAGCAAGTCCTCAAGTTCAATCAAGCAACTTAGCGTGGTTTGATTTATGAGAGTGAACAATATCCTAATTAGCAACAATGATTATAGCAAAGGAGCTGTGAAAGATCGAACTTCACTCATCTGATAACTCGATGAGTTTTTTTTTTCAAATATTACATACATACTTAAACTCACGCCTTTTTCCAGAAGGGGAAGTCGGAGGTTACCCTGATATTAACCACGTCACTTTAATAAAAACAGCCATGAACACTTTTCGATAGGCAAGTTATCATAGGCATTTTTGTTAATCAATATTATTTGATAAAAAATATGTCCCACCTGGTTATAAGATGGGTGAGTGTCGATCTTCACCGGTTCTTAGACCATTAGTGACCATAGTGATAAATCACGTCTAACTCTTCAAAGTTACGTATGTATTCATTGTTCATTTTCGCTCACTTTTAATGTAAAGGGAAATATCGTGAAAACCTACGCATCCAAAAGACCTCAAAAACTATTACAAATGTATGTTAGGTCCGCTGGTTCGAACTAGTCCAGTGTTGCAATCAAAATCTTTTTGTGTGCATTCGTGAATATGATACGTAGCGATCTCATATTGATGCCAATATAAGAATTTTGCAGCGGAACTATGTATAAAAATGACCAGCGTTAGAAAGTAGACAGGAGTTGTGGCAAGTTTGATATTAAATTTGTTGGACAAGTTCCCGGCGTGGTGACGTCACGGGATGATGTATTGTCCCGGATGTGGCTTTGACCTTGTAACATACTATATGAGGTTACTACTCATATTGTTATGTTGGACTGAGTTCAGTATTTATGTAATGGAATTTGTTAAACACCATTGGTACGATGTTTCATTGTTGTGAACGATGACTGCACCTAGATATAGGGTTTCATCATCATCATCATCATTGGCCTTTTACAATCATAGGGTTTAGTGTAGCCAATAAATGTAGTAGATATACGACCAAAGGAAAAATTGATAGATGACATGATGGACCCAGTACTAGAGATCTAACAATACCCTAAACAAACACAAAAATATTATGCGTCTAAGCTACAAAAAATCGCTGCCGAGTAGAACACCTTAAAAGTCCATAACGATACGTAAAGTTTATTTCGTGGACGTCCAAACACTGCATTTCTAGACCAGGCCATACAGTTACATTCAGAATGGTTAATATGATTTAATTACATTACTGCATACTCTCATAATTTTCACATTAAGATAATATGTTTCTGCAATTGGACTAATTACCTAGTTTAGTTATTAAATTTTAATGTAAATCTTTAGTGGTGCTGTAAGTGCTACTTACATTTTTGTAATTTGTTGCGTTCATCTCATTTTGGTGTATGTTCTTTTACTTTTTAATGATGTTTATAATACATATAATGCATACGTTTGATTATTTTATAATTGTTTTAAAATCATTAATGATTAATCCGTTTTTTTAAACGTAAATTCTGAAATCTGTCGCGGTAATAGCCCTTGTTTACATGTATATATTATTGACAACAAAGACTATGTACTCCAAAAATATTTCACACGATTTTATAGGTTATTTAACGCTATCATAACTTCAGAATATTTTAAACGTAGGGAGAAGAAATAGCACAAGAAACTGCGTTGTTCACAAAACAGTTTACTCATTACTTCTACACTAAAGTATTGGCGAGCCTTATCAGGGCTAAAAAGCTGGATTTCAATTTAAACATTACGAGATTCAAAAACCATTTAGCAATTTTTAAACGTGTCACACTAAATCTATGCACTATTAACCTTTTTAACTTAATGCATCTGCATAGTAATTGCACTAATTAATTATATTAGATTTACGTGTGATACATTTCTGATATGTTAATTATAAATAACCTCGAAAATTAAAAGCTTTCATTATCTAAATACGGTTTTAAATTAATAAGTAAATGCGCTCTAAAATTACAAATATAACTCCGATTTCCGTATTGTAACTTATTAAATTTTAATAATATTTATAATCATTAACTATGAGCGAACAAAGAAAGCAACACTAAAGTCTAAACGGAGTATATTTACTATTTGCATTAAAAACAAACATAAGATCGAAATAATGCTGTTGTACTTACGAGTGACTTGGTAATTTCGGTCTCGGAATCTGTGTAATCCACGTTTTGGATTGAACGGAGAACTGGAAACAAACAAAGCTCTTTAGGTAAACAATTAATAATGCTTAGCAATATCAACTCAACTCTATATTGTCAATATATTTTGTCCTATTATACCCGCTTGAACAAAGAAAGAAAACCTCTATTGAAAATGTTATAAGTTCTCTATAATAATTTAGAATATAATTAAAACCTTCCAAAGATCCTTACGACAGTATGGAAAACTAAGGCCTTTCCGCGAAAATAATTTTATGTAAAGGTTCACGATCTGATGTAAAATCAAATATATAACTTCTATAGAAATAACTACACAAATTCCATACAACATTAGTAGGTAGAACAGGTCAATGAGGAGATTCTTGGGAGAGGCCTATGTTCAGCAGTGGACTTCCTGTGACTGAAGAGAGAGAGAGAAAGAGAATACGTAGAAGAAATAAATAATGATATTAAAGTTGTTTACCATTCTTTAAGTAGGTCCTGTCTCCATAGTTCCCTTCGAGAAGGTCTCTCTTGTCAGTCTTGGACGGCTCAGTCTTGTCGTTGGCTTTCTTGGCGCTTGCTGCCGAGCTGATCAGCAGCAGTACTGCCACCTGAACATAAATCCCGGTTACATGCTGGTTTGATCAATAACAGTCTCCGTGGCGCAGTTGGTCAGACTCCGGCTGTGCAACAAGACACTGCGGATTCGAACCCCACATTGAGACAAATGTTTGTGTGATCTACATGGCTTTGTTTCGAGTCTGGATGTTTGTGAGACCGTAAATATTTTCATAGTTTCTGATATCCCCGACAAAAAAATCGATATTTGTATGGGAGTCAGGACTATGTCGACTGTTGGGTGTCACAACTAACCCTCCACAAAAACGGATATGCGCCAAACTTGTACAGGTCATTACTTTACGGTTTCCACCGTTCGAGCGGAAGTGAATGTTCTATAAATAGCTGAACGTTCTTAAATTAGCCATTTATGTATGTTATGTATGTATGTATGTATGTTTATGTATGTATGTATGTAACATGGATAATTTTTTTTATTACGTATTAGAGTAGCCAATGTATCTCTGTGGTCTGTAAATTATATATCTTTACGCAAATTAATATATTCCTTTTCTTTAATGTTATATGAACGAACCAATAATTTAACTTTCGCATTTATTACACTAGGAACACAAAGTGCTTATGTTCTAAAGGAAACTAGAACTAAACAGTCACACCTATAAATATACTTCTGTTAATTCATAAAAACTGCAATTCAAATCGTAAAAGTCTTATCAGAACTATGAAATCCTTTATTGTTGGAAAATTATCCAACACTAACTTTGAGCCTTAATTATAAGTTGTCGTATTAGGCAGGTCCAAGTTATCCAGCCGTTTGTTATGAAGGTAGATCGTCAAACTAACATCATTTAATTATGACTAATTGGTGTAACTTAGTAGGGGCTTCAATAAGTGGTAGGCTTAATGTAGATCTAGCTAGTTTCATACAAATTCATAGATAATATTATGTGATATTTTTATAGTTTATAATATAGTGCGTACGTATGTAAGTGTTTAAAGAATTTAGTGTTTTGATAAACTGTAAATGAAAAAAACATTTTTGAAATTAAAAATGCTTTAGTATAATATGTTCTTGTCACTAATTTGTAGCAGTAATTAATAAAATATTTAAATATTATGGAATATCAACATATACCGAGTATCATAATGCAATAGTAGCAATATATTAAAATATAATTAAACAAATGCAGAATAATTTATTATGACACAATCATCGAGATTATTTAGAAAAAAAATGTTGACACACTTATTCAGATTGTAGGAATCGAACTCGTAACCTCATTAATATCACTAGGTACTCAAAGATCCTTAAAACATCCCTTGAAAATCCATTATAAAACCTTCGTCACACATCCTCAAATTTCAACCCAAATATCACAAAACACATCACTGCACTGACCGTAAGCTTCATGTTCACTGCGAGGTCTGCGGTTCGACTCCCGGCGAGAGTGTGTGAGCCGGCGCGGGCGTCACACCGCCTTATATCCCCTCACGTGAGGTCACACGTTGTCGAAGATCAGTTTTATATTTACATAGAAATGGGATATTGAAATAAAGAAATAATCGCCCGAGCCGTGATTCAGTCTTAGGTCAGTTATTGCAAATATTGGGACATCTGTTTATACATTCCGTGGTTGCGTTAATCAGATGCGTGACAAAACAATAAAATGCTAGAGTTTTTGGCCGGCAAAGTTTCAAGAAATATATTTATACAACCTGGATAATAGTTTTATTTTGTCGGTCCTGTGCAAGTGTGTGATGAGGGTAAGCAGAAGTAAGGCGTATAAGACAATATTCATTTTTCTATTCATTCGTTTCATAAAACAGGCTTTAAGAAATTTTATATTACGCCTGAAATGAAGATTCGCAACCTTTAACAATTTAATTATGATGAATAATGTTAACTAGTCTTTAGGGATATTAAAGACTTCAATGTAAATTAAAAATAGATTACAAATTAGTATATAACATAATGTATAGCTTTTTTATTTATCGCGAACAGTATTCCATTCGCAGATAAGAAAATAACTTCGAAAAACGTTTATTACTTATTTAGGGAACATTATTACTCTTGGATGAGAAGGGTTCGTAAATTGCGAAGTGGCCTGTTAACGGACCAGTCACGACTGCCAACTTATTAAAGGTGGTCGCAGGTTCAAATCCCAGAGCACACCTCCGACTTTTCCGAGTCATGTATGTATTGATAGTCAATCACCACGCATTCTAACGGTGAAGGAAAACATCATGAGAAAATCTGCATAGCGGTTAATAAGAATTTCTATGGTATGTAAAGTCCGCCAACCCGCACAAGGCCAGCTTGATGAACTATATGGCCGAACTCCTCACCATCGTACTCTCGATTGTAGAGGAGGACCATGTCCTGTGCTGGGACCTATATGGGCTGATATAGTATAGTCCAGAAATGGGTACATTAACATCACTAGGGCAATTGAATCCCTTTGGATACGATCACTTGCAAATGCAACTATGCCAATAGACCAGAACACTCTATGCAGTGCTAGAAACGTAAACACTAATCTCATATTAATAAAATAAAAGGTTGAAAAAAAAAAAAAACTAGAATTTCGAAACACTTGAGGAGAAGGCTTGGGAATAAATTGCTTAATGCCTACTGTATGAATGCAGTTCAAATTGTTACGAAATACTTTATTCCGTTATATGTTTTGTATTATATAAATTCAAACGATATTTGATGGTATTCAGGAAGTTCCAAAGTGAGTCTATTATTTTAAAGTTATCTAAGGTTGCAGTTGGTCTTGTATGGGATATTCAAAAACATCATATTTTTTTGCAAGAATATCCGCGCATTATTTACGCAGTGGCTAAGAAGTGAGTTTTCTGCCCCAAAGGTTGCGGCTTCGATCCCCGGTGGGATATTATTATTATTTTTACTTAAAAGTGTTAAACTTATTATTACTTATATATAAGTATTAAACCCACTTCTTAACCGAGTTCTTATGAAATATTAATTATAACATACTATTTTAATGTGGATAGTGGGCTGTCATAGTTTGTCGTAAGTGACAATAATTAACCATTAAATAATTCTTGACGGCAAAGCGACGTTCTCAAGCTAAATATTTTGGGACACTTTTCCTCATAATATGTAGAGTATTTAACATGAGTTATTCATTAACATAGTTGCGGGGAGTTCAACTGTATGAGGTCACACCGCACTGTTGCTTCATACCATCCGGCGCAGAGACACGTTCTTTACATACACACAAACTCACGCCATTTTCCCAGAAAGGGTAGGCAGAGGTCCTACCAGGACATCCACGTTGTTCTGTCTCACGAAGTGAAAGGGGGTGAGCCTATCGCCATATCGGGGACAATCCCGGGCTCATGATAAAAAAATACAATATCACTTTGCCCGACCCGGGATTTGAACTTAAATAATACTTAATTTTTTTATTCATTTTCAGCCCGGAGCCAGGATTTTGTACTCTATATGGCGATACTCGCCCCCTATCGCGCCGTGGGACAGAACACAAGGCGAAACATGCATGTGCCCGTGGCATCGCTGCCTACTTCTTCTGGGAAAAAGGCGTAATATGTGTAATTTTACTGAATGTAAGGGCTCATGAGGTTAAAAGTAATGATTTTTGGTATATTCGTGTTATTTTAAACGTACATTTAATGCGGTTTAATTACTTAGGCTTTACCGCGGACGGAAATTACTCAGACATGACTAATGTCCTAATGTTTGAGATTATTGCGTATGTTTCAAAGTACGCGTGTGTTGTGAATTTTGCTTTTTTCCCCTTTGCGACTTATACCAGAATTAATTTTAGAATTATCCTTCACTTCGAAATAATACATTACATTTTGCATTAAATAAATAAATCACTCATGACATGAATAATCATAACTAATGGATTAAAAAAAGAAAAAAAACGAAATATAAAGAAAAAAAAGAAGACAATTGGTGTTGCTGTACACGTTCCGAAGCGGTGGTAGCAGTATTATAACCATCAAAAACATAAATGTGAAATGAGAGCGAAGTTCAATAGTATGGTATATGCCTTGGTTGTTGACCTCAACGACAAAAGAAGTGACACCAAAATGGGTACCAAGTTTAATGGTCAGTCCTGAACTGCATCTATAACAAAATTCTTCCGAAAATTTGGCTTGCTGGTAGACACTAGCCAAATTAAGGCTTTCCATTACTGTTTTAGTATGTACTTAATAATGATTCGTATATACCAAAACTTAATTATTTGAATAAATAATATTTTGACTTTATCCCCGAATGCGTCCTACAGCAAGACATGGGTTGCTCTGCGATCGCCAGGGTTTCGCCATTGTCCACCAAGTTGGCCTTTTGCGGGTTGACTCCGTGAATACCCATACATTTTTGTATTGTATTGTATCAGCCCATATACGACCCACTGCAGGGCACGGGCCTCCTCTACAATCGAGAGTACGATTGAGAGTGGTTAGGCCATATAGTCCACCACGCTGGCCTAGTGCGGGTTGGCGGACTTACATACCGTAGAAATTCTTTAAAATCGCTACGGTATGCAGGTTTCCTCACGATGTTTATACCCATACATACTTTACTTGTATACGTTTCTTTGCATCGTTATTTATCAGAATATCTGATCATAAAAAATCAAACTGACAATACAGACAGTAGAAATAGTTTAATAAGTATTTAAATAGATAAAGTTCTAACCCATAATAGGACCCACATGAAGTCATGGATACAGTGGATGCGAAATACAAATTACATTAAACTGAAGAATAACAAAATAAAGACAGGGCCTCTGACCATTTCCTACACAATTTGTACGACGTCGGACATGTCGTAACAATAATTAGAGATCAGTAGGGTTCCGGAAGAACAAGATGCAAACTGTACCATTATGAGCGACTTGTTGTAGACGCTGACACTTGGTGAAATAGGGTTATGAATTTGAAATTTAGTTACATTAACTGTTTCCAAAAAAAAAAAAACCAGATTTATAGATGCCGTTTAAATGTATATAATTTGGTTACTTTCACTTTACATTTCTTTAGTGTTATAGAGAAAGTAAGTGCTTTAAAACAAAGTATATTTTATAATATATACCAAATATACCGATAATTGGGATTTTATTTGTAATATTCCTTACATACAGGCACAAAAATGATGTACAGTGGAAGTCTAATAGACTATCGACAAGTAAGAGATAATTATATCTCACATAGTTGTAATTTGAACGCAAAACGCTACAAACGTGGAGTAATTGTAAAGAACAATTATTGTTTAAAACTTAAAAATATATGAGAAAACTTATTTCTCCCATATATGTGTAATTGTATTATCCTTTATATCTATTTTTCATAAAAAGCCTACCAATACCAAGAGCACAATATTCACAAGCCTCCAACAATCAAATCCATGCACATAAGTACCTAAGCATCCTCAGTGGTCTATACACGGAACCCCGACCCAGGAGCACCGCACACCTCGCTGTTTGTTCAGTTCGTGTCGCAATGGTGGCATTTGTTGAATCATTTTGACGTGCGCAATCGTAGTTGACCGCCCGCTCTGTTATGTCACCGAGCTTTTTGCTTCTTGGTACAGATTTAATCGATTATGGATGTACATAATATGAGTGTGTGTGTTATTGATCGATATTTCTGAGGAAAGGCTTTCTGAGAAATATCCTACAAATTAAGATACATCTTAATTTCAACAATAATATTACTAGTGTCTATTAAGTTTATCGTTGTACGTTTAGTTCTATTTCTTTTGCTCGATAAACTCGTGCAAGTGGCAGAAGTCTAGTCGTATAATTTTGAAATTCAAGTTTATCAATCCGCTTTGTATTGCGTTTGGTATAAAGATCTCATATGAATTATTACGATTTTTTTTCTTGCATGGCATACATAGCATGGCCAATAGACACGCTATTTATCACGCCATAATCGTACGAAAATACGTTCAGTAAACTGAAAATCACTAGTTGCATATCTGCTTATCCCTCAGAGATACAGGCGTGAGTTTACGCTATCTTTTAATTTAAATTGAAGCATTTACAGTCTCCTATTATGCTGCAACATTTCGAGCAGTTTAACACGGACACACGGGCCGTCCTAATGACATAGTGATTAAAACGAATTCGCCTCAACACCCGTGCTACACTTTACGTATTCATATTTAATTGAAAGTGCACGAGTCTTCCGTTTAATGTCCTTTGCTGACTCAACGTGCTCTTACGATTAATTTTACAGGGTATAACAAGACTGCTAGCGAAAACGAAGTCATGTGGTAGTATTAGTGACTTTAGACGCAATGCAACAACATTTTTTGCACAACAGCGACGATTTTTTTTACAATTTTTTCCTATTATAGTTTTTGGGTGGTAAATACATACATTTTCTTAAAAAAATAATGTACACCAATTTATTTTTAGAGACGATATAGTACGCAAGGCTTTCAACTATAATTTTAGCAAAAAATATTGATTTACCACCCAAACACAATGGTATTTAAAACATTGCAAAAAAAAAACTCGTCGCGTTTTTTTGCAAAATTTTTAGTTGCATCGTGTTTGTAATCACTTAAACTACCACCTGGCTTCGTTTTCGGTCGCAGTCTTGATACACCCTGTATATCTATCTGTTTGTTATTATACATATAATATATGTTTTTTATCTGTGTTTTTATTAGCAAAAGGCAAAAGAGGACACAGATATTGGATCTCAGAAAATAACACGTACTGTACGAGAATACCACAGCAAAACCGTGTCTTTAAATATACGAGTATATGCGAGACAGCAGTAACACCGCGGTCGCGACGACCCATGCTAGTAGGCAGTAGCCTAAGATCGAACCTGTGACCATCCCGCTCTTAACAAAATTTTTGCTCATCTTATATTTAATTCTTAGAACTTAAAATAAAAAGTTGAAAGCTATCTTAAAAGTCCGAAGTCAAGTTTACCGTTCATACAGTAGAAGGCAGTAGGTCTCAATAGAATAATTAACACGCGATGATGAAACATAGACAGCACCACAGGACAGCACATTGGTTTTAAACTCAATACTGTCAACAGTCTGTTAGAAAAAGTATTTGATCGCATTAAGTGGACACGACCGTAATAGTTTAGTTAATACAGGAAAACAAAATACTATCAGAGTATTCTCTTGGCCGCTGGATGCAGGCCGCTTCCAATAAGTTAATGTGGATATCCTAAAGGAAGGCCTTGGTTCAGCAATATAGTCATTACTATATGGCCTAAACCCTCTCAATCGTACTCTTGATTTTAGAGTAAGCCCGTGCCCTACGTGTATATGGGCTGATACAGTATTGTATTGTATTGTATCAGCCCATATACGACCCCCTGCAGGGCACGGGCCTCCTCTACAATCGCGAGTACGATTGAGAGTGGTTAGGCCATATAGTCCACCACGCTGGCCTAATGCGGGTTAGCGGACTTTTACATACCATAGAAATTTATGCAAATCGTTATGGTATGCAGGTTTCCTCACGATGTTTTCCTTCACCGTTATAGTGCGTGGTGATTGACTATCAATACACACAGATACTGATACAGTACAGACTCAGAACTCGATTCACATAATTATCTCGTCTAAAATCCTACATCTAATCATCAATTCATAATTTTTTTGTCCAAATTATTTTTTTCACACGATACCCCGGCCCTTCACGACAATGACAACCAACAACTAAATCAAGTTTATAAGTTCCCATCAGTGGGAACTCCGGCCTAGTTCCCAGCACACCACTTTGTTTCTTAATTAATTAAAACTTAAGCAACAGACGACACTTCCAGCGCACACAAATTATTGTAGTTACATAAAATGTCAAGTTTACTAGAATGGAGAGGTTTGTGTCAACAAAATGTCGTACAAATTACAATTTGCGTGCTTTGTTTGTTGTTGATTTGTATAGCTTTCCTATATTTGGCATTTTGTCTTCGTACAAACATTTTGTAAAAGCGATTAGTTATATAACATTTTAATAATTTAATTGTTGTATTGTGTATGATGCGTCACTTGAATAAGGACCGGATTGTTATGATCTTCGCTATGTTATTTAACACCCAACAGTCACATACATAGTTCTGATCCCAATCTAGGATCGAGTCTTGTGTCGTGGGTATCAGAAAATATGAAATATTTTTTCAGTCTCACAAACACCACACTCGAAACAATTGTGGATCACACAAATATTTGTCTCGGATCGAACCCGCAGCCTTACATTTCACAGTCGAACTCTAACCGATTGCGCCACGGAGGTTGTCAAAATTATTAATCCAATTATGAAATTATTATCTCCGCTTGTTTAACATTACGATGAAACAGTCATAAAATTATAAATTAAAATAAAGATATGCTGCTTCGATCCCATGTAAGTACGGGATGAGGGCTGATAGTTAGGTATCCTATCTTACCCTACCCTTTTTTTTATTGCATAAGTCCGGCAAACGAGCAAACCGGTTACCTGATGGTAAGTGATCACTGCCGCCCATGAGCATCCATAAAGCTGGATCATGGAAGTGTTGCCGGCCTAACTGGGAGGGGAACGAGAAGGAAAAATTATAGAAAGAGGAAATGGGTATTAGGCATCTGGCAATCTCACTCACCGAACGAAACGCGAAAGTTGAGCTATCGCTTCACGTCGATTTCCTGTGGGACAGTGGTACCGCCCTGGATGAGCCTGCCCATTCATGCTAAGTCATGTCTGACAACAGCTTGGCTCTACCACTTCCAGGTACTATCCGGTGCAGTGAGTATTCATCTTGGCAAACCAGAACAAAAAATACTTACAACGAGAACAAAAAAATACAAATATAAAAACGAAATAAACCACCGGACCACATCCATCCAAATCTACCACGCAACCTGTCATTTATCGCTGAATTTGTTGTGATTAAAGCGATATTTATTTGCGGCGAGTGTATATGCGATATACTGCGCGATTCGGCGATCAATCCTCCCCCCTGGGACCTTTGGGAAGGGGGAGGGAAGGGGAGTAGACAGGTGCTTGTTGAATTTTTCATTTGCAAACGATGCCGTGAATTTTTAACTAACGTATGGGAGGATTGAGTCGTGTTTTAAAGGTAAATTAACTGATCGATACTATAGATGAGATATTATGGGGTTATCATCTCACCGCGTTGCTTATATTATAGCGACTTTTTTAAACTAGAGAGAATAAACGAGTGATAAACTAACTTTTGCACGCCATATGGCAAAATGTACTGGAACTACTAATATATTATTTAAGACCTTAAAATTGTACCTACATTTTGTGCAAATAAATTATTTCTGATTCTGAGAGAAAATCGCTCACTTGATAATGAGCTGAACGCCTGTCAACGAATAAGAGCAATGACGCACTCGTTCCCTCAACATACAAGATATAAAATCTCTTACAGCCATGCCACCAGCCCATCACTGGTGTAAGTCTGCAGTTTTATACATGATTTCTGTTTCAGAGTAACTACTGGACATAATTAGACTTAACCTCTTATTTCTCAGGATGGCAAGCTTTGTAATTCATGGTGTTGTTTGTTTCGCTACTCTCTATGGGCGGTGGTATCGCTTACTATCAGGCGAATGGCATGCTCGCATCTATGCAATAAAAAATAAATATCTCTTATTTTAATTACAGGTAGTATATCATTAGGGCAACTGGTACTAACAATTTTTAGAAAGAGCAAGTACCCCACTAAACCGCGACTGTGCCATTCTTATTACAGGAAACAGTCCTGTGTGATAGACAACACAGTAAAAGTAGCTTGAAATAATACAAGTATAATTATGTGAGACGAACGAGCGCGCGTGGTGTTGCTTGCGTTAAAATTATTGATATACATAGAATAGTTGTATTATGTAAAAGGGTTGAAATTTTAGTCCTCTGCTGTTTCTAGGTAGGATCTTTCATACTGTATGAGTTATTCTACCTCGTTATCATCATCAACCGTAGCTTGTCTACTGCTGAACGAAGGCCTTACCTATAGATTGTTCGTCGTAGACGTCTGAATCCCATATTATATTTTCCTAGGTCCTTATTATTATATTGATCCTTTTATACACTTCCCTTAAAACCATGCTCAACGTTCTCGAAATAATCTTGACATTCAAATGATCGTACGGCCACATACTACTCGTATTTGGCGGATTTCCTTTTGTAAAATGGTAACCATCTGGGCGGATCAATATAAAAACCAGGCGCTTGATTATTTATAGAACTTTTTAAAAAATATATGCAGACAGAACTTGGTAAATTATATATATATTCACGATGCGGTTGACATGTCTGTATGTCGCGTCACCCCGGGGATTACATTTAATATATGTTTACCTTTATAATTTCCTCGAATCGAGTGTTTTTGCGGAACATATTTTACGTTACACGTGTCAAGATTTCCTTTACGCTGTGTCATTATGTATTTGTATGTCTTTTTTACGATCCAATAATTCGTGACATAATATATTTGAAATGGGTAAGAAGGTGAGATTTAACACTATACAAACAAGTGATATATATGTATGTTCTAATAGGTCTCAATGGAAATTGTATGGGGAATTGGGAGACAGTGAACTTCCTGTGCCTGAAGAAAAAGTGAGAGTGAAATGATATATTTTAGAATCCTTCGCATCCTAAACTAAGACGGTGTATCAAAATTTAAATAACTACTATATTAAATACGATAGTTGACGACAGTACCTCTGACAGCGTAGATAGAAGTGTGATTATTGCTGTTCAAAGTTTGCCGAGCTAATTTCCGCTGCAAGATGTGATAGCCCATGGCAATAGGCCTTTACAAAGATTGATGAAAATTTCATATTTTAAGAATAGATTTGATCTTAAATCGATTTTGCTAGAACCGCAAAATCAGATTCGCTACTTGCGGAAATCTATCAGCCACATAGCTGAATATCTGTTAACATAATTATTCAACCATTACTATCAGAACAGAGTGAATGATATGCCACTAGCGTTATCTACAATCCGAACTTAACTTTAAGTTTTAACTTTTTTAAATTTAATTTAAGTTTTTATTTTATATTATTACTTCCCTCCTTAGTGGCCTGTTCGCAACGAATCAGACGCGGCTGCCAACATATTTACGGTGATCGCGGGTTTCAACTCCAGGGCGCACCTCTGATTTTTCAGAGTTATGTGTGTATTGATAGTCAATCACAACGCACTATAACGGTGAAGGAAAATATTGTGAGAAAACCTGCATAGCATAGCGTGTGAAGAACTCTATATGTAAAATCCGCCAACCCGCACTAGGCCAGAGTGGTGGACTATACAGCCTAACCCTTCTGAATCGTACACTCGTTTATAGAGGATGCTGGTGCACTGCAGTGGGACCAATATGGGCCGATACAGTAATTCCCTCCTAAGATGTGATAGTCGGTGAACCCGTGAGTCGGTAAAATTCCCATTTCAGAAAATTCAAACCTAAGAATTGAATTCAAATACTCATGAATCATAGCACCTACACGCTGCCACGAGTTCATTGACGCGAAACTTGAAAAACCACAAAAATATCTCCTCAAAATACAGCCGGTAGCATGGAGTGATATTAATTTGTAATATCCTTAGCTAAACGGTTTGAACATTAATGGAACAGATACTGGGACCTCATTTCCGGTTTGTGACGCGGTTCCTGTCTCGGAATGAGGCTGGCGAGAAAAATAAACGACTTTTCATGTGAACCATATCTTTTTTGTGATATCACGTAATGTTCATTTACTTTCATATTTGTGTTTATATGTTGTTGACCATGTTTTTGGAGATTTCGAATTCGATGTTAACTTATCCTATTTAAATAATTATATTTTCGTTGTGGGTATATTAGACGCAGACTGATAAATGTAACATTATTGGAATATTTTATTATCGCATCCATCTATTTTCCACTTTCGATTGACATAAGATCACTCTCTAGGTGAACTTTATCCAATTCTATGATAAGGGAAAACTCTTCCTCATTCCAGGCACAAATTCCAATCCAACTCATATGAGATTTTCCAACCAGAAACACTTACCCAAAATATATTCCCTGACCTGTAAATGTTGATACATATGAATTAATTGAAAGGATTACTGTTGACGGAAGTAGTGCCGGCTCAAGTTCCGGGCTCACAACATTATTTAATTTTAATGGCGCTGCTCTGCTTATTTATTCAGCATAATGATTATACAATGGCAGAAGTGCGGCACCGAAAAATTGAAGCGTACTCGCCACAGTGACATATGAACAGAAATTAAAAAAAAAAACAAAAAGGTATATGGACATAATGAGACTTCACACCTTATGCAAAAAATAAATCATAATATGAATATGAATATGAATATGAATATGAATATGAATATGAATATGAATATGAATATGAATATGAATATGAATATGAATATGAATATGAATATTCATACCCAAAATATATTCCCTGACCTGTAAATGTTGATACATATGAATTAATTGAAAGGATTACTGTTGACGGAAGTAGTGCCGGCTCAAGTTCCGGGCTCACAACATTATTTAATTTTAATGGCGCTGCTCTGCTTATTTATTCAGCATAATGATTATACAATGGCAGAAGTGCGGCACCGAAAAATTGAAGCGTACTCGCCAAAGTGACATATGAACAGAAATTAAAAAAAAAAACCAAAAAGGTATATGGACATAATGAGACTTCACACCTTATGCAAAAAATAAATCGAATATGAATATGAATATGAATATGAATATGAATATGAATATGAATATGAATATGAATATGAATATGAATATGAATATGAATATGAATATGAATATGAATATGAATATGAATATGAATATGAATATGAATATGAATATGAATATGAATATGAATATGAATATGAATATGAATATGAATATGAATATGAATATGAATATGAATATGAATATGAATATGAATATGAATATATAATCATAATCATAAATGCTTAAAATCAGTGCTGTTGTAAAATAGCGTATACTGAGCTGGTTTCCTTTCTACGCACATCTTACAGCAAAATAGATATTAATGTAGACCTGACCTTTTGCTTGTATTATATTATTATTTTGTTGTATTGTGTGTGTGGAAGAAATAAATGGTTTAAATGCTTTATGTCTCAGGATGACGAGCGCAGTGAAATGCCAAGCATTGTTTTGTAATTCATGGTGTTGTTTGGTTTTGCTATCCATGAGCGGTCATATCGCTTGCCATCAGGCGAATGGCAGACTCCTCTCGCCATTGATTGCAATAAAAAGTCGGAATTTTAATTTTAGTCTATTTGAATTGCGCAACATTCATCATCAGATGTAGGTACAATAAAAATGCTGATATATACTAGTATAGCGGAAAATGTGTGAAAGCAATGTAAAATATGCGGGCAATTATACTTTTAGTTCACTTTAGTAGGTTGATCGTAATTTCTTGATAGGAGAAGCTGCAAATGGCTTGAATATAACAAAATGTATGTTGCTGTTGGAATATATCGCTTAACATTATATAATTTTTGTGGAAGCAGATCAAAACTATTCACACCATTTTGTTTTACTTCTTTTTTTTATAGCATAGGTTCGGCAAACGGGCAAGCAAGTCACCTAATAAGTGATAAGTGATCACTGCCATCCCTGAGCATCTACAACACTTGGATAATAGATGTGTTGCCGGCCCATCAGACCGGGAGAGGAACGGGAAGGATAAAGGATAGGAGGAGGAAAGGGGTATTGGGCATCCGGCAGTCTCACTCACCGAACGAAACGCAACAGCATAGCTGTCGCTTCACGTCGATCTTCTGTGAGACAGTGGTACCACCCTGGACAAGCCTGCCCATTTATGCTGAGTCATGGCTGACAACAACCTCGCTCTACCACATAGAAACCTTACTTCTAAAAACCTTATGTTGTCCTATTGTGAAATTATCTATAAACTTCTTTAATGGCTCATATTTTCCCAGGCCTTTCCGAACCTGCGATACTACATGCCGGACACTTACGACCCTTTCGGATAATCTCGCTGTTTATTTAACACCTCTTTAAATGTATTTCGCTTTACGACAGGCAACCCTTCGCGAGGGGTGCTACGGACCGCGTCACTAAGCTCCCAGTTTGTACCTGGCATTTAGGATTTTAAGGGTTTTATATGGGAACATTTAGAGTTTTGTGAGAATTCAGTAGTGTTATGAGGTATTTTTCAGTAAATACCTAACAAGAATAATACATCCAACAGACACGCACATAATCGGGACTCCATAGCCAAATAGGTACCAAAATCTTGTCGATATCAGAAATTATGAGAGACTATACCGTAATACAACTACGCCACCGAGGCAGTCTATACGCATGTAATAGTGAATTTAAAACCATAATTATTATATTACCTTTTATGTTACCAAGTGCGTGGTGGCCTCGTGGTATCGGACCAGACTCGGCTGCCTACATGTTCACGGTGGTCGCGGGTTCAAATCCCAGGGCACACCTCTGACTTTTCGGAGTTATGTGTATATTGATAATCAATCACCACGCACTTTAACGGTGAAGGAAAACATCGTGAGGAAACCTGCATACCGTGGCGATTTAAAAAAAAGAATTTCTACGGTATGTAAGTCCGCCAACCCGCACTAGGCCAGCGTGGTGGACTATATGGCCTAACCACTCTCAATCGTACTCTCGATTGTAGAGGAGGCCCGTGCCCTGCAGTGGGTCGTATATGGGCTGATACAATACAATACTTTTATGTAAGATATTTCCTGCTAAATTATTTGACAACCAATGAGTTTCAAAATATCACGCTGGCTCTATACATATATTTTCACTATAGCGGTTAATGTAACATGTAATAGACCGCACCTCCGTCTTAGTCTGGTCCACATTCCCTATATTATATCGTATTAAACTAGAACATGTAGAGTAACACTCTGCACGTATAGTACGGTCAGCAAATGATAAGTCATTAAACTTCATACTGTTACACGCCACGGACCGGTCGTGTGTCATGCGTCGTGTAAAATTGCACGTTTTAAGAGCTACATTTGATCCATAGTGGTTGCTATATTAGCGAGATTTCCGCGAGAAAATTACTCGCCGACGGCTGGGTACCGTCGGCAGAAAATGCTTTTATATAATTATGGTCATATATTGTACGCCTTTTATTACCGAAGTGGTAGGTAGAGTTCATTTGAGGTTAGTTTGAGTTCCAGTTCTTCGTATTTATATCCCCAGATATCATAGTGAGAGAGCCTAACGCTGTAGTAGGTATAAACTCCAGTACCTGGTAAGTTATTGGATGATTTTCTAGCCGAAACAGTACTAATAGGTTATCCGAACATGACATCGAATTAAAGCATCATGGTTGCCAGAGGAGACGCACTCATTTTTAATGCACTTTATTACTCAATAAATATTATTCTTCTTTAGTTGTACGGTGCTCATTACTGAATAATAGACCTTCCTACCTTCCTGGATGCATAAAACAGCAGACCGGGCTCTGTCACGTACCTTAGGAGAGGCCTATGTCCAGCGGTGGACTGCAACTGGCTGATGATGACGATGATGAGAAGAATCTTAGTATGCAGGCTGCTTCCAGCAAGTGACTTTGGAAATCCTCGGGGGGAAGCTTATATTCGACAAATATTTATAATTTTCTGCAGATCGTACACACGAGCGCAGAATGAAAGCATTTCCTTAGGCGCGGTGTCCCGCTTTTGTATGATAACGTGTGGCGTAATTGGCTGCGTGCGACTAGTGCTCGCCGGACAAGAATTATAGCCTTGTATGCTTTGGACCTGATGTTAACACGTCGCTGTAGTGGGTGAATGTGTGGGCTGCGATTTTTTGATTATTAGGTTGGTGAAGTGACTGAAAACGCAATACTCAATATCTTTATTGTACACCACATATTATAAAGATGTTACAATTTTATGAGTATATGCAATGTGGACCCTGCTGGGCATGGGAAAAATTTAGGAGAGAGGACAAAGCCGGAGCATTAATATTGATCCTTTATAATTTATATAACGTGAACATATTTGCATTTGGTAGTAAGTGCAGTGCATGGCCTTCTCTATAATGTCTATAATAAATCTCGGGAATCGAATTTTATATTCCACACCTCATACATTATGTCCAATAATAACAAGTTATAAGTGGTACAGCCACGCTGTTGACAGCTATGACTCAGCATGAACGGGCAGGCTCGCCTGGGGTTGTACCACTGTCTCACAGGTGATCGACGTAAAGCGACAGCTTCATTGTCGCGTTTCGTTCGGGGAGTGAGACTGCCGGATGCCCAATACCCCTGTTATACTTCCTGTTCCTTTTTCCTTCCCGCTCCCCTCCCAATCTAATGGGCCGGCAATATATTCATGATCGTTGTGGATGTTCATGGGCCGCTGTGATAACTTATCATCAGGTGACCTGCTTACTCGTTTGCCGGACCAATGCTATAAAAAAAGGAAAAAGACCAATGAGGCGATGAGAAATTGCTAATACGATTTAATCAATTCTGATATATCCAAAAACAAATCAAGCGACCTAGTAATCCTCATCCTGCATAGGATATTCGTCCTTCAGTAAATCATTTTATAGCGTTCGCATCTGCGGTGCTTCTCGCGTAAACATTAAGAACGGTGACAGTTTCAGGCGCGATTAAACCGGCCCGGGCGCCGCCGACAGTATTTACTTTTCCATCTTTCAGTTCCAACTTGTTACAGGCGTTGGTAGGGATCCCTCAGAAATACAGCGAAACTTTAAGATAATATTGAAAAGTGGCGGAGAAACGATGTAGATGCTTTTGATATTAATTGGAAGGGAGTGAGAGTGCGACGTAGCGGAAAAAGATGGTTTTGTCCAGATGTGGAATGCGAACAGGTTTATAACAATAAAAGTCTTAAAAAAATATGTTATTGCATTTAATCAGCGTAATATCCCTGAGCCGGCTGACTATTATCAGAGAATTTCGTGTCGCTTAAGATAGAGGGAGAGCCTCCTAGTGAATCTACCTTAAACTGAACTAAATTATCACATAATTATAAACTATCAAAATATTACTTTAAATCGTGTTCTAAACCACCAAATCAAGAGTGGTGTCTTCCGTTCCGTCCTTAACCTGTTTTTGTTTAACTTTT
The DNA here is from genome assembly GCA_033459515.1 of Theretra japonica. Lineage (NCBI taxonomy): Eukaryota > Metazoa > Arthropoda > Insecta > Lepidoptera > Sphingidae > Theretra > Theretra japonica. The sequence goes on from CM065944.1 coordinate 436,052, forward strand.
TTATTTTTTTTATAGCATAGGTTCGGCCATAGATGTAGTATAAAACCCCTGCAAACGAGCAAGCAGGTCATCTGATGGTAAGTGATCACTGCCGCTCATAAACATCCACAACGCTTGGATCATGGATGTGTTGCCGGCCCATCCGATAGGGAGTAGAGCGTGAAGGAAAAAGGATGGGAAGAGGAAAGGTCAGTGGTATCACCCCATAGTGCCAACCCATTCATGCTGAGTCATGGTTGACAACAGCTTGGCTCTACCACTAGTAAAATTTGAAAGCGTCAAATCTCTTTTTATTAGTATACAGAACCAAGAATAAGAAAGGTTTCTACCTTGCCGTATTTTTTACATTACATTAGCATAAATTAAGCGAGAGGAAAATTCGCTGTCGAGTGTCGACGTGGAAGTGTTGCTCTAAAAAATATGCCAATTTAGCTCACTGTTAATTGCTTTCGGAATGAATTAATTGTAACAGACGTTGCGCCGTTTTATTTTTCCTTTTCTTAATTCGCGACCCGTGTTTTGTTTACATTGACAACTTTTTTATTCCTTTTGTTATTTGATAAATGTTAGGATTATTGTTTGTTTATATGAGGTGACAGGCCATATAGTAAAGGCGTTGCTACTCGTATATTCAGGCGGTTTTCAAGTTTGAACAGGTTACCATGAATGTCCATGTTTATTCCCGGTATTTCTGGGAGCTGTCGCGAAAACTTCTGAGGCTATAATTATTAAAATTAAGAAATAGACAATTCTTAGAAATAGTAATAGCATTGGATCTAGATATTTATAAAGGTAGAGCCGTTAAAAACAAATGCTACAAAAACAATAATTTGGCAGACAATCGTAAAACCAACCATAACCAATCGCTGTTCTAGCCACTATAATTCCATAGCTGGCAAAAGTCCTCTCCCACTTCACTCCACGAATCTACCTACAGCTTAAAGAAGCTATATAATACAAAATGAATACCACCCCTTTTCGAAGGTGGAGTGCAGAGCGATGAGAGTGAAAATTACCTCGCATCCGACGCAGGTGGTTACCATATAAAACACATTGTTAATTAAGCGGCTGCGCCTCGCCAGCGACAACGGTTATTACAATATCTGCTCTTCGCGACTTTGTTGCTCTGGTACCGTGCAAGATACAAGCTGAGTGTGTTAGAAATTGAGGTACCTATGCTTTTGGGATTCTTTTATCCTATGCTCCGACACGACGTTCGTATGTTCAAAGGTTCATCGTCCATGATGATAGTAATGTACCTACTCTACAAAATATCCGAATTCTCTATCGTACGTCATAACTATAAATAATAGTTTTTGAAATAATAATAATAATTTGCATGTTTTGTCTATTTTGCTGTTGTTGTGTCTTATGATAATAAATAAATAAATAACCATAGACTAAGTTCGGAGTGATTGATAAGTGTCATAAAGAATAGTATTGATTTTTTCAACATGGTAGGGTGAGCACAATGGGTTTGATTGTAAGTTCAACGGAATCCGACTGGAAATGTTTATTCGATACTTTATACCTAGTCTAATTTGGGTATACACAGTCTTGTGCCGAAACGTGACACACTTACGTGAGTTGCGGGGCGGATTTTAAAGAAAATGAAATCCACTTTTTACATCAAGATGTAGGTAAAAGGATCTCCCCCGGGTAGTTGAAAATATGTTTTGAAGTTAGGTGCGCAGAATAATAAGTTAGCTATCAGTGGCTCGGCTTAAGTAAGTCACAGTCAATCAATTCAGTCAGTGATTTACTACCAAGTAGAGGAGTGTAGAGGATTTTTGTCGAAACTAAGGGAGTTTAATTTCGGGACTAAAATTTATCAGGGAATACCTACTTGGGAATTTTTAGGAATTGAAGATAGAAATCAATGTTCATATTTTTGAGTTTTTGCTGACCGACGGCAATCCCTACCGGGTAAAACGCCAATTCCTGTGGCTTGGCCCAATCTCGTTGGAGTGCAATAGTGGACGTAATAAATAACGAGGGGATGCAAGTGGCCGCTAAATTAGCTTCTGTACCCCTGAGCAGTGCTTGTAAGATAGGCTGCAATCAAGGGCAAAAGTGATGTCTCAAGTGCTGACATATGCCAGTACCTACTAGGTTATTATTTCCCATACTTTACAAATACTGGATTGAGATAATGGTCGCTGATTACTTGGAGATCTTAGATACCATCTATGATTCCAAAAATAATTGTTTAAAAAATCTAACATAGTTTTGAAAGTCAGTGTCTATTGCCGTCTATAAAGTTGTCAGTATTTCTATGGGTTACTCTACTCTATTCTCTGATACGAAGTTCTATTGTTCGAACGTTCGACGATCGTATAGAATTGTGGCGTACATAACATTTTAATCTATTTTAATGTTATATTTACTTTTTAGCATTTTTATATATTTACACAATATTTATATATTTAAACATATTTACATTTTACACACATATTATTTATACAATATTTATTAATACACATTTTATATTTACACACTTTATAATAAATTGAAATACGGAACCCACATTTGTTCCTTACACTAATATTATATTTACGTATTTACTTTTGTTCGCGCACGGTCCGGCTAGCCGACAGCTGACCGCTTAAGGCGAGAGAGAGGTGCGGTCGCGCAGGGGGGCAAACCGACCGTCCGGCCACTACCTGCCGAGACCCACCAGTCAGCACACAGATTCGCCCGCGGAGCCCGTGTCGCTTGCTACCTTACGCTTATAGCTATTATCGCTCAATCAGCTGTTCCTTACTGTGCTTTCTTTCGTACCTATCTATTGTCTGTCTCTTCCGCTCCTTCTATCTTATTATATTATAGTATGTGGTAGTGTGTAGTTACTCTTCTGTGCGTGTGAACCTTGCTTCTGTCTATTGTGTGAACTGTACGTGTAAAATAAACTGTTGCTTGCTTGTGCTCGTTTTGTGGCGCTTGCGCACTCCTCGCAATACCATCACAAGTGCCTACCTCAGCAACCGGCACTCATACACATCATCGCACCAACACCTACACACCCCCTATAACTGGTGACCCCGAAAAGGACAAAATATTCATTGGAGACGACCAGGTACGACCTCTACTATTATGAGTGACAGCAGTGAGTCCGCTAAAACAGTTGATTCACGTACCGCACCAACACTTACACTACCCCCTATAACTGGCCTACCGAAGCCAACGTGACTACCCGACGAGCGCGCCGAATTCGCCCTTCAAATGACCGCGATGACATTGCGGGTCGACGAATTAAAATTAGGGTTCCACCTTTCTCCCCTGAGGACCCAGAGCTGTGGTTTGCGTTGTTGGAAGGTCAATTTAACAGCCAAGAGATCGAAGACGACAGCGTAAAATTCACCAGCGTCACCAACAACCTGGACTTGACTCACGCGAAAGCCGTCAAGGACATTATCCTTAATCCTCCGGCAAAGAACCGCTATGAGAAGATTAAGTCGGAGTTGATAAAGCGGTTGTCGGCTTCTCACGAACGCAAGGTGAAGCAGTTGCTCACCCACGAAGAGCTTGGCGATAGGAAGCCCTCACAATTTTTGCGGCATCTGCAAGACTTGGCGGGACCATCTGTGCCAGACGACTTCCTCCAGTCCATATGGAGCAACCGACTTCCACATGCTATACAAACGGTACTGGCGTCACGGTCAACTCAGTCGCTGGAGCAGCTCGCTGACCTGGCAGACCGCATCCAGGAGCTGACGTCACCACACATTGACGCCGTAGCCACTTCTAGCAGACCTCACGCATCACATCAGTCTGACGAGATCTCAGAGCTTAAGAAGATGGTGCAGAACCTGACTCTCAAACTGGAGGAGCATACTCGTGCCGCCTGCTTCGTCACAGACCGGTCAAGGCCAGCAGACCGTCGCCGTACCGCCTCGCCGCATAGGAGCCGATCCAGTTCCAGCTATAGAAGGTACCCGCTGTGCTGGTACCACGCCAAGTTCGGTGCACAGGCTCGCAAGTGCCAGAAGCCGTGCGACTGGCAGAAGTCGGGAAACGCAGTGGGCAATCGGTAGTGGCGACCAACGATTGTCCATCCCGTGGAGGTCGCCTCTTCGTCACCGACCGCAACACGAACGTCCAATTCCTCGTGGACACCGGCAGTGACCTGTGCGTCTACCCTCGTTCTGCGCTTCGGGAGCGACGCGCCAAGACCGACTTCGATCTCAACGCAGCCAACGGGTCGACGATCGAAACCTTCGGCTCCGTCGAGTTAAATTTAAATTTAGGGCTGAGGCGCAACTTCCCTTGGCGTTTTACTGTGGCTAATGTTACCAAACCAATTATAGGAGTTGATTTTCTTGGCTTCTATAATCTCATTGTAGACTGCCGCAATCAACGCCTTATAGATAATACCACAACCTTATTTTCTTCCGCTAGTATTGCTAATACTGATGTGTTTTCTGTTAAGGTTCCGACAGGCGACACGCGCTTCCATGGGGTTCTGGATAAATATCCCGAGATTACTCGCCCATCAGGTACACCGATATCCCCGAAACACAACACGGTACACCACATCAGGACCACTCCCGGCCCTCCTGTATCGTGCACTCCTCGAAGGCTGGCACCGGACAAGCTTCAGGTGGCCAAACAAGAATTTGCGCTCATGCTGAGCAATGGCATAGCGCGTCCTTCTGACAGTCCCTGGGCTTCTCCTTTACACCTCGCGCCTAAGAAAGATGGCGGCTGGCGGCCGTGCGGCGATTATCGATCGCTTAACGCACGCACTGTCCCAGACCGTTATCCTATTAGGCATATCCAAGACTTCTCCCACTCCATATCCGGATGTACCGTCTTCTCCACCATCGACTTAATGAAGGCGTACAACCAAATCCCAGTTTCCGAAGACGACATCCCAAAAACTGCCATCACTACTCCCTTTGGCCTGTATGAGTTTCCTTTTATGACCTTCGGTCTTAGAAACGCAGGCCAGACATTCCAGAGGTTTGTTGACGAAATGACGAGAGGCCTCGAATTCTGCTACTGTTATTTAGACGACTTCCTCGTCTTCTCCAAAGACGAAGCCGAACACGAGGCACACCTCCACCAACTTTTTAGCCGTATGAAGGAGTACGGCGTCCTCGTCAACACCTCTAAATGTGTCTTCGGTGCATCGGAGGTAACATTTTTAGGTTACCGAATCTCCGCCTCCGGCACCAAACCTCTGGAATGTAAGGTTCAAGCCATAAAAGACTTCCCCGTTCCCAAGACCATTAGACAACTCAGACGATTCTTGGGAATGCTCAACTTTTACAGGCGATTTCTTCCAAATTCTGCATCTGTCCAAGCGCCTTTAAACGCCTTACTATCTGGCAATGTCAAGGCATCTCTACCAGTCGACATCTCAGGTGAGGCCTTGTTAGCCTTCGACAGGTGCAAGGAAAGCCTCGCCAATGCTGCAATGCTCGCACACCCAGATTGTCAGGCCGAACTCGCTCTGGTAACAGACGCGTCCGACCTGGCAATGGGTGCAGTGTTGCAGCAATTGAAAAACAACGTTTGGGAGCCCTTAGCATTCTTCTCACGGAAGTTGAGTCCCTCCCAACAAAAGTACTCGCCGTACGATCGCGAACTCCTGGCCATATACGAAAGCATAAAATACTTTCGGCACATGCTGGAGGCCAGGCACTTCGTGGTCTTTACGGATCACAAGCCACTCAGCTACGCTTTCAGCGAGAGAAAAGCCAACTGTTCGCCTAGACAGTACCGCCACCTCGACTACATCTCGCAGTTCACGACGGACATACGACACATTGCCGGCAAGGACAATGTCGTTGCCGACCCATTGTCACGCGTCGATGAACTGCAAATGCCAGTCGATCTGGAAGTGCTGGCTTCATCTCAGGCTTCAGACCCGGAGCTGACTCAACTTCTGGGAGATGAATCATCACTTCGCCTACAAAGGTTGAGGGTTCCCAATTCTCGTCTGGAGCTTTACTGTGACGTCAGCACTCGATCACCAAGACCGTTTGTCACCAAACCCTTGCGGAGACGGCTCTTCGACAGTCTCCATAGTCTCAGCCACCCAGGCGCTAACGCAACGACAAAACTCGTTGCCGAACGATTCGTTTGGCCCGGGATGCGCAGAGACTGTCGAGAGTGGTCTCGGCAATGTTTGGCATGCCAACGCGCCAAGGTTAATCGCCACGTGTCATCTCCATTGGGCACGTTCGATTTACCTCGCGCCCGGTTTGCATTTGTCCACGTGGACATTATCGGTCCTCTGCCCGTCTCACACGGGTACCGCTACTGTTTGACGGCGGTGGATCGCTTTACCCGCTGGCCAGAAGTCGTTCCCATGATGGACATTACCGCCGAAACAGTTGGGAAGGCAGTAATATCGTGGATATCCAGATTTGGATGTCCCACTGATATTGTGACGGACCGCGGACGACAGTTTGAATCGTCACTTTTCCGGTATCTCGGAAAAGTGATCGGATTCAAACATCGTAAAACCACCGCGTATCATCCATCATGCAACGGGCTAGTGGAACGATTCCACCGCCAGTTAAAGGCAGCCATAATGTGTCACGTGGACTCCAATTGGGTCGACACTTTACCCTTGGTGCTGTTGGGCATTAGGAGTGCCTACAAAGACGATCTGCGGTCGTCTTCTGCCGAGCTGGTGTATGGTGAACCCCTTCGGTTACCTGGAGAATTCTTCCAGACGTCGGCTCCTAATTCCACCGACATATCGGAGTTCACCACACGTCTGCACCGGTTCACGTCCAAACTCCAGCCAGCACCAGCTGCACGTCACAGTAAAGACAAAGTCTTTGTGTATAAGGATTTGACTTCATCCAGTCATGTCTTCCTACGGGACGACACCTCTCGTGGCTCATTACAGCCACCATACACCGGTCCATTCAAGGTCATCGAACGAGGTAACAAGACCTTCAAGATACAGGTCAAAGGGAAGAGTGTGACAGTATCGGTAGACCGCCTCAAACCGGCCTACATACTGGTTGACTCATCTCCCGATCCCACCTCAACCACCTCAACCACCACCCAAACTCCCAACCAACCTCCTTGTTCCCTACCTAATCCTGCTCCCGCAGGGCAAGATGCCCAAGCCCAGGATGACGTCAGAAGAACGCGTTCGGGCCGTACAGTGCGATTTCCTGATTTTTATCGCCCGTAGTAACGGTCTCAGGAGGGGAGTGATGTGGCGTACATAACATTTTAATCTATTTTAATGTTATATTTACTTTTTAGCATTTTTATATATTTACACAATATTTATATATTTAAACATATTTACATTTTACACACATATTATTTATACAATATTTATTAATACACATTTTATATTTACACACTTTATAATAAATTGAAATACGGAACCCACATTTGTTCCTTACACTAATATTATATTTACGTATTTACTTTTGTTCACGCACGGTCCGGCTAGCCGACAGCTGACCGCTTAAGGCGAGAGAGAGGTGCGGTCGCGCAGGGGGGCAAACCGACCGTCCGGCCACTACCTGCCGAGACCCACCAGTCAGCACACAGATTCGCCCGCGGAGCCCGTGTCGCTTGCTACCTTACGCTTATAGCTATTATCGCTCAATCAGCTGTTCCTTACTGTGCTTTCTTTCGTACCTATCTATTGTCTGTCTCTTCCGCTCCTTCTATCTTATTATATTATAGTATGTGGTAGTGTGTAGTTACTCTTCTGTGCGTGTGAACCTTGCTTCTGTCTATTGTGTGAACTGTACGTGTAAAATAAACTGTTGCTTGCTTGTGCTCGTTTTGTGGCGCTTGCGCACTCCTCGCAATACCATCACAAGTGCCTACCTCAGCAACCGGCACTCATACACATCATCGCACCAACACCTACACACCCCCTATAGAATAAAAAATACGCTTTTAAAAATCAATGCTTTTCTCTATGAAACTTATCATTCACTCCGAACTTGGTTTATGGTTACGACGTTCGATATAGGTATCGAACATTTTGTAGAGTATTTGGGCATATTTGTATAGTCTTACGTACAGCGTTCGAACATTCGTCGTCGTGTCGGATCATGGAGTAACCCCCCTGAGTCATTTGTTCATTGCTACCTTCCAAATTACTGATTTATGAAGAGAAAAATAAAAAGAAGGGGAAAGTGTTTTGTCATAATTTGATACAGACTATTAAACATTTTACTATAGAATACCATCATAAAATTTTCTAAGTTACAAATTGATGAACAGAATTAACTGATGTTTAAATAGGTTCAATATGATATTGTGAATGATTTGGAGCTCCCTTATGTTTTCACTTTCGCTTTATCATACTTTGGTAATGTTTGAACACTAATATTTACGCAGATGGTTCAAAGACGACTTTCTTCAATATTTTTATCGGGTAATTTTGGAATTATTCACAAGTATCCACTGCGTTGGTGAAACAGGGTATAATGATTATACTGATTACTGTTAGACCTTTCAAGGATTTTTATAAAGGACTTGTTGGGAATGATCTGCGTTCAGCGACTTCTCGTAATCTTTACTTCGAGGTTTTCATCTTCATTCTTATTGACTTCACGTACTCTGTCTGTGGCTTCCAAAATGTAATTAGACCAAGAATAAATCTTATGTGTAAGGAACCAACATGAAAATATACTGATTATATATCTACTGATTTAGATTTGTATATTCGAAATGTCATCCAGGTATTTTAATTCATGGTTCTTTCTATCTCGCTTTCTATAGAGCTTTCTTTCTGTCTAATTTTGTATTCACCCATTTAAAAAGGCATGTGAAGTCCTCATACTTACATTTTGTCTAAATAATGTCTAGGGTTGTAATTTATCACCCTTACGGAACCCTTTCGGCCGGCCGGATGATGGCATATGAAATTTTAATTAAAAATATTTTACGCCGGAACATTTACAGGACCGTTTTTAAGTTGCGGTTGCGATGGCAACTCCGACACTCTATTTTACGTTCAACGTTTTTGGGCAAAAATTTAAAAGGAAAATTTTAATATAAAGCACTAATTTTGGAGGCATGGGTACTATAGTGACGTCCTGTATTTTGTTCCTTTTTTATCTAAGCCATCTTAGTATTTCTTTTACAGCAAGGGAAATAAATAGGCGGGGGTGACATTGTCCACTGACAAGGGACTCTATTCGAACGTCATTGTTCTAATCATCAGGTGCAGCGCAGTGACCGTTCCAAGCCAGAATAACGCAGAATAAAACGCAGGTAATAAAAAAAATCTAGTAGAAAGCTCTTAAAACAGATTAAGTATATTAAGTTATGAATAACAAAGGCTTCAACTAGCCAGGTGTGCTCATAATATGAGTTTGCATCTTGTATCGCTTTGTATTTTAGATGCGAGAAACGGACAGGCGGTCATTCAGCACCCTGCAGAAAATGTGGAAAAGAAACCATAAAGTTACAAACTTTTTGCGTAATTGCAAGTGAATGTTATAATTATTAAAAATGTATAATAACAAATTAATTTTCTTTCGCTTAATTTCCTTATGCTGTATGAAAGAAAATGTTAACAAAATTAATATAAATTCATGCATGCTAGACACACTTGTTCAAATAGAGGAACGCTAATTATTCTTTTTCAAATATTCTTCAGGTTATTTAATTAATAATAAATTATGTGAAAAATTAAATACGGAAATTATATTTTCATTTTTGTCTGGCAAAGTGAAGCAATACTACTACTTGTCAGTACATTGTCGTGCGTATTTTGGACCCATTGACTAAGTTCTCGGAATCCGTTTTATTGTATTTCAGTCCATATTCTAATCTTAAACTCATCAATTATTTATACATTTCTATTTGGGTCTCTTACTAAAGCGTGTTTTTTAGTTTTTTAAACTATAATATATTTTTAAAAGTTAGTCTCGTATTATAACTCATCCAGTACCTAAGTAGGCAGACTTAGCTGCGACTCTTGTATGATCAGTGTATTGTAAACTTGTTTTGAAAAGAGCAACGCTAGAGTTTCTTGCCCGTTCTTCGCTGGCGTAGACAGCCTTGTGAACCGGGTGGTAGTGAAAATAGAAACAAGTGACTGAATCTAAATAATTAATGACATTTTATGGGTTCAATAAATATTATCATTCTATTTCATTTCAGAAAATTCTTTAGTAAAATAGAAGATTGTATTACATTAATAATAAAAAAAATGAATTGTTCTGCTATTCATTCATCCAGTGTAGCCATTTGAATTTTAGCCAGCTACTTACGACTTATTTACTACGTAGATGTACTCTGCAGCATATTCAAGTTCAGTTTTGACTTTCAAATGTTATGAAGCAGGAGTAACACAATCTTCGCTAAAAATGCAACAAACCTTGCGTATTCAGATACTCCCTACAGTTTTCAATCTGCATACATGAATAATACTTCATATACTCAGTTTAATTTTCCATTTTTAGTTCATATAGAAATCTTTCTGATAGCCTCCGTCGCGCAGTTGCTTAGACTCCGGCTGCGAAACGAGAGGCCGCGGGATCGATCACCGCACCGAGACAAATGTTTGTGTGACCGAAAAGTCTCTTATAGTTTCTGAGACCCACGAAACAAGACTCGATCTTAGTGTGGGGTCAGGATTATGTATGTGACTGTTGGGCGTATTTATTTATTTATTTACATTATCCACTGTTCGGTGCTGTGAAAAAGTATTGATAGACTTTTAAAAAACGTCTATAAATAAACACCGAGTGACAGAAATTATATTATTTTTATTATATTTTTTTTCTGATGAGAGGAGGGTATGAATATCCATACCCTCTCTTTTCGAGAGAAGCTAATTATGTTACTGTGAATACGAAGCGAAAAGAGCATTTCGAATTTATTACGCCGTTCAGCCCGGCGAGAGAGCAGGAAATAACTTCCTATGCTCGCAATATTGACCAAAACTCTCCAATGGTCACCATCGTGCATTCTAAGCGTTCCCTGTGTGCTGGTAAGCGATACGACCGCTCATGGACAGTAGCAAAACCAAACAACACCATTAATTACAAGGCAATACTTGACGTTTCACTGCTCTCGCCATCCTGAGACATTAGGTGTTAAGTCTCATTATGACCAGTAGTTACGCTGGCTACAATGTTCTTCAAACCGGAACACAACAATGCGTTTATACTGCTGTTTGGTGGAAGAAATCGACACTGTAGTGGTACCTTCCCAGTCGGCCTCTAATATATGAGAGACCTACCAGCAGTATTATTCTGCAACTAACATTTAAGACTCGAAGAGGTACGGTCTCAGCTATCCGGAATTATGGGTGTTCCAGCAAGCCTCTTTTAAATTTTCTTTAGGCGTTCGTTCAATTGCGAACGCCTGTGAAGGACAAATACCATGCTTTCAGTACTTTCCTCTCAACGAAGATAATTTCGATAAGCGAAGAACAAAGAAGCAATTGAACAGGCAGGCGGCACTATGTCAACATGCCAGAGACAATACTCGTATTACCTCGAGTTAATCTTCATTAAGATGCAGTGTAGGTACTTTTATGTGCCCATAAAAGTATTCGGTCACATTTACATAGGTACACTTTCAAGTATCATATACACAATTATTTATACATAAAGACCTTACAAGTCCGTACCATGTGCCAAAAATGAACTACTAACTGGAGCCGGGTATCGCCAGAAATTGTAAACAAAAATTGTACATACACTGTTTCTTTACTCAATTGCTTTGCAAGACCGGTATAATGAGATAGTATATTTTCCTTCATTAATTCACTTAAGCACGTTTTAAAACCATCGCTTTTAATTTCACAGAGGTTTTGGGTTTCTAGAGAATTATACACAATATAAACCAAAATATGCAGACCAAACCAGGTGTACAGATACTTCGGTTCGTTTAAGCTGCTTTTACTCTGGTACTACGCACAGTACCGCAGTGCCGTCAAAGATCCCAGCATTTCATTAAGTAAATATTTACTTATTACCTCAGTAGCTTATATACACAACGATGTTTTTAAGTGGTAGGCAGAGATGTACTAACTTGTCTCATTTTGCCAGAAACATACAAGTGTTTTTTCCTGCCTAATTTAGCTTACAACATGTGCGGATTCAGGGTTTCAGGCCATAGTTTATTTGAATGTTCTTTTTATTTATTCAATAGGTCCGGCAAACTAGCAAACAGGTTAACTGATGGTGAATGATCACTGTCGCCTGTGAACACTCACAACGCTTGGATCGAATTGAACCGGGAGGGGAGATTTGGGGAGGAAAAGGGGAGAATTGTTAAGATCAAATCGACGGGTGCAAAGTAAAAAGTTATCTGCAATTTGGCAATTTTCTGATTATTGCAGTCACTAACTAAGACTATTGTGCTGTATAATGTGTCAAAAGAAGAAATAATAAAAATGTCTTAAATCTTGTACTTTTGTCAGGTCAAAGAAGAGAATTAAATATTTTTTCAAAATTTCGCGCCGTGAATGCGTTAATATGCCGTTGCACGTTGGCTGAATTTACGCCGCACGACACGTGTGGGGCGCAAGTGTCACGCGTATTGGGTTATGAGTAATTATGTATTTAATAATAATTTAATGTTTCACAAAATGTTTAATATTAGGTATAATTTTGTTTTATACTTACATTTCGTCAATATAATATTATTGTGGATTGTTATGATTTTTTAAATTTTTATATCAGCCCATATTCGACCCACTGCAGGGCACGGGCCTCCTCTACAATCGAGAGTACGATTGAGAGTGGTTAGGCCATATAGTCCACCACGCTGGCCTAATGCGGGTTGGCGGACTTTTACATACCATAGAAATTTATACAAATCGCTATGGTATGCAGGTTTCCTCACGATGTTTTCCTTCACCGTTATGATTAGACTGGTGTTATTGGTTTTTAAGAATTGAAGTTTTATATCTTTTCTTGAGATTTATTTACTTGTTTTTATTAATTTTGTTTAAATCCGACGTAAATTTCAACAAATTTGGTTTAACATTAACAAAATGGGAACACCTTTTTCTTTAACGCCCTCTCCAGAAAAGTAACTGTTTTGTACGTAACTCATTTTACTTTGCACGCGACGAATGTATATGAATGGGTAAGCTCATCCGGGGCGGTACCACAGAAGAAAGACGTGAAACGACAGCTTCGCTGTCGCGTTTCGTTCGGTGAGTGAGATTGCCGGATGCCCAATACCCCTTTCCTCTTCCCATCTTTTTTACTCCCCGCTACTCTCCCAATTGGGCCGGCAACACATGCCTGATCCAGCGTAGTGGTGTTCATGGGCGGCATTGATCACTTACCATCAGGCGATCTGTTTGCATGTTAGTCCGACCTGTGTAATAAAAAAAGCAAAGAAATGGCATTGTCCGATTCAACCATAATAAAAAATTTAAAGGAAATTATGGTGGGAGATGTTGGAGTAATGAACACGATTGATATCATATTATCTTCAGATTCAGGAAGTTAATGCTAAACAAATATGTCTTGTAATAGTATTAGTGCCAATACTCGGTACGCTTGGCAGTCGAACTATTTCACGATGATCTATGGTAAGCATTCAGATTCATAATATCTGTTGTAAATGTTAATAAAATAAATTAGTAAGAAAACAAAAACAGAAGCCGTCGGACTGGGGTTGTATAATAGTAAAACAACCCACTGAACACGTGAGGTACATTCTGCGCACAACGTCTGCTTTAAATGTATTCTGATTAAATATTGAATTTTTCGTGCATATTATTTGTTCACTTTCATTTTTAATATAAAAATATATGAATTGTTTAACGGGCCGGTGTTGCAAGGATCAGTTTAGCAGAGAGCGTATCAGAGGAGAGTCATGAGCTGTGTAACGTTTACGGTCAACGGGAAAAAATGTACAGGTGAATATTTTACTATTGTTTACATCTTATAAAATTATGATTTATAAATGATAGCAATTCATAAGAGGTTGGTATGGTAAATTCCTCAAAAAAAAAAAATCCTACGAAAATTTTTAACACATACTGTGGCTAAGGAGTATGACAATGACGTTAAATTAATTTAATATCAGCCAGCAAGTCACCTTATGATGGACGCGAGCCTCTTTTAAAATAATGGGTATTAGATGTTAGATTGGATCGGATGGGTTAAAGTTCTTTAAAATAAATAAATCCAAGTTTCATAATTTTTATACCATCGTATACGCCATAGAGCTTTCACACCCTAAAAATTCCCTGTTCTTGTATTCGGACGCATAAGGTGGTATCGATAGAAATATCCTGCCAGCCGCTAGTAGTGTCCAGCAAGCTCGATCAGCACAGGAAACGTAACAGCAAAACTTTTCATTTACGCCAGTTTTACCACCAAGGTAGATACAAATATGTAATGTTTTATAGCAAGACTCTACCACTTATGAATCTTTGATCTTTTACAGTACCTTAAAAATGTGGAATAGGGAAGAATTTTACAATAAATACTACTATTTTTCATAATATTATACGTTGGTACGCAATATTTAGATAGCCTCCGTGGGGCCGTTATTTAGATACCAGTTGTAAAAGAAATAAATCTAGAAGATTATGAGACTGAAAGTTCCTCCTGGTTTCTGATACCTACGAGACATGACTTGTATTTTAGTCAGTGGGGTGACTTTTGGGTGTGTTTATTTATTCCAAGTATTTGTTGACTGCCTCGGTGGCGCAGTTGTACTACGGTATGATTGCAAAGCTGAGGTCTCGGGTTCGAGTCTCGGGTCGCACAATGTGATTTTGGATTTTTATATTAATTATCAGCCCGGAGTCAGGAATTTGTGACCGACATGGCGATAGTGGGACAGAAAATAAAAGGCGTGTTTGATAGTCAAATACCACACGCACTTTAGAGGTCATAACATCGTGAAGAAACCTGTATACTGTAACGATCATAACCATTTTCCATGGTGTACATGAGGTGTACCATGGCTTAAGTCCTCTTAATCGAGTTCCCAGCTGAATAATGGGTGATAGTGGGCTGATGGTGTACATTAATTCTTGCGGCAGTCGGCAGAGAGTGTCCGGCGAAACGTACGCTGCTGGAATACATCCGTATATTCCTGGAAATGCGTGGAACTAAGTACATGTGCAAGGAGGCTGGCTGCGGAGCCTGTATCGTGGCTGTGGTCAAGTCTCCTGGAGGACCCGTGGTGTCAGTCAACTCGGTAAGAACACTAACACCAACATACGTTGACAGTGTCGATAATTGTATCGACACTGTCAACGTATGTTTGTCATGTAAGCCAGTAGAAAGCGAATTGTCGCTTTCTACTGGCTTTCCTTTCGTTGTGTGTATATTCTATTTTATAACCGACTTCAAAAAAGGAGGAGGTTCTCAATTCGATGGAATCTTGTTTTATATGTATTTTCACCGATTACTCGAAGACGCCTGAACCGATTTGGAAAACTATTTTTTGTTTCAATGCTTATACTTCACAGGTGGTCCCATAAAAAATCGGTCAAGATCTGACAAATATCTTCGGACCTGGAGAGTAAAACTCCTCAAAATTGAGTGGGATTCTAGTGGTTCTATTTTGCATTTGGTATAGTATAAGAGTTGATGTACAATGCGGGGTGGGACGAGAGGGGGGGGAAGTTGAAAATTAGTATACATGTATTTTTTTTTAAATATTCAATATCTTCGACAGCTTTGAACCGATATTTGTGATTTCTTTTTCATCGGTAACAACACATTGTTTTTCTTATGTGACCACCTCTCCGCCATTTAAATACCTACCAACACTAAAAAGACACAAATAACTCAACATTTTAATAACAATTAAAACCGACTTCATATAAACCACTATAAAGTAAAAGATAATATTAACAATAAAATAAATACTCCACAAGCAAGAAATAAAATCCATTTCACTGTACCCTGTACACGTTGATTAGTTTGCTTATTGACCTTTCTAGCCAACAAATCAAAATATATGCGTAATATATTGAAGGCGGGTCGCCAAGCCTTATGTGTAGATCATTATCATAATTTAGTGGAATAAAACAACTGTATTTTTATTTTGTGCGTAAAAATATGGCAGTTATAGCCGCGCGATAGCGTCAGAAAATGAAAAAAACACTCGTGATCTAAAATAAAAACAAAATGAATCGGCCGTTAGTCTAGTGGCAACAGGGATAGACTATCACTTTATCTATCTGACTATATCCTGTAGTACAGGGTTTGAATCCCAGGACGAACAAGTCACCTTTTTGTGTGTCATTCAATGTTTAGGTTCATGACCAGCATGGCAATAAGCTCACCCACTATAGCATCTTTAAAAGTGGACACTTTATCCATCCCAAATATTAAAAAACAAAACAAAAACTGGTCATGCTAATGGTAAACTTTCTTCTAGTGCGTGGTGCCAGTGCTTTCCTGTAAAGGCTGGGAAATAACCACAATCGAAGCTGTGGGTAACAAGAAAGATGGCTATCACAGCCTACAGAAGACGCTGGCTAAGTTCTACGGCACGCAGTGCGGTTACTGTTCGCCAGGGTGGATCATGTCCATGTACAGGTATGATACACAGAGAGTCATCCCCCATCGTTGGGCATGGAGCTCCTCTACAATTGAGGGGGTTTCAGAGCTTGATGGGCCCCTCAGGCAAGCTTAGAGGCTTAGTCGACTGATCTTAAACATATTTGGAAAAACCTACGCATTTAGATTTGCTTAAGATGTTTTCTTTTATTTTAAAGTGATCAACATAATTTATTTTTAATACACACGTAATTTCTTCCGAGGTTGAACCTTGGCCTTGGTCTTTCGAACATAATTTGTCAATACAAGTCAATAAAAATTAACGTAATTTATTTATTTAATTAAAATTTTAAATAATTTAGCTCAACATATTATTTATGCTTTTAAATGGAATTTAATGCCTCATTTAAAAAAAAAGTATCATTTTTTTCTTTCGGACGTTCGCTGTTCAGGAATGATTTCTACAGCATTTCGTTGGACGCGGCGTGTATCCAACATTTAAACAACTCCTTCTTTACAGTTTACTTCAAAACAACGCTGAACTCACAATGTTGGACATTGAGAACTCGTTTGGCAGCAACATATGCCGTTGTACCGGCTACAGACCTATCCTGGATGCGTTCAAACAATACGCTAAAGACTCTCCCACGTCGGTCGCCGAGATCGAAGACCTTCACGTTTGCGACAAAAGTGGCAGCAGTTGCTGTAGAGGAAGTTGCATTGACTCCGACTGGTGTATGGTCAAAGAAGACGAGACCTTCGAGACAATTCAGATGACGCTCGTTGATGGGAAAAAATGGTATGTTGTTTCCACTATCAAAGACCTCATGGAAGTTTGGACTAAAGAGGGAACCGACTCTTATATGCTCGCTGCAGGAAACACTTCTAAAGGTAAGACTGTACGTTTACCCCTATTTACTCTGGCGCTACAAATTGATAACCCACCGGATAGATAGATACCAGTGGCGAAGCGTCCATACAACCCGATTCCAATCGGCTTTCCTTTAACATCATATGTGTCATAAAAAAAATATTAATAATTATTATTATTCCTCGCAATGCCATGGAGAAACATATCGAAGATTTTAGAAAAAATTACTACAAATTAAGGACAAATATGATGCTTTATTATATGTAGGTACTAAACACTAAGTACCGTAATTTAGTAAAACACGCCTTTAGGGCCTTCGGCTTGCCGTTTAAAAAATGACCCTTTGCCACTGAGAGATACATCTCGACGGTCGAGTCAATTACGCAAGCCAGAGCGAAACCTATATTTGTGTTTTGTGTTGAAATTAATAAATTATTTGTTTCCTTCCAGTGCCATACCCAATAACAGACTATCCAAGCGTGATCATAGACATAAGTTGTATATCCGAACTGAAAGGTTACTATATGGACCAGAATCTGGTGATTGGAGCAGGAAGTAGTCTCACAGAAATGATGGAAATATTTGCCACTACTTCCACAACTGATAATTTCGCATATTTGACAAAACTAAATGAACATATGAAGTACGTAGCGCATATACCAGTCCGAAATGTAAGTAAAATAATTAAATACTATAAAAAAACTAGTGATAGCTACAATTTTTTCATCAAATATTGGGCGTTTCCAAACTTAGCTTAGCAATTCCGAGAATATCGGGAACGATGTAGGTATTGAACTAAGACGATGAAGTAAAAAACCGTCATGGTGATCCTAAATGCAATAGGACAAAAATACCAATCGTTTGTTTACGATTGTAAGTAATAATAATGGCTAGTAAGAAAAAAATGTCAACTACTTATTCATCTATGTACCTATGCATGATGACGTAGAATCAGAGTTAGATCAGATACATAAGGTAGATCTTGCTTGTTTTTTAACCCTCCACCGTCCATTCAGGATTAGCCCTTCCGAGAGAATCAAAATGATATCAGTGAAAGGCTTTCGAAAAGAATATGAGGGAATCTTGCAAATATAGACTGCTGAAAGTCGCTAGAAACAAGTTGCTTTCAAAAAGCCGATGTAGAAGTTTGTGCAGTCTAGTTTCAGCAGTTGTTTCATTGTGGCCGTTGATCATAAATGTTTACTTATCAGTATGGTGCTTATTTATCTGATGTTTTCAGATTGGAACAATCGCCGGTAACCTGTGCATAAAACACACTTACAATGAATTTGCTTCTGACGTATTTTTGATATTAAATCTGGTTGGAGCTCAATTAACCTTAAGTAAGTATTTATATATCTATTTCAATTTAAGATAATGAATTGAAGGATACAGTTCTTCGTATTGGGAAAAGAGCTGTTCTTACGGATTGATTGTAAAGTTCTGGGTTCAATTGTATTTGTTTCAGCCCATATACGTCTCCCTGCAGGGTCTTCCCTTAAGATCGAGAGTACGATTGTGAGGAGTTAGACCATATTGTCTTTTTGATGAGTTTAATTCTCTAGTTGAATTTATGCGACCTTAATTTTTAAGCCAAACAAATTAGAATGAAATTACTTTTACTTGCTTATTTTACATTAAATGTGATTCTTTTAGGAAGTCTCTCCGCGGGCGATGAAGTGGTGACCATGGAGCAGTTCTTGACCACGTCGATGGCGGGGAAGGTGATCGTGAACGTGTTGCTGCCACCAATCACCAGCGATCATCTCATTGAGACTTACAAGGTGAGATATTGTACATCTGTGATATTTTGTACTAGTATAAGAGACTATAATAGGATGTTCTGGAATTTATATACTCAAGTTGGTAGTACTCCTCACTGGTGGTATTTATCTCATACGTAACAGGCCGCCTGGGCAGGCGGCACGTCCCAGGTACCACCACAATGTCTATTTCTTCCGCCAAACAGCTGTGTAAACGGACTGTTGTTTCGGTTTGAAGGACATTGTAGCCAGATTATTATGTTTCTTCCGTTGTTTTTCGTAAAAAGAATAATTATGGTTGTCATTAATATAATTATTATTCTTATTTTCTTTCTTTAATTCAGATCACGTCGCGCATTAAAACGCAGAAATTTTTAAATAACCGTATGTTAACACAACTATCAAGTTATAATGAATAATTTTCGTTCAGGTTATGACTCGTTACCAAGCAGTCCACGCCATCGTCAACGCTGGCTTCATGTATCAAGTGACGAGCGACAACGTGGTCGTCACAGCCAGCATTGTATACGGAAGCATCAACACCAACTTCAACCGAGCCACCAAGACTGAGAAATACTTGGTTGGCAAGTCGCTGTTCACCAATGAAACGTTGCAAGGAGCTCTCGCTGTCTTAGAGGAGGAAGTCGTACCAGTCGAACATCCGCCTGAACCTTCAGTCGAGTTGAGGAAGAAATTGGCTTTACGGTTATTCTACAAGGTGAGACAAAAAGATTCATTTTTATTAGAGTATTTTATTTTATTTATAGCGGCCCAGCCCAGCTTCGCCTGGGTGCTTAGATGTTTAGACTCCACTCCACACCAGAAACATGTTCAAATTTCTGTATTCCTGAACTCAACCTAATTACCTACGGTCCATTTTTCTATCCTATGTCGTCCCGTCTCAAATGGCTCCTTTTCTTTCTGTTTCCCAGAAGTGGTAGGCACAGGTGTTACCAAGACACCCACGTTTCGCCTTGTATTTTCCGACCTACGATGTGATAGGGGGCGAGCCTATCGCCATATCGGACACTAATTCCTAACTCCGGGCTGATCTATCACTTCAACTATAATGTTCATTATTTTGGAAAACAGAAATAAGCTAAAATCTCTAAATTTCTATCAGATGGTAAATTAGAGGTTTGCTTACACATTGTTTGTTTTCAGGGTCTTCTGTATATGTGTCCAACGTCCACGGTTCATCCGCGGTACTTGTCCGGGGCCGCTAAGATACGTGACAGCCGACCCGTGTCAAGTGGAACGCAGACTTACGAAACTAACTCAGCTCTATATCCTCTAAATGAGCCGATACAGAAGATTGAGTCGATGGTGAGTGGTAGTAATTTCTTTTGTTTGTAGATTAAGACATTTGTAGTTAACTTAAGATGTACAATAAAGAGTAAAGAGAAGGAAGCAAGTGAGCAAATGAGATACCTGATTGTCACCAGTCTAAGCTATACTAAGTGAATGCGTACATATTGTATTATATACCTTAACTCATATTACCAAGAAGGTAAATAGTGTGGAGATCATTTTAAAACTAACACGAGGATTATGACCTTCCTAAAGTTACCTGAAATCGGTGTTGTATCTGTATAACTGAAATCGGTATTATTTTAACTTAATATTTTTTTCAGTAAAATAATTTGTATTTGGGAAACAGTTATGAGGATTTATTTTCCATTTTTACTAACAAGAAGCATCAGTATAAATTTGGATGCATTCGAGTTAAAATGGCAAGAGCTCGTAGAGGACAGGGTCGAGTGGAGGAAAAACGGGGAGGCCTTTGCCCAGCAGTGGGACACATTATAGGCTACAAAATAAAAACAGTATGGATGTGAAAACAGTGAACGATGTCAGTATTTAGGAAACAACAACTGGTCAACAACGGCTTTTAATACATTTTACAATTTCCCGAAACAGATCCAATGTGCCGGTGAAGCCAGATATACCGACGACTGGCCCAAGTACCCTCATGAAGTTTACGCATCTTTGGTCCTCAGCACCGTTGCTTGTGGAGACATCGTTTCTATTGACCCAACTGCTGCTTTGGTAATTACTATTGACTTACTTTAACGTACGGAAAATCCTCTTGGCATCCTCTATACTTTGGGGATGTTAGACCGGATAGGTATGCCGAAATTCTATCGGTTAAAATCCAATAAAAACCTTTAGTACAAATAAGGGACTCTAGGGCCTTGCGAACCTCTTAAGGCATTGAGTCCTACAAATTTTTGTTATTATTATTCAACATAATAATTAATATTAACTTAATAGCTCACATTACGCAGCTCGTATTAAACTAGCAACGTACGTAAGCGGCCGCGGTTTCTATCTGTGCTCCCAGACAAAAGTTTGAGTTGCCTACAACAACTTGTTATATTTGGAGCTTGTAAAACCGAAAGTTCTAATATCCACGATACAATTATCTTGATGTGGGATCAGAGCAATGTGTGTAAATTAAATACTATTTTTCAGGCAAGAGATGGAGTAATTGCGTTCTACACAGCCAAGGACATACCCGGCGTGAATACATTTACACCTGACGACGCTCCTCTTTATTCCGCTAACGAGGAAGCTTTGTGCAGCGGAACAGTCCAGTACTACCACCAGCCCCTCGGAGTCATTGTAGCCGAGACCCAAGCTATAGCTGACGAAGCTGCCCTTTACGTTGTAGTTAAATACAAGAATGTCAAAACGCCTGTTATTTCTCTGGAAGAAGCTAAAGAGGATACAGATAGAACCACGCTGTACACATCAGCAGATGCTACAGAGAAAGGAACTGACGTTTATAAGACCATCGATCATTCTTTGTGCTTGTATGGGCAGTACCACTTCCCAATGGAGACTATTGCTTGTTGCACCAACAATACTGAGGAAGGCTTAGAATGTCACGTGTCCACTCAATGGGTGAATGGTATTCAAATCGTCATTTCCCGATTTTTGAACATAGAAGAGAGCAGGTAAATTTTTATTTGCCACAAGTTTCGAATTACCAAAGTCCTTTGTGCTATAAACGATCTTAAAATAATTGAAGACTTAACGATTGAAGACATTTATACCATGTATCCCTACTGGTTCATAACTTAGCAATGTGGAAGTTAAGAAATAGTTGATAATTGGATCTGACAAAATTGTCGCTTCTTACATAATTTATTAGGACTTTTCACAAAACAGTCCATACCTGATTTATTCCATTCCTCAGGATTGACGTCGATGTCCGTCGTGTGGGTGGTTCCTACGGTCTTAAGTTGTCTCGTAGTGGCCTTGCTGCGGTGGTCTGTAGTCTTGTCACCCATAAACTGAACCGTCCTTGCAGAATAATCCAATCTTTGGTTACTAATATGAAGGCTTTCGGGAAGAGGTTGCCGAGTCTTTCTGAGTGCCAGGTCAGTATCATTTATTATTTGCCCATAAATGAAAAAACGTCGGTCACGTCCTATACTTGCTGAAACCTGACAAACAAGTATCATTTACATTTTGGAGCTACGAAAATATTAATATCTGGCACGCTCGAGTATTCCAATGTGACTGTTTTATTCCATGTTTGGTGATTTGTAGACGCTTTCTGTATCATTGAATGGAAAAACTCCATAGAACCTTATCTTTTTCTTATCGTTTAAACTACAGAATATCTTCGTTCAGAAGACTCATGGCCTCCCTAAATAGTAGTCATGAGTGTTCAATGTTATTAAAAATACTTTAAGTTCTTTGTATTTAATACCGGACTTGAAAAGTAAATGAATAAATGCATTGTAATTTTAATAAATTGGACTGTTTTCTGATGTATCATTCATAACTGTTCTTGTTACTGGTTTATAATGACCATTGTTTATAAGGCGCATTCGCAACTTGACTTTTGTTCCATGTTGCTAAATGATATTATGGCTAATCATTTTACGATACGCTGCTGGCTTTCAACGGTTTGGGAATATTTTTTCAAGCTTTTCACGCTGGCCTATTTATAGAGTGAGCGTAACTCAGCTCAGCGTAACTTAGATCAGCAGAACATGGTGAATTGAAAAGTTTAGAAACATGACAATTTTTTAAATACATTTAAGACACAAAAGTGGAGGTTTGAGATTAAAGACAGCTTTAAGACATTTGTAATTTATAGATTGCAGTGAACAGCACCGGCACTATTCAATACACGACTATGAATGTCTATGAAGACAATGGATATATGGTAAACGAGAACTTCTACGCCCTCTGCGTCGACGCCATTAACAACTGCTACGATGCCAGCAGGTGGACTTACAATTGTTACAATGTCATCACCGACACTGCCAAAAACACGTGGTGCAGGGCCCCGGGTAATTAAATGCTAATTAACACTTATTAAGTTTCTGTATTGAAAATTTTTTTGTCTTCTTGATGAGTCTGTTCCAATCCAGATAACCTAGGAATTAGATATGATTATGTCTCGCCGTTTGACATAATTATATCGGGTTCAGGTGGAAATTCAAACGCAATGCACTTGCGTGACTCATTATGATACTTTAATAGTATATCTATATATATAAAAGAAAGTCGTGTTTGTTACACTATTTATAACTCAAGAACGGCTTTACTGATATGGCTGAAAATTGGTGAGAAGATAGCTTAGAGCCAGGAGACGGACATAGGCTACTTTGTTTTGTGAAGAAAAGGCTTGAAGGGGTTGAAATAAGGGATAAAAGTTCGTATGGAAAAATCTAAACCGTTAAAGTTAAGATGTTAAACTTTGCACTTTAGTTACTCATTTAAAAATAAA
Source organism: Theretra japonica (assembly GCA_033459515.1). Taxonomy (NCBI): domain Eukaryota; kingdom Metazoa; phylum Arthropoda; class Insecta; order Lepidoptera; family Sphingidae; genus Theretra; species Theretra japonica. The sequence continues at coordinate 459,878 of CM065944.1, forward strand.
AATATATAAATTAACCCTAAAGGGGTTAAAATAAGGGTTGGAATTTTATATGCAAACTCTAGCTATTTCTATAAAAATATATATTTCAGCTCCTTATTACAAACAAAAAACAATGGCTTACAATAATTTTGGAAAAACATCATTACGAGGGTAAAATAAGGGTAGAAATATTGTACGGAAAATCAAAACCGCTAAAGCTATTTATATAAAAACTTATAATTTGACACCAGTAACGAAAAATAATGTGCACTATAAAAACATATTAGGTAATGCATACATAAACACACGCCTTTTTCCCAGACGGGGTAGGCAGAAGTGCTACCAGAACACCCACGTTTCGCCTTATATATTTCTTCTTTATTAGCCTAAAGTGACGAAAAGGGGTTTGTTTTGACGAACATTCTTAGCGCTGTTTCAGGTAGGAATTAAACAACAGAAATCACCAAGAAGAGAAAAACGTTATGACTATTGCATTGTTTACATTTGAGAAATAAGTAGTTTACTATACTTAAAAAAATCAATTTCGTAGTCAGAATTTTGGCTGAGCGGAAAGTTTTAGCAGGAATGTTGCAAAGTATTTGTGTTTGCGTATTTTTTAAATTATATTCTTCGTATTTTCGTGTTTATATAAGGCCCATTTACTAAATAAAAGCAATTCCAAAAAAATGTCAACATGCCTATTTAGGCATTAAGGGATGAAATGGGATAAAGTGGGACGAACGCGATGAGACCGGTCGGATCCGGATTGCATTCGATGGGAAGTAATGGGACGGGATGTAACAGAAAGAAAAGGAGCCAGATGAGATGGGATGGGATACGATAGGAAAAGGGTTAGTAGGTACTTAGGTTGAGTTCAGGAGTACAAAAGATTGAACGGGAATAAGATATTTCTGGTGTGGAGTGGAGTCTAAACATCTAAGCACCCAGGCGAAGCTGGGCCGGGCCGCTAGTATACTATAAAAATAAGTTTGCAATATACATATAATAAATGATTCATAGGAACTACATACCCATAAAAAACTTATACAAGTGATACTTTGCAGGTACTTTGGAATTGATCGCCAACACTGAGTTTATGATGGACCGTATTAGTTATGAGCTAGGATTAGATCCTGTGGATGTTCGCCTCGCTAACTTAGACACGACAGAGCATAGCACTGTTAAGGAGCTATATGAAACATTAAGTACGAAAGCTGATTACGCCAATAGACGCGCTGCGGTGGATACCTTCAATGCTAACAATCGGTGGAGGAAGCGTGGTCTGAGATACAGTTTCATGAGATGGACTCCCGTTTCCGCTGGGATGATGGAAGTTTCAGTGTCCGTATTCAGTGCGGACGGATCTATAACAATCCAACACGGTGCCATTGAAATGGGTCAAGGCTTGAACACTAAAGCCGCTCAGGTTTGCGCTTACCTATTAGGTGTCCCCATGAGTAAGATTCAGGTGAAATCTTGCAACTCCAACGTAACGCCCAACTGCTTCCCAACTGGAGGTAGTCTTTCATCTGCGAACGTGTGTATTGGAGTTACGAAATGTTGTGAAAAAATCTTGTCGAACCTCGAACCTATCAAGAGTACATTGGACAATCCAACTTGGGAAACACTGATAACTACTGCCTGGAATGCGAACGTGGAACTTCACGCCATCGGCGTATACACAGCGAGTGAATATGAGACGTACAATGCGTATGGAGTGTGTTTGGCTGAAGTTGAAATCGATATTCTGACCGGCGAGACAGAAATAATAAGAGTGGACATGATTGAGGATGTGGGCCAGAGTGTCAGTCCCGAAATTGATATTGGTCAGGTAAGGTTTACCTTTTTTATTGCGATGTATGACGAGACGAGCATGCCATTCGCCTGATGGTAAGCGAATATATTACATTCATATGAATTATTGTTGGCAGTGGAGTACTCTACAATCAAGAGTACGCATCTCAATCGTATTCTCGATTGTAAAGGAGGCCCGTGCCCTGCAGTAGAACGTGTATGGGCTGATACAAATAAAGATATGAATTATTGAAAACATAAATAATGGGAAAATAATTCTTGAGGATATTGATTGAAATCGGACCGCAAAAACTAGAGGATATTATCATAATGTTAAAAATAATTATGTTAATTTGAATACTTTTAGGGCAAACATGTAAAGAATTTTAATTCCGACTGTCGAACTTTATACAATTTTTCAATATTTTTATAATTTATCTTTTTTGTTGTGAAGTGTTATATACGTTGGTCCAAGTAACTCTATTTATGTAAATTAAAAGCGTGGTTTTAATAACATCAATCGAAAGTTCAAATAAATCATTAAAAGTTTTTTTAAGTCTCAACCTAATTTTAGCTTCAACTATTTCGAATTGATTTTCTAGGTGGAAGGTGCATTCATAATGGCTCTCGGTTACTGGACATGTGAGCAGCTGGTGTATACAGAGAAAGGGTCCTTGCTCACGAACCGTGCTTGGAACTACCCAGTGCCCCAATGCCGGGACATTCCGCAGAGCTTGAATATCTATTTCAGGAGCGGTTCATATAACAACAGTCAGTCATATGGATCTAAATGTATGTTTATTTTTTATATTCCACTTTTGTTGTATCACTGATCCCCAGTATTATTAAATTATTATTGCAATGTGAAAAGGAGGGGAAGGAGCGTTGGAGGGAAAGACAAGTCTTACTGATCTGAATTAACCCTTATTTCGAATTTGTTCGGTGGGAAGGACAAGTACTTTAAAGAAATGTGTAGTGATTAACATTTGTATTTTTAATAAATTATTTTATCCAAATGGTAGGAAATGTAATAAAAATATAGAAAAAAAATATTTTTGTGGTCTGGTAACACCGCATCAGTCACTTGTTGAGCAAAATGGCGCCCACGCGGAGCTCTTCAATTTTACTCAAGGTATTTATATGAATTATTAATATAATTCCTTTTCTTGAGCTTGATTTTTTGTGTGATACTTATTGTCATATATATGATGGATAATTATACTAACAAAATAGTAACCATTTTCAACTTTATTTAGTATAAAATAGCCTAACAAGTAGTTGTCCGCCACGGCGGACAGCGCCGAAACTTCAGTAATTCACACGATATTTTACTTGTCCGTGGTGGCGGACTTTGCCAATAAAAGCACTAAATATTTATTTAACGTATACAATAGAAGTTTACAGTTTATTTTTGATAGTAACAAAACTTTTTACATAACATATCATAAAATAGTATGTGTATTAACATATGCATTTCATTTTCGCGGATTGTTTGTTTTTTTGTGGTGGAGGTCTGCTTAGTTTATTTTTTCTTTCGCTCCTTGACAGTGTCACCTGCATGAACGGACCAAAAAGATTTTTGCTCTCATACCTAAACAGCGTGCACCATCAGAATCAAGCGACAAATCAGATTCTGAGAATGAGCTTGAAGAGTTGCATGACTCTAACTGCTCTTCGCCTGCACCTTCGATTGCTTCCTCCTTAGAACGCATGAATCTTTTACACAGTTCCACAGAAAATCTACCTGACAATCAACATGAAATAGACGAAGACCCCGATTTATCTTCAGTTCCTCTAACTCCTATTATACAAGCAATTATACCTGATCCAACACAAGAACCAAACTTTTTAAACTTACCTTCTATATCATCTTTACCATCATTGAATACCCCATCACCAATGACTAGAAAAAGAAGAAAAACTACAACAGTTTATGTAGCTCGAAAGAGAACGAGGAAAGTCCAAAAACTATCACTCAATTTTAAATGGAAAAAAGGTACTTTTTTGCATAGGGCTCAAATAGAAGATCCGGTAACAGATGGACATGCCCCCGATATTCTTTCACCTTTACAATATTTCTTTTTATTTTTCTCCGAAGATATTATAACAGATATTGTCTATGAAACGAATGCGTATTCTATCCAAAAAACTGGCCGATCTATACATCTAACAGAAAATGAGTTGCGTGATTTTTTAGCAATGCATATTTTAATGGGTATTGTTCCAATGAACTCTTATTTAGATTACTGGAACACGAAGTTCCGCTATGACAAAATAGCAGATGTCATGCCTTTGAAAAGGTACGAGGCAATTCGTCGATTTATTCATTTCGTCGACAATAATTTTCAAAATACAGACAGGTATTATAAGATTAGACCTGTCTTAGAAAAGATACGTAGAAACTGTATTGCTCACGAAGACGAAAATAAATTCAGCATCGATGAAATGATGATCGCATATAAAGGGCGTAAAGCAGGCAAAAGGAGGCAGTACATGAAAGACAAGCCTATAAAATGGGGATTTAAAAATTATGTCCGGGCTGGAACATCAGGTATGGTCTATGATTTCATATTGTATAGTGGTGAAGATACTTTTAGGTATCATGACTTCACCGAAGAAGAACAATCTTTAGGCTTTGGAGCTCAAGTCGTTATTGCCCTTTGTAAAAGTATAAAAAACAAGCCTGCAGTTATATATTTTGATAACTTCTTCACTTCTCCAGAATTACTATATTTATTACGAAAAAACTATGGGTTATTTTCTTTAGGGACCATTCGAAACAACAGACTGCGAGGAGCGGATGATAAAATGATAAGCGAAAAGAATCTAAAGAAGAAGAAACGAGGAAGTTATTGCCAATGTGTCTGCAACAAAAATAAGTTAGCTGTTGTAAAGTGGCTGGACAATAAATGTACCACTCTGATTAGCTCATACACAGATTCTGAACCCATTCATAAAGTTCGAAGATACTGTAAGGAGGCTAAGCAAAAAATCGATGTGGATTGTCCTAATATTGTCAAGGATTACAATCGCAATATGGGTGGTGTGGACTTAGCAGATATGTTAATATCTTTATATAAGACACCATTCAGGACTAGACGCTGGTATATAGCAATATTTTCGCAAATGATAGACATTTGTGTAAATAATTGCCTGGATTCTATATAGGAAACAAAAAGCACGTGCGACAGTAAACGGTCGACTCCTGAGGCTGAAAGATTTCCGATATGAAATATACTACAGTTTAATAAATTACAACAGAGTTCCTAAGTACACCCGTACGGAAGATTCAAATATTCGTCACTTGTGTAAGCCCAGACCACCTGTCGATACCCGATTTGACAATTTAGGACACTTTCCGTCCACGAAAGCGGAAGGTCGCTGTTTTCACTGTAACAAAAAAACCACTGTTTTTTGTTTAAAATGTGACATTAGACTATGTTTCGTCACAGGAAAAAACCCACGGAACTGTTTTTTCAACTTTCATGTTAACAGTAATGCATAAGTTTAGATAAATACATTTTTTTGTCATTTTTTCTTGTTTTATTTTAAAATATCTTAATTTGCTAATGTCCGCTAGAGCGGACAAGTCGCTTCGTATATAAATCTCACTGTCTACGGCGGAGTCCGCTGTAGCGGACAACCTTTTTCTCAAAAATGGTAAGTGCTATATTTTTTTAATTATTTTTTCGTGGGTCTAATATGATACAAAAACACGGATTTTCAAATGATTTTATAAAATTATAAGATTGAGAACCCCGTCGAAATAAGGGTTAACGTGGTACCCTAGTATAGCCAACTCAAAATTATTTTAGTATAAAATTGTCTATCACGAAAAAATACAAAACGTTTAGAGTTCAGAATTTAAACCTAAACATATTTTTTCTATACAACTAGCCTTTTATATAAAGGTGAAATTCAATCAAATCGGGTTTAATTTTGGTATGAAATTCCACCTTTCTTGACATTCGACGCTTTATTATTGTAACTGCAGGATAAAATAGCACAAATATCATTTTTACTCTATTTCGTCGAAGCACAACGCATCAAAGCATTTCGACAGCTGCTAACTTGATAGAGCATCCGTTCCGCGGCAGTGATGCTCGCTTGGCACCACCACGCGTCGTGTTAAATGCTTGTATTACCCTTCTAACCATATTCATCTGTTCTGTATTTGTATCGAAATTAATGATTTGAATATAATTATAGGTGTTGGCGAACCTCCGTCATGCATGGCTGTAGCTGTACCTCTGGCTATCAGAGAAGCGTTAGTCGAAGTCAGGAAAGAAAACGGAATATCCAGCACCAAATGGTTTGATATGAGTAAGTACCAAGTCAATAAATCAGGTATATCTATGTATCTGTTATGCAATATGGATAGTCATGTTGTGCTTTCCAATGTTGTAGGACAATAGAAACAGATGTCATACATTACATTTTTTTCCTGTTTTCAAATTTGCTATTACTAAAGGGTTTAAAATGTGTTTTTCACGGATGGAAGATCTCTTTATCCAATAGTCTATTTAGGGTTGCTACGTCACCAACTTTCGTAGTTTTGTAATATTTGCTACGAAGCGGAAACGAGAATATTTTTTTACTATCTATATTCTATTTTTAAGAACATTGTTGTGAATTGCCCAAGCCCTCTCAATGAAATCCTTACTTATAGAGAACTTCCGTGCTTATCAATAATCAGCTCACCAATTTACTGCTGGTTGGTCTCTCATATCTCTATTTCTCCCGTCAAACAGCAGTGTAAATGCAGTGTTGAGTTCCGGTTCAAAAAAAAAAAGCATTTGTGGCTAATACAGTGCAGTAGCATTTCATTTATATCAAGATCATTGTATTTATATCCGTTTAAATCATTTCAGAGGGACCATACAGCGTTGCAAACATTGGACTGGCGACTGAAACGACGACTGAAAACCTCCTCTTCTACTAAACAACTCGAATATTCTCACCTAACACACAAATAATACATCAATATTAAGCAGGTCAACATTACTTTTTTTTATAACAAGGTATTTTTGTTGGTCTTTTTTGGATAGGGATATGTTAAGTTTTTTGCTGTTGCTGTTGCGGTTTTAATAAATGGTGGATACTTAGCAATTGTTTTAATTAATTTAAAAATGCATCCAGGTACACATATCCCTGACCCCATAGTGAAATACCAAGTCACGTTGTGGACGTGAGAAGGAACGAGAAACCTTTTCTTATACAATTCCCAGACGTTAATATTAGTAGATCACGGTTATCATGTAGAACGGGTGATTCTGTTTATCTTGGTATGTATTGGAATGACGGGCCACACGTTGGTGCAAGATCCGTGTGGTGTCGGTTTTAACAAAAGATCAAAGGGTTGAGGCAGAGTTATGGCCGCCGCGCCCGCACGTTGGGCGCGCGTTTAGTTTGGTACGAGCTCCCAGAGTGATCGCTCGCACCTTATTTACAATATTCACATGTCGTAGCTAATGTCTACAAAATGGCAGTAACAATGACGAATGAAGAAACTTTCCGCTTATAAAGCTCTACCATGCCGAAAATTGTTTATGGAACCCAAAAAAAAAACATAAAAATAAAAACAATTTAAGTACCCAGATAGTATATTATAGATCAGTGTTAGTATCTAGTCCAGTAATAATGACTATGTGCGTATCCTTTTAAGCTATTTTAAAATTTCGAGGATATCTACTTTTTTAAAATTAATTAAAAAACGTAACAGCATAATTTCAGATCAACGATTCTTGGAAACGTATGTAAGATACGACGTGTGTGCAAGTTCATGCATGAATTAAGGAAGAAACAAAGAGTTTAATGACTTTTTCTTTTTTATCACCCTTTTCTTATACACATCGACGTACCTAGTGGTTAGTAGTGGTATGCTGTGAATAAATAAACCGCAGCAGCCATTAGCATCTCACTACCCATTTTAATAAATTCTGCACATTGCCCTGATCCGAAGCAAACTGAACGACCTTCCAACTTGTAGACGTTATCACAAACTCCTGAATAATAAGAAAAGTCTCTGCCACAATGTTGAACAACGTGAAGAGCGGCCATAAAAGGCATCCAGATGAAAGCAGTCTTCAGACTTGTATAGTATTAATACTGATTAACTATGCCAATAAAATGTGCTCGGTGACTGCCTCGGTGGCGTAGTGGTACTACGGTATGATTGCAAAGCTCAGGTCTCGGGTTCGAATCCCGGGTCGGGCAAAGTGATATTGGATTTTTCTATTCATTATCAGCTCGGAGTCAGGAATTTGTGCCCGATATGGCAATAGGCTCACCCCTGTCACATCGTGGGACGGAATATACAAGGCGAAACGTGGGTGTTCTGGTAGCATCTCTGCCTACCCCTTCTGGAAAAAAGGCGTGTGTTTATGTTTTATGTATGTAATAAAATGTGCTAAATGCTTTAACCATTATTGTATGTTTTAGAAAATTAATACCATATGAGTTTTGAAGTATGACTTAGCTACAGCATGGCTATACCGTACGGAGGCTCTTTCCAGTGTCATAAATCATAATCTTATCGTACTATTGATACTAGACAACTGAAACTCTAAAACACTCTATGACGCTATAAGTAACGAGGAGCTATTTTGTGATTTGTTTCAGAAAAATAGCTCTAACCCTAACTAGGGTACGGCTATACCATAAGGAGGTACTACATTATCAATAGGATTTAGGAGAATAATAGTTTTGTTTTAGTAAACTGAAAAGTGAGTACCTTAATTAGGGCGCGGCTATACCGTAGGGAGACTACAATATGTCACGAGTATATATTATTTATTCCCAGTTACATTTAATGTAGAAACAAATATGAATGAAAGAAGTTATATATTTCTTGGTGCATTAACCATCAATAATTATAATACATGCATTTGAATAAATGAAAATTTAAATTATGATGGAAATGTATTTTTTTAATTACAATCAGTTTATAGACGAAAAATATGTTTTCATTAGAATATTTTACGGGATTTTTTATTTCGAACTGTTATATGGCCTAAATGTATGCTATAAAAAATTACTGATACCGATTTAGATGAAAACTAAGCCCGCGTACTTGAATTTATGAGAAAAAAAGCAAATGCTATTACAAACTAATGGAAAGAGGTTATTTTAGGCAAAATACTATTTTTTCCCCCTTAATACCTGGTCAATGGCCATTGGCCAGCGGCGTGCACAGGATTATGACACTGGGTATGCGGCGGAGTACTCGGTCACAAAAACTTTTTCTTTTATAGATGTTTAGCATAGCCACAGCCACGCGACAGATCTCTTAAGTCGGAAACAACGCCAACAGAACAACTACTATTCATACTACTATTCATTTACATCTTCTACGGCAACGCAGACAAAACAGCGATCGATCGTCGCGGCGGAAGAAATTCTAATAAGTAAAATTACTAGAAATAACACTGTACTAGAATTACTAAACAATATGCAAGGAAAACAATATAATATAATCGTATGTACACAACCACACAGCCAGTTATATGTTTCATAACTTTAACATGAAACTTTCGAGTTACATTCCCTTTTTGCTAGTTTAATTGTTGTAACTCGGGTACACACCTACCTTTAGACACAATTTGAATCTTTTCACTGAATGACAATTGTGAGAACTTGTTATTTTAAATTTTTAATAAACACACATTTTCAACACAAACCTCACAATCAAATAACATTTAAAAAAAATCAACAAACGCACTAGTAAAAGCAAATTACTACAATTATTATAGAAACTCAGTAATAAACTGTTAAATGTACACACTTTCAAATGTTAAAATGAAAAACCTTTTAAGAAAACTATAAATATACTGGTGCAAACAAAATAGTAAACAATGCTTATCACATGAAAAAAGGCAAAATGGCCCCCGCGAAACACACAACATTTCTGCTATTTAAAGAAATAAAACCTGACTAACAAAAATGCATAATGCGCATACGTGATTCATTAGATTTCCGTCTATTATTTTTACTCGGATTATAGGACCCGAACTATTCCGATTACTCCCGACAACTGCCGAACGTCCGTAGCCTGCCGCTGGAGTCGCGGCTTTCGGATTCATGGGTGTGTGCGTTTACGCACTGTGCATGGACACTAAAATTACTACGCACACGCGAACAAATGTCCTGCGGAACGCGACGGCAGGAGTTGGTTGATTAGGCACATTATTTTTTGTTTGTGCTTGCTAATAATAATTGCTATTAATAAAATATTAGGCGTTTGTAAGTTATTATATTTTGTTTATCAATTTATTTACTATTAATTATAGTCATCTAAAACATACGAACGTGTTATTAAAATATCTGTGAATGGCAAGTAAAGCACTGCATTTCTGCCTAAAAGGAGCGCACGCCCCTGCCATTGGCCATATTGTGTCCTGTTACAGAGATACAAAAATCAGGTTTGTGAAAAGTGCTCTCCTTACGGTATAGCTTTAGGGTTAATAATAGTGACAGGTTACATAAAACATTAACAAATACATTAATAATTAAGAAAAAGATTACAGATATTTATCTAAATACTAAATAGATGACCCGTGATGCGAATTTCATTATTATTCATTAACATGCATAATCACAATTGTTAATAAAAGAAAATAATTCAATTATTTTGCTTTAAACTCACTAAGCAGTAAGCTTCAAGGCAAAAAATTATGGATGCGACGTGCGCAGGCAGCAGGATCGAGAAAATGGTGTGATGGAGAAGAGGCCTATGTCCAGCAGTGGATAAATTGACGTAACTATGATGATGACGCCTTACAATGACTTATTTCCTTTAGTTTCACTTAGCCGTATATCATTAGTCATTATGATAGTTTCTCTTCTGCTCATGTGGTCCCAGGTCGGAGTGCTGTCGGACCGCAGGCCTGTGGCTTTTTTTTGCACGTGCTATGGATATATGTACAAATTAGTATGTTTGTTTCTTATGCACACTATTCTTTGCTCCCGCTAATCTGTTTAAATTCTTTGAGAATGTTTTGCCGCAATGATCGGACTTGAAAATCAAATCTGGGACCGTGGCTACAAAATAAAACTAAATATAGTAGAAAATATAGTAGAATGTTTAAAATACATAGTAAACAACAGTAATGTATTAAATACTATTAAATAAGAGAGCTCTGAGTTGTTATTTATTTAATTCACAGTTTTACAAAAAGCAAGACGTTTTAAAGTGGTGTATTAAAATTTAAAATCTTTTATCTTAGTCTCCGCTGCTAGAGCAATCTTCTCGACTGTGGAGGGACCATCTGGAAATGTAACAAGTTAAATATTAATGGCATTTACTTTGTCCTTAGATGGCTATGTCCAGTAGTGGACTTCGTTTGGCTAAGGATAAATATGACTTAGCTGGTTGTTAGTTTTACTGTAATTTTTACTTTAGTCGAGAATTACTAATACCTCACATTATCATCAAAATATAAATAAATCATTACTAATCTTTCTCTAAATACTATTATTTTGGCTGGTGCCAGAGTCCGCTTCCTTACTCAACTCTCGCTTTTCACTTTTGCCTGTTCTGTGGTATAGTTACTTGACTGTAAGGCTACTGACGTTTACATGAGTGAAAAGAAGTTATACAAACATTACATTAAATAATTTGTACTTACATATAGGGAACCATTGCGTAGTTGGTATTCCGGAGTGGAGTCTGGCGGACACAATCGCTTCTCTTATGGCAAACGCAACACCTACTGACAAACACATGGGTGGCTCTCCCAGCGCTGAAATTAAGGGCACATTGTTAAGTACTACAAAAAAATTACTAATATCACCAAATTATGAATTTTTAAAAGAAAAATTCTATGATCAAAAACATAAAAACTGTTCAATATTGAATATTACTAGAGTAACCATATTATTACATTGTTTAAATACTTTATGTATTGTTGGAAACTAAAAATTGTATTAATATACCTTTAGCTCCAAATATATCTTTGAAACTATAGGAATTCTTCCTAAAATATACTCTGAAGTCCTGAGGGATATCCGTCGCGAGGGGAACGTAGTAATCCCAGCTGCGATTGGTTAATAACTTTCCTGTATTTTTTTGGTATACCAGCTGTTCGGACATCCAATATCCTAGGCCCATAATGAATGCACCTTCGACCTATCAATGAAATAGAGACATAAACAAACTGCCATTTTTGGAAACCTCAAAACATGTATATTATATGACAGGAACTAAAGGTAGGAGATAGGAAAATCCATCTCGCTGATAGTGCATATGTCATGGTCAAACCTCAAAGATCCGGCGCTCCTAAGTTTGACTAGTCAATCCTCAGGTCTGACTTGAAGTCTTAGACAGACCCCAAACAAATGGCCTTGTACGGCCTTCGACTAAAAAAAAATCGTCAAACCTAGGAGGAACAAATTTGATTTGGCAATCGTCGAAACTCAATTTAATGAAATCGGGGTTTGACCAGTCAAACTAGTTATTCCGGAAAAGACTGCGCATCGGCTTTGACTATAATGATACATATCATAAAAAGTTGATTAAAACAGAAATAAACTAACCTAACCTAACGATTGTTTCTTTGCGGTCGGGTATTTCGATTTTCAGTTTACGTATAAACTTGTTTAAACATGTAAATACGAGTACAGTCGACGTTTGACGTAGTTTGCCAGTCGCTTCTAGGGTCGACTAAGCAAAGCCCGAAACAGATTGTTTTACTTTACTTTGACTAAAAATTATTATGGGGTTTGCCCGAAGGCATTGGTCCAACCGAGAATAAACCAGTCATTCCGGGAAGCGACTGCAAATTGGCCTTTGACTATAATACATACACGAATCGGTTCAATGATTATATTTTTTGCAGAGGATAACAAGGAGGTTACATTGATAAAATTTTTAAAACGTACTCTAAATATTAAAATCATCACTTACTTGTCCAACATCAACCAAAGGGCTAATGCTCAGGCCCACATCTTCCTCCAGGTCTACTCTGCGCACTTCAGTCTCTCCAGTCAGCATGTCCACTTCCACTTCTGTCACCGCCACTCCAAACACAAAGTATTCATACCTCTGGCTATCTAAAGTGCTCACGAACCCGTGAGTTTGCAAATCGACATTGTTATCAAACGCCGTCTTTATCAGCTCTTCCCAAGTAGGATCTGTTAGCTGTGCTCGTATAGGTTCTAATCTTTTAAGTAATTCTTCGCAGCATATTCTCACTCCATAAACTACGTTCTGTGATCCTAAACTACCAACGGTAGCGTAACTATTTGGCGCGAATATAGTGTTGTTCTCTTTGATTTGAATTTTGTCCAACGGTATGTTCAGTAGATAGGCACATATTTGCACTGCTTTTGTGTTAATACCCTGGCCCATTTCTATACCACCGTGAGTTATTATTACTGATCCATCACTGTGATAAGCTGTTAAGTTGACATCTAAAACACCAACTGGTATAGGTGTCCATCTCATCAAAGAGAACCTTATGCCGCGTTTCTTCCATCGATTTTCAGTATTGAATTTATCAACGGCTTTTCGTCGCTCATCATAGTTAGAGTTCTTTTTGACAGTGTTCACCATTTTTTTTATTTCAGCATATTTTTCACCTATATTTGCTAATCTTACTTCTAAAGGATCTAATGACAGCTCATATGCTATTTGTTCCATGATATGCTCTATGAAGGCGACAGCTTCTATATTTCCTAAAATTATTATAATTTAAATAAAAAATATCTTCCTTAGTGACAAATAGTTTTCATAGTCCTACCTATAATATATATAAGGCAAAACAATGCATTCATTTTATTTTCTTGTGTTAATATTAAAGTAAAAATCTGGTATGGTAATTTTTCAAATATCATTAAGAGAACCTGCAACCTTAACCTGGTTAAGGTTGCAGGAAGTCACTGGGTGCAGGGCGCTTTCAACAGGTGGATGTGGAGATCCTTGGGGAGACCTAAGTTCGGCAGTGGACTTTCTGTGGCTAAATAGATAGACAGATAGATATCAAGAGAAATTAAAAATCATTTAACCGATTTCCTCACACAGACAAATAGATAAAATTAAATGTTCTACTTACCAGGTGCTCGAAACCACGAGTTACTAGCAGTATCAGTAGTCACATTGAAACACCTGAAGTTCCACGTAGAAGTATCATAACAGTTGCTATAGCCCTCCATCACTAAAGCAGCGAACTGTTCGTTCACCACGTAACCATTGTCCTCGTATATATCGTAATTCAAGTATTGAATCTTTCCAGCAGCATTAACTCCAACCTTAAATATTTGTAACCAATCTTGATTATTTCATATCGTGTATTTCCAACTAGCTTCAAAATATTACCATTGTAAAATTTTACTTAAATATTTCCTATTTAACTGTTAAACTTAAATATATGTATATGTTTATACATTTCTTTTTCCTGTCTGACATATCATTGGGCTATTTTATTTTTTTAATGTTTCACATAATCCATTGCCGAAATAATATCATATTGATGACAATCATGCACAAGGCACATAGTGGTAAATGATAAAATAGAACGAATAAGAATATGAACTTTACCTCATATTCTGCTTCACAAGGAAGTCTTTTCCCAGTAGCAGTAGTGGCATCCGTTAGAGGCACTACAAATCGACATGGTCTGTTCAATAGGAATGCGGCTAAGCTACACGCGACAGCGTTCTGAATAGTACGCGTTATTTTAATGCCGTAACTTCCTCCGAGACGTCGCATGTGAACATCAACTCTTGAATATAAAAAAATAAAAATACTACAACATGGAAATGAAATTTAATCAAAAAACAGTAGTTAATGTGGACCTGTTTTTAGTACAAATGAAGCTAAGGTTTATTAAAAACACGCAAGGATTTATGACAGTTGCTAATAGTGACACTGATGAGAAAACGTGTTGTACTTAAGTATGTACATCCTTTAAGATAGAATCGACCTGCTTTGTTGTAATAAATTAAACTACATCGAAAATAAAAATCGTACCCTTGAACAGATTTTTCTCTAGTACAATCGCAATGTCACTCGTTTTGGCAATATTATAAATTCAGCTTAACATGAAAAGATGAAGAATAATTTACCTGTTCTGTTCAATATTCAGTGCTCTGGCTATCATAAGTTGTGTTGCATCCAGCCATTGCGCTGTTCCGTACACTTTCAGTCCCTCTTCCGAAGGTTGGGCGACACACGCCATGTTCTCTATCATAAAATGGTACTGGCCAAAAAGTTTATTTTTGTTTTTAATCACTTTTACTACATCATCACCTCTGTTTGTTGCCTCAACAGAATCATAAAGTGTGATTCTAGTAGGATCAGCTCTTGCTTCGTCGATTGTCAGTACTGGTTTGGTGACGTCAGAGTACGTGACTTCAACTAGTTGTGCTGCTGAGTGCGCTATGTCGTTTGTTTCAGCGACTACTATTCCTATCGGCTGGCTGTGGTACTTGACTGTGCCGTTGCAGAATACTTCTTCATTGGCTATATTAAATGCGGCGTCGGCTGGTGTGAACGAATTAAGACCTGGTATGTCTTTTGCCGAGTAGAATGCAAGCACTCCCTTACATTTCTGTAGTGGAAATATGAATATAAAGCTAAACGAATAATTTATTTTCACATAATCTAATAAAAATTGACATGAAATGGTTGTCAATTAGACGGCCGATGTAAGCCGATATCGGAAGCCTATCATTTTAATAGCTTCTATATTATATAGAACATAGAATTATTACCAACGCATTGCTCGCATCTACGCGCGTAATTGTGCCAGTAGGTACAGTGGTGAGCACATACGCGGCGGATACTTCATGAGGCTGTGTCGGCAGGTCGTCTGTATAGTGAGCCTCGCCTGCGCATTGGATCTGAAGGAATATAAACAAGTAGCTTTTATAATGGTTTCTTCGATTTACGCGAATGTTTCACATTGAAATAAAACGAATTCTTACGGATTTTATCGCGAATTAAATTTTTACGTTTTTTAACTTCACGACGTTTCGATCACTTTACAGTCACAGATCACATGTGTTTGTCTCGGGTCTGGGTATTTGTGAGACCGAAAAGTCTCTCGTAGTTGCTGATATCCACGACACAAGACTCGATATTAGTGTGGGGTCCTGACCCCTGATATATCGCGTAGTCCTGACTACGCGATATATGACGGTTGGGTGTATTTTATATAAAAATATCACAAAATATGTGGATAATGCAATTTGTTTTCATTCTGATAGCGAAAGTGTTGAATTTCATGTAAGGGTTTTGCCAAGGTCGGCATAATTGTATCGATAAGTTCGATATTTACCCAGTTTATTTAATTTACATAGATAGCGTCGCATTTCTTACCAGTCGTAATGTAGTAACATTATCGAGTTAGTATATGTCTACGTTACCAGAAATGTGTATAATGTGTGTCCGTCTTTGTATATAATTTATAGTAAATCTATATATATCCTAAACAGCGATCGGAAATGTATTACATTCGGGATGTCAATGAGTACAGTGGGTACGTGGAGCATTTCTTTCTCCTTTTAATTACGCTAACGAATACGGAGGTCTAGACAAAGGTATGGCTAGGTTAGTTTAGATTTGAGAGAAATATTACTAGAAAAAAGGTGGATACTTTTTTAAAAAATAACTATAAATCAATTAAAAAATGGAAATAAACTAACCTAACCTAACGATTGTGTCGTTACGGTCAGGGGTTTTGTCAGTTTACTAGCGCATTTTGTTCACTTTATACAAAGAAGTATACATTTTTATGTATTTCTTAGCATCTTCTCGGAATTGTATATAACTTCTTTTCATACAATTCCGGTAACATATAACAGTAACATAACGGTAATATTTTGTACATCTTCATTTTTTTTATTGAAAATATATTTACCAATGCTTCGACTTTCTGAACTGGTTGATTCAACGGCCACAGCGAGGAGTCAGTGTTGAAAACTTGAACTCCTGTTGATAATGGTCTTGTCATGTGAAGTTTGATTGCTCCCGAAAGGTTTGCCTTACTTATTTTATCTTTAGGGCTAAGTGATAGCAGACCCTGAAATAGGAGGAACGTCTACAATATATATTTTTTTTATATTAATGTATGAGGACATGAGTATAATAGTAATATTACCTTATAAAACAACGCCAAGCCCAAGTACTTCCTATACTTGGGTGAAGCCTTAGGAGGTTCTTCAGCAATTATCATTTCACCTTCCAGGACTTTTATAGCTTTCTGCAAAGAAGCGTCGGTAAACAGATTTCTTCCAACCAGGACACCTTCTGTCTTCCTGGCCCGTGTGAATTGCGCTGACAAACCTCCGTACACAATCCTGCACGTTTCAACAACATTGTTTTCTGTCAGCTGGTACATAAATGCTGCGTTGACGATAGCAACAGCTGCTTGCCCTCGAGGCATGACCTGAAATTTTAGTAGTTTCCAATAAATGATTTTATAGTCATATAAACTGGCATCAAAGTAATATTGGATTTCTCAATTCATTATCAATCTGGAGCCAGGAATTTGTTCCCGATATGGCGATAGGCTCGCTCCCTACTACATCGTAGGACGGAACATATAAGGCGAAATGTGGGTGTTATGGTGGCGCCTCTGCCTACCTCTTCTGAGAAAAAGCCACGAGTTTATGTATAAACGAGTATTATACCGGCATGACCAGCCTTTGAATAATAAGTAGACTAATTAAAATCTTTAACTCCTGTTGATTCAGTTATTTCAATGATAAAATACTAAAGACTCAAAATATGTAATAGTTGCATTTCTTAAAATAGTGTTTTGGCAAATCGTTAATCTTCTCTGCAGCGGAAAAAAACGGTAATAAAGCCTTTAAAAGTATTTTTAACCGATTTGAGTTGTTTATTTTTTAAATTATTCTAAAGATAAAGCTGTTACGAGTATAACAGAATACCTTAAAAGTGACGATTTTATATTCGTCGCTCAGAGGTGGCAGTAATACATTCCCTATTAATTTTCCCCTCATATTTGTCGCCAGAAATTCTTGCATTGTTACAATTTTGTTTGTTATCGTATGTTTCGATGACCTTGAATCTGCAAACAATGCATATTAATTACGGTTTTAAAGTGTTTGTTTTACCATCAAAGATTTCATATAATTTTGTGCCAGGGCAATTGCAAATTAAAAAAGAAAGAGCTTCGTTTCGGATCCATTGCAGCAACATTATGTCAGATGTAGCTATTAGGGAATTAATTGTAAAGACACATGTGCGTAGAGTACAATCCGTGAAGTAAATCAATAAACGGGAAAAGGTAATATTACAAGAGGATTTCCTGACGGTTTGTAAGAGATTTATAATCAGCATTTCCAACAACTGAAGATGATAGTGATGGTGACGATTGATACAATGATAACACGAAATAAGCAATACAAGCATTATAACACACTAACAAAATATTAGAGGAAACAATAATGAGTTAAATTTTATTCACATAAAGTTAGCTGAGCTCCAACGCATTCCAACAAGAGGAATATATCCGACGGAAACTCCTTGTGCTGATGTTTTATCATCAGATTGCCAGCCCATGACGCCAACTGAAAACAAAGCAGGAAGGGTTATCTTTCGCTTCCGAAATTTTAGAAAGTCCTTGTACTATAATGTTGAAAAAGGTAAATTTTATTCTTCCGATTTTTTTTAAAGTCTTTATGCTCATAGTAATAAATTATACAATGACTTACAAAAATACTTACATTTCTTACAGACACATGGGCAACCTGTTGCAAATGTTCCTTTAATGTGATTAAATACGAAAAGTAGTCTTCTTTTGACACCACTTCAAATATTTCTAGAAGGTTGGTCAGTGTATTTCCGGCGCCGATGTTCAGATTTTGGTCCATTACGCATCGCTTCAACTCATTAACTCCAGTTATGTCTATTAATACTCTGGGATATTCCGATATTGGGTATGCTCCTAGGCAAACAAAAGACAATTAAAAAACACACAAATTTTATAAACACTTGAATGACACAGAATTTTTTAAACAGGACGTCATTAACATAAGATTTTCAACGAGACAAACAGAGAACAAAGTTTTCTACGTATAGGTATTTTATATTTTTATAAATTTATTGTATCTGCGGTGCGCTGCGGATGAAATTACAAGTATATATATTGTATGAAGTGCGAGGTGGCCTGTTGATAAGCCTACATGTTAACGGTGGTAGTGGGTTCAAATCCCAGGGCACACTTCTGACTTTTCGGAGTCATGCGTGTATTAATAGTCAAACACCACGCACCATGACGGTTAAGGAAAACATCGATTTGTAAGAATTTCTATCTATCTAAAAGTCCGCCAACCCGCAATAGACCAGCATGGTAAACGGTGAACGTATGGCCCGTGCCCTGCAGTAGGACGTATATGGGCTGAATCGATACGACGAAAAGAGATATTTCGTAATGATCAAGGTTACGAGCCTTTATAGGCATACACGTCATTAAGAATTCCAAGTATAAGAATTTGAATTGTACACCAGAACTACATAAATACACTCTTGCTGCAGCAAGCTGGCTAAAAAATCTGGACATAGAAGTTTGATCAGCGCAGGAGGAATGCTATACGCAATAATTATAGGTATAGAATATAGATATACCTGACGTACCTTTGGCAGTATTTCCTGACACCAGCATGTAAGAATCATCGCCTTCGATATCTAAAATCTTAAAGATATCTGTAATTTCACAGACCTTATACCAAACTTTGCAATCTTTCAAGCATATCTTTATCAAAGTCCGCTGTATATCTTCCTTAGTAACAATACACCAGTCGTCATTATCACATTTCTTGTTGCAAATTTTATCAGTTTTGATGCATCTGCCTAGATCTTCTATATTGACAAGATTTTGTTCCGGAGCGTCGGAGCCAAAGGTTTTGAATGCTTTTAGTATTGGTCTGTAGCCAGTACATCTGCACACGTTGCTTGATACAGACCGCTCTATTTCTCGCATTGTAAGCTTGT
This sequence comes from Theretra japonica, assembly GCA_033459515.1. Lineage (NCBI taxonomy): Eukaryota > Metazoa > Arthropoda > Insecta > Lepidoptera > Sphingidae > Theretra > Theretra japonica. Next base: position 479,607 of record CM065944.1, read on the forward strand.
TCTTCCCTTGCAATAAGCTGTTAAAATAATAGTTTATTATTTTATGGCAAGTGCTGAATGCATTTGTTTACCTTTTTAAGGTAATCATTTTTAGTGAATAATTTCGTAAACAATAATTCTGTTTTTGTTCATTTGTCACGCTTCGTTAATTTTGAAGTGCATGTAAACGCCAATTATCGCTCGCTTTAATCATTATACCTGTTATGTGTTTTTGCAATAATTCCAATTTACTAACCAGCATTGAGCGAGCGTAGACCAGGCTCTAAGCACGTGAATCGCAGGAGAGGAACATGATAATAACTTGAAGCTCATCATAATCCTGTAGAATTATTCATAAATACATAGACTTTGTAATATATCATAAATAAAATCAATACCTATACATAGACATAACCCAACCAGGGGAGCAGTATCCACACTGCGTTCCATTATTATCAGCTAACGTTTTCTGTAAGACATGGTATCCTTTCTTCCTATTCCCCACGCTTTCAATGGTTGTGATCTCCCAATCCTGACACGACGTGACAGACACCAGGCACTGTGAACCAAGTATTTAAATAGCTTAGAGTGTGTCATGCTGGATGTTATCAATGATGTGCCTGTAACGTACGGAGTTGACGGCGAGTCCCGGGCTGCCGGCGCAAGTCTTGGCAGAGACATTGCAGGCGCCGCAGCCTCCCTCGCGGCACATGTACTTGGTGCCCGGCAGCTGCAGCGTCTTCCTGATGTAGTCCAACAGCATCGTGCGGGAGGTCACTTCGCATCCCACTGTAGCAATGTCATAAGTGTATGGGCTTGAGTAATTAAATTATATTAGTGCTTTTTAGCCCAACTTTACGATCTTTTTTTTATATCGATAAAAGAGAATGACTACAATGCCGACGACGATATTAATTGGATCCGCATAAAATTACTGTTGCAGAAGTTGATGGTCGTTATCTTTACGAATAATTGAGAGCAATGCACCCATTTGACTGCACTGCGTACGTAACGTGAAGTGCAGTCAAATTCATGACTTTCAGTAATTTATGCTTTTGTGTTTGTTAAAAAATACAAATTAAACTGAAAACAAAACATAATACGCATTTTCATGTTAGATTATTTTATTTCTCTTTGAACGACCATAAACTTTGTTTTGCCATTGTAACTTTTTATTGTTCAGTTCAATTAACACCTGTGTATATATACAGAGTGATCTTGATAATGAAAATGCGATAAATAATTTGAAATACTGTTTATCGCCTTATACAAAAAATAAATAAATTCCCGTTAGATTTATCATTTGTAAGTGGCAGGGGCAGGCAGAAGAAGACAAGTAAGAATGTATTTTAAAGCATGATAATGCTCGACCTTCAAATAGCGGGGTGGAAGACGGATACGATTTTCGGGGCCAGGAGCCAAACATTCACTGATCAGTTAAAATTCGAGACGAGATAAATTATTATAAGGAAATTTCACAAGTGAGTGCAAAAAACTGGGTCAAAAAGTTGTATCAGCGTTCTATTTAATTTCTTAATTTATACGTGAAATATTTTTTGCATGAATTATAATTCTTTAACTACACAAAATAATTTTGAGAGGGTTTCTCTCAATCGTACTATCGATTGTAGAGGCCCCCGGCATTGGGACATATATGGGCTGATACAAAAAAAAATATTTTTACAATTATCATTTATATTAAGGAATTTATTACCTATAACATACGTTTTACGTAAAGCATTAAAACCGTTATGTTAAATAATTTTTATTTTACATCATACGTCATTGTCTGTGGACGACATACCTTACAGCGTGTGTATAGTTATTACTCGTGTGTTCAAGTGTGCACATATGTGTGTTACAATAAATTCTATTCATAAATCAATATAAAATATTGCAATAATAAGACTGTGAAACGCAAATGAACTACTACAAATAAATGAAATCTTTTAAATGATATAAATAGAAAGAAACAGTATTTATACAATAAATTAAAAATATTTATATTTATATATCTATGATTAATTTTAATAGTTCTGTATGTTTCCCTAATATACATAAATAAATAAATAATATTCACTGATAGTAGGTCTCTCATATGTGAGAGGCAGCAGGTACATTTGTCTCGCCAAACAGCTATGTAAATGCACTGTTGTTACAAGGCCATTGGAGCCAGAGTAACTACTGGACATAATGAGACTCAACATCTTAAGTCTCAGGATGGCCAGGGCAGTGAAATGCCAGGAATCGTTATGTAATTCATGTTTTACTATTACAAATGAGCGGTCGTATCGCTTACCATCAGGCGAATGGCGTGCTCGTCTCGCCATTTATTGCAATAAAAAAAATCTTTAAGACGTTTGTAAACCAAACTTAAAAAAAAATGACACCTCGGCTTTTATTTACGTATTATTAGTGCAGATATTTGAATTATCAGATAAAAAGTATTCCTAGAATAAAATGGGAAAGGGGCATAATAATACATTCATGAAGTAAATAGTATCACTCGGCTAGTGACCACCGTACACGATGGTGAAAAAGCCGTTACAGGGATAAATTTGCGTATTGTGTTTTGGGTTCAGCCCTTTATTTTAGTTCTATCTCTCTCTCTCTCTCTCTCTTTTCAGCCATAGGAAATCCATTGCCGAAAGCACATTTTTCAAGAAGTTTTAAGTTTCAGCCAGGCCAGTATGTTTGTGGCAACTGGCTATTATAGTTATAATTAATATTGTATATTCTACTTATAATTAATAAAAAAATAAACACACCTAACACTCACATACATAGTCCTGACATCAGACTAAGATCGAGACTTGTGTCGTGGGTACGAGATTTTTATTGCATAGGTCCGGCAAACGAGCAAACAGGTCACCTGATGGTAAGTGATCACTGCCGCCCATGACTATCTACAAAGCTTGTTTCATCGATGTGTTGCCGGCCCTTCAAATCAGGAGGGGAACCGGAAGGAAAAAGGATGGGAAGAAGAAAGAGGCATCTGGCAATCCCACTCACCGAACGAAACGCAACAGCAAAGCTGTTACTTCACGTCGATTTCCTGTGAGACAGTGGTACTATTCTGGACGAGTTTGCCCATTCATGCTGAGTCATCTATCACATATAAATTACGAGACTTTTCGGTCTCACAAACACTCAGAACCGAAACAAACACCTGTGGATCTCAAATTCGAATGTAAGTTCGAATGTTCGAACGTCGTACGTAAAACTGTGCGAATGAGCCTAGGTACTTCACAAAATATTCGAACCCTCTATCATGGTAAGTGTCACTGAGAATAGTATTGGTTTTTAGAAGTGGGAAAGTTATAAGTTACTTCCAACATCGAACGTTCGAATATTTGAACTTCGTTTCGGATCATAGAGTAACCCTCTTGTTATACACGTTATGAACCCAAAATTCGATAATTGAAAGCAACATCTGTGTTAATAAAGTAATTTGATTGTATCACTTTTATCAGAAAAAAATATTGGACGATCGAAAACTAAGGCTAAAAATAAATAAAAATATTACCTTCGCACTCGACGCCGTTGACTTTAAATTTAATTTTGTCTGATGTTACTAAAGCCATGTTGTACGACCAAGTGAGCTCAATTGCATTGTTATTTTCTAATGATTATGAAGAGCGCCAGCTAGGCTGTTTACACACGTGCAGGTAAAATTATCAGTTATGATTTATCAGCTTTAATTGACAGCTGTAAATAAAAATCTTTTTGTGTACACAAGGTGACCTTTGATGATAATAGCTTTAGTAGTCCGTTTGCGCTCATAACTATTTGATGGCGATATTGTTCAATTAGGAAAATAGTACGACTGCTTTTTACTGTTGTCTTTTTATGGCCTTATACTTACTTACTACATTAACAAATTGTTGAATGTGGTAGTAAAAATTGCGTTATCAGTAATGAAACTAAGGGAAATAATAAAATTCATTGTTACTGCAACTTTTATTTTTATTTTATTCGTTGTTAATTCAATTACAAAGTTATTATTTAATTCTGCGCACGTTGCGGTATAAGGCTAGTTAAAACTGTCAGTTCGAACTGCACGCGTGTAGTCCACTTTAAGGAAATGCTGCGATTGTCACCTACTTGTATCGGTTGACAAGTATAAATAAAATGTTTTGTTCCTTAAAAAACGTTTTATTACTTTGCGTATATTTTATTTTTGTTTTATTGCTAACACAATTTTCGCGCATCTTTAAGTCGTAAAATAATCGTTCTGTCATATTTTATTAAATGTCATCTAACTTCTATTGGCGTGTGGAGAAATTTGGAACTAATGATGAAATTTAAAAAAATATATATTTGACGCAGTGTTTGAGTTATATTTTCATAATTTGAACAACAAGCATGTGTAGAAGTAAACTAATAATATTAACATATCCAATATAATAAAATGTTAAGCGAGAAAAACTGTTCCTAATATTTTAACAACAGCGCTTTCGACGTAGAATGTCACTGACGACCTATACCAATTAATCATTATTTTTTGCGCCTACGTGACTATGACGCAGTTGGTTATACTCGTAACATCTCATGTGAAAGAACACGATTCGATTCTGTAATATATGTACTTGTATATCACAAGTAAAGGCCATAGGCCGATGAGGGTACAAAAATGGCCCCGGAAACGATATCCGTATGATCTTTTGAGGGTATGGTGGTACTAATAAGATTCTTTAATTCTGCAAGCTTCAACTCTCTGTCTAATTTGGTTTTTGAGTAAATCGATAAAATCTTTTCTCGAAAGTGGCTAAATCGATTTAAGTGAAATTTGTACTTCTGATAGGCTTTATTAAAAAAAAACAGCTCATAATATTTAATATAAGACACGCGATTTTATTCTTTTTTTTTTTTGTTGCTGATAACGTCTAGATACAGTAGCTAAAATTATGTTATGTCTTTTTCAATGTAGAATACCTCTTAAAATTATCAAATTTATGGTAGAGGTACGCCTTGGTTAAAAAAATAAAAATCGAATTTATCCATACAAAAATTAATATCTAATAGTAAGACACTCGAGCAGGCCGTGCACTTGATAGCCGTGAGCTGGGCATCAGCGCGCTGCGCGGCGCCGGCCGGAGGGCGTGAATGGAGCGGAGCACGTTCACGGGTTCAACACGAGAGCAAACCTCTGACTATTCGGAGTCATGTGTGTATAGATAGTCAATCACCACGCACTATACAGTAAAGGAAAATATAGCGAGGAGACCTGCAAACCATAGCGATTTAAAAAAAAATGTTCTTTAAACGTACGCGTTTAAAAAAAATAAAAATAAAAAACAAACAAAAACATATTTTAATTTAAAGTTAAAATTAAAAACAGTGTTTTATATGTATAATGATTTCATCATTTGCAAACTTGAAAGTCACACATTGATACAACATTCATATTTTTTAAAAATGGTACATGATCACTCAAAAAAACTAAAAAAAAGAGTCAAGTTACAAATAAACCACAACCGCGAAAGTTTTACAAAACTAGTTTAATTTAAATCGAAATAAAAAAATAAGTTCATAATAAACTACTAAACGGTATATTAGTGCGTGGTGGCCTATTATTAACGAACCAGACGCAACAGCCAACATGTTCACGGTGGTCGCGGGCTTAAATCCCAGGGCACAGATCTGACTTTTAAAGCCCGCTAACCCACATTAGGCCACCATGGTAGACTATTTGGCCTAACCGCTCTCGATACTCTCGATTGTAGAGGAGGCCCGTGCCCTATAATGGTACGTATTTGGGCTGATACAGAAACAGTATCTTCCCAAGATAATATATAAGTTGTAGAAGAACTACTCAAATGCGCCTATGTGAAGCAAATGGCATTATAAGAACTTCAACCTTTAATAAATCTACCAAACTGTTAAACTTGCAAGAAAACTCGATTTAAATGTCAATTTTTGGCTGCAACCCACATTACTGCGTATAAACGATGTGGAATATTAAAAATACTCTTATTTCTCGTCTTATTATTAGACAGGGGCGTTTGGTCCTAAGGTATATTTATTGTTTATTTTTGCTCTTGCTTCAATAAAACAGACATCATGGTTAGATTTGGGAAACTAAATAAATAATCTTTCATGGCTAATTAATGGAGTTTCAAGTCTTTTATATTGACAGCAGCCGCCATTCCGATGTTTTCAATATTGTACGGACCATCTGAAAAATAAAACACTAGATTTTAAACATGAACTTCAAGACACGCAATTGACGAAGATAGGTAGAGAGGATTAAAAAGGTGATAAGTTACATTACGAGGATTATGTTATATATATATATCTATATATATAATTCTATCTTTGAAGAAACAAAACATCCTCATGCTGTTAGGGGAGTCGTCGTAGTAAATGGAAGGGACGCGTCGTTAATTGGAATTACATAATAATATTATGTATGACGTTAGTAGTTTGTACATTTTAAAGTAACGATAACGATCGTTGTGTAGTTTAATGTTGCCATGTCTTCACCGTTAATAAATACAAAGTTTTATAATTAAGTTTAAATGGATGGAGAACAACAAAATATGGGATGATAGGGGGAAAAATAATACAAATCCTTACGAATCTGGAACCACTCTGTGGTAGGTATGCCAGATTCAGCTCTCCCTGATGAAAGCGCCTCTCTGATTGCGCAGGCAGTTACTACGGATAAGCACATTGGAGGCTCGCCGACACCTAGACAATAAGCAAAAAATAAAATAATAAATAAATAAATACATCCAACAATCGCATACACAGTCCTGACCCCACACAAAGATCAAGTCTTGTGTCGTGGATATCAAGAACTACGAGAGAGTTTTCGGTTTCACAAACACACAGACCCGAAACAAATACCTGTGGATCAAACAAACATTTGATTCGGTGCGGGTAACGAATCCGTAGACTTCACAGCCGGCGTCTAACCAACTGCGCCTCGGAGTCTTACCAACATTATATAATTGGTTACTATTATATGATATCATATATTTACATACAGATACTCGCTTAGACATTGATTCGGATAACATAACGTAAAGACTATTACATTTAGATCCAAAAGCTCCATCAGTGCCCATTGACTTTTTCCTGAAGTATATTCTAAAATCGCAGGGAATGTCCCGCGCCTGCGGCACGTAGTAGTTCCACGGTCGATCTGTGAGCAGCTCTCCAGTCTGCTTGTTGTACTCCAACTTTTCACAAGTCCATGCTCCTTGACCCATTATGAATGCTCCTTCCACCTTTAATAATAGGTAAAGAACATAACACATTTATAGTGAAATAGGAATATAAAATCAAAACATTCAGGAGTCACGTACAAGTTTAATATACTTAGATTAGTTTGTGTATCAAATTGACAGATTTTAAAAGTAAAGGTTATTAAAGCCGACCCAATTCCTCTCAAATAATTTTAATAACTCCACAATAACACAGTAAATACTAATGTCACTCAACAGCACAAAAAATACTTTGTTATTGAAACTAACCTGACCAATGTCAATTTCAGGGTTCACACTCCGCCCCACGTCTTCTAACAAGTCCACTCTTTGAATAACGGCTTCGCCAGTCAGAAGGTCTACTTCTGCCTCAGCTATAGCTGCTCCGAACGTATCATAACTTTCAAATTCATTAGCACTGAAAGACCCTGTTGTCTGAAGGTCTATGTTGGCTGAATAAGCTGCCATTATTAATTCTTCCCATGTAGGATTATCCAGTTGAGTCCTAATTGGCTCAAGTCTCGTCAATAATTCTTGACAGCACTTTTGCACCCCTAACGTAATGTTCTGAGTGGTCACACTTCCTCCTGATAAAAATTGATTCGGAAGAACAATAGTGGTAGTTGCCTTTACTCGTATCTTTTCTACAGGCACATTTAAAATATGGGCTGCTACCTGCACCGCTTTCGTGTTAACACCCTGTCCCATCTCGATTCCATCATGAGTTATGGCTATAGTGCCATCACCGTAATACACCGACATCAGTACTTTGAAATTTCCTGCAGAGATCGGAGTCCACCTCATGAGACAAATACGGAGCCCTCGTTTCTTCCATCTATTTGCAGCATTAAAGTTGTCAACTTCAATTCGTCTTTGGTTAAATTGTGCGTGAGTTTTAAGGGTATTAACAATCTCAATCAAATCACCGTACTTTTCGGTATCCAGGTTTGCCATACGAACTTCAAGAGGATCTCTTGATAATGTATAAGCTATTTGATCCATCATTAGTTCTACTATAGATATTTTTTCTAGCGTGCCTGAAAAATAATGAATATAAGTGAAATAAAAAAATCTCTACAAGATAACTTTACACTAGTAAAATCGTTAACAAAATAAAATGTATCATCATTAATTAATCAAATATCCAATAATTAATTACTCGTTAATTTATATAAATTATCTTTAATAATTTTCATACTGCAGCCACAAAGTTCAACTTACATAAGATTAAGTTGCTTTTACTTGATTGGACTCATATCTTATAGTCTTATAGTAGTAGGCAATTGTAAATTTACTAGAAAACCCTTACCGTTTTAATATAAAGATAATAAAATTAAAGATGAAATTATAAATGCCGACTGAAAGCTCCTGGTGTCATTTGAGATGAGTTCATTGCTAATTTAGAATACGCTTCAGAATAATGATAACTCTTGTATTCTATTGCTTATTAGAATTATTATAAAACTATTGAGTTGAATGAGGGATTTAGTTCATAGTCACTTTAGTCTCATGTAGATAACCGAAATTAATAAAACTTGGAAGCACAAATAGTCTGATTGTTCTTTTGATGTCAGAATTACCTGGAGCTCTACACCAAGTGTTTTTCGCCGTGTCTGTGGTCGTGTTGTACGCATTGTAAGACCATCTGGTGCTGTCGTAACAGTTGTTAATGGAGTTTATGCTCAGCGCGTAAATGTTCTCGTTGATCTTGTAGCCGTTGTCTTGATAAATGTTTATGTTGCAGTACTGAATGACACCAGTTTTGTTCACACCAACCTAAATTTTATTAAAATATACTTTCGTTATCTAGTCATTCATAAAATAAGCAAAAAAAAATGTCTGTAGTACTCTTTGAACAATACTTTGAAACATAAAAAATAACTCATTACTCGTATAACATAGAATATGAAAATGTATAATCCATAACAATCTATTCTTGGCAATATTGCGGAAGCTTGTAGTAACTTGCGGTAGTAACTTGAGAGTTATTCTTAAAAAAATCGATAGCAAAGCGAACTAACACATCTGGGATAAAGGCATGATATTTATGTATGTATGGAATTGATGAGCGTAGGAAAAGAGCAGGCAAAAAGAGGCAACTTAACATCCCTACCTCAAAATCACTGACAGTTGGAAGTCTTTTTCCCGTAGCCCTTGTATTTGTGGTCATCGGCGTTATGAATCGGCAGGGCCTATTCTGCAGCCATGCCACCAGACTGCAAGCTACTGCCGACTGTATGCCTCGAGACAATTTGAAACCAAAACCTCCTCCGATGCGGCGCACGTGCATGTCAACCCTAGATTAGTACAATCAAATCTGTATCTATATACAAATGTATAATATTTTAAAAAAGCGAAAGTAAAACAGAAGGACAATTATGACATTTCAACTATTTCTGATAATACAACCCGAACAAATAAGCTTTAGTCTAAAAAAAATATTTTTAATATTGTCGATATTCTTATAAGGTGTAATAATAATTATCTTTGTAACTGCGTTTTTTATTATTAAATATTAATTATTTACACGCCAAATTAAAGTATCCTCTAGAAAGCGGATATATAAAATGCAAGTCATAATTACATATTTTCATCCAATTTCAAAGCTCTGGCTATCATCCTTTGCGCGGTTGACATCCACTGTATCGACGAATGCACAGCCAGTCCTTCTTCAGTTGGTATAGCGACGCACACCAGCGTCTCCATTGGAAAGTGGTATTGTCCATACATTCCTTCTGTATTCTTAATCACTACATCTACATCTGTTCCCTTCTGTTGTGCTGATACTGCTACAAAGAGTGTATTTCGACTAGGATCCTTCCTAGTTTCATTAATATCAATATTCGGTGCTGTAACATTCCTGTACGTGACTTTAACTAGTATAGTAGCTCTGCGTGCTATAGCGTCGTCTTCAGCCACGATGATGCCTACTGGCTGGTTGTAATAATTTATTGGCCCGCTGCTTATTACCTCTTCGTAGGCAGTGTACAGTGATAGGTCGTTTGGACTAAATGAGTTTAAACCGGGAATGTCCTTCGCCGAGTAGAAAGCTACTACTCCTGGATAGGCCTAGAACACATCAGTTGACATTGAATTTAATATGATATAAATAAAGTTTTTAAAGATAAACTCATCCGATATGATGAGAAATACGGAAACGCCAGTTTAAAGTTAGTATAATTTAATCTAGTGACTGTGGTACGCAATAAATCCTTTTGTTCGTATTATAATTTCTTTTTAATAATATTATAAGCAGCGCTTACCAACGCTTCACTAGGGTCTATAGATGCGATTTCACCTTTCCCAACAGTGCTGAGGACAAAAGCAGCAAACACCTCATTCAGAAGGGCTGGAATGTCCTCCGTGTACTTAGCTTCACCTGAACACTGTATCTGTTAATGAAAGAAATAGTTTTTTTATTGTCTAGTTTCAGCAAACGTGGAAACGGTGTTATAATATATCATCTGATAGTATAACTACCGCCATCTATGAGCATCTTAAATACTTGGATGATTGCTGGTAATGACCAGCCTGACATAATGGGAGAGGGCAAGGAAAGCCAGGTTCCGCATAACACCATAGGGACACAGGCGATGGTTGAAAAGCAGCACAGTTCGGTACGGAGTTAGCAATGAGCGTGAGCTGAGTCATTTCCTATGGCTCAACAGCTCATTCTTTAAATATTTTGTCGTTTTTGTCACTTACTTGCCGCAATAAATTGTTTTTTATTTAGAAAAAAAATCAAAACAACACAAGCGACGGTTCGCTTTCAAGATTTTTTTTAAGAATGTATGTAAATTAATGATATTAAAATTAATAATAATACCAAAGCTTCAATCTTTTCCAACGGTTGTGTGACAGGCCAAATGGCCATGTCCGTGTCATATACTTGGCTAGCACTGGACACTGGCCTCGTCTCCTTAAGTCTAATAGCTCCTGAAACGTATCTTGGATGAAGAGCATTTCTTGGGCACAGTTGCAGCAGACCCTGGAATATGCAAAGACATTTTATTAAAACTATTTATAGTGTTTGAGCAATAGTAGATGTAATATAATTCACCCGGATTTGCATCAATGTAATTAAGAAACAAAGACCTGGTTCTTGTCCTAAACTCCTCTTATCATTGAACATATGGATATTTACTATAATTAATTGACAAATTATAGTAAATAATAAGTGGTATAACCACGTTGTCGTCAGTCAAGACTCAACATGCATGAGCAATCTCATCCGGGGTGGTACCACTGTCTCACAGGAAATCGATGTGAAGCGATAGCAAAGCTGTCGCGTTTCGTTCGGTGAGTAAGATTGCCGGATGCCCAATACCTGTCTGTTCCCATCCTTTTTTTTTCCTGCTCCCCTCCCAATTGGGCCGGCAACACATCCATGATCCAGCGTTATGGATTTTCATGGGCGGTAGTGATCACTTACCATTAGGTGACCTGTTTGCTCGTTTGCCGGACCTAAGCAATAAAAAATAAAAATATTCAAGCGCCTCTTACTTTATAAAAAAGTCTCATTGCCAATGACTTTCTGAACGCCGCGGAGGCATTAGGTGGATTTTCCACCACCACCAACTCACGATCTAAGTTCTTCAAAGCGATTTGCAAGGTTTCATTGGTGAACAAGTTTCTTCCAACTAAGTTCTTCTCCGTGTTTATTGCTCGGCTGAACGATGGCGACAAATTCCCGAACACTATCCTGGCCTTCTGAACGGTGTTAAAGAGATCCAGTTTATAAAGAAATCCAGCGTTCACCACGGCGTGCACGCTTTGGGCTCTTGACATTATCTGAAAAATGTTTGTGATTAAGTTTTCCATATATAAGCGCATGTCTCTTTTCCTAAATAGATAGACGACATGTACCCTTCGATTGCCAAGACTATATTATCTACTACCGCAAAGTGTTCGTCACATTTCGTTGAATTTTTTATTAATCTATATTTAATTAATGTTGTTATTAGAACTCCAAGGATACACAGACAAATTAATACTTCAGTTTGTCTTTTACATACATACATAAACTCACGCCTTTTTCCCAGAAAGGGTAGGCAGAGGTGCCCAGGAAACCCACGTTTCGCCTTGTGTGTTCCGTTCCGTGATGTGATAGGGAGCGAGCCTATCGCCATATCGGGCATAAATTCCTGACTCCGGGCTGATAATGAATACAAGAATCCGGTATAACTTTGCCCGACCCGGGATTCCAACCCAAGACCTCAGCGTTGTAGTCGTACCGTAATACAACTGCGACACTGAGGCAGTCTTGTCAGTTTATCTTTTGTACCTTATAAAGTGCAAATTATCCCAAGGAAGGGAGTAGTCGTTTTACAGTATCCCTGAATTTTAAAATATACATAATTGTAGTAGAAAGCACCATACCTTAAAGGTAACTATTTTGTATTCATCACTCAACGGCGGTAGCAGCACGTTCAGAATTATCTTTCCCGTCATATTTGTTGCTAAAAATTTCTTCATGGTCAACGTTTCCCGTCCCAGTCTACTCACTGAAAAATCGTTCAATTGGATGGTCATTATTATTAAAATTAAATGAAAAAAATGTTGTTTGTAACTAAAATCATCAATTGTTAAAAATACTTTATTAAAATGGAAAAGTAAAAGTAAGGGTATATATTATGTACTAATAATGTAAAGATAGTAGTCAATAGATACTTACCTACAGTAATCTGGGCGCCAACTGTAGCAAACATGAGGTAAATATCCGATGGGAATTCATTGTGCTGATGTTTAATCATCAGGTTACCTGCTATCGTACCTATCTGTAATAATATGTTTAAATATTACTTATGACACTGCTTTCCACGGTCTTTGCCCATCAGATACTTGATACACAGTTTTCTAACTTTGGTCCTTCCGCCGTAGCGTGAAGAGGCATCTTATCGGGCCGGCATGATTGTATCGAATGGTATGACACTGCCGTTTAGTGGCATTCAATATGGATATTGTAAATCACAAATCTCTTTCATTCAGGCAATTTAAAATATATACAACAATTATACACATAATCGTGGTTCAACTTACAGCATCAATAATTCTAAATTATATTAATAAGGTAAAAAACTATTTGTGATTTCAGAGATACGTACGTTCCTAACAGGTATATGGGCGACCAGCTGCAAATGTTCATGTAAAGTCTTCAAGTATTCAAAACCGGCAGTGCAGGCGACAGTTTCGTAGATATCTAGAAGATCCGAGAGCGTCGTTCCAGCTCCGATCACCAGATTTTGATCGACTTTGAAGCCTTTTAGTTCAAGAATTTCAACTATGTCTATCAAGACTCTTGGATACTCAACTATTTCGTATGGCACTGAAAACAAAAATGGAGATGTGAAGATTTTTTCGCTATTTTGAGGTTGATCATTTAAATTATCATTATCAGCGTCTTATCTGCGAGAAGTTCACTGCTGACACAGGCACTCCCAAGGATTTGTAGTTGCTTGTTGAAGTCGGTACATATTTAGCAATTTCCTGCACCTTTTGAAATATAAAATATTCGATGTTTTCATGCGGTTAATATTATTTGTTTTATTGTAGTAAGTAAATTAACCTAGTACCTTTCGCGGTATTCCCAGCTACCAGCATATATGAATCGGTTCCTTCCTGTAGGAGTATCCGTAACACATCCTGTACCGAATTCACGACGTACCATACTTTATCATCTTTCAGTTTTATCTTCAGTGTTTTGTTCGGCATAAACTCTGATACAACACACCAATCCTTATCCAAACAAGTTTCTTTGCAGCGAGGAGTTCCGTTTCTACCGCAAATCTGGAGATTTTCTATATCTGTTACTGGATCCGGCGAGTCTTTGGCGAATTTCTTGAACGCTTCCAAAATAGGTCTGTAGCCGGTGCATCGACAGATGTTGCTTCCGAAAGACTGCTCTATTTCATTCATCGTCAGCTTTTTTTTCCCTTGCAGTAAGCTGTTGAATATAAGCTTTGTAAATTGATGTATATACATGTGGTTGATGTAATTCTGTTTTTAAACCAATATAAAAAGGTGATCCGTGTTTACAGGATACTGACAGCTATTGGTTTTTAAATTGTTCTGTATGTTTATGGCTTTCTCTAATAAATAAATCAATAAACTTGCAATGTTGAATGTGTAACCAAGAAAAATAAATTATTACTAATTAAAAATATCCTCACCTGTACATAGCCATAATCCATCCCGGAGTACAGTGGCCACACTGAGTCCCGTTTAACTTCGCTAAAGTCCTTTGAAGTACGTGGTAGCCATCTCTCATGTTCCCAACGTTTTCCACTGTCGTGATCTCCCAGCCGTTGCATGATAGTACTGATACCACACACTGGAATACATAAACGAACATCTGATACCTGAACCCTAAACATTAAGACTTACCTTAAACGAGACAAAGGAACAAAAAAAGAAATATAGCAAAATAAAGATAGTGTTGCTGAGGGATTTCCTTGCTCCTGTGATTTTTCCCAGCTACGAAAGGTTTCGTTGCAATGGCATGAAATATTTCATTTCACAAATCAAAAGATCTCGAAAAAGACTACTTGAATAAAGAATATTTTGATATGACTAGACCTAATTTCTAGGGTTGAGTAATACAGTACAATTAGCGTTTTTAGGTTTCGCGTGGTGTTGCTCGTGTTTATAGACAGGCGTTACGACTTGCAAGACTTAAAAAAAATATTCCTCCCTATGGTAAAGATTGCATCACATTTCGCTAAACTAGAGCTTTTTGGATGGATGAACCTCACCTTTCAAAAAATAAATGGAGATTCGCGCAACAAAACCAAACTTATGACTTTGTAATAAAGGGGTCACGATACTCAGCACAGAGTCAACAAATGAGGACAGAGAAAGCGTTCTTCCTCAATTGTACTGATAAAACAATTTACTTGAGTAGCAAAACTAAATAATTGCCACGACAATGTTTTAATTTAGCGTATAATTTATGATGTCTCACAGGTGTTTTATATTTTCTGAATATGCCATTTGTGTGTACAATTCGTTGTTATTTTTTAATTAATTAAAATATTTCATATTTTTAATCGTAATTTATTTCCTTTTATTTGTTTATTGAAATGTTTAAACTATCTACTGAAATTGTTATTAGGTTTTCGTGAAATATATATATATATATATATATATATATATTTATACTATATTACTTGTCGAAAAAAGCGGTTAAAAGGTGCTTTTTGGGTCCTTCGATCAGTGGCCAAGGGTTAAGTGTTAGAATGGAAGCCAAAGTTTCAAATATGCCTTTAATAAAATAGTCAATGTACGTATAGACGGGACGCTAGTGGGAATGGAGTACACTTCGTCTCTATCTTCGATGCGTATAACGGGCGTGCCTTCACCAAAAGTAACTCCGATGTAGGCAGGAACACGCGCAATTTGGGCCCTTAAACTAACCAACCAATCCCTCACTTTGTAGTCGGCAGTCTTATCTTCATCATCATCAGCCCTTCCGGGTCCACTGTACCACTCAACAACGTAGACAGGGAGGAACACGGAAACTGAGAAATGTTTTTATAGCTTGATGGTGGCGCTTTTATAAAAATAGAAAAGTTTTGGGTGTTAGCCCATTTCTTAATTATTATAACGCTATGATTCGGTCACCCAGCAAGCATGTTTACATTATGGAATGATGAGGTTGGACAAGCAAGACAATTGACACCAAACACCGAAGCTTGGCAACTGTTGGCAACACTAGCCTGTCTTTTATCACTATGAATCTATAGATCCTTAACCAAAATACATTGGTAGCAGCCCCATGCTATTACGAAAATATAGGTTCTCCAATCAATGAGGCATAATTCCACCATGAAATGATGAGGATGGTAAAATAATAAGTACATAGAGTGTATACCGAGTTGACGGACTGCACGGGCGCGCCAGGGTACTTGGAGACGGCGACGATGCAGGCGCCGCAGCCGGCCTCGCGACACATGTACTTGGTGCCGCGGTGCTCCGCGCAGTTCCTGATCTGGTCCAACAGGGTCTTGTCCGAACGCACCTCACAGCCGACTGAAACGTTAGACGTAATAAACACCATGTCTTTGCCACACTCGCTTATCTTCGTAACTTCTGGTAGAATCGTTGAAAATCTTTTAGAAGTAGGTATTACGTTACTGTAGCAAATCTAGACTGCAGCACATACAATCAGGTTTAATGTAGTTATTTTGTCGTGGCAGTATACGAGTAAAAAATTATATTATGTTCTAAAATACGGATGATGATGGCCAGGTGATCTTAACACATCCCCGTCTGAAAACAACCATCTGTAAAGGCCACGCTTTTGAGTTAGTAAGTTTAATCTTTAATGCTTGACTGCCGGTCCTCGAAATATTATTACAGTTGAACCAAACTATACTTAACTATATGGCGTTTTTCAAGCAATTTCTGGATCTTAATAGCTTAAAAATTCAGTCCACAAAGGAGTGTCGCATTTCGGGTTTAGACGGGAAATTACTCTATTCGGACTGCACTGTTCTTACCATCCGATACTTTGACGTAGCAAAATGAAACAGAAAAGGGTTTAGGCAAAGATAAAGCGTGCCGCAAAAAATGATTTCAGGAGCCTTAATACATATTTTTATTACTTATATTAATAATGCATACTCTCTTCTCAGCCACAAGAAGTCAACTGCTGAACGTAGGTTTCCCCAAGGATTTCCGTAGACACCTGTGGGAAGCGGCCTGCATCCAGCGTCTTCCTGCGACCTTAGCAAAGTCGTTTGTCCACCTTGTAGATGGACGTCTGACCCTTCGTTTGCCAGTTCATGGCCTCCACCCAAAAATTTTTTGCCCCATCAGTTCTCCACACTATGTGCCCTACCCACTTCTACGTGAACTTGCTGATCCTTTGGGCATAAACGATGCATATATTGATTTTGATTATAATTATGACATTGATTATATTATTTTACATACCGGAGTATTCGACGCCATTGATTTTGAATTTAACTCGATCTGTATTCTTAATGATGTTATCCATTGCAGTGCATGCGTCGCGCGCAACGTTGCAAAAGAACTGCGTTTACTAAGCGTCGATATATAAAAGTTACACTTATTAGGGATCCTTATAGCCATAGAGTTAAACTGTAGACGATCAGGGTGGAATTATTGTTTTAAAACTGCCGTGAAGTTTGGTTGCCCAGAAAACCTATATGGATTCTACAATAAAAGGAAAAATATAAGATGTTGTGTTGTGAACTATAGAAATAACGACAAAAGCAGTAGCCGTAAATTCTATATTATTGGCGTGGAAGTAAGCATAATCTAACATTTTTGACATTATTCTTCTAATTACAATTAATTATAATTAATTAATTATTATCTTGAGTCTACTTTGTTTCTATATAACTACTTAATGAAGCAGCAACATTTTTGTACTTGCCATGCTGGTTATAAATACAGCTGAATTTAACTCCAGTGATATCTAAATTTAGAAACATTATATACGTATACGTATACATAAACTTCACGCCTTTATCCCAGAAGGGGTAGGCACAGGTGCAACCAGGACATCCACGGTTTGCCTTGTGTGTTCCTTCCCAAGATGTGATAGGGGGCGAGCCTATATATCGTCATCATATTGTCGTCATACCATATGTATTATAGAACCATTGATGTGTAATAAATAAATTGTAATGACAATTGAAGTTTTTTTCCTTCGTATAACACTAAATATGTGCTTAATTAATAAGATAATTCATAAGATTATTTTGTTTATTAAGTTTTCGGATGTAATAATTATGTGGAATATCAGAGTAGGTATTACTTACGTTTAAACTTGTTTATCGGGTTAATCCTACTAATATTATAAAGGCGAAAGTTTGTGTGTTTGTTACTTCTTCCCGCTGAAACGGCTGGATTTTGATGAAATTTGGTATGGGGGCAGCTGATACCCTTAATTAGCACATACTACTTTTTATACCGAAAAAATGTAGTATTCCCATGGGATGGCCAATAAGTCTTCCCACTCATACGGTTGGAACAGGTTGAGACGGAACAGGGTGAAATGAAACGGAACGGAACGAGAAAGCAGTATAAAAAGCGGCAGTCAAGTTGAATTTAAATATAAAATAGTATGCGAAATAATACGTGTCTGATGTGAACTGGTTACTGGACTTAAAAAGTGTCTGCACCTGGGTGAAGCCGGGTCGGGCCGTTAGTGTTATAAACGTTTGATGAATAATGCAGATAGCTGCTTCCGTTATTTAGTAGCCCTTCAACATTCCTTACGTATTGTGTTTAATCTTGTTTATTACTTGTCAATACAGTTTGCGTTTGTAAACTTACGTCATGTTCTATATTTTTTTAATATTAAAAAAATATTTTCCTTATATTTATTATAAATTTAAATTAAATTTATATATCTTTAATTATGATAGCCATATTTATGCAGTATTTTTAACAAATTACTCTACATACTACTAATTTGTCGTCTTTCTATGCTTAATTTATTTACCAGAAGTGATAGAGTACGCTGTTGTCAGTCATGACTAAGCATGAATGGGCAGGCTCACCCCGGGCGGTACCACTATCTCACAGGAGATCGACGTAAAGCGACAGCTTCGCTGTTCGCTTCGTTTCCTTCGGTGAGTAAGATTGCCAGATGCCCAATATTTTTTTCTTTCCCGCTCCCCTTCTAATTTGATGGGCCGGCAACATATCTATGATCTTAGGGTTGTGGATGTTCATGGGTGGAAGTGATCACTTAACATCAGGTGACCTGTTTGCTTTGATCGGAAAATGCAAAGAAAACTTTATTGAATAAGAAATAATAAAACATTTGCATGTCATTTGATACGTTTATGCGTTACATCATAGATAATATATTACAAGTATATAGGAAACCTTACATGATAAGCTTCCCTCTTATTTTGGGACGAAATACTTGAAATATGATGATCAATACTGGTGACTAATTTAACACACGAGGTTATAGACATAAGATTGCGCTAGGTGACAACCTTAGTGTTGCAGTTGGTTAGACGCCGGCTGTTAAACGAGAAGCCGCGGTTTCGATCCCCGTACCGAAACAAAGGTTTGTGTGATCCAAAGTTATTTGTATTGGATCTGGGTATTTATAAGGGCGAAACGTCTCTCATACTTTCTGATACCCACGACACAGAACTCGATCTTAGTGTGGGGTCAGGACTAAGTACGTGACTGTTGTTCTTTTTAATATTATTTAGGTAGGTAAATGATTTTTACCTGTTAAGGAAGATATATCTAACAATTTTCTATGATATTAACTCTACGACAATAGATGTATTTTTCTTGGAAAATTGTATTTTTTTTAACTTTCCATTCTTATGGTAGTAATAGATAAGTAATGGTATTCGTTATCCAAGGAAGAAAAGGCCGGGATTTAATTCAGGTCTGGGGTAAGGATGCCCTCACGTACCACGTTGTTTAGTCGAATTTTGAGGTGTTATGGCCACCACGATACATAAAAGGCCATGCGCTCTATCGCCCATTTCTAAGCCACTAAATACACACCGCCCACGCAGTATGCCCAGCTACCACGATGACTCTTTAAGTCGCATGACATAGCAAGCACGAGATATTGTGGCGGAATGTTACGTCATTAACCATGAATCGTTAATTAGCCAGTTGGCAAACATGGATGTTTCCAGAGGAAAATGTTTCATATTTTGCTAATTACATTTACAGACATATTTTGTTTGCACACGTGCAGTCTGAGCGACAAGACCGCCTACTGAAATATTAATTAATTTCTGTTCATAATATAAATTTAGTATTTTTTATTTGTCTGTCCATTTCTCGAAATTATTTCCAGTGAACTACGCCATTGTGGCGATAAAATTGGACTTATAATTAGAAAAAAATAAAGTTCTTTTAGAATTCGTGCAATTTTTCGTCATACAAGTATAATATTATCTTGAACAATGTTCATATTTTTAATGAAACTACTTTAGGTTCTTGATCAATTAAGATTCAAGACCATTCACTCCAAAAGCATAGATTATAAATTAAGGCTGGTTAAAATAAAAAAAATATTACATACATAAACACACGCCTTTTTCCCAGAAGGGGTAGGCAGAGGTGCTACCAGAACACCCACGTTTTGCCTTGTATATTCTGTCCCACGATGTGATAGGGGGCGAGCTTTTCGCCATTTCGGGCACAAATTCCTGACTCCGGGCTGATAATGAATAGAAAAATCCAATATCACTTTGCCCGACCCGGGATTCGAACCCGAGACCTCAGCTTTGCAATCGTACCGTAGTACCACTACGCCACCGAGGCAGTCAGCAAAAAAATATTAAAGATTTTAAAATTACGAAATCCACATGGCATCTGTAGGTCTGTATGTCTTAAGCAACTCTGTTTTAAACGTGAGTAGTTCATATTTTTATATTAATACTAGCGGCCCGGCCCAGCTTCGCCTGGGTGCTTAGATGTTTAGACTCCACTCCACACCAGAAATATCTTATTCCCGTTCAAACTTTTGTACTCCTGAACTCAACCTAAGTACCTACTATCCCTTTTCCTATCGTATCCCATCCCATCTCATCTGGCTCCTTTTCTTTCTGTTACATCCCGTCCCATTATTTCCCATCGAATGTAATCATTTTCAAATCACTTTATCCCATTTCATCCCTTAATGCCTAAATAGGCATGTTGACATTTTTTTGGAATTACTTTTATTTAGTAGATAGGCCTTATATAAACACGAAAATACGACAAATATCATTTAAAAAATACGCAAACACTAATACTTTGCAATATTCCTGCTAAAACTTTCCGCTCAGCCAAAATTCTGACTACGAAATTGATTTTTTGAAGTATAGTAAACTACTTATTTCTCAAATGTAAACAATGCAATAGTCATAACGTTTTTCCCTTCTTGGTGATTTCTGTTGTTTAATTCCTACCTGAAACAGCGCTAAGAATGTTCGTAAAAACAAACCCCTTTTCGTCGCTTTAGGCTAATAAAGAAGACTATGCATTACCTATTGACTTCCTCGGTGGCGTGGTGGTACTACGGTACGATTGCAAAGCTGAGGTCTCGGGTTCGACTCCCGGGTCGGGCAAAGTGATATTGGATTTTTCTATTCATTATCAGCCCGGAGTCAGGAATTTGTGCCCGATATATAAGGCGAAATGTGGGTGTTCTGGTAGCACCTCTGCCTACCCCTTCTGGGAAAAAGGCGTGTGTTTATGTATGCATTACCTAAGATGTTTTTATAGTGCACATTATTTTTCGTTACTGGTGTCAAGTTTTTATATCAATAGCTTTAGCGGTTTTGATTTTCCGTACAATATTTCTACCCTTATTTTACCCCCGTAATGATGTTTTTCCAAAATTATTGTAAGCCATTATTTTTTGTTTGTAATAAGGAGCTTAAATATATATTTTTATAGAAATAGCTTCAGCGGTTTCGATTTTGCATATAAAATTCCAACCCTTATTTTAACCCCTTTAGGGTTAATTTATATATTTTTATTTTTAAATGAGTAACTAAAGAGCAAAGTTAACATCTTAACTTTAACGGTTTAGATTTTTCCATACAAACTTTCATCCCTTATTTCAACCCCTTCAAGCCTTTTCTTCACAAAAAAAGTAGCCTATGTCCGTCTCCTGGCTCTAAGCTACCACCTCACCAATTTTCAGCCATATCAGTAAAGCCGTTCTTGAGTTATAAATAGTGTAACAAACACGACTTTCTTTTATATATATAGATTAATCGAAACACTTGTTTTTTTTTGTCGCAAAAATATTATTTGCTGACTGTCTGTAGGACGTCTGAGGGCAGGTGTATGCAACGTATTAATAACATACCTATCCCAATATCACTCGACACGCTATGGAGACGGCTATGCTATTTCCAATCGTTATTGAATCAGGAATGAGGTGATCCGTAGAAGAACAAAGGCTACCAACATAGCTCTAAGAATTAGCAAGTTGAAGTGGAAGTAGACGGGGCACGTAGCGTGAAGAACTGATGGGCGTTGGGACCGTAACGTTCTGGAGTGGAGGCCACGTACAGGCAAGCGAGGTTTCAGACGCCTTCAAGGTGGACGGATGACCTGGTTAAGGTTGCAGGATGTCGCTAGATGCAGGCCGCTTCCAACAAGTCGATGTGGAGATCATTGGATGAGGCCTATGTGCAGCAGTGAACTCCCTGTGGCTAAGAAGAAGAAGAAAAGAAGATATTCTAGGAAAGTTTATCTACTTGTTAGGGGGTAAATGAATTTCCCCAAGGTAACTCCTCGCTAGTCTAAAGAGGTCATTAGGGTGGCTGCGCACACAGCACGATGCTATCATCGTGATAGCTATAACGCTATCGTTATATCAAACGCGGACGCCCGTAGAGTTTTAAATTGGCGTCCAAACGAAGTAGATAGGGGGAGATATCTGCGTGGCCTCAACTAGATACTAGTAGTGGTACAGCTCCGAACGGTTAGGAGAAAAAATCAGAACGCCACTTGGTCTATAACATAGCGGAACTATAATATCCACAAACGTGAATATCTGATTGGTCGATGAGATTGGTATTCCCCTTTCCACCTTCTCCGATGAATCGTAACCTCCCCTTAACAGCTTTTGCCACGTTAAGAATTGAACGAAGCTGTTTGACGATTTGACAGCTTCTGTGGCGTGGCGTTTTTGGCCCACAAGTGTTACTTTTGATCTGGGTGTTTGTGGGAAAAGTCTCCCTTAGTTCCTTATACCCACGACACAAGACTGGTATGTTGTGGTCAGGGCTATTAGAGACTGACTGTGACTGTTGGATGTGTTATCATTATTATGTGCGAATTTGTTATAAATGTATGTTATAGGAGAGAACAAAAAAATGTCAGTGCAATAAAGCGGCATTGATAGCGCCTTATGATACTAATTAGCAAATCCACACAGCTCTGAGAGCAGGATTATTAAAAAGATTATTATTATAAGGGGCAAATACGGTCTGTGTTTATACTTTATGAATTCTGATGATCAAAAAAAACCTAAAAGCAAATTATATTTTTGTAGAACAACTAGCGAACTGCAAATAAACAACAGTAGGGTAATTCACGTAATTTTTTGACGCGCTGATCAAGTTGCGGTGCAGTTGCAATTAAGTTTACGTCTTAGTGCAAAATGGTATTCTTGTAATTGTTTAGCTGCGCGTGAACTGCACCTAAGCTATGCGTAAACTGCGCGGATGCTGCGCGTCAACTGTATGTCAGTCGTATGCAAGAAGCTTCCACGTGAATACCGATCAAGTCGCGATCTAAATCACACACATAAAACACGAAGCAGTAGAATACGCTAAACCGCTCGCGTGACGCGGACTTGATGCGAGCGTATCTGACAGCGGTTGTAAAAATTACGAGAATACGAAAAGGTCTGTTTTGATCGAAACCTAACTGCAACTGCACTGCAACTGAACTTATTTAATTACGTGAATTACCTTATAGTTCGACAAAAGCAACAGCTCGCAGTCCAATTTATAGGAATAAATACGGTTTCAAGCTGGTGCTTTTGTAGTATCAAGGAGGTACTGGGCCCAGAAAAACAACCATTAATTATGTGCGCCATCTTGTGTGTGCCACACGCATCTAGGTTAATACGGACAAAATACTACCAAACGAGAGATTACGTCACCAGCTAGAAGTAGTCTGCTATATTTCAACGCTTTGGTTTTTATTCATCAAGATAATTGACTGACAATACCAAAACCGCAACATGATTCAAACCCGATGCGCACTAATATTAAATAAATTAATCGACCATTTACCCTCCACAAAATGCATCATATGATTTATACTCGTAATCCTGTAGTCTTATAATTAAATGTAATATTTTCGTAACATTTATATGAGTTACCTGCGCTGGTGAGAATGTCTTTGGATATTTATTCAGCTATTCTATTACCATCCGCTGCTAGACTAGGTTTGCCCAAACAATCCGAATTAGACATATGTTATCTCATCACTCCGCGCGTCATTCGTGCGGAAATATCATTTGCTATTAAAAATGGTCTACGATGTTCTGGCACCGAAACCGCTGTTGCCAAAATAATAAGAATAGTGTTTCTCTTTTCACATTTTATTACATTGAACATGTTAATACTACTTGTATTAGATTACGAGTATAAATGCTTGTTGTTTATATATATTTTTTTTATCAGCCCATATACGTCCCACTGCTGGGCACGCGCCTACTTACAATCGAGAGAATCGATCGAGAGTGGTTAGGCCATATAGTCCACCACGCTGGCCTAGTGCGGGTTGGCGGACTTACATACCGTAGAAATTATTTAAAATCGCTACGGTATGCAGGTTTCCTCACGATGTTTTCCGTCACCGTTAAAGTGCGTGGTGATTGACTATCAATACACACATAACTCCGAAAAGTCAGAGGTGTGCCCTGGGATTTGAACCCGCGACCACCGTGAACATGTAGGCAGCCGAGTTTGGTCCGATACAAACAGGCCACCCTGCACTTGTTTATATTAAGAAAGTATATCTCAAATAATGCGTTAAATAGAGAGAAACTATTTCTAATATTTTGACAACATCGCATTCAAAGATCGTAGACAATCTGTATAAATTTTTTTTGCTTCGTCTAGAAGGTACGATACGATAAAAAAGTAGTAAAAGTGTAGAATTAATGTATTCTAAACCTAAACATAACACACTAAGGTCTTTAATGTCTTTTATAATAGTTTTTAGCCCGTCGGTTACTCGTTTCTACGCATACGAAGATTGCCGATTAACATAATAAATAATTTCTCAAATATGCATCTAAAGGCAAATTTATGGATAGAAATACGAGTTTTTGCAGTGACCTTTATTAATTGCCGATGAATGATTGTTGCAAGTTTTATGAACATTTGGAGTTTACACGCATGAAGGTCAACGGATGTTTTCGATAAAGAACTACGAGAAAACAAAGGTACCTGGACAAATATACATAAATATTATTTAAATTCTTATCACGAAGTTTTGTACGAATAAGTGAAGATGGAGCTTAACTCTGACTTTTCAGAATCGTCTGTGTACTGACTTTAATCAATTACCACCGAACAGTTGAATATGGTTCTGTTCTGTGTTCTGTCAATTACCATGTGCTATAACAGTGAAGGAAAACATTGTGAGGAAATCAGCATACCATAGCGATTTGTAAGAATTTCTATCGTATGTAAAGTCCGCTGACCTGCGTTAGGCCAGCGTAATGGACTATGGCCTAATCGCTGTAAATCGAGGTCCCAGTTGTAGACAAGTCGAGTGCTCAGCTACGAGCGGTTATGGACTGAGAACTAAACCACGGAACCAAACGCACTGGGGTAGTTTACTTGTAGCCAGTTGGGGATTTCAAATAAAACGTTAATAATAGCTCCCTTATAGCGATAAGACCGCCAATTATGTCAGCATTTTATGTCTTTTTGTTTGTTTTATTTTCTCTGGAGATTGTCCCACCCTCACACCCACCACTGCAACTCCTGTAAGCCAGGATCAACAGTGGTACGCATTTTAATGACACCGGATATTGAAGCTCAGCAAGTCTCCGGGAAAAAATGATGGTGTGTTCTGGATTTCAAACGGATTCCATCTTCTGACTTACTGGACTGTTAAATTATACAGCTTTAGTCTTTTATACATACATACATAAACATCACGACTTTTTCCCAGAAGGGGCAGGCAGAGATGCAACCAGGACAGCCACGTTTCGTCCCATGATGTGATAGGGGGCGAACCTATCGCCATATCGGGCACAAATTCTTGACTTCGGGCCGATAAAAATTGAAAAATCCAATATTACCTTGCCCAACCTGGGATTCGAACCCGAGACTTCAGCTTTGTAATCATGCCGGAGTACAATACGCCACCGAGGCAGTATTTTATATAATGCAATAATTAAAATAATACAAAACGTAAAAACGAAAGAGAAAGGTATTCGCTTAGTGACTAGTCAGGTACTTTAGTTTATGACACATCCGTCACTGTATATTAGAGTAATGTCAAAATATTCATAGCATGAGGTTAATGAGCAGTAATATTTTTTTATGTAATGCAAATTACGTAATGATATCTTTATGTGGAATATCTTAAAATAAAATAATTGCATTACGTCACCGACTAAATATAATCTTAATTTATTATTCCACATAAGTCTTTTTAATTTTATCGTATCAAGGAAAAAAACTGTATTAAATGACGTATGAATTAATAAGAAACAAACTTAAGATAATTGAATGTTCAATGCACGACGTCCTTCACTTATCACGTAGCATCAGATAATTTTCTAATACAAGTAAATTTAATGAAAAAATAAGTGTTTGACTTATCGAAACGTAATGTTATTTTTAATAAGTTTATAAAATGATAAAGCAAATGAAAGGCGCTGCAGTAGTGCAAAAAAACGAACTTCTTTCATTTTCAAGTTTTATTGCTGTAACTGGAAAAGTATTAAAATTTTTGTTCATCAAACTAACACAGTCGAATAATACATGAATAAATTAGTTAAAAACAAACAAAACTGATATTAAATTAGAAGTCTTATCGCAGAAGAATCTTATAGAACTCTTAGAATTAATAACAAATTCGCAAACTTAAGACAACTATCTCTTCACACAACTATACAAGGAGAGAAATAAAACTAGTATGGAAAGCCTTTTAAATATATTTGTACTGCCCGGCTCGTCCTCGCCCCAGGGGAATTAACGCTCCGTCTCAAACTCATACAAGAGAATATTTTGAACTAGGTAAAGGCTATAAGTAAAAGTAATAAGTTTTTTTAAACTTCCCTCCATTTTTCAGCTACCACTCTACCTTTCTCCTTTCTGGTCCACCAATAATTTTCCTACGTTGTTTCTGTTTGTCTTCCTCGAGTCACATCCGCAATCCTTCGAGGTATATCTCGAATCTTTTGTGGCTACACGGTCTATTAATTGTCTTATATGTTATGGAGAGCGTGGTGGCGTGTTGGTAATGGACCAGACGCAACGGCCAACATGTTCACGGTGTTCGCGGGTTCAAATCCCAGGGCATACATCTGACTTCTCGGAGTTGTTTGGGTATTGATAGTCAATGACCACGCACCATAACGGTTAAAGAAAACGTCACGAGGAAACCGTGGCGATTTTAATGAATTTCTACGGGATGTAAAGTCCGTCAACCCGCACTAGGCCGGAGTGATTGAGTATATGGCCAGACAGTTATCAATTGTGCTTTCGATTATAGAAGAGGCCCATGCTCTGCAGTGGGACGTATATGGGCTGATACAGATACAATTCATATTGCTTGGTAACAAGCTGTGGAAGATTTCCTGGTCCATCCGTTTCCATCTGCCTCCTTTAAGGAGGTGAAAAAAAAAGCACTTAAAAAGGCCGGCAAAATTGTGTCAATAGTGAGAGCTAACCGTCTATTATTAGTCGATATTACGTCTGGACAACACTTAACTCACCAAGGAGTAGTCACTTGACCGAGACAGAATAAAAAAAATGTTTCGGCAAATTTTGCTGGTTTTTGTCTTGCAACCAATTTGTTTCAATAACGTTGAATCGGCTATCGCAAATCCTGTTTGTCTTGACTATGGGGGTCATTGTATGTAGATTGTAGATACTAAGATTTTTTCTGTATTTAAATCGTAATTATGATTGCACCACCTATTTATAGACAGCTAGTAAGTTGTGATTGGCCCACAAGATTTTTTGTGGAGGATAGCTTATGTCAATCTTATAAACTTATCTCAACCACCTTATCTATATATATAAAAGAAAGTCGTGTTAAAAGTTACACTATTTATAACTCAAGAACGGCTTTACCGATATGGCTGAAAATTGGTGAGGAGGTAGCTTAGAGCCAGGAGACGGACATAGGATACTATTTATTCCGTTCGACAGCGTTCCCGTGTGACTTCACATAAAACATCAGTCACCATAAAACGTGGTATAACAAAAAAGAATCAGACTTGGAATAACAAAACACAAATGACAGCTATGTAATGGACGTATGGATGACAATTTGATTTTTGTAAGAAATCAATATTAAATCTATTTCTATTAAATAAATAACAATCATAATTTGCCCATCTCAAAAAGCTAAGTAATTTTGTCTATGAATGAATGGTTGAAAATTTGAGTTTTGAAATAAATATTTAGGTGAATTGAAGTGAAGTGAAGTTTAATTACTAATGCCGCGACCAAGACGATCGAATCTTTCCCGACAAAGCCGTAATGCAAGAAAGATACGAAACACTGCAAATGAAAGGACTGAAGAAGACCAAGAAACTGCACGTGAACAGCGCCGCGTTAGTATGGCTCGATTTCGTGCTTCTCAATCACAAGAGCAACGTGAGGTAGCCCGTGAAACGGCTCGGTCGACAATGCAAAATCGTCAAGCGAGCAACAGAGGTCAACAAATAGATAATTTGCGACGCAGAACAAGAGATTTATCACGTGCTAATTTGAATCGAGCAGCATTTCGATACGATTGCAGTAATGATTACAGCATGCATCCTAGCGTTTGCATTGGGCAAATGGACGTTGTTTGCAAGTATTGTGGTGCATTAAAGTTTTCCGGAGAAACGCCAGGATTATGCTGCCTTAGTGGTAAAGTGAAATTGCCATTGTTGACTCCGCCACCTGAGCCATTGTATTCATTGCTTTGTGGCGAAACACCACAATCACGCCACTTTCTTGCAAACACTCAAAAATATAATGGTTGTTTCCAAATGACGTCATTTGGTGCAGATATTATCGAAGAGCGAGGATTTAATCCGTCATTTAAGATACAAGGACAGATTCATCATCGAATTGGATCATTACTACCACTCGAAGATGCACAGCATAATTTTTTACAAATATATTTCATGGGCAACATGGAGGAACAACTTGATCGACGTGGAGAGATCAATGCAGGAATGAAGCGAGCAATTCTTCAAGACTTGCAGCAACTGCTTCATGAACATCATGCGTTTGTAAGGTTGTTTAAGAGTGCTTTAGAGCGCATGCCAAATGATGACTATAAAGTTGTCATCAAAGCAGATAAACGACCATCTGGAACACATGAACGCACATATAACGCTCCAACAATAAATGAAGTTGCCATCCTGATTGTTGGTGAACAATTGGAAACACGCGATATTGTGCTTACACGTCGCGATACTGGGCAACTGCAAAAAATATCTGAAACACATCGATCATACGACGCATTGCAATACCCGCTGATGTTTTGGCAAGGTGAAGATGGATATAATTTTAATATCAAAATGATAAATCCATTGAATGGTGAAGAAACTACAAAGAAAGTTAGCTCAATGAATTATTACGCATATCGATTGATGATTCGTCAAAATGCTGACAACTATTTGCTGTGGTTTCGTCGATTGTTTCAGCAGTATTGCGTCGACATGTATGTCAAAGTAGAAACGGAACGTTTAACTTTCATTAGGTTGAACCAAGCCAAACTGCGTTCTGAGGAGTACATCCATTTACGTGATGCAGTTAGTACTGAAGGAAATGCAGCTAATATTGGTCGATTAACTATTCTGCCGGCGACGTACATTGGTAGTCCACGTCATATGCATGAATATGCGCAAGATGCAATGACATATGTTCGACATTACGGTCGGCCAGATCTATTTATTACTTTTACCTGTAATCCAAAATGGATAGAAATTATTCAATTGCTGCTTCCCGGACAAACATCAAGTGATAGACACGACATCACAGCACGTATATTTAGGCAAAAAATTCGGTTCCTGATGAACTTCATTGTTAAACAACGCGTCTTTGGAGATACTCGATGCTGGATGTATTCAATCGAATGGCAAAAGCGAGGCCTGCCACACGCACATATTCTTATTTGGTTAGCGCAAAGAATTCAACCTGACCAAATAGATGATATTATATGTGCCGAGATTCCTGATCATGAAGCCGATCCAGTCCTACATGACGTTGTTATTACAAATATGATT
The DNA here is from genome assembly GCA_033459515.1 of Theretra japonica. Lineage (NCBI taxonomy): Eukaryota > Metazoa > Arthropoda > Insecta > Lepidoptera > Sphingidae > Theretra > Theretra japonica. Next base: position 509,742 of record CM065944.1, read on the forward strand.
CATGGACCATGTGGCGCCATCAATCCCCAATCACCTTGCATGGTCAATGGAAAGTGCTCTAAACGATATCCACGGAAATTTACGGCGGAGACCGTCACTGGTAACGATGGTTATCCGCTGTATCGGCGTCGATCACCAAATGACAACGGTCGAACTGTCACAAAAAAAGTGAAAAGAATAGATTTCGTTGTCGACAACAGTTGGATTGTTCCATATTCGCCACTTATTTCTAAAACGTTCAAGACACATTGCAACGTTGAGTATTGCAATTCAGTAAAGTCCATAAAATATATTTGCAAATATGTCACGAAAGGCAGCGATATGGCGATTTTTGGATTGCAATCCTCAAATACCAACGATGAAATTTCACGCTATCAACTTGGTCGTTATGTAAACTGTAATGAAGCGATTTGGCGTATATTCGCATTCCCTATTCACGAACGTCATCCTACTGTTGTGCATTTGGCGGTGCATCTGGAGAACGGTCAACGAGTATATTTCACGGCTTCGAATGCTATGCAACGTGCTGAAACACCTCCAGCAACTACATTGACCAGTTTCTTTGCGATCTGCCAAAGCGATCCGTTTGCACGAACTTTGCTTTACTCGGAGATGCCACGTTATTATACTTGGAATGTTTCATCGAAGAATTTTCAAAGACGGAAGCAAGGCGATGCGGTTCCTGGGTATCCGGATGTGCGTTCTACTGATGCTCTTGGTCGTATGTATACAGTTCATCCAAAGAATGATGAATGTTTCTACTTGCGGTTGTTGCTGGTAAATGTGCGTGGGCCAACGTCATTTGAGACACTACGGACTGTTAATGGTGTAATATTCCCGACATATCGTGCTGCATGTGAAGAACTGAACTTATTAGAAAACGATACCCATTGGGATACGACAATCGCTGAAGCCATTATCTCTGCATCTCCAAGTCAGATACGCACATTATTCTCTATCATAATTTCGACATGCTTTCCATCAAACCCATGTAACCTGTGGCACAAATACAAGGATAATATGTCAGAAGATATTTTACATCAAATTCGTGTCACTTCCAGAAATCACGATGTTGAGATGAATGAGGAGATACATAATCGTGCTTTACTCTTGATCGAAGATATGTGTTACCTCATGTGCGGTAGTTTATTAATCAGGTTAGGAATGCCAGCGCCCAATCGTGAAATGAATGACGCATTTAATCGAGAATTGGAACGGGAACGTGAATATGATCACCAGGAATTAGATTTAGTAGTTCAAACGAATGTACCCCTGTTGAATTCCCAACAAAAGGAAGTTTATGATACTTTAATGAAGGCAGTCGATGATGGAAATGGTGGTTTATATTTCCTAGATGCCCCTGGTGGAACAGGTAAGACATTCCTGATGTCAGTAGTTTTAGCCACTGTTCGTGCGAGATCCAAAATAGCGGTTGCAGTTGCTTCTTCTGGAATAGCAGCCACATTGTTAGAAGGATACCGTACGGCTCATTCAGCATTAAAATTACCGTTAAATCTTCAAACTATTGAAGAACCAACGTGTAATATTACGAAAAATTCAGCAATGGCCAAAGTTTTATCGGTATCGAAAATCATCATCTGGGACGAATGCACAATGGCGCATAAACGTGCATTAGAAGCACTTAACCGAACATTGAAAGATTTACGGAATGACTCGAGATGTTTTGGAGGAGCAATGATTTTACTGTCTGGCGATTTCCGCCAAACACTGCCAGTAATTCCAAGATCTACGGCTGCCGACGAAATAAATGCTTGCCTCAAATCGTCGAATCTATGGCGCTATGTGAAGAAACTGCAGCTGACAACAAACATGAGAGTTGCATTGCTTAATGATACATCTGCTGAAGATTTCTCTGAGCAATTGCTGACTATCGGTAATGGTCAAGTACCTGTCGATGAATCGAGTGGATTGATATCATTTCCAAATAATTTCTGTAATTTTGTCTCATCAAAAGACGAACTTATCAACAATGTATTTCCAGACATTATTTCTAACTACAAAAATAATGAATGGTTGAGTGAGCGAGCAATTTTAGCGGCTAAGAATAAAGATGTAGACGACCTGAACTATATAATTCAAAATAAGATCATTGGAACAATGCATTCATTCAAATCTATTGACTGCGTCACAAATGAAGATAAAGCCACCAACTATCCAATTGAATTTTTAAACTCCTTGGATGTGCCTGGCTTACCATCGCACAATTTAAGCCTAAAGGTTGGCTCCGTAGTAATCATGCTTCGAAACATAAATCAACCAAAACTGTGCAACGGTACGCGTTTAGTGGTTAGAAAATTGATGAACAATGTAATTTACGCGGCAATACTGAAAGGAAAATTCAAAGGTGAGGAAGTTCTCATTCCGAGGATCCCGATGATCCCAACCGATTTGCCGTTTGAATTTAAAAGACTTCAATTTCCAATCCGTCTTGCATTTGCCATGACCATCAACAAATCACAAGGCCAATCCTTAAAAGTTTGTGGTTTGAATCTAGAACATCCATGTTTTTCCCATGGTCAATTATATGTGGCATGTTCACGGGTCGGAAGACCATCTGCGTTGTTTGTTTTTGCGCCTGATAAGAAAACAAAAAATGTCGTGTATCACAAGGTACTTAAGTGAAAAGCAACCTATGTACTGAAATGCAGAAACAATAATAAATGATTAATGTACTTCATTTTTTTTTCTAATAAAAAAAATAACTTAATAAATTCGAAAATCGGCTTATTTATTGCCTTTAAGGCGGAACAAAAAAGAAAAGACTTGAAGGGGTTGAAATAACGGATGAAAGTATGTATGGAAAAATCTAAACCGTTAAAGTTAAGATGTTAAGCTTGGCACTTTAGTCACTCATTTAAAAATAAATTAACCCTAAAGGGGTTAAAATAAGGGTTGGAATTTTATATGCAAAATCGAAACAGCTGAAGCTATTTCTATAAAAATATATATTTCAGCTCCTTATTACAAACAAAAAATAATGGCTTACAATAATTTTGGAAAAACATAATTACGGGGGTAAAATAAGGGTAGAAATATTGTGCGGAAAATCAAAACCCGCTAAAGCTATTGATATAAAAACTTATAATTTGACACCAGTAACGAAAAATAATGTGCACTATAAAAACATCTTAGGTAATGCATACATAAACACACGCCTTTTTCCCTGAAGGGGTAGGCAGAGGTGCTACCAGAACACCCACGTTTCGCCTTATATATTCCGTCCCACCATGTGATAGGGGGCGAGCCTATCGCCATATCGGGCACAAATTCCTGACTCCGGGATGATAATGAATAGAAAAATCCAATATCACTTTGCCCGACCCGGGATTCGAACCCGAGACCTCAGCTTTGCAATCGTACTGTAGTACCACTACGCCACCGAGGCAGTCAATAGGTAATGCATAGTCTTCTTTATTAGCCTAAAGCGACGAAAAGGGGTTTGTTTTGACGAACATTATTAGCGCTGTTTCAGGTAGGAATTAAACAACAGAAATCACCAAGAAGGGAAAAACGTTATGACATTGCATTGTTTACATTTGAGAAATAAGTAGTTTACTATACTTCAAAAAATCAATTTCGTAGTCAGAATTTTGGCTGAGCGGAATGTTTTAGCAGGAATTTCGCAAAGTATTTGTGTTTGCGTATTTTTTAAATGATATTCGTCGTATTTTCGTGTTTATATAAGGCCTATCTACAAAATTAAAGCAATTCCAAAAAATTGTTAACATGCCTATTTAGGCATTAAGGGATGAAATGGGATAAAGTGGGACGAACGCAATGAGACCGGTCGGGTCCGGATTGCATTCGATGGGAAATAATGGGACGGGATGTAACAGAAAGAAAAGGAGCCAGGTGAGATGGGATGGGATACGATAGGAAAAGGGATAGTAGGTACTTAGGTTGAATTCAGGAGTACAAAAGTAGTAACTAAACATCTAAGCACCCAGGCGAAGCTGGGCCGGGCCGCTAGTTATAAATAGAAGAACCTATTTTTACATTACCTCGACTGGATTTTGAAGTATCAGAGTGACTAGACCGATACTAATTTGATATAGATCGTCTCTGGCCTTTAAGCGTCCAAATGCGTTGTCGTCATCCTGTTGTCAAAAAAATTGGACTAGTTTTTCTCTCTTTACATTTTATTACACTGGACATGTTAATTCTATTAAATTACGAGTATAAATGCTTGTTGTATATATTAAAAACATATCTCAATCAGCGGAAAGCGCAGCGTGGGACGTCCTCCCACTAGGTGGTCAGACGACTTGGCAAAGGTCGCGGGACGTCGCTGGATGCAGGCTGCCTCCAACAGGTCACTGTGGAAATCATTAGGAGAGGCCTATGTTCAGCAGTGGACTTCCTTTGGCTGATGGATGGATATCTCAAACAATGTGTTAAATAGATGTCTTTTAAATTTTATTTGTAGTTCCCAATTTCCAATAGAATTTAGATTATAATTTGTATAGATTATATATACAAAAGCGGTAAAATTATATGTAATGTAAGGTTTGGCCATTTTGTTTTATTAGGTAACGTGATGGAACTCCATAAATGATTAATTTTCGTTTCCTTGCAATATTTGTCTTGTTTCCTTAAAGGCCATGCTGCTGGATTCTAGGAGTTGTGAGTGATCAAGGCGACGGTAATTAATTCCAATAAGTTGAGCCGCTCTGACTAGCTGCATACATAGTCTCATATTATGTCGCCGCAGGGGAAGGCAGAGCTGACACTAATGTCTCTAGGCCACACGTAGTTTGTCGAGAATATTTCCGCTCCAAAATATGATAGAAGTTTAAAAAGAAAAAAAAAAGAATTTACGCAATTCAAGCTCTTTCTTAAGTTTCATTACGATTCAAAATAGGAAAACACGTTACTTTCTGTGAAGTAGAACTATTTTTGGCCGTATGACTTCCAGCTAGCAACAATTTCAGATAACCGACAAACTAGATTCAACATTGGGTATGGAAAAATACTTTTATAGACTTTTGAGATAAAGTGACAACAAAATGCGACACACTTGCGGATATCTCCAACGTTTTCCACCAAACGAATCCGATAAAATTTCAATGTACGAAAAATCAAAGAATTTTCAGAGTATTATTGTTTCAGTACAAAACGCAATATGTTATCCAATGTCGGACACAACGCAGACTCCGCTCGAGAGATAAATAAATCGCAGCGAGTGCAACTGCTCGACAGTGCGGAGATATATCCTAAGATATATCCTTCAGGCAAGCACTTACGAAATATAATATCTTCTTCGGAGATTTATTATTCCAAACTGAATTAAACTGTTCTTTACGGATTTTGTAAACATTGTATGTTTACCTTTTGTATTTTTATTTATTCGATAAAAATATGAATATGGCAGCATGGTGATTGTAAAAGCAATCGTTTGTATTAAATGGAGATTGTTAGAAACACAATAGTTTTTACATAATACATAAACATCACGCCTTTATTCCAGAAGGGATAGGCAGATGTGATGACACCCACGTTTCGCCATGTGTGTCATTGCCATTAAATTTTCTGACTCCGGGCTGATAATGAATAGGAAAATGCAATATCACTTTGTCCGTCCTGGGATTCGAACCCAAAACCTCAGCTTTGTAATCGTATCGTAGTACAACTACGCCACCGAGGCAGATAAAATAGTCTGTGATATGATATTTGTACCTGTCATAATAGGCTAGTGTCCTCAATTTTTATTATTGTTTATATCGAAAGCTTAAGTTATGCATAATCATAATCAGGAAGAAATTTAAAAATCGTAAAATCGAATAAAAGGTACAAATATGTAAAAGTTGGTGGCAGGAGTAATAGAAAAGGATGCAACGTGCACGAAGTGACGTCATCCTCACATAAAGTGCATGCGTGCGAAAGAGAAAGCAATAGTCCTCACCGCGCTATTAAAAATAGTAATATCTCGGTAATTTTACAACCAATTATAAATCTGTTTCAGAATTCATGTTTTTTATAAGCGATATTATCTAGGAACCATTAAATACCGCTCAAAATCAAACCTTGGACACAGCCCTATTATCCGGATTAACTGTGGTGAACCGGATACTCTATTGTATTTGTTGCTTAAATTTGACATACGAGCATAGTTTACCTAATAATAATGGTTTGTGCCGTGAACATATACAAAATTTGTAGCCTAAGTACGTTACCAACCTCTAAAATGGGAAGAGCGAGCGTAGGAAAAAGACGACGCGAGTAAAATTGTGTTGGGCCTCTAGCAACCTTACTCAGCGACGTAGTAAAACCGTCGCTCCACGCCGTTTTAAGCAGCACGTGACCAAACGCTAGCAACAGATCTGGAGCTTATCTGCCATCGCAGACAGAAAGTATCGTTACAGGTCACTGCATACAAAAATAAATGAACATTTAAACATTTTGAATAATTTTGATTGTTAATCTAGCTGCATACATATTATATTCATAATCTTAATACTATATCTTTGAATGCTACCTAGATTTAGTGGATGTTTCCATCCTGAGGTATGATAGAGGACGAGCTAATCGCCATGCCGGGGTACATATTGTGCTGTCGAACATCTCTAATTCATAAAGTTGAATGCTCAACCTCGTAATTGTCTGGTTAAAATCTGTAAGGTTTTAAAAACAAAAGAATTATGCTTAACCAGCCACTGTAGAGCATTGGAAAAAAGTTGTGTTTAGTTTAGTTTAGTTGTACACAACAAAAAAGTAACAAAATCTGGTTACGTTTTTATATCTGCCTTCAAAACACACTTACTTACGAGAGTTCGCCGCGCTATATTTTTTATGAATATTGCAAAATGATTTGGCTCATGATTTTACGACCGGCTAATTGCTTAACGTATATCCACTCCAAAACTTAAACTTTAAACTATTAAAATAAAAATATAAACAAATATGAATATATCTAAGTACGGTTATTACAATTATTTACGACTGCATAAAATAAATAGAGTTTGAATAATTAAAATATTTTTGTATTAAATAGTTGTATTAATTTGCTACATACATAGTTATGCTAATATTAAATGAATTCTATTCACAAGTCTCACAGTTAAAAATAGTCCTTTTTAATATAGTGGTAGAGCCACGCCGTTGTCAGCCATGACTCAGCATGAATAGACAGGTTCGTCCGGGATGATACCACTGTCTCACACAAGATTGATGTGAAGCGGCAGCTTTGTCATCTCCTTTCGTTCGGTGGGTGAGACTGTCGGATGCCCAATACGAAATACCTCTTACCGCTTCCCATTCTTTTTCCTACCCGCTCCCCTCTCAATCAGATGGGCTGGCAACAAATCCATGATCCAAGCGATGTGGATGTTCATGGGCGGCAGTGATCACTTACCGTCACGTGACCTGCTTGCTCGTTTGCCGGAACTACGTTTAAAAAAAATGTAGCCTTGGGGCCAATTGCACAAACTAACTTTTCCCATAACTTTGAATTTTAAAATGTCAATTCCATACATAGCAATGTTAAATACGTCACAAATGTATGGCGATGACATTGTAGAAAATAAAGTTATCACCAAAGTAAATTTATGAAACTCAGCCTTACAAACCAAGATAATATAATAAATAACTATTCCGTTAAGAAAATATGGACGCCATAAACTTTATTCTTATGTGGTCTTTGTATTGTTATTAAGATGGTTGAAGAAAATTTGGTGGAATAAATGGGTTGTGCAACACCAACTTCAGACAAGTATTTGATAAACGTCACGCCTGAATCCCATAGGGTTGGGCAGAGACTATGAATCTCCACTTCGATTCTGACATACTGCTTTCTCTTCGTCTACTTTCATCAATCTCTTCATGCATTCTTGATTATTGTTGTTTATAATATTTTGTTAGCGGTGGGATGTTACAAGACTGAATACCAAATAATAATGATACAGAAATATATCAAAATAATGTTAATGATCTACCTGAGTCGGGTCTTTGGTGCATGTATATATGGCCTCAGACAGGCGGGCCTTATTATGTTGATTGTATGATTAAGTAATGCATTGTACTCACCACGGGGGTTTGTTATCACTTTGTATTGCCAGTATCAAAAATATTATAATTTATTCATTTTCTTTTGAGAACAGGATATATCGATAAGAATTTGGAAAAATTTAAAACTGGTTTATGTTTTTGGAATAAATGAGCCAATTATTATTGATAATTAGAATTAAAAATTGTGAACTTATGAACGTTATTAGAAAAACAAGAAAAGTAACAACTATACTCGATGTAACTCTACAAAATTATTAGATTAAGGACAAGATAATTGTAACTAACGATGTACAAACATATGATATTCTAGACATACATTTTTACGTTTATGAGTACTAGTAAATTCACAATGTTTTCACCAATAAACCGGTAGATATACTTAGCAGTAGAACTTAGAAAAACTAGGAGAATTTTATGTAGTCTATGCCGAAGTTTATATATCGATGGTCCAATCTCCTGTGACTGACAAAAAATTACATGTATTAAAATTTATATTTTACAAACAAACAAAAAAACACCAAATAAAATGAGTACGGACAAAATAAAATAAAAAAACAAAGCCTAAGTTTCGACAATCAGAGCTAGTTCGGTCTGGTCGAACCAATCTAGACTAAATCACTTTCACTGTTTTGATTCTAAATACAGAACCTAAGATGGTAAATTTTGATCCAAATGAGCGCTGATCAGCCTCATAACTCGTTTTCTATGTTTGTTATCGGTGTCTTGTTACACGGTTAGGTGGACGCTGATCTACTGCTAAGGGTTCCGTGACGATGTGCGACAGCAAAAGTTCATGCTGGTGGGGGAATACTTCTTGGATTGGATAAAGATTATTGTTATCATCATCTTGACTATCTTCAGCCAGAGAAATTTTAAATTTCACTAATATTTGTTTCGGGTCTGGGTGTTTGTGAGACTAAAAAGTCTCTGGTAGTTAAAGATACCCACGACTTAAGAATCGATCTTAGTGTGGAGTCAGGACTATGTATGTGACTGTTGGGTGTATTTATTTATTTACACAAAATCCCCGGCTATAAATATGCCTTCACTATCCCTCACTATGTAGTGAAATTGATTTGATCTTCAGAAGGTATGTTCGGATTACATTACTTTAAAACATTCAACGGCTCAGGTTCAAAACTCCATTTAGTGACATAGTTGTCAGATGACGAGCTTAGGAAACTAGTGTAAGTCAGGTTTAGAACAATCTGGCGGATACTTACCGACATTCTAGACTTCTATGCTTATACCAGCTGCAGTTTTATCACTTTCACATCCTTGATGCCAGTGTTACTTCGATTATTACATTACAACTTAGATAATGATTTAAAGTGAAACTAGTATAATAACTATACAAAAAAACATTATGAAAATTATTATTTCCCCTGCTATTTTTTTTTATTGCAATGAATCCGCTAATGGACAGTAGCGAAACCAAACACCATGAATTATAAAGCAATGCTTGGCATTCCATTGTGCTCGCCATCCTGAGGCATAAGGTGTTACGTCTCATTATGTCCAGTAGTTACTCTGGCTACGATGTCGTTCAAACCGGAACACAACAATGCGATCACACCGTTGTTTGGAGGAAGAAATAGACACCGCGGTGGTACCTACCCAGGCGGCCTCACATATGAGAGACCTATTGTATTTCAATAAAGTTGTATTTCAGTTAGCTAGTTCGTATTATTTATTTTGCTTGAATTCTTTTATTACGATTACCTCGAATCACCTTTTGAATCGATATATTTACAAAAACCGGACCAGTTACTTCCAAAAACATTGTACGTCCGGGCGGTGGACAGTGAAAGCTCTCGGGTCTTATTCACAAAGTTGATGTTGCGGATCTCTAAAATTGTGCACAGTTTTTACGTGGTGGCTCGTGAGATGTAGTTATCTTGCAACTGTCCGCCCGCATACACTGTGACCACAGACATGGCGAAAAATACGGATCGGATCAAATTCAAAATCAACGGCGTTCAACATTCCGGTACGTTTTTTAAATCACTTATGTTTTTAATGGGACATTGTTATTTCTTTTTCGGGATTCTAGAACACAAAAGTTATTTTATGTAAACAAAAATGTTTACATAAAAGATTGGTCGGACTATACCCTCGCGTAAGTGTCTTAGGTACTTAACATTAGCCCTAAGATATACAGCGGTTTATGTGTATTACATAATATAAGATTCCCCGTCATTACTATTCATATTTTTTGAAATATTGTTCCCAATCCCATGTTTTTTTGATTAAGCATTGAATTGTATGATTTAGGAAGTGACAGACTTTTTTAAAAGTAAGACATAGTTGTTAGTGTTAAGGGTGATACACCGCTATACATAGTATAAAATTAAGTCCATGTAAGATATAATGTGAGTAGTCCCATAAAACAAGCAAGATATATCTCCGCTTGTCAAGTTGCTTTTAGTGCATACAAAACAGATTCGGTGTCCTTTGACATCCAAATTGTGTTGTGCGGTTGTTGATGAAGGAGAACTTTTGCGATTTATAACATTTCTTTGACATTTGGGTATTTTTATTTGGTATAAATAGCATTTAAAATGCTAATATCTAAAATCATATTAGGTAGTTGAGTAGACGTGATATGTTATCATTTCGTTGGTGTTAAGGAGATTTTATTATTAATTTTATTTTGTAACAAGATGGTGTTATACCGCTGTTTCTTTATTAAGAATTCAAATTAAAAAATATGTTAATGTCAGAAGGAGTAAGTTTAAATGCTCACACAAATGTTATGTCAAATACTGGTTTTTATAGTTCTTTAATAAAAGCAGAAAGAAAAAACTTCCTTTTAATAATAAGTTCCATCGAAAGTGGTCTTTTAAAAGTTACTTCTAAGGGAAACAATCACGACGCTTACGTACCTTCTAGTTCTTTAGAATATTTATAAACCATATAAAAATCTCCATTACACCGTATTGTGGACAAAACCCTAACCACTAGGAAGTAACAAAGAAAATAAATCTTGGACGGAAAAGCAAAAGTAGCTACATATGGCGCAATTATACCCAAAACAAAATGTTTACAGCCTGCCTGCCTGACTGCCTCGGTGGCGTAGTGGTACTACGGTATGATTGCAAAGCTGAGGTCTCGGGTTCGAATCCCGGGTCGGGTAAAGTGATATTGGGTTTTTCTATTCATTATCAGCCTGGAGTCAGGAATTTGTGCCCGATATGGCGATAGGCTCGCCCCCTATCACATCGTGGGACGAAATATACAAGGCGAAATGTGGGTGTTCTGGTAGCACCTCTGCCTACCCCTTCTGGGAAAAAGGCGTGTGTTTATGTATGTACAAAATGTTTACAAGTCACATCACGATCAAACTCAAGCGGTCGTGCAGGTGATCCTAATTCGTCAGTTATACAGGTCGCAAGTTAGGACACTAGTCAACCGACCGGTTTTTTGAGGTATGCGAAAATACTGCATTTATTTTGTGTTTAAATGCTGGTACAAGGTTACATTGCACATGACGGTAAGGACAGAGCAATGGCAAGGATTTAGCGGTCAAAATAGTCGAGACGGCTAACTTGAAGCCAGTATGGGTTTTGGGGAACTGCACCTGAAAATGAAGACAGACGATAGTATTAACAATACTTTTGGTCAAACTGGTTGATAGAGTGAAAAATAGTGTGACAAAGGAGAAATGTGGATGGAAAGAGGATGTAGCAACTGAAATTTGAAGGATTTTTAAGAATGAAAGGACGGATGCAAGGAGACTGACGAAAGAAATTTATGATGCGAAAATGAGTGGAAGAGTCGGTCGAGGACGTACCAGGCGGTCCTATAAAAATCAAACAGAAGACATTTTAAGAAAGGAAAAATATGGAGTCCTCGAAACAGACGAGCGTGTATGAAGAGATTAATAACAGTTGATGAAGCGAAGGAGACATTAATGGACGTCATTTGGCGCTCAATAGTCTCTGCCTACCCCAATGGGAGATAGGCGTGAGTTTATGTTTGTGATACTTTTGAGGTAGATCACAAAAAAAAACGATAGCAGTGAAAAAAAATGTTTTTACACCGTTTTATGAGCATTATTTACGCTTTATAATTTCTAAAATGTGGGAGCACGTATAACACTTCAGTTTAGTATTAAACGTTATAGTAATTAACAGGTGTGTCCGAATATAAACATACTTAGTAGAAGTGAGCTAAATATCACAAATTATGTGAGAATGATTTAATCGAGGCTCGCAATGTTTAAGATCGCGTGTCTTATAGTTGTTTACAACGTAATAGTCGGCTGACAAATTCCTGTATTTAACGGTATAAATAAATATTTATCTAGTTTTATAAGATATTGTGAATCAGCTATAACTCTCCTAGATCCTTGGCCTATGGATATGATATAGCACTGAGGATATGTGCTTTGAAGTTTTACGCTTCACTACATAGTATAAAACTAAGCAGCTTCCCGCTGTCTCTCTGTCCCTATGTGTTGTTATATCTTTAAAACTACTCGACGAATTTTGATGCGGTTTTTTTAATAGTGTGATTTAAGAGTAAGTTATATGTATAAGACATACATACTATGTATTTAGTATGGAGTGGAATCAAAAAATATCTTCACCCAGGCGAAGCTGGGACGGGCCGCTAATGTTAAATAAATTAGGTATTTCAATGTGTAATTAAACTGATTTGAAAATAGATAAATTCTGGCGCACAATGTTAGTCAGGCGTCCGTTCGTAAAATCATTAACCATATCAATCTTAAACACATATGCATTATGCATAACTTATTAAAAACGCGTGGTTTCTGATTTTAACATTACCTCTGGACCACTTTCACTGTAATTACAAGTCATCGCCGCCATATTAAGGTGTGGGTTGCCGCAGTCATTTTGCGAAACCAAGTCAGAAGTCACGGTTTTCAAATAATTTCATGAGTAATTGTACATTCCAAAATCTTTATGTGCATTATTTGTCATACGCCGGGTTTTGCTTTGGCAATGGTTCAGAAGTAATACAGTAATTTACATATTCGTAACTTTTAAAAATATGTATTTCTTTCCTTTAATATTAATTCGAATAAGGACGAGTGAAAAATATAGAAACGAATGCTATATGTAGTAAAAGGTTTTTTCAAATCATTTATCACAGGCACTTGATAGATTAAGGTCATCTTAATTTATTTTAAGTATACGAGTTGAATAACTTCAAGAATTTGCGACGAATTTACTGTCACTTATAAGATCCAAGATTATGAAAGACACAAAGTGATTTGTCCTGGAAGGAATTCGCTGGTTGCAGGCTACGTCCAAGATCGGTATGCAAATCCTTGTATAAGGTCTTGTCATATTCAGCAGTACACTTTCAATTTCGTTGATAACATGACCCTTATAGTATGTTCTCTTAATTCCAGTTGGATGTGAGACCCGTTCAGATGTGACCCTGGTGGACTACATCAGGAACTGCGCGGAGCTGCGCGGCACCAAGTACATGTGTCGCGAGGCCGGCTGCGGCGCCTGCATCGTCGCCGTCTCCAAGTACCCTGGCGCGCCCGTGCAGTCCGTCAACTCGGTATACACTTTATGTACTTATTCTTTTACCATCCTCATCATTCCATTGTGGAATAATGCTTGCCGATTTACAGAATCGGACCTTAGTGATGTTTGAGGAACTGGGCTGAAACCAGTCCGTTGTGGATTGAGGAATGCTTCATTGTTCCAAGAGTAAGAATAATACCCTATGGGACTTACTGAGCTCTGGAGGTCGGTGTCAATTCTTTGAGCGCTGTTGATCTTGGCTGATAGGATGTTGCAGTGGTGGGTATGTAGGAAAAGTTTCTAGTTTCATGGTACTGCGCTCGGCCAAAATAAAAGAAAATATACCCAACAGTCACATACATAGTTCTAACCCCATACTTAGAAAAATGTCTTTTGTCCCGGGCATCAGAAACTATGAGAGACTTTGCGGTCTCACAAAAACCCAACCTCGTAAAAATACTTGTGGTCCAAACACGCATTGTTTGGGTGCGATTAAAAAGAAGGATTATAATGTAAGTAGCTATATTTATTGTTTTATTAAGCTATGGAACAATTTGCTGGTTCACCATGATAGATGCCTTGACCCAAGCACGACAAAACCATTGTGCGGGGTGACTTAATTTTCTTGACTTAATATCACATATGTAGTTCAGATCCTATACTAGACAAATGATATTAGGAACCATTAACGGTTTTAGCTGTTTGTTTTAAATACTGATAAAACATTGTAAATGATAGTTTCTGATACTCAATACTGAAATCGAAAATAAATTAAGGTTACCCAGTAAATGTTATATTGCGGTCTTAATGCAGCGAAGAAATTGACACTTAATTACAGTGAAATATCTTTATGGAAAATTGATGATAGTTTTATCCAATAAGTGAGCTTAATATAGAATGATGCGTGTACGCAGTGATTACATGTTTTTTATTCTTATTAACTTTCAAATGTCAATATCGAAAATTAACGTTCAAAAGATGACAGTCATTCATTTTAAAAGATTCTGATTAACAAAAAAATATACAAAAAGTGTTGAAGCTTGTTCTATTGAGGAGATACTTTCTAAATCTAACATTAATTTTATTTTAAATCGTGATTGTCGGATGACCTTTAAAACTTATTCCGGCTTATTTTACTGACCGTTTTTATACAATATCTATAGAATAGTAATGGTAGCATGGATGCATTCGTCCAAATAGCACATTCAATTTCGTTTTCTCTTGGTTGTGGTTTTATCCAGACATAATTGCATTTACCACAAGATTTTTGGTGTTTTAAAGATTTGGCTTTATATTGACCAATCCCACTTTCCGAATTGCCAATCAAATTTCTCTACATACCCCGATCTTAAATTTGCGGACACATTGCCGTGCATAACAGTTGTATACCCATACATTTTAACCATAATTTTATATCTCTTTCATCACCTTCGACCACACGAAGTTCGCTGCTAAACATAGGGCTTCTCAAAAGGATTTTCATAGCGACCTATTGGAGGCGGCTAGCAACCAGTAATTTATTTTATTATGTATATTTAATTTCCATCAAAACTTAGTCCTAATTATCTGACCTTATTGAGTGTGCTAAACATTGCGTGATCATAATGGCTGATGCTAGTATCTTTAAGCTTAATTTTATCAGTCATTGTTAACCTTAATACAATTCATTTGAAATTAACTTACAAACGAATTATTTATCATTTTATAATGTCATAATAATTATTTGAGGGAGAGATATTGTTTTTTCAGAATTTAATGTTAGTATAACGACATCTTGCGGCACTTGTTTGAACTTTGAATCGTTATTTATATATCATGTGATCGGAAATACAGTAAGCGATTCACCTGATGATAAGTGACCTAGAAAGGTAACCTGGAGATGTATGCTACCAGTTTTTGAAAATTTAAGGAGAGACATTTTTTATAAAAAGCCGATTCGTCACTAACGGATCGAAACAGTAGAACCACTACACATCCAAGATAGTAGTTCCCTCCGATCTAATTAGATCTGACATTTGTATTAAAAAATAATAATGGCGTTGTTATATTGAAAGAAAAATGAAATTTATCTCGGCAAACCATCACCATGGTTATAGCTTCGTCCCAATTGTATCTTGGGACATAGCTCTTTTTCGGCGAGATATGAATTCCACTAGGGGCAACTATGCCTATGCTCTGGGAGATACAAGCACGATCTTATGTATGTTTATATAAGAAATTATGGCAAGTAATGTAATCTAAGTAAAATCTTGAAAGTGTGACTGCGAACCTTTCACTCGATACCGTTGCCACTCGTTACATATTTGTGCATATGACTACAGTAACGAGTTTTAAAAAAATGCCCTTGAAACGTGCAACACTTTCAAAATACATTGGCTTGTGGACAGACAAAATCAGCGCAGTAAAAAATATATGTTTTGAAGAAGCAGGTATATTTAGGTCGATTGAAGTGCACACATATTGTTCGCAGAGTTTGTTCTTATCCCAAATTATCTGAACTATCCATGCAGACCATAAATTTCAATCTCGAGCAACCCATATGAGAAATTATACCTAAGAAAACTCTCAAAAAGTTGAGTGTCAGAGCAAGTAATCGAACCCGGCATCTCAAGATTAAAAGGTTATACAGAAAAATATGGAAGTATATTTATTTGCAGTTGTCAGCATTGTTAAATGTCACCCCCTCTGAAATGACTTGCTATTCTGAATACCCCATAAGAATCCAAGCGTAAAGTTATAAAGAATAATTTTGTTCCAGTGCGTTATATCAGTGCTATCATGCAACGGATGGGACATCACAACAGTGGAGAAAGTAGGGAACAAGAAAGATGGCTACCACGTGCTCCAGAGGACCCTTGCCAAGATGAACGGCACCCAGTGTGGCCACTGCACCCCGGGATGGATCATGGCTATGTACACGTAAGAAGACACAATTTATTTACCACAGCTGATAGTATCCATCTTTTCAATGTAAAATGTTATACAGACAATATAAAGATATAGGTTCAAGACTTTCAAAATCGAGTTTCAAAAGACTTCGACTTTCAAAAGCTAGATCAACTCTTCTTAATCGTATATCGTTTTTATTTGATGTTAATATTGAACAAAGTCAATGTGAGCAAGGGTTCATTAATTATTAATTTATTTTTGATTCTTTTTAATTTATTTATTTAAACAAAAAAAAAAAAAAATTTAGTGTAGTTTTACATATACTGTACTGGCCTTTTCTGAATTCTAAAAAGGATAGAACGATTAAATCAGACCCTACCTAGTAGTATTACGACATATTTATCTTTTTAAATGATAGTCTAGGTTAAAACTTATTGCCAGAGATTTCTAACAAACCTCCCTCATGACCGCACAACTTGTTTCACATGTAAGTGGTATTTTTCGCAACAAGTTCAGCAGTTATGAGTTATCTTAACTCGTAAATGTTGAAGTTTAACCCGACTATCGAAGTCTTCAATCGGGAAGTTTAAAACGTTGAAATATTTTGCAGCATCTTTTGTATCATATGTAAAGTAATGTTTTGATTTAAGGTCTGATAAATTGATTTATAATACGTGTAATAAATATCGAAGCAAAATTGTTCGCATAAAGCAAGTTAAATCACGCTCCTCCGTGCTCCTACAGTAGCAATCCTATTTTTATTTCCAACTAGCAACAGATCTGGGAATACCCAAGTGCTATGGATACTAAGTAGGCGTTGATAATTTAGAAAGTGGTAGAGCCACGCTGTTTTCAGTCATGACTCAGTATGGGCAGGCTCATCCTAGGCGGTATCACTGTCTCACAGGAAATCGACGTGAAGCGACAGCTTGTAAGTGAGATTGCCGGATGCCCAATACCCCTTTCCACTTCCCATCCTTTTTCCTTCCCGCTCCCCTTCCAATTAGGCCGGCAAAACATGAATGATCCAGCGTTGTGGATTTTTAAGTCCGGCAGTGATCACTTACCATCAGGTGGCTATTTGCTTGTTTGCTTGACCTATGCAATCAAAAATAAATCTATGAAATTGTAGCTTAGTGTTGTTATAATAAATATTTTATAGCTGTTACAAAGCTTGAGTACTAGTTTAATCTGATACAAGATATATAAAATAGTTGTAACTATATCTTAAAATACATATGACTCCAAAACAGCAGTTTATAGTAAAAATATTGCAATACACTTTAAATGTGGTAACAATGCAATCTGCAAACATGAGCACCTTTATCCAGATACATCAATTGACAACGATCATATCCAACAGCCTGCTGCAGAGGAAAATCAGACCTACGATGAGAGAGATAGAGCAGTCTTTCGGAAGCAACATCTGTCGATGCACCGGCTACAGACCTATTTTGGAAGCGTTCAAGAAATTCGCCAAAGACTCGCCGAATCCCATAACAGATATAGAAGATCTCCGAATATGCGATAAAAGTGGAACAGTTTGCTCCCAAGAGACGTGTCTGGATAGCGATTGGTGCGTCGTTTCAGACTTCAACGTGAACACTACGATGAAGATAAAATTGAAAGATGATAAGGTGTGGTACGTCGTGCATGATCTTAGGGACTTGTTTCGGATTCTATCAGAGGAGCGAAATAAGCCCTACATGCTTGTAGCTGGGAACACTGCCAAAGGTATTTACTGAATTCATTGTATAAACATGTAGGTTTGTGCATATATTTATTTGTTTTATCACTCTATTTTTGGTTTATGGATGTGAACTGTCTCCATACTAAATTATGCATAACTATTCAATTAATAAAATAATTAAATTGCAGAACTATTAATGTGGAGGTTTGTGTCCAGTTTTGGGATATGAGCTAAATGATATAAATTGAAAAAAAAAAACCTGTAATTTACATTGCAAATTGGTAACGCTAAACTGCTAGCAAGGGCAATGGTTTTCTAATACCCATATTTTTTTACAGTGGCATACCCAATAGACGAGTACCCACCAGTGTTGATAGATATAGACGAAGTAAGCGAGCTGAAGGGTTACAGGGTTGACCAAAACCTGGTGATTGGAGCTGGGTTGACGCTTTCTGAACTCCTGTATGTGTACCAGACAGTCGTCAGTACTGACGGGTTTGGGTACTTGCATACTTTCTGCGAGCATTTAAAGCTGGTCGCTCATATACCTGTTAGGAATGTACGTATCTATATATATTTTTGTACAAATTCATTTGGTCATTCATTAATCTAAGTGCGTGGTGGCCTCGTGGTATCGGACCAGACTCGGCTGCCTACATGTTCACGGTGGTCGCGGGTTCAAATCCCAGGGCACACCTCTGACTTTTCGGAGTTATGTGTGTATTGATAGTCAATCACCACGCACTTTAACGGTGAAGGAAAACATTGTGAGGAAACCTGCATACCGTAGCGATATAAAAAAAAAAAAAATCTACGGTGTGTAAGTCCGCCAACCCGCACTAGGCCAGCGTGGTGGACTATATGGCCTAACCACTCTCAATCGTACTCTCGATTGTAGAGGAGGCCCGTGCCCTGCAGTGGGTCGTATATGGGCTGATACAATTCATTAATCTATTTGAATTCAGGCCACTGTCATATTCTTTGCTTTGTTTTGCGATCATCATATTTGTTTGATAAAGTAGACTATGAATTGTTCTATCTACGATAAGTAGTTGTACTTACAATTTTTTTAAAACCTATTTTGTCCCTAAAACAGTTTTTGTCCAAATTATATTTATATGTCGATCAAAATGGGATACTGTCGAAAATACTTATATCCCACAGTAGTTCAATATTGGCCGGTTGATTAATAATATTTGATATTTTTTATTTACAGATCGGTACAATAGCAGGTAACCTGATGATTAAACATCAGCACAATGAATTCCCATCGGATATTTACCTCATGTTTGCTACAGTTGGCGCCCAGATTACTGTAGGTATGTGTTTTATCGATTATAACAATCTATTACCTAGAACATAGATCAATAATGATTGCAATAAGCATTTAAAATAATGATCTAACTAATCGTAGAGCTATATTAATAACAATTATAATAATAATTCTATTTACCAGTAATAATATTGCAGTGAGCGCTCAGGGCCAGGAAACGCTATCAATGAAGAAGTTTTTAACAACCAATATGTATGGAAAGGTGATTGTAAATGTGATGCTACCACCGTTGAGTAATGCACACAGGGTAGTGACTTTTAAGGTACGATAATTTTGTATTAGGGATTATGAGTATAACAATTAAACCGCACCTTTTTTTTATTGACCGAAAAAAATATATGTCTGGCCTCTTCTTAATTTTTGAAATGAAACGAATTCTTACGGATTTTGTTGCGAATTTGATTTAATTTTTACATTTTTAATTTCCCGAGGTTTCGATCACTTTACAGTTTTCGTGGTCACGGGGCGGACCTCTTCTTAATTATTTCTTTCTCTCTCTCTCTCTTTCACTCTCTTCCGCCACATGAAGACCACTGCTGAACATAGGCCTCTCCCGAGGATCTCCACATTGACCTTAATTATTTAACCCTTCTTTATTCTTGGTCAATTCGTATCTATAATTGTAAGTTTTATACAGGTGATTCCAGTTATTTGTGAAGGTGCCTGGCTTAAACCCACTTTTATGAAGCTATCTTTTTCCTGAATGTAGAATAATGTTTTTTTTTAATATTTCAGATCATGGCGAGAACCCAAAGCGTCCACGCCGTGGTGAATGCTGGATTTTTCTACCAATTCGACAACTCTAACAACATTCTGAAAGCCAGAATAGTCTTTGGCAATTTATCACCATCATTCAACCGAGCGAGAACCACGGAGAAGTACTTGGTTGGACGGAACTTGTTCAACAATGATACCCTACAAGGTTCTCTGAGAACCTTGGACAGTGAGTTGCAGGTGGAGGAAAACCCACCAGAGCCACCTGCGGCGTTCAGAAAGTCTTTGGCGATGAGACTTTATTATAAAGTAAGTGATGTATTTTATGTTACTTCACATCGGATATATTGATCTGTAACTGATAACTTCTATCTATTCTCTATCTATCTACATCAGCCCACGTCAACCCACTGCTGGGTATAGGCCTCCTCATTTGCACGCCATATTTTTCTGTCTTGTGCCAAGCGAATCCACTGTTTTCCTGCGTCTCTGACGATGTCATCTGTCCACCTGGCAGGTGGTCTGCCTCTTAGCCACCGTGATTCTCTGGGCCACCATTCTGTCAGAGTCTTAGTCCATCTGGCATCCAAACGTCTAGCCGGGTGCCCTGCCCAACTCCACTTCAACTTGGTGATGCGTTCTCCCACGTCGACAACCTTTGTTTTTCGGCGGATTTCCGTATTCGGGATGCGATCAAGTAGCGTAATCCCAAGCATTCGATGCGATCAAGTAGCGTAATCCCAAGCAACGTTCCATTTGTCTTTGGGCTACTTTGATTTTACGCATATTTGTTTTTGTTAGTATCTATGTCTCTGCGCCATGTGTTACCATGACTGATAACTGATAATTTGATATCGATAATATTTCCTGGCTATTGCTTGTAAGCCCTTATTCTCTATGTCCAGCGTTCCGCCTCATAAAGTTCACTGCTGAACGTATACCTTCGCCAAGCATTTCCATAACGACCTGTTGGAAGCAGTCTGCATCCTATGACTTCTTGAATTTTTAACTAGGTCATCCATGCATTTGTTTTATTAAAATGTTTGTGAATGTTCTAGGGTCTGCTACAACTTTGTCCAAAAAATGCTCTTCATCCACGGTACGCCTCAGGAGCTATAAGAATGCGCGAGATGAGGCCGGTGTCGAGTGCTCGACAGGTGTATGACACGGACACGTCGCTGTGGCCTCTCACACAACCGCTGGAGAAGATAGAGGCTTTGGTAAGGTTTTTTACATATCTTTCCACAGATTCTGAATATATACAAATTGTTTGCTACTGCAAGATAAGAATTGTGAAATTGATAAATGATTTAAAACACAATCTCAAGTGTTTTTTGTCCTGACCTTTTTTTTATTTTATATCACAGCCAGAAATGTTGTAATTGTAAAATTGGACCCAAACTGAAAACTATAGTATCTCCTTAACACAACATATAGTTTTTAAAAAGTTTTTGTACTCGATTTTTTTTTTAACAGATACCTTAAAGTATTTTGTTTTTCAGATTCAATGTTCAGGTGAAGCTAAATACACGGAAGACCTGCCAGCATGTCCTGATGAAGTGTTTGCTGCGTTTGTGCTCAGTAATGTCGGGAAGGGCGACATTGCGTCTATAGACCCTAGCGAAGCATTGGTGAGCACTATATTATCTTCTTACCCTTACCCCTAACAAAATTACATACCATCTTCGAAGGGTCAGTGCTTATAATTTTAAAATTAGCCGCCTTCATTAAGTCATTCCCTTAATCCCTTAACGAATTCAGGGTTTTTAAATCACTGTAATTTTTTAGAGAATCCCAGGAGTAATAGCATTCTACTCAGCGAAGGACATACCAGGCTTGAACTCTTTCACTCCAAACGACATCCTACTTTATTCATCCTACGAAGAGGTACTATGCAGTGGTTCTATAAAATACTACAATCAGCCATTAGGTATAGTCGTGGCAGAATCTCAACCACTCGCAGTCAGAGCTGCTAAGCTCGTGAAAGTCACTTACAGGAATGTTACAAGACCCGTAGTAGATATTAATGAAGCTAGGAGAGATGCCAAAAAGAATACGTTGTTCATGGCAGTAACTGCGAAAGATAGAGGGAACAGTGTGAATAAAGTGATAAAAGGCACTGAAGGAGTGTATGGACAATACCACTTTACAATGGAGACATTAGTTACTGTATCGATCAATTCGGAGGAAGGATTGTCGGTGTATTGTGCAGCGCAGTGGATGGCAGGCACTCAAAGAATGATCGCAAGAGCTTTGAACATGGACGAAAATAGGTATTTACGAGTTGTTATTTATTTTGTACACAGTACTTTAGTGAAGTGGTAAATCTGATATTAAAATTCTAGGTCATAAAATTGTGTAAGATTTATTATTTTTAATTTTCGGTAACAACCGAAACAACCTAAATATAATACAATGCTCGTTGATGAGGAAGATCATTGTTGATAAATAATTCAATTTGAATTTTTATAGCTTTGTGTCTGTGTAGTTTAATAATTAATTTTATGCATACGAGGAAAGGCAATAGATTTACTCACAAAAACGACATATAATTTAAGTGCTCAAAATGTAAAGGTCAATAAGTTTCAACCTGGTAACAGATTCTTAATTGTTTTATGTTTCTATTTCTACAACTTTTTATTATGAAATACCCTAAAAGTAGCATACAGCAATTTTGTTTCTTATTTGTAGTCATGCAACTTTTAAAATTGTTTTTATTTTTTTAGTTTATTGTAATCATTGTAAAATAAACCAGTACTCAGTGTCAATTTGTAGCGTAATGTTATCCTATGTTACAGGATTTTCAGCAATAGGTGACTAGAGTGGATAGGTACTTTCTTCTTATTATAACTTACTTTAATCCAGGGTCGACATGCACGTACGCCGCATCGGAGGAGGTTTTGGCTACAAGATATCTCGAAACATACAGTCAGCAGTTGCATGCTCTCTGGTCGCAAAAAAGCTGAATAGAACGTGTCGATTCATTCAGCCATTGTCTACAAACATCAGGGCTGCAGGAAAAAGACTGCCCACTGTCGGAGATTTTGAGGTATGAATGCTATCAAATGCTCATGTGAGTATGCGGAAATATGTGATTCAAGGGTGCTATTTAATATTAATTTACTTTCCGAACAGATGACCGGACCGGAGACTAAATAGTAGAAGCAAATTATGGTTTCATATAGTTATGAGATTAGGTTATGAAGTCGGATTCATATCGTGTATTATAAAGAATTCGTCATCATCAGTTTTAGTCACAGCTGATGTTATGCATCCTCCAAGTATTTGCACCGTAATCCATACTTCTGAAAACGCTGATTTCAAACGATTTCTTTCAACCTTTATTAAGTCGTCTATTGTTATTGCTTATATTGTTGTTATTATGCTTCAAGAAAATATTGAGGCATATCGATCTTATGATTAATAGAAATAACCATTTAAGATCGGTTTTGAAATTAGTTTATTATATGTAGGTGGGTGTCAACAATGCCGGGGTCATCCAGTACTGCAATTTGAACATGTACCAAGACAACGGTCATTTGATCAACGAAGACTTCTATAGACTCAGTATTGACGCCATTTACAACTGCTACGATAATAAGAGGTGGACCTACAACGCTTTTAATACTGTCACAGACACGCCGAAGAATACGTGGTGTAGAGCTCCAGGTATCACAATATCTTAAATAAATAAATAAGTATCTTGATATTTTAATTAAACTGCTTAGACTTTCAATATATTTTGTCAACTGAATTGATGATGTAACGACTATTTATATTGTGACATATTTACAAAATATTTTATAAGTAAAGAATATTAGATTTATTGGTATAGCAAACCACTTGAAAAATATTTTGCTAATAGATTTTCAATAGTAATTTAAATTTTAATTACGATACCTTGTTTCAGGAACCCTAGAAAACATTGCAGTAGCAGAACTAATGATGGAAAGAATAGCTTATGAACTCTCTTTAGATCCTCTTGAAGTTCGCCTTGCAAATGTGGATACTACAAGATACAACGACGTAAGAGAGATCGCCGATACTCTTAAAAATAATGCTAAATATAATGAAAGAAGAGTTGAAGTTGAAAATTTCAATGCTGCAAATAGATGGAAGAAACGAGGGCTACGTGCCTGTCTCTTGAGGTGGACTCCTATCGCTGCAGGAAACTTTAAAGTAATCATGTCAGTGTACCACGGCGATGGAACTATTTCCATAACCCATGATGGAATCGAGATGGGACAGGGTATCAACACAAAAGCCGTTCAAGTAGCAGCTTATTTGTTGAAGGTGCCTGTTGAAAAGATACAGGTAAAAGCGCCTAGCACCACCTTCCTTCCAAACGGATTCATATCAGGAGGAAGTGTTACCACTCAGAACATTGGAGTTGGAGTCAGGAAATGCTGTGAGGAGCTGTTAAAGAGGCTGGAACCTATTAGAACCCAGATGAACAATCCTCCATGGGAAACACTAATTAAGGCTGCCTTCGACTCATTCGTGGACCTCCAGACAACAGGGTCTTTCAGTGGAGCTGAGTTCCAAAATTATGATACTTTTGGAGCTGCTATAGCTGAAGCTGAAGTGGACATACTGACTGGAGAAGCAGTGATCAAAAGAGTAGACTTGTTAGAAGACCTAGGGCGTAGTATTAACCCTGATCTCGATGTTGGACAGGTTAGTTTCTAATTTTTACAATGCTTTCTGGATATACCGGTATAGTTATACTTATATTATATTATGTGGCTTAATTTTTTACTATCCAGCGTCAGCCCATATTCACTCACTGCTGAGTACGGTACTCCCCTATAACCGATAGTTCGATGGGGAGAGTTAAGGCAGTTTTCCACCACGGCTTGTCTTAGTGCGTGTTGGTGTATTAATTTGCTGTATGTATACTTTCTAAGTCTGCTTCTTTTTCTGGTGTGTAAAGGTGGAAGGAGCATTCATGATGGGTCAAGGGCTATGGACGTGTGAAGAGCTGGTGTACAACCGTTCGATGGGGAGAGTTTAGGCAGTTTTCCACCACGGCTTGTCTTAGTGCGTGTTGGTGTATTAATTTGCTGTATGTATACTTTCTAAGTCTGCTTCTTTTTCTGGTGTGTAAAGGTGGAAGGAGCATTCATAATGGGTCAAGGGCTATGGACGTGTGAAGAGCTGGTGTACAACCGACAGACTGGCGAGGTGTTGACAGACCGAGCGTGGAACTACCACGTGGCACAAGCCATGGACATCCCGCTGGACTTCAGAGTGTACTTCAGGGAAAGGTCTATGGGCACCGACAACGCTTTCGGATCCAAATGTAATAATACTGTTATAAATATATTCTTGTTTTATGACGTATTTTTAGTTTACCTGTGTCGTTAAAATTTACTTTTTGTCAGCAGGTGATTTAAAATCTACTTATCAGTTTGTGATATCGATCTTCTTTTTACTAAGTGATAAGGGCCAGAATTTTCTTACAAGATCCGTTCTATTATTTTTGCCATGCACGCTGCTTGAGTACCTTTAGATTTTGTGAGTAAACAGACGATTTAATTGATTGATTTTTGTATAGGTGTCGGCGAGCCTCCTATCTGCCTATCCGTAGTGATAGCGTGTGCTATCCGAGAAGCGATCGCATCAGCACGATTAGAAACCGGGATACCTACCACGCAGTGGTTCCAGATAAGTAAGATTTTTTTTTATTTCTATAATCAGTTTTTTTAATCAATGTACAGCATCCATGGCGCAGTTGGTTAAACGCCTGCTGTGAAATGAATGGCCGCGGGTTCGGTCAAGTATTTACCTCCGCACCGAGTCAAATATTTATAATAATATTTGTGCGATCTACAAGTACTTGTGTCAGCTTTGGGTGGTCGTGAAACTAAAAATTCTCTCGTAGTTACTGATACACACGACTCGATTTTAGTGTGCGGTCCGGACTATCATGTATATACATGTGACTATTGTGTGTATTTATTTATTATTTATGATTCTATTTGCA
This sequence comes from Theretra japonica, assembly GCA_033459515.1. Lineage (NCBI taxonomy): Eukaryota > Metazoa > Arthropoda > Insecta > Lepidoptera > Sphingidae > Theretra > Theretra japonica. The sequence goes on from CM065944.1 coordinate 535,886, forward strand.
ATAGAAATACATCTCTCTTATTTGTGTTATACTTTCTTTAAAGTTTGTGCTTTTCTATTCCAGATGGTCCGTACAATATACAAAATATCGGAACAGCGGTTGCTGTGAGGCTGGAAGACATGAAGTTTTATTAATTATGTAATACACATTTAGAATAACTTGTTGTTATGTTTGTTAAGAGATTAACCCTCAATAGTCAGTCATTAAGTTATAACGTGTAAGTAAAATAAACGGTAAATATAAAATTTAATACCTGTACATATTATACTTGTATGTTTATTTACTTAATTATATGCAATTATTCTTAATTAATCTAAGATTAAAGTAAGATGCAATGTTACATTATTTGCGAATGAAAATTATAGAATCTAAATAAATTATAAATAATAATGTACATGGCTTCTTTTTTTTTTATCAGCCCATATACGTCCCACTGCTGGGCACGGGCCTACTCTACAATCGAGAGAATCGATTGAGAGTGGTTAGGCCATAGAGTCCACCACGCTGGCCTAGTGCGGGTTGGCGGACTTACATACCGTAGAAATTCTTTAAAATCGCTACGGTATGCAGGTTTCCTCACGATGTTTTCCTTCACCGTTAAAGTGCGTGGTGATTGACTATCAATACACACATGACTCCGAAAAGTCAGAGGTGTGCCCTGGGATTTGAACCCGCGACCACCGTGAACTTGTAGGCAGAAATGGCTTTATGTTTAATTATTAAATAATTCATATTCCTAGATGACATTAGCAAGACATGAATGCATACATACATTTTCCCAATAACATGAAAGCAGCGTAGATACAGTCATCACGGACACGAGAACTTTATCCGGTCGAGATAAATATGTACGAGTATACTGTTCGCGAAATAATATAAACAGGTCTTATGGTGTGACAGTCATGGAAATAAAAAAGATTCGGCAACGGACATCCCAGAGCGAAGAGCGCCTCGATTTACGTCTGCGTACTTAACCGTCCACACAAAACATCCTCACAAAACCATTGCTAGTACTTCTATCAAAGGAGGTCTGGATGATCCAAACTTACGACTATTTAACAGAGATGTGGCTCTATAGCATATTCGGAGTCCAATGTATCCCGAATGTGCCCAGTGACTCCGATAATCCTATAGGTCGCCTCTTACAACGGGTTGGGGATACTATGGCGGAATTATTGCATCCCTGGAACACAGGGCAAAACCCGAAACATATGGTGTCATAAGTCATTGACTTATCTCATGAGTAGATCATAATACCAAAATTTGTGTCTGACTATTCAGGACCGTGCCTTCCTTCACCTATGAAATATATGATTTACAAACGTAAATAAAAGGACTGCAAACTTTTATAAAAAATATACAATGTACATAATTTAGTTTTAATAAACACTCAATATACTTTTTAAAAATTTTAAACTCATAGGTTACTACTGGGTGGTACACTGGTATATCGTGTTAAAAAATTTTTTATTGCTTTTCAGTTTTTTGCCGTCACAATTTTCCTCCAAATTTTTGTTCTAAAATACATTCTATAGAATCCATTCCAAGTATAATAGCAGTTAAAAATAAATTCATAGAAATTTAGCACAAGATAATCAAGTTATTTACGTCGTAAAAGTCTGTAAGTACTATCACGAAAATAAAATACTTGTTGACGATCAACAACAGTGAAAAATACTTGCTTATCTATAAATATGTAAATAGGGTAGGGAATAAGCGCTAAAATAACGCTACGAGCAAACATAGATACTTAAATTCATGTTAATTTTTTTGTAGTTTTATCAGTATAAAAACTACTAAAAAATTAACAGAATTATTAATTGAGCCAGTGTTCAATGCGGTTACAAGGCACCTGACGAAAAGAGCACTGCAATCCAGGTAGGATTTGTGTGAGTAATCATGATGTGTTCTTAACAACTAAATCAAAAAAAATATACGCCCAACAGTTTCATACACCGTCCTGACCCCACACTAAAGATCGAGTCTTATGTCGTAGGCATCAGGAACTACGAGAGACTCTTTGGTCCCACAAAAACTCTGACCCGAATGAAATAATTGCAGATCACACTTACATTTGTATCGGTACGGGGATCGAACCCGCGGCCCCTCGTTTCACAGCCGGCGTCGAACCAACTGCGCCACGGAAGCTGTCAAACTGTGCACGGTGACCACTATACAAACAGATACGAACACCTTTTTATTAATAGATTGTGTCTCTCTAATACCGTTTAAGAGGCTCTTCCGATTCTCTTATTTTTTTCCAAAGTTTCCAATTAAAACATTTTAACTGCCCAGACTGTACTTAATTATTTGCCAATATATGGTTTATTGCTTGAAATGTATTTAACGTAGTTACAGTGCACTATCGTTTTAATTGATTTTTATATTGAGTGCAGTTGGTCTTGCAACATGACGTCAACAATTAAATTTAGAGTCAACAGTGTGGATTGTGAAGGTAGGTCTTTATTATATAGTTTTATCTATAAAATTTTCTTTATTTCTTTATTCTATATCTCGAGGTATAAACCATACCATATAGCATGTCTTAGACACAGCAATGTTTACTTTTTACTTAACACGTGGAAAATTACGTTTTTATTACTTTAAATCATATAATTAACCTTTAGACAATTAGCATATGCGAGTATAGATTGTAATAACGTTTTTTATTACAAATAAAGAAAAATGAAATAAAATATAGAAATAAAATCTTGACTGGCCTGAAACTGACGTATTTATTTTGGAAGTGTTGGCCTCCGCCAAAGAGCCAATAGAGGAACAATAACGTAAAGAAAATAGGAAAATAACATGCTGAGTTGACAAATTATCTCATAGTGTTAGTGCAAAACTAAAATGCAATCAATATTGCTATTTACTGTCGAAATATTACAAATAAACCCTCATATTATTAAAAAAAAAAAGAACAAAATAATGAACACTTCACAAGATAAAAAAAATAAAGAAATGGAAATTTTTGTTACTATTGGAAGAGCTTTGCTTAAACCATTCTAAGGTGATCCATCAATTTTACACACATATACACTAATGTATTATCAACAGTGGGCAGCGAAGTCACCTCCAGCACGACGTTGTTGAAATACATCAGGGAGACGCTGAAGCTGCCGGGCACCAAGTACATGTGCCGCGAGGGAGGCTGCGGCGCCTGCACCGTCTCCGCCAAGATTTCTGCCGGCGGCTCGGAATTCTCCATCAACTCTGTACGTTACAGGCACATCATCGATAACATCCAGCATGAAACACTCCTAGCTATTTAAATACTTGGTTCACAGTGCCTGGTGTCCGTCACCTCGTGTCAGGGTTGGGAGATCACAACCATTGAGAGCGTGGGGAATAGGAAGGATGGATATAACGTCCTGCAGGAAACGTTAGCTGAAAACAATGGAACGCAGTGTGGATACTGCTCTCCTGGTTTTGTCATGTCTATGTATAGGTATTGATTTTATTTATATAACAGCGCATACCAATGTTTACCAATATCGATTGTATAATAATGATCATGTAAGTGACGTAAACTTCGAAATAAAACGAATTCTTTCGGATTTCATCGCGAATTTGATTCCATTTTTACATTTCTACTAAGCATTTTTTACATGTTACTAAGCGGATGACTAATACCTCAGTCCGCCCCGTGACCACGAATACTGTAAAGTCGATCGAAACGTCGGGAAGTTAAAAAATGTAAAAATTGAATAAAATTCGCAATAAAATTCGTAAGAATTCGTGTTATTTCAATGTGCAACATTCGCGTAAATCTAAAAAAACATTATGTCGTAAACATTTTGAATGTAAACATTAATTAAGCGTCACAAAAATACCTACATAAGAGTGAATCAAAGAGATTTCAGAATCATAATATACTTAAATTATAGACAGTCAATAAACACTAGGCTTTCGTGGTAGATAATACCCCTTTCGGTCTTAGAATTAGCATAAATATTGGCTGAAATATTTTTATTTCCAGTTTAATGCAAAAACAGGAAGATGTAACAATGCGAGAAATAGAAAATTCTCTATCAGGCAACGTGTGCAGATGTACTGGCTACAGACCAATACTCAAAGCATTCAAGACCTTTGGCTCCGACGCTCCGGAACAAAATCTTGTAAATATAGAAGATCTAGGCAGATGCATCAATACCGATAAAATTTGCAACAAGAAATGTGATAATGACGACTGGTGTATTGTTACAAAGGAAGAATTACAGCGGGTTTTTAATAAAATATCCTTAAAGGACGGTAAAATTTGGTATAAAGTGGATGAACTTGAAGATGTCATTAAGATATTCGATGTAGAAGGCGATGATTCTTATATGTTGGTGTCAGGGAATACAGCCAAAGGTAAGGAGGATGTAAATTACGATTAGTAGGGGTTTTTTATTGTCTGAGTGAAAATAATATATTTTGTAATGAATATTAACACGAATAAAAGAATCACGTTACATTAGATTGCTTTACTTACAAATATTTTTTAGCATGGACCGTGATGAATTTATAATTATCGTAAAGACGGACATTACGAGTTCAATACTATATTAATATGTTAAAATTATTTATTTTATAGGAGTATATCCGATATTAGAGTATCCTAGAGTGCTAATAGACATAACAGCAGTTAAGGAGTTGAAGAAACGCGAACTTGATCAGAACCTGATTGTTGGCGCTGGCAATAGCATAACAGATTTTCTGGACATATTTAAAAATGTATCAAAAGAGGACAACTTTTCATATTTAATCAAATTAAAAGAGCATTTGCAACAAGTTGCCCACGAATCTGTAAGGAATGTAAGTTTATGTTCCTAATTTAAACCTACTTTGCAGTTTTAGACAAATTTGTTTTGACTATGCACGACTTTACAGGGATAGTTATAATTTGAAGCTAGAGAAATAATAAGTTTAATCGCATCTAACTTTATGGATTTTGTTAGACTCCTAATAAATGACAGATCAAATGCCTATAATATTATTTCCAGTTGGCTTCTTTGGCTGGTAATCTTATGATTAAACATGAGCACCGAGAGTTTCCCTCTGATTTATTTCTTCTGTTGGAATGCGTTGGAGCACAACTAACTTTGTGTGAGTATCCTTAAATGTAATCACTACTTCTATCAGCATTTTCTTGGTGTATTTCCGATAGACAGGTTGACAGCTTACTATTTTAAGTGGTTCCATAATTTAGTCTTCTTGAAATCTATAATGATCCAATAATTTTAAAAGCAAGAAAGAATTTGAAACACTTAGACTGAAAAATAATATAATATTTTTATGGCAACAGATTCAAGATCATCGGAGTCCAGGAAAAGAAATCAAATAGTTACTATGCAAGAATTTCTCGAAACAAATATGAGCAGAAAAATAATTGTCAATGTTTTGTTGCCGCCATTGAACGATGAATTTAAAATCGTCACTTTTAAGGTATTATAATTTTATGGCATAACTATAACTATCACTTTTGCATTCCAAAGAAACTGAGCTAATGTATCTTTTTTTTGCTCGATTCTAGCATATCACTTTCGCTTTGTCCACTTTCATCAATCACCTCATTTATTCTGGTTGATATAGAATACTATTGAATACCTTTGACAGCCTCCGTGGCGCAGTTGGTTAGACGCCGGCTGTGAACCGAGAGGCCGCGCGCTCGATCCCCGTAGTGAGACAAATGTTTCTGTAAACCTCAAGTATTTGTTTCGGATGTAGGTGTTTGTGAGACCGAAAAGTCTCTCGTAGCTCTTGATGCCCACGACACAAGACTTTAGTGTTGGGTCAGGACTGTGTATGTGACTGTTCGGTGTATTTATTTATCTAGGTGATCAATAATTTTTTTTAGATATTTAAAATTTACTAATATTTCAGATCATGCCTCGACGGCAATCAGCGAGTGCTATTGTCAACGCAGCATTTATGTGCCAACTAACCGAAAGCAATGTAGTTAAAACGTGCAGGATCGTGTACGGAGGCTTGTCACCGAAATTCACACGGGCCAGGAACACAGAAAATCTCCTGGTTGGAAAGGAATTATTTACCAACGATACTTTGCAGAGGGCGTTAAGGGTTCTGAAAGGAGAATTGATTATTACTGCAGAGCCTCCTAAAGCTTCAACCAAATACAGACGGCAATTGAGTTTGGCGTTGTTTTATAAGGTAGTGTTCCTGTTGTCTATACAGGGAGCGCAGGAAAATGGCGCACTTGCTCAATTGGATACAAGGGCGTAATATTAATATAATAATAAAGAAATAATATTTGGAAAATACCTATCCGTTTTGGAGTTATGACCTTATAAAATTTTAAGAATTACCTTTTCAAATAAAACCAGTTGGGATTGGTAAACCACAAGATTTTATCATATACGTATTTTTTCGTTTCGTCGTTTATTAAATAGTTAACGAAATAAACAGTGAAAATCATTTTGAACAACAACAAAACTTTCATAGACTTCGCCTTAATTTTTTTTACAGAGGTACATAGGTATCTATTTGGCGTAATACGTTAAGGGGCAGCTCGTGTGTTGTTAATTTCTCGGCATCTGTGTTATTATCAGACTACGCTATGAAAATGCATTTTAATCTAGACGCAATCACGATTTACTAAAATGTATATCAGCAAGTGCGCCGTTTGTTTGCGCACCCTGTATAACGATATCAAACAATCAAATTGTGTAAAAAATAGGCATTAAGTGCTGCTGCTACATATGTACATATACTCGTATGAGGAACTTATTCATTTAATATGACTCGCGTTTTGTCCAAAGGATGATACACATTGTTACATTTGGGCTTAATATTTTTCTCTACACCGAAATACAAGGTTAATTATTATTTACTTGTCAAATAAACGCCTTCCTTGGCACTGTCCAAAGACTGTAAAATATTTCTAACATTTTTGCGTCGATTGCTAATATAAAATTTGTGACAGAACGTCTATGTTTACATTTGTTTCTATCCTATGTACAAAATACATTATTTTAATGATCTATATGTAATTAATATTAGTTTGACAAAATATATTATTTGTTGATCTTTTTAATGATTTCAGGGTTTGCTTTCACTATGCCCTAAAGATAAAATAAGCACAATAAATCGTTCTGGTGCCATCAAGCTTCACACGACAAGACCCTTATCAACAGGAACTCAACTTTTCAACACCGATTCTAGCTTATGGCCTCTGAATCAACCGATACGGAAAATTGACGCATTGGTAATATTTTTTATTTAATTTAAATGATGTACAAATATATATACAGCTAAGCGGTCGCTTTACGTCGATCTCTTGTGAGTCATCCGTACTGTCCTGGACGAGTCACGAGTCTGCCCATTCATGCTGAGTTATGAACGACAACAGCGTGGCCCTACCACTTTTCAAAACTTACACTTTGAATACATTAAGCGTCTTACTACTCTTTATTGTAACACGTTAAGTTAACGATATGAAAAATAAGATAACAGTAAGGGTATTGGTGGAAAATTTTTGTAGTTAATGAAATTTATTATGTGCTTTCAGATTCAGTGCGCGGGCGAGGCTCGCTATACAGACGACCGACCAACTCTACCTTATGAAGTATCTGCCGCGTACGTACTCGCCACTGTGCCGAATGGAAAAATCACGCGCATAGATGCGAGCAAAGCATTGGTAAGAAAATAAAATACATAAATAGTAATCTGTTAGAAAGGTAGGCAAGTGAAATATGAGAAATTATTGTGTTTTAATCGAAATATTACTTTGAACTATACTGAATGGAAAAAATTACATAAGTAGCTATAGTAAACCTTCATGAGTTACTTAATCTGTAATTGAATAAATTGTTACATATTTGTATTTTCAACAATCTTTGTTTGTACAAAGGACAATGTCATTGAACTATCCTGCTGAATAAGAGACTAATGCATAATTCCTATTGCTAATAATGCACATTTCTTAAATAGAACTTCAAGGGAGTTCTTGCTTTCTACTCGGCAAAAGACATACCAGGACTTAATTCCTTCACGCCAGCCGAAGCTGTGTTCCACACAACCAACGAAGAAATATTCTGCAACGGCACAGTCAAGTACCACAGCCAGCCGATAGGAATAGTTGTCGCTGAAACAAACGACATAGCGCTCTCAGCAGCACAACTAGTTGAAGTCACGTACTCTGACGTCACCAAACCAGTACTGACAATCGAGGAAGCAAGAGCTGATCCTGCTAGAATTAAGTTTTATGATTCTATTAAGGCAACAAACAGAGGTGATGATGTAGTAAAAGTGATCAAAAACAATAATTCAACGTTTGGTCAGTATCATTTTATGATGGAGAATATTACATCCCTAGTCCAACCGACGGAGGAAGGAATAAAGGTGTATACAACAAGTCATTGGTTGGACGGAGTGCAATTGATGATATCTAGGGCACTAAATATTCAACAGAACAAGTAAGGTTTTCACCCCTATATGTACTCATGCAAATAAATTCAAAATATCATTCTTTATGTTGTTTTTCATTTGGTTTAAGGATTGATGTCCATACGCGGCGTTTAGGTGGCTCGTACGGGATAAAAGCAAGTCGTAACATTCAAAGTGCTATAGCATGTAGCTTAGCCGCCTATATGTTGAACAGGCCATGTCGATTTGTAGTCTCCTTGACAGATACGACCACTGCTTCTGGCAAAAGACTTCCTTGTTACAGCGAATTTGAGGTAAAAACAACATACATCTGTAAGTAGTACATGTACTACAAATTAGGAAACTTACTTATATTTTCTTCCTATAAGCGAATTCGTGTCAAATCTTCTCTTCAATTATGTCAAAGATAAAAATTAAATCCACATATTGTATGTACATATTTTAAAAAGCCAAATTCATAGTTAAAATTGAAAATTGTAGGTCCCATTTTGAATTTTATTGTTACTAATTTGATTAACTTTGTTATCTGGGCACATAACGACAGATAACTTCAAGTGCGTGTAGCGTTTAGATATTGTTTACGAGTAAGTTTTAAATTAATATTTACTCAACATCCTTTTTGGGTAATTTCTTCTTTAAGGTTGGTGTGAACAGCGTTGGAAAAATACAGTACATGAATTACGATGTATACGACGACAATGGTTACTTGATAAATGAACCATTTTCTTCATTAGTAGTCAAAGATTATAATAATTGCTATGATAAGTCTATGTGGAACTTTAGGAGTTTCGACGTCGTAACAGACACTCCTAGCAACACGTGGTTTCGTGCCCCTGGTAAGTAAATCCCTCGTAAATTATATAAGATATAGCAATAAAAAATAACATCATATATTTAGTAATAAAGTTAATTATAGAACGTGAAAAACGTAACTGAATAAAATTCAATAAAATTGAGTAAATAAAATCATCTAAAATATTATTTTTAAAGTGACATTAGTGTAGTGTAGTGACATAAGTACATTTTTTTACTTATTTTAGGAACTTTAGAAGCAGTTTCAATGATAGAACACGTCATGGAACAAATAGCATATGAAATGCAATTAGATCCTTTAGAAGTGCGATTAGCAAATATTGGCAAAGAATATTCAGGAATCAAAGAAATGATTAAAAATATCCGAAAGAATTCTAATTACGATGAACGACGTAAGGCAGTAAATAAGTTCAATGCTTGCAATCGATGGAAGAAACGCGGTCTAAAATTCTCTTTAATGAGATGGTCGCCGGTGCCAATAGGTATTATGAATGTAAACATAGCAATTTTGCATGGCGATGGATCAGTAATAATTTCCCATAGTGGTATCGATATGGGCCAGGGTATGAACACAAGAGCTGTGCAAGTATGTGCTTATCTATTTAATATATCCATAGACAAAATCGAAGTTAAAGAGAATAACACTACAGATAATCCAAATTGTTTCATAACAGCTGCTAGTATAGCATCACAGTACATCGTAACTGGAGTGAAATTAGCCTGCGAAAAATTGTTAAAAAGATTAGAACCTTTACGAGCAACATTGTCAAATCCTACTTGGGAAGAACTAATAAAGACGGCGTTTGAGAAAAATGTCGATTTGAAAGCTCATGGGTTCGTAAACCCTGATATTCATAATTACGAATATCTTGTGTTTGGAGTTGTGGTGACAGAAGTGGAGGTAGACATGCTCACAGGAGAGACTGAAGTGATAAGAGTCGATCTAGAGGAAGATGTAGGACAAAGTATAAGTCCTTTGATTGATATTGGACAAGTAAGTGATTTACTCCATGAGCCATTGGTAATGTATGCTATATTTTTGTTGCTACACGCTCATTTTAAAGTAATGGAAACATCTAATATTTAAACTCCATTCCACGACGTCTATTTTGGAAATTATTGAAAGAAAACAAAAGAAAGTAAAAATATTTATTTGTCACAAAAAACAACGTACACGCTTACTTAACATAAATTACACATACTACTGATACTACTGATAAAAAAAAAGGAATAAGGAAGGAGAATGCACGTCGCATCTTTGTGACAAGTAGGTGACCACTCAGCATGTATGTTGCACTGCGGCGCGGGCCACAACGCAACGCTGGTTTTCAGTGGTCATCTAGAGTGACCTGCGAACGCCGATCAATACTATCATTTATATAATTAATGCCTAAAACAAAACAATATTAATAAATTATTGCTTTCGTCAATTCAAATAGCTTTAGTAATTCTTGATTGTAGCTTGCAGTTTGTGAGCATCGACTTTAGGCGGTAGTTTTATTCCACATAATACCGATAAAAGTATCTATTTGCTGTGTGGTTTCGTAATAAATTGAGTGCATAATCTCCTGAATTCTCAGTCCTTGCTCCCTTTGTTCTCTTGCGCTATCCTTCAAATATGACGACATGTCTATATTAATTGTGTTGTTGCCGTTAGTTTCATCAATGAGCTTTTTATGGGAACCATGAATTCTATGGCAGGTCGAAGGTGCATTTGTAATGGGACTGGGCTACTGGACATCCGAAGAGCTAATTTACGATAAGACTACAGGAAAGTTGCTAACCAACCGTACTTGGAATTACTATGTGCCACTCGCAACGGACATCCCTCAGGATTTCAGAGTATATTTCAGAAAAAAATCCTACAGCGTGAAAGAAATCTTCGGATCCAAAGGTATTTAAAAAGAAATCTTATCGTTTCACTTTTTAGGCCCACATATAAATTCCTGATTTATTTACATTCGATTTGGCCCAACACATCGTGAAATATGCGCAACATTTAAAAAAAAATTCTGTACATAATTTTCTTAGTAACACTACATCGTACTTATTATAGTGTATCACTGTACATTAGTAATTTCGTGATTCCAGGAGTGGGTGAGCCTCCGATATGTTTAGCAGTATGTGTAACGTTTGCCATAAGAGAAGCAATTGCGTCAGCCCGCCTTCATTCCGGGATACCAACCACGCAGTGGTTCTCTATAAGTAAGTACCTAAAAATTCTGTTTTTAAAAGATTTGATAAACTTTATGGCGCAGTAAGTTAGACGCCGACTGTGAAATATGACAAAGAAATTAATTCGATTCCTATACTGAGACAAATTTTTGTAACGTCACAAGTATTCGTTGCAAATCTGGGTGTTAGAGAGATCCATCCATCCATCAGCCAAAGGAAGTCCACTGCTGAACATAGGCCTCTCCCAATGATTTCCACAGTGACCTGTTAGAGAGATCGAAAAGAAATATTTGTAGTTCATGGAAATCGTCATAGCCTTCAAGTATATTTTTATTGTGGACTGATCTAAATACTGCTGGTCATTTACTTGGTGTCTTCAACTCATCTACCAAAATATATATTACGAAAATATTTTTCCTGTACTTTTAGGACAACCTCAGATTTCGCCTGAGCCGGAGCAAAAATTGCGACACAACACACACAACCCACACGGTCACCAAATTCCATTAATATTTAACGTGTTCTATTTCAGAGGGGCCTTTCACCGTCGAGAAGATTGCTCTGGCAGCCGAGACCAAGATAGAAGATTTTAAATTTTAAAATAATAATTATTAAATCAGTTCCTTGTGTACCAGGGTAAAGTTGACTTCGTTTGAGTATCCTTGGATTGTAGCAGCCTGTTTCAGAAATTAAATATCTCAAATTAGTATTTTAGGATTCTTCGTGAAACACAAGTTTTGGGTTATAATTAAAATAAACACCTTTTTTATAATTACGGTAACGGCTTCAAAATTGCTATCTGTGTAAAAATAAATGAATAAAATAAATAAATAAATTGCAAATAAATGATAACGATTCTAATATGCTATTTTTTTTTGTTAAGTTTTTTTTAAACATTTCTTTTTTCTTATTTAAGTATGTTTCAATCTCAAAGTTAGTAGGTTTCTGAGCTATTATGTTTCACTTTTGTATCAGGCAATATACTAAAACATTTGTATGTCTAATAAAACTTTTATATTAAGATTGTTACTAAACGATTTTATGGAGCTATGTTCTGCTCTACAAAATAGGCGAAACACAATTCTTATTTTATCTTTCGGTTTATTTTATTTTGTTTTTATTTAGTATCATTATGCGGCGAATAAGTATACGAGTTGATCGTGGTTTTAGTGGTGGTATTATTTGTCTAAAACCAAAATAAAATATGAATTCAACAAGAGTAGAAGCTAACTATTGTGAAATATCGATTAAAATGACAATAAATTCGTTAATATTGATTACTTTAGTTTAAAATGTAGTATAGTTAAAACTAATAAAACTGTAATTTGGTTAAGAGCCTGACTTGAATTGCTAAGATTGCAAACTTAGTCGACAGTATTGTCAACAACTTATTTGTCTTTCGATATAAATTATGATTAATTGACAATCAATGCAGTTTCAATTAAGTTGCTATGACTAGATAATATAATATAATAAAATTTACGACGAAGTGCTTAAGATAATTAAATGCCTGTATAATAATTATATTATAATATTAAAAGTAGTGAATTGGTTTTTATTATTTTTTATAATACTTTGTAAGCCTTTTCTATTTTACTCAAACTAAATAGTAAAATAGCTGGCATATGAGCTATTATTTGTGAACCACGGCATCATGCGGTCATTTTCTAAGCAAGCAATCAATTTGATGTCAGTTTTTCAGAAACGTTTCCGTGAGTTGCTCTCACTTAAATATCTGGAGACTGAAAAAAACATCAAAGTTACCCATCAACGAAACCACACCCGTCTTTCATACCTATGACATACACACACACATACACACGCACAAAATGGCCTTGGATCTCATTATTACAATAAGTTTAAGTGTTATTAATTATTCTTTGTTTTTTATTTGTATGTGTCAACTCTTTTTTATTTTAATTTTCAATTTATTTGTTTTTATAGTTGTAACTCTACGGTAATATATTGTACTTACACCATCGTAATCTCCTATTTTGGATAGCCACGTGACAGGCATAGCCTAGTATGGGCATCACAATTGTTCCTATTTTATAACTAAGAAAGTATAATAAAGATATATTTATATTTTATTATTTTATATCAGGTTACCTGCCTAGAATCGCAATGGTAGGGTCATTCCCTATCACATTTCGAACGAAAGAGTGTTACTGGATACCGATGTTAGGTCTCTTATTTGTAAGAGAACGCCTGGGTAGGTACCACTTCAATCTCAATATTGTCTCTCGCCAAACAACAGCATAAATGCAGGGTTACAAAGACATTGTAGCTATAGTAACTAATGGACATAATAAGACTTAGCATCTTACGTGTCAGGATGGCGAGCGCAAAGGTATGCCAAGTACTAATATGAAATTCATAGTGTTGTTTGGTTTTGCTACTGTCCATGAGCGGCCGTATCACTTACCATCAGGCGAGTGGCATGTTCGTCTCGCCACTCACCGCAATAAAAAGAAGAAAACAACCTTAATAAACTATTGGTGGCATTAGTGGACAGAGTTCATATATCTATGTAATATGGCAATAATATCTCAACAAAACTAGTAGTACCCATAACCGTATAATAACTTACTTTTTTATATTTCCATATTTGCGCTCCGCGATGCATACGATTTAATTAAACCATGACGGCGCAGCGCCTGTTAAACCGATCCGCGCAAGCTCTCGCTTGAAACTCTGTTGTTCACTACAATCACAGATTGTATTCTTCGCGTACAGTTTTAACTGAAAAATATGATTTGTGTTTGATATCGTTAGCTGGAGAGAGTTCTTCACTTCGGATCATACTGCATTTATCATTTAGTAAATTTTGCATTGAAGGTCTAAGCAAGGGCTTAGAACTCATATACTCTATCATAGGATAGTGTTGGTAAAAATGATGGCAGTGAAACGTGAGGCCGTGGGTTTTAGTCCAGAGCGAAAAAATTTTTTTTGTAGCCCACAAATATTTTTTCTGGACTTTGTGTCTTTTTATAAGGCGTAAAATTTTTTCATAATTTGTGACAACTACGACATAATTGTATATCAATACGGAGACAGGACGAGCAATAAATCTACTTACTGAGAATTTTTTTCTAGACATCTATACTGAATAAAATATGCATTCAAAAAATGCAACTCAATACGTTTTTTAAGATAATAGAAAAGCTACATCTATCTCCTTATAGCATTACCGACCCCTCTATACACGTGGCGCTACAATCCCTTTCTTCCCTCAGGCCCCTCCCTCTTGAAGATCAAGTGACATTATGCACTAGCTCATGAAGCTCCGGTTTGTTTGCGCTGCTAAGGGTTCATTAGGTAATGTGACGGCCTCAGTTCATTAATATAATTACCTTTTGTCATACTACCCTCAGGGTTATCTTTCAAGTTATGGTTGGTTATTTTTGCTTATGATAGAGCTGTGGTTGTTTTGAATTTACTTTAAGAAATATCATAGCAATGTCGACGTTTTAGTAATTGCTTTGTATATAATTTTAGGCGCATTACATATACTTACAAAAAATTATGAGAAGTAATGAAAAATTGTTTAGTTTGTAGAGATCTGGATTCCAAATAAAAAAAAAACAAGAAAAATATTATTAATTCGATTGCCTGGTCCATTGACCATGGATGTTGGCGCCTTAAATATGTTTTATAAATATGTTATTCCGTTTTTAAAGTGAATAAATACAGTTATAAAGTAAAACAATACTTTGTCATTAGACATCGGTGCCCCACTTACTGTTACTTCAACTTCCTAAACTTAGTTTTACTTTAATATATTTATATTTTATTATTCTATGGTATGTAAAGTCCGCCAACCCACACTAGGCCAGCGGAGGACTATATGGTCCAACTCCTCTCAATCTTACTCCAGATTGAAGAGGAAGCTCGTGCCCTGCAGTGGGTCGTATATGGGCTGATACAATACAGTAGGTACATATTCAAAGATTCGACCTTGTAAATGGTAAGCGAATAAAAACATTTTACTTCAATATAAAAAAGCGCCTATTTCATTAAACTGAATACTTAAAGTTTCAACTTGTAAAAATACTCATTTATACAAAGATGAATTGCTAAATTGTTCTAGTATTTGGAGAGCCGTATCTATATTCGGGATAATTTAAAAGCTAGAATATAAATTGGAAATTCGATTCCAGTAACCGATATAGGACTTGTACCAAAACAAATTCGTCGGTTCTAACAAACGACACATCCATTTTGTATTCATAGAGTATACATTTTTTTCGGTAAAAATAGTCGTGAAGCTGACTAGGCTTTCTAAAATAACTAGATTTAGTTGTTCTATCTATATATATTTTTGTATAGTATCAGCCCATGTACGTCTCACTGCAGGGCACGGGGCTCCTCTACAATCGAGAGTACGATGGAGATTGGTTAGGCCATATAATCAACCACGCTGGCCTAGTGCAAGTTGGCCTATCTATATTATACCACGTTAATTCAATGTTAAGAATAGAACAGTAAAAAAACATTGTAACACTAAAAGCAAATAAATATTAAAGCCAGACACTTAAGAAAAATATAATTAATGTAACAAAATAAGTGCAAGGAGCTGTGTAAAAGACTTAAATGTCGGAAAGAATTGTTTATTAAGTAGGTAAATTATTCACTACAAGTTAAGTGGCAGATACTATGAATAAATACACCCAACAGTCACATACATAGTCCTGAACCCACACAGCAATACTGTTTCTTATGTCGTGGGTATCAGAAACTACGAGAGACATTTCGATTACACAAACATCTGGACCCGAAACAAATACCTGTGGTACACACAAAATATATTTGTCTCGGTGCGGAGTTTGAAACCGCAGCCGCACGTTTCACAGCTGGCGCGGCGTCCAACCAACTGCGCCAGGGAGGCTTAGTCAATATGTTTGTATCAGTTTGTAACACAGCACTCCTGTATAACCCCTGGCTCTAATGAGAGGGCTTTATGTTTCAGTATTAATAGGGTTATAAAATAAAAAAATAAATAAAATTTATATATAGTTATAATTCATATTTACAAAAATCACAGAATACAAATTCAAAATGAGGCAAGGGTACAAATTTGAAACACAATTACGGCAGTACTCGATAATGGGACATCGAGGTAAAGTTGTTGATTTTGAACACAATCGATTTTCCCATGAGTATTAAAATTTGAAATATAACGCGTTTTTGGTCGGTTTAGTGATGTCCGTAGTATCCGAGACCGCCGTATCCGCCGAGTCCGTGACCGTATCCGCCATATCCGCCGTACGCGACCTGGTTAGCGTAGCTGACGGCGGGGGCGCTGTAGTAGCCGCCATATCCACCATGGCCTAAAAACACAAGACGTTATGGTCTATTTGCTAGCCTTGGTAGAGGTTGTAAGCCTTTTAGTGACTAGACATTATTTTTTATTTTCTTATCGAATCAATTATAGGTAAAAAATACGATCGTGGATTTAGCATTGTATTTTTTGTGGTAATAGACTACTTCCGTAATACGTGACAACTATTCCATATTAGCAAATGACGTGGCACGAGTGGTTGTGAATTTGATCCCCTAACACAAATAATCAACAAGCATTTATTTCGAGTTTGGTTATTGTAGGACCTGTAATGTCCCATTTTTGTTAACAGCGCCAAAGATATGAATATCACTGTATTTGTGGATGGTGCAAAAATATATGTTGGTACGGGGATTGAATCAGAAACGTCTTGTTTCTCAGTTGGCATCTTGCCTACTAAGCCAAGGAAGTTACGAGACATTATTGTGGGATCTCGCCTACTAAGCTACGGAAAGTACCAAACATTATTGTAACGTCTACAAAAAATATACATATTTCATATGCATTTGTTTCATTACTGTTAAACTATTCAAAAACTAGTCACAAAAATAACTATATCAAAATTGAATTTATGTTTCCAAATATAAGCTTTGAAAAGTCCGTCGAAACATCACTCACCGAGTCCATATCCGCCGAGGCCGGAATATCCGCTGAGGCCGTTGTATCCGCCATATCCGCCGTATCCGACGCCGCCGTGAGCTGTTGTGTACGCGACCTTGCTCACGGCCACCGGCGCGTCTAAACAAAAACATTTTATTTAGAGAGGTTCCGTTTCAAAGCTATTCATTGTTTATTGGGAATATTGGATTTTTTTATGTGTTTACAAGTATATAAGTGACGTATTCATATTGATGCATAGTGTCAATGACTAGATATTATTTTAGGAGACACAATGAAAAATGAGAATCGTTTGTCCAACATTGGAGACAATCTAAGCTAAAAACCAATATTAATAACGATTTTACATATTTAGTATTTATATGTTTCCCCCCAGATATATTTTCATTAATTTGCAAATTAAAATGTACTTTCATAAATCTCAAAGCATTAGACATCAACGAAATCACAAAAAATATTTTCCCTAAATCACTTTGACTCACTAAAATCACAATACGGGCCTTTATTTTGTTGAATAAACGAAAGACAATGTCTGTGGACAGTTTTTGCCCAGAGTCGTAGAACCGTGGCAAATTGCTAATCGAAATTGTAAAGGCCACATTTGGAAGTACATATTATTTGTTTATTTTATATGTAATTTGAATATAATGATCTTGTTTGTTAGATGCAGTCTGAGACAACCTCTATTAATCATCGGAAGGATGACATGATTGCGAATATTATGTATAACAGGTGTTAATATGTCATTCGTCAAGTAAAGAGAAAGGTGAACAAATCATAAGATTAAAATCAATTAAAATATTACAACATAACATACTGTTTTGAAAACAAAATTTTGTTTATGCTCGGGGCTTTTTAAAACTAATTAGAGTCACTAATTTTCAAAATTAACAGAATATTTAATATAGGTCTCTTTCTCTCTCTCTTCAGCCACAAATCCATAGCCATGCAAAGGTCACTTCCAACGATTTTCAAATGTAATTTGACAATCTCAAACCAAATCAACCAACAATTAAAGTAATTGCAAAAACGATCCGATATTTAGTTCTTTCTATTAACCT
Source organism: Theretra japonica (assembly GCA_033459515.1). Taxonomy (NCBI): domain Eukaryota; kingdom Metazoa; phylum Arthropoda; class Insecta; order Lepidoptera; family Sphingidae; genus Theretra; species Theretra japonica. The sequence continues at coordinate 554,285 of CM065944.1, forward strand.
ATAGGTCGAAAACTTCACAAGAAATTGATATACCACAAGATAGTAAAAAGATTGAGTTATGTGCCAAGGATGTTGTTCCCACGGCATGCTATTGAACTTTGCTATTGTCTTTATGTACTTAGATTTTATCACCCGATGTGTGTGAGTTCCTTGTAAAATAACTGGGTAACTGAATATCTTTTAACATTTTTACGAGGTACAACCAATAATGCCAAAGACTGAGCGAAATGGAAAAAACTGAGTAAAAATGGTTTAATAAGTAAAAGGATATTCAGATTGAGAGAAGTAGAATTATGTATTTTTTTATAGCTTTTTACAATCGCTCATAAGTTTATAATATAGTCAATTCAACTATTGATATCTGATGCGTGGACATTTCTTCTAAACAAAAACGTATAATCTAGTCAATATCTGGTAATTATGACGCCCCACGCGAGATATTCATCTCTTAACAACAAATGCGATATCTAGACGGTGTCACTACTACCAAGTGCGTAGAGTTCACTTTGCCGTACCAGTATGAAAATATAACAATCAGTGCTCATACAAAAATATAAGTAAGTAAAATACAACTACCACTGTTCTGATTAAATGCAAACACGAGCGGAAATAAAATAAATCTAAACAAACGTAGATAACTATGTAGCCACAGTATTATTGAGCTGGAGACCAAAATGAACAACAATTTAGCTTCAATTCCAGACACGATAGCTTCGTCCACAATGGCTTAAATGCGTCTATTGAATGAATACCGCCACTACAAAACCGGCATTCATTTTGGGCCTTATCGCAAAGGATTTAGGTGCAAAATCGATCAGGTTATCCGGAATATAGGTTACTGCACAAAGGTGGAAGATAATGAGCGTTAGAAACGGTGTGATGTTAAGTACTACAGTACGTCACGTGGGGTCAGTTCTGTTAAAATTAACTTTAAAGGGCAAATAATGCATTAGTAGCTAGATTATTAATCCATTAAATAAATGTTTGCGACAGATTTCATCTAAGTTTCAAAGCGATTACTCTTACGAAACAGAAATCAATTTAAGAAGATTGTATTTACTAAACTTGCAGTAATTTTATATACACATATAATACAAACAAGTAAACAGTTTCAATATAGCGTACATTTCGCAATGGGAGGCATTTAATATGATTTTTTTTAAAGCAAAAAAAAACACAAACTGGTACTAGAACCTAGGACTTCGTGTTTTACAGCCCATACATACTGAATCTATACCAATAAAATAGCCGCTATAGATACTAAATAAATAAACCAATGAACCTTGATTTGTAAGCGCCACAGCACTTGGCCTACTACTCGTTCACAACACTTGGAAGAGAAGAGACCACTTTATTTTATTCTGGTATTAATCTCTTAGAACGATTCGCCCTGCTCCCGTTGCATTTAACTGCAATTTTATTGCAGCTCTAACAGTAGTTTATCGCAACTTTTATTTGTTCATAGGAGGACCTTTAAAATTTATAAGACAGTCTCTCCTGGGAATTGTTGGACCTGATTTTTATTGGCTCATTCGATTTGCATCGCCGTTTTAGTTCTTCATTGGATCATGATCGAGCACCCGATTGTAAATTGAATTCGTGTTGAGTATTTACAGTTAGCATTATAGAATTTATTTGTGGTGTAAAAACGAAATGGATTATTAAAGCATGATACTCGTATTCTATATTTTGAAACTGGAATGCAGTAAATTTTTAAATTTATTTTGTATGTGCATTGATAGATTTAGATTTCAATTTACAAATCTATTACTTACACATATATTTTAACAATTACAATGGGTATTTTTGTTTCCATAACACCCCAGCAATTATAGGACGTCTTCTCAATATTTTTTTTAAAAACAACTGCATTAAAAAGGAAGATTTTTAAAACACTGGTCAGTGGCAGTAAAGTGGCAAAACATTCCCACCTTTACAGGCTTTATCTTCGGTTTAATTCACCGTTTTCCTTCCGAAAGCGGCGATCCATCTTCCTAAATGCCACCGAGTTCTAAGGGGAGTGATATTTTTTCAAAGGAGCCTACCAACTTCTGATAATGTTAAATGTTCTGAGAATTTATTTTGGAATATAAACGTTGGGATTTTTTTGGAGATTGCAAAATGGAGGTGGAAAGGCAATTTATTTCCTGTTTAGATTACGTGTTCTTTTTTATTAAGGGCCCATCAACAAGGAATAGTATAAGTAGAGACACGAAACAAAAAAAAAAATGATAATATTAAAAATCCATTCGCTGCTTGAATTGCTTTTGTAAATAAAAAGATCTTCATATAGCATCAAATTAAACAGTTCGAAACAAAACATAGATTATTTAAAAATATAGACAAGATATACAGGCCTATAATATCATTTTTTTGTCAATAAATGTTCTATTGCAATGAATATTTTTAAAATTGCAGAAAAAAAATGAATTGAAAAGTAAAAGGTCCAAAGGCACAAAATAATGTATGATTGGCACTCTCGTCACGTTCGCGATATTCTGAAAGCTCTCGCTCAATTTAAAGTTGGAGTCGAGTGGAAAACTTGAGTGTTTCCGCAGAGTGTTCCGAGCACGTTTAATTGCTTGAAAAATGTCACAAATTAGGAATAATTCATAAGATACACACATTTAGGAGTTGTTTCGGTTTATTTTTAGACTTTTTTGGTATGTTTGAAAGTTTTTAATGTAATTTAGACTCTGTTTTCTGTAATTTGATTTAGTATAAATATTGATTTTATTTATTGGTTATTTTCTTAAGTGAAGTTTAAGAAGTGCGTGGTGGCCTGTTAGTAAACGGACCAGACGCGGCTGCCTACATGTTCACGGTGGTCGCGGGTTCAAATCCCAGGGCACACCTCTGACTTTTCGGAGTCATGTGTGTATTGATAATCAATCACCACGCACTATACCGGTGAAGGAAAACATCGTGAGGAAACCTGCATACCATAGCGATTTGTATAAATTTCTATGGTATGTAAAAGTCCGCCAACCCGCATTAGGCCAGCGTGGTGGACTATATGGCCTAACCACTCTCAATCGTACTCGCGATTGTAGAGGAGGCCCGTGCCCTGCAGTGGGTCGTATATGGGCTGATACAATACAAATATATATATATATATTTTCTTAGCACTATCAAACTTATACTGAATCTGAAGTGAATTGCAGTAGATAAAGAATTATGACAATAGAAGATTACCTCTCAGCGATCGCTGAGAAGGGAACGCTACGCAATCATTCTGGTCTGCTCAACTACTTTTTGGCGACGTACTTTACCAATCCAATCCTTTTGAAATTACATTTCACTAAAGTCAAATATTATTTTCATACAAAATTAAATATAATAGCAATACTCACAGCCACCATATCCCAACCCGCTGTATCCGCCATATCCCAATCCGGCGTCGTATCCCAGGCCATGACCGGCGTATCCCAATCCACCGTATCCCAGGGTGGACAGGCCTCGCTTCTCAGTCTTCTTCTCTTCGTCAGCATATACGGCGCTGATGGCCAAGACGGCTACGATCTGTTGAAAGTATATTATTAAATACCACATATGTACCTCAGAGATGACTTATATGTAGAATGCATACCAAGCTGACTTAGGACCGGTTAGTAGACTTGTGGCTTGAGTTTTGTTTTTTAAACAGGCCACTATAACTCCAGGAAAACTTTAAAAAAAGTATATATCTTAATATATGTTTCTTTACAACCTAATTTTTCAAGTGATATTAGAAAGTCAGAAATGTATGCTTTGGAATCAAACCTGCTTCCACCGTTTCAGTAGTCTGTTCATCCCTCTACTGAGCTATCGTTAGCTACATTATTAATTTATCAATTTTAATTGACATGCGACGGTGAATTTTCGATAAAATTTTCGGATACAGTTTAATTTTAATGGACCCGTTAATGAATATTCAGATTACATGTGCGTGTTTGTACTTAAGTATTAAAATTCATATCATATTTAGCCAATTAAATGCTAATTTGCGTTAATGTGTTAAAATGTTTTAATTACTGCGACATTGGTTTATTACCGACTGGCGCAGTTGCTAAGCAGTTATTATGTCTTCTACACTGGTTTCAGGTTTGATCCTGTCACTGATTAATTAATATAAAATATGTTTAGATATGGACCCACCACATCAGAGGAATAATAATGTACGGCAAACTTTATAAAAAACCAACTAAATCATAATTAAAAATATAATCGAAAAATCTGCTGAATCAAATCTAAGGAAACAAAAGAACCACCACAGGAAAAATAAAATTATCGAAAAAGTATAACCGAATGCAATCAACTGCATCCCACAGGACCTCCTTTAATGAAACGAAAAACAGTAATATGTGTTTAGTTCATTAGTTGGTATGTCGCTCCCGGGACGGAGTAATGTTGCCTCGTGCCAATAACAGAAGAAAGGAACTTTACTCTTGATTATGGATCAAATTAAGCTGGTCAAATTGCTATTCGATAAAAGTGTTCTTTTGTGACCGAGAAAAGAAGGTAAGAGTTTAGTAAGCGAAAATGGTTCTCAGTTTCTTTGGGTTTAATCAAGAAATTGAATGAATTTTCACAAATACGAGTACTTATCAGTTTATTTTAAAGGTCACAACAGCATCCAAAGAACTCAGATCTACGTCATCATCGTCACCTATGACAAAATGTGCCCTAAGGAAGAAAGTCTACCCTAAAAATTTCTCGAAAGGATATTGGAGACAGTATCCAAAGAGTTAATGCAACCTTTTTCAAACCTTCTGTCCTTTATGAACAGAAGCCCAATACTATTCCTTTCTTTACGAGATCTCCACTAGGGTACTGTTCTGCTTCTAGGCTCTTTAGCCATCACTATCCAATTCTGAATCACCCCCATATAACAAGGCTTGCAATACCCAATCATCAGTCCGTATCCACCTACTTCAATGGCGTCACTAATGGGGGGCAGTTAAGTGTTGCTACAGAATTGCGTCGCCTCGTAGACAATGCGTGGAACAATGGCTGGCTCCAATTAATACTTCCTATTACGCTTTTACAGGCTGTGGGGTAATTTATTTATTTATTGTTTACGTAGTTCTTCAAGTGTAGAATTGAATTTTCTTTGGCTGGCGGTCAACGCCCTAAATAGATTATATGGGCTTAATTAAGAGAGTAGGAAAAAGATTGTGGGTTCATTAGAGTCTTTCTGAAGAAACTTAATTACTAAATTATAATTGATCAATGCTATCTGTATATGCGACCTGTCAGAACTCTTAACTTATCATGGAATTTGTATCCTTCTGATTTTTAAAGTGTGAAAATGGGCTATTGTAGAAAAAAAAATGAAAATTACATAAAAGGTGTTTGAAGTTCTTATTACAATAGTTCTTGCATAAGCGTTAATCGTTCTGGTAAATATTTAATACATGCATAAAATAAATGAAATATATTAGTAAATTTTGTAATTTTCACGCTAAGTGCCCACGCCCAGTAATAAGTGTATAAATAATCATAGAAAAAATATAATTGGCCTACATTGTACAGCGTGAAACATATACGAGTATCTTTCAGAAAAAGTCGAAACAGCATTAAGAAATAAATTAAAACCGAACTTTGATGGTAATAATTTTTATGTAAATACAAATGATTGACCTTGTCGAAGAAACTGCCCAGCGTAACTTATGTGCCAATAACGTTTTGTTATGGACTCAAAAATTAGACTATTATGAATTTAAAAACGTTTTTAATTAGAAAATGAAATAATGGATGTTATAATTACACGATATCTTACAGATTTCTTTGTGTTGATGTTTATTGCCGTTTTTATATCGTGTTAATGAAATAATAATTGTACTGAGTTAAGAGTATTATGTTTTGTTTATAGTTTTAATGTTCTATAAATTCCATAGTGATTTTTAATTAACGTAGTCTGTATGTTATAATTAAATACACGTTGTCATCTTCGGAGAGTTGTTAGTATACTTCTAGTAGTTACCACTCGTATAATACTTTAAGAATTAAACATTTTTATGAATGGCAACATGGCAATGACAATCGCAACATTAATATATTTTGTAAATTTAACAAAAAATATTTAGAAAATACGTTGTCTATTATGTGACATTTTAAAGTAATATTAAGTAAAATTCAATTGTTTAAAAAACACTAAGCTATCATACCACCGGACATAACCAGTGTCGTGGGAGAACCGCAATGAATGCAAATATGATATAATGTTACACAGCTCATTTCCCTTTTATTAAAATTTAATACCACTATTGTGATAAAAAACGGAAGTTGATTATTAAAATATAACAATGGTGTCAACTGCGTTAAATAATTTTTCATATAAGGAAATGTAAATCTAAATTACCCATCTATTTAATTTTTGTTTCATTTGAAATTGCGATTTTAATTTAATTAAAAAACGCAACAAAATTACTTGCGCATGTTCCATCACTTTAGAGCATGGTGATTGGACGTAAATGGTAAAAATAAATTAGTCGAAATTATTTGCTTTAATTTACAAAACCTACACTAGTACAAAAATATTATCTACTCGTATAACCGTAAAGTCGAAAGGTTAATATTTTTGAAACAACCGCCTAGGCCGTGCACCAATTACATATTCAGCGATATGTTCATTGACTCATGGCCTATATACGCCCTATGATTTTCCGCAAGCGGTTCGGATTCTGCAATTTCCTGCCTACTGAGATAATTGTGGTCGCGTATGATTGGACCCTAAAGGCTATAAGTGCCCCGTACCAGATAATGGAGTAATAATTGTCTACAAAATATGAATAAGTGGACTACATTATCTTTGGTATAAATTAGAATTAAACACTCCCAAAGTGTACAAATACGGCCTGTAAAGACATGCGACATGTGACAGTTGTGATTGCTATATATTGCAAATGAAATTGCTATTAAGAAAATATAAATTACTTAAGGGGACAACTTCATGCGAATTTTCTGATATTAAAATGTTTGTAACGTTTAAAAGCCTTGAAGACATGGTTTAGTTTTTGTAATTTTATTAAAGATTTTAAGGTGTACCGGTAAGATGGCTCCAAGCCAAAGTATACGCTGTTTATGTGATATTAGCAAAGTGTATATTTGTACACAAATAACACGACATTGCAATACAAATAGAATGTTTTAGCGATAGCTTAGAACATGAGTGTAATACAATTTTATAGCAAACATTTCTTTAAATGAACGTACCTACAACGTAACACTTCAATATGAAAATTATTAGAGAAAATCCAACAGTGAGAATAATAACAGAAACTTGCATTACGAATTGTTTTGCTACTTGTATCAAATTAAATTCACATTTTTTTCACTTTAGGTAACCGTCAAATGCTATTATTGTTTTTGAAAATCTAAATTAGAAACAAAAGATGCATTTTGAAAGGTAAAAGTCGATTTGAATATCCGAAAGCGAAATAATGGAACACGTTTTTTGAAAAAGTTCTCATAACAACAAAAAGATGTCGGAAACGGCGGGAATTAGGCAAATTAGCTGAACATGTACTTGTCACTGTGAATAGTGAAATTGAAGCGACCTTAATTTCAAACTTTAAATTTAATTTTCAGACTGCTTGATTAAGATTAATGCTCTTTGCTTTGGATAGAAATATTGTAATATTTTGATTGGTATTTTGGTGTAGCATAATGGAACATATTTTAAACCTTAGGATAAAAATAAAATTGACATTACTTCAGTTGGAACATCAATGAAAAAACTTGGATTCTTTATTTTGAATTGATTTCTTTACGTCGTTGGCGTAGTTCAACTGGTTTTAACACATGGACAAAATTATCGAATGTTGATACAATTTTATTATAGACAAAATACAATCAAACAACTGTGAAAATAAAATACTTTTCACAAATTCATATCAGGACTATAAACCGATGTTTTACGACAAACGTTTGTCTGTTCAAGTACTGTACTTTTTACTGAATCATATGTTTAAGCAATATTATATTAAACACTATAGATATGTATTTAGTCTTTTCGATAATTGGATATCTTGCATTATTTTTTTATGATATTACAATATTGGTATGTAGAGCCAATGATAGAGCCATACTTTATCATTGGAAAATCTATTTCCACATATAAGTACATATTATTTCCGAACAATATGGCTTAACATTGCTATGTGATAACGACCAGAACTAAACTTAATATGAGGCACTGAATCATGTTGTTCAAATAAATGACAAATTGATGAGTGATTGCTGTTGAGAAAAATTGACGACTGCCTATTTTGTGTAGAAGAAAAATAATATAGATTTATTGAGCTTTGATTGGTCATTATTGGCACGAAAAATATATTTCTTTTTTATTTAAATTTGAGATTATATACTGCATTTGAACAATGGTGATTGTGATTTTCACATATTTATATTTTATGATAAACTTTTACAAATAACTAGAATATTTTAATTGATATTTTAAATGAATATAAAGCATTTAGAAAATATATATCACGTTTGTTACTACCTTAATATTATACCGCGAAAATTATTATAATATTTTAATACGTTTATTACCAACGATTTTATTTTATTAATATATAAAAATATAGAAAATAACAGTAATTTACATGTCAAAGCTAGACACAAAGCCTCATTTTTTTTGAACGAATCAAAATGTTGCTATTTTTTAATTTATAACATGTAAATAAACAAAAAAAATATTTACTGGAAATTTTAATCACTTATTTGTATGCCCTTTAGCATCAGATATACTTTAATTTTAATTTGAAATTATATTCGCGGTATCACAACATAACCTACACGGTATCCCAAAGGATAGTCAAAGCAACTTACCAAGAATTTCATGATGTCTGTCAGTGGTAACTTGCGACGGTGACTGATGCGGTGGTAGCGTGGTATGGGCTTATATAGTGGTCGCGAATGGTGGACGGCAGCGGCAACGCTTTTTGCACCGTCAAGGATATTCGTCGGGGATGATGTGGGGAAGTAAGTGTTACCTTGTATATTTGTAATAGTATAGTTGTAATGTGCTGATTTAGGAATTTTTATTGTTGTTTTTTATTATGGGTTGGTTGGTATATGTATTAAAATTAAGGTCTTTAATAATAGACATGTTACACGTATATATTTTTTTATTTTGTTTTTGTAAATTTTTTATTGCTTTTTTTAAATAATATTGTATTGTAAGTATTTATTAACTTGTAAAATATTTGTACCGTGTAATGTTAGTTTTAGATTTAATTGTATATGAGTAGAGATTTCTTTTTTATTGGGATATTAATAAAGAATACACATGTATAGTTATTGTGCTGTTGCATTTTGAGACACAGAGTTGGCTATACGCATACGTAACGAGAGGCCGTGGGTTCGATCCCTGCGCTGATATTATTGTTTGTGTGATCCCAAACTATTGGTTCGGGTTTAGATGTTCGTGGGACTGATAAGTCTCTCATGGTTTCTGGTTCTTACGACATAAGACTTGTATCTTACAGTGAGGTCAAAAGTATGTTTACTACTATTGGGTGTAAAATAAAATAAATAAACTTTTTGCTTCTACAAGATAGAATATCATAATTTGCAATATATATGAATAAAGAACTTATATGAAAAATCGTATAAATTTTAATAGATATTTAATTATTCTATACAATTATATCTACATTATTTTTTGTGTTGTAGAGTGCGCGTTGTATAAGGAAAGTTAGCAAAATTATTATGATTACAAAGATATGAGAATTTCGGCGAAAAATCAGGAGCAAGTAGAGAGGACGTGAGTTCGATCCCTAGTTTCTTTTGTTCTTTGTATTTTATTATAATGAGGTTAGACCTATCGCTGTAGTGATTAAGTGGGGTGGATGGCCAGCAAAGAGCAGCTCGCCCTTTGCCGATTTTGTGTGGTTTTTAGGATCACCTTCTGGAGGGGCAGAACTACGACATAGCAATGCTTTCGTCCCTCCCTCGTCGGGCCCCCTGGGTAGTTTTAAGAATAATCCCCAGTATCAGATTATTTTATGGTTCACAAATATTTAGTATCAATGTGTAATGTTTAATACGATGGATCAGGCCTGTGATGAGCTTCTTTCTGAGGACTTCTTTTGGCTAAAGAGAAGAAAAATAATGTTTAAATTCTAATAATAATCGGATAATTCAAAATGTTTTGATTCTACATCGCTCTCCATCAACATTTTGATTAGTATTGGATTAAAATATGCTAGGTGCAATGTTAGCCATATTCAGATCTCCTATTACTTTCTGCCAGATACCTTTATACCAATTGCATTGTGCTTATTTTTTAAGTAATTTATTTTCCGGGGGAAACTAATTTAAATAAATCTTTTTGATAATGAAGAGTTTTTGATGATGAAGTAGGTATACGAACATGTCTCATCCGGAAAAAGTGCAACTTAACATACAATAAAATTGGTGCCACCTCTTTCTTTAAAAAAAAAGTGAAATATTTTTGAAAAAAACTTAACTCACGAAACAAAACTCTGGGTTGACCGTGGGATCAAAAATTTGAATCTCATTAAAATTGTAATATAAATTTTAAAAAATCCTTTGACTGCAAATACATTATATATGGGTGAACTGTATACGTATGTGTCGACAGGATGCTAGTATATATAAAGCCTCAAAGAGTAATTCAAATCGTATTATTGTGATAATGAAACAAAAAAAGTGTGCCGTCGCGGAATGCATGTGGAACATCAACATTATTTTGTATAAATAATAGGAATGCATTAAAAATCATATTTGTAAATGGACACTCAATTATTTAAATCAGTGATTTCTATCACTATTTCAAATTAGTTTACTTATAGTTTAGCGACGCCATGCCTTGTCAGTCGGTCTGACTCGCCACTTTAGGTATTTCATATTCATAAATTGCTATAGACAATAGGTCGGACGACCCGGTAAAGGCCACGGGACGTCGCTGGATGCATGCTGCCTCCAACAGGTCACTGTGGAAATCATTGGGAGAGGCCTATGTTCAGCAGTGAAATAGGAATACAAAAGTATACATACTGGTGATATCGCTTAAAACAATAAGGGAATTCCGCCCACACACCCAACTGCTACTCCTGGTACTGCAACTCCTGTAAGCCTCGATAGACAGCACGCATTTTAACGACACCGAGCATTGTAGCTCAGTGATTCTCTGGGAATGTCTTCAATTCGCAACAGGAAAATTAAAATTGTATTGTATTGTATTGTATCAGCCCATATACGACCCACTGCAGAGCACGGGCCTCCTCTACAATCGAGAGTACGATTGAGAGTGGTTAGGCCATATAGTCCACCACGCTGGCCTAATGCGGGTTGGCGGACTTTTTACATACAATAGAAATTTATACAAATCGCTATGGTAAAATTAAAATAAATAAACAAAATTAATTATAAAAAAAACCGGCAAACCAAGCTCTGTAGCGTACCTTGGTCTCTTCCTGGGTACGCCTAGATAGGCCTATTAGGCCCATCCGGTATTAGTCATCAGGTAATCTCATTCGCCGCAGGACGGCAAACTTGTCGCCTCCTTTAAGACTGTAGTACCGCCCTGGACGCGCCTGTCTATTCATGCTAGTCATGAGTGGCAACAGCGTGGCTCTATCAATATATTGCATAAAATATACATGTTTAATTAAAGTTTCATTATATAACTATAAATAACATAGAAAATACATCGATTGAACGGGCTTAGGCGGTAGTCGCCCACGCTCGACTATAGCGGGTTAGCGATGTAGAGAGTAAAACGATAGTCTCCGTCTGTCCCTATGGATTGCAGGCGTGACGGCCATATATGTATGGAACGCAAAACGACACCATTTTAGTCCATTTACATACATTTGTATGACTTGAAATTAGCTTTAAACTTTTTTACTGGTAATGGTTCCTATATTTGGGACGCTATTATAATATTTTCTATAGTAAAACAAGTTGTATAGTTTACAGCCTTAAAAGTAAATGACGAAAGCGTTCTGGATTTGTAGACCACGAGCCCGTGGCCGCCAGTCTTTCGTCATTTCATAAAAGCTGAAAAATTGTTTGCGCATGGATCTGACATAGGCGTCACACGGTCAGCTATTATGAAGTTCCCATTGTGCTTTGGAAGTTATCAGTTTTGATTCTGGCAAGATGAAAGAACCATCAAAAGTGTCCGACTGCCGAGGAAACACCTTTTGGTAGTTGCCTTAACATTATATAAAAAAATCAGCTTAATCCTTAAAAGCTGGCTAAATTATACATGGTGATATTGACATTATATATTACTTAATTTAAACTACATATTTCTTAACACCCCAGGTAACATTATACAGAATTTGATAAAAATCGGATATGACTTTTTGTCAGAAATCATTATTTTAGTTTTCACGATTTTGGCCACCCCGTACAGACATGAGTATTTTTACCGCTAAGGGGAACTTACGTGAGCCGTAGCAAGAATAGTACCTATACGGGTTGATCAAATGCCTTGGAAATTAAGATCGCCATGTTTGACAAAACTACCGTGCAGTGTTTTTTCAAACTTGGTACAATGTTATCTGGATTTGCTTGTAACATGTGGTTTAAATTAAATAACATATGACAATATCACCCTGTATATTACGAGTATATCTTCAAAATTTTATAAAATGTAATTTTGCCAGCGTCTCTAGGTCTCTAGCTTTCTCTCTCTCTAGCTTGACTCAACTCTAGGTCTGTTGGTAGATAACATCATTTGAATATTTAAACAACATACGTGAGTCATCGCGGCGCATTTGGTCAAAAACCAAGATGTGAAATGATAGACTAGCTTCGATCCTCGCATCAAGACAAATACTTCTGGGACCTACAGGTATTTCGTATTCGTTATTAGTTCGTAATGTCTGATATCCATAACTCGAGACTTGATATTTAAAAGATCGCGGTGGTGATAGTAAGAAAAGTTGTTAAGGTGGCCGTCGTCAGAGCTGCTACAAACATCCTACCACCATTCTTCTTTAGAATAAAAGTATTGTAATCAAATTAACAACGCAAGAAGATAAGTAAATGGATTGTTTAATTGATCCAGTGAAGGAAATGTGCTAATAAATAACCCGAAGGGTGTACCACCCGCAATTTGTAATTAAGATTTGCCTAATAAATTATTTGAATTAACAAATTAATTTAAAATATGACTTGTTGTTTAACAATGACAATACGAGAGGGTTATAATCGGACTGCCAAAATGGAAGTCACGGTTTCAAACCTAGGACTCACACCAGAGACTTTTCGCAGTTACGTGTATGTATATTAAAAAAATATTACGTATTTAACATCGTACGAAGACATTGTGAAGATACCTGCATACCAAAGATCTCTCCACAAGAATTTCGAAGGTAGGTGTCTACCAGCCCTATTAAGCCAGCGCGGTACACCAAAAGCCCTCATGTGGGAGTCTGAGCGTTATAAAAATATAAACCAAATAAACATAACATTGGCGAACCCAACGACCTGCATCCCGGTGCTGTTCCAATTGTTTATTTATTCAGCGGGAGGGACGGGACTAGCAGGTTGCTTTCCTGTTAATAAGGAACAGGTATCACATACATGCATATATAAACTCACGCCTTTTTTCCCAGAAGGGGTAGGCAGAGGCGCCACTATGACAACCTCATTTGGCCTTTTATGTTCCGTTCTACGATGTGCGAGCCTATCGCCATATCGGGCACAAATTCCTAACTACGGGCTGATAATTAATTGAAAACTCCATTATCATTTTGCACAATCCGGGATTTGAATCCGAGACCTCAGCTTTGCAATCGTACCGTAGTACACCTACGCTACCGAGGCAGTTTAGGGGAATGAGGATCACGCCTGCCCGTAAACAAACGCAACACTACAGAATTTATTATAAACACTCGACAGTATTACACTGCACTCTTCACCCCAAGATAGGTGTTATATTACTTAATGCCTAGTTTTAGCGTGGTGTGAATGCTAAACAAAGACAAATTTCAAATGGTTCAGAATTTTCGCCAGTACAAACATTGAGCAAAGTCAATAAATCACGCAACGCTAGTTACATTTGTAGCAACATAATTTGGATCTCAAATTCGTTACAGACATATAAGTATGCCTGATCATTGATCACTCACTAATATGACAGGCCTTATCCGATTTCTAGTCAGCAAAGATATTTATTAAGATTTTTATTACGTTTTACAGCTGGTGTAGTTGGTGTAGACCCGGATGTCGCATTATCCAGGAAGAATGCTGAGTAGCATCATCATCTCTTGCCACATGACACAATTTTGCCGGCCTACCACAAAGTTTCTTTAGTTGTGGCGAAAGAACCCAGGATTATAGAACAGGCAACTAATCAAGAGAATTTCAGATTTGCCCGTGACATCCACCAGACAATCCTACCGTGGGAATAAAAGTAAGAATATTGAAAGGCTCACTACATCCACTTAAACATGCAGCGCGAAGAAACAAATAAACAACAAATTGGATGCCAACACAAAGGCTGCAATTTTCCCAAGACAATTCAACTGTCACGCGCTTTGATAAAATGCCAGAAAAATAATAGAGAAATTTCTAGCACTGTTAAAATTCAAGCGCGAAGCAAAATCTTTGCCAGATCTAGCTTGGGGTGACTTGGCACACCTCTCGTGGGCGGCTTTGTCTTCAGTATTACCGTATGAATAGGTGCAAATTTAAGCGCAGTAAATTGTAAATGGAGATTGATGTACAGATCCTTGGGGGAGGTTTATGTTCGGCAGTGGACTTCCCGTGGCTGCCTAGATAGATAAATAAATAGAAATTGTAATTAAGTCAATACATTCGCTTAATTAGTCTTGTGGTAGCATTCACGGGTCGTGAATCGTGAGATCCTGGTTTTGATACCTCTGTGGAGCAATAGTTTTGTGAGATATTTGGTTCGAAAAATGTGATTTGAGTTTTTTGACCCATCAACCGTAGCCTTCCATGAAATCTTTAAACGGTATTAAGATCAGTTAATTGAAGCTTAAAACTAGTCATTAATCATACCACTATCTACTTCAGCAGTGAAACAGTGAAGTATGCACATGTGTTGAGATTAAAGTACGATGCAAAATCTTTGCCAGATCCAGATCTAGACTCAAGTGAACTTGGCAAACCGTTGCTTTATCTAAACTAATACTGTACAAATGGTTGCAAGTTTAAGCAGAAAATATTGTAAATAAATAAATGTAGTGATCTATTCTAATGGCTTTGAAAGTCAAGGCTATGGTTTTATAAACGACCTTCTACGCTGTGGTGACTACGTGCCAATACGTGCATCCGCTAAGCTGATAAAATATCCGATAAAGTTTATTTCATTTTTCTGTGATCTGGTGGGAGAACGAAAAATACTCGAGTGACGGCCACGTATCCCACAACCATGGCGTTCGAAGTTCACCTTCAAATTGAGGACCAGGCTCAGTAGTCGTCTAAGAGCTGATGATAACGATGACCTCAAAAGATGCAGCTAGCTCACCTCACCTTTCGCTAAGAAAACTGCGAGTAAAATCTAACCATGTGCGTCCTTCATTACTGTTCCGACCGTTAATATAAATTAAGGCCATCCCATATTTGTAATTATAGGATCGCAATCATAAAACAAAACCATAAACGCACAATTTCCTACACGAAAACAGCTTTACGAAATTACTCCTCGACCGTATAAGCCAGGATACAAAGCATCATTGTATTAATTACATTTCGCAGATGCTATTAGCAGATAGTCTGGACCTAAATTTAGTGCCTAGTCTTACGCAACTATGTGGTTCGTCATAGCGTTACTTCATATAGAGCTGAAATTCCCAACTTTCTATTTATTAGTAACTCGTGTAATGTTTCTTTGGGTATTTTTGTGATGGCGTAAACACTAATATTAATGTGTTGGTATTTTTGTCTACTCTATGGTTTATTGGAATAGTGTTTTTTTTATATTCAGTGTAGCATATTTAGTGTAGAATTTTTCTCTCTTTACCAGGTATTACATACATTAACTCACCCCTTTTTCCTAGAAGGGATAGGCAGAAGTTCTCCTGGTAGTAACCAGGTATTGGAATAAAAACGCTTGGCTTATTGTATATAATTATATAGATAACCTCTATCTACAATTGTTTACGATGATCGGTATCCAACCGGATATTCATATCCCACGAGCAAATATGCTTATGAAATAGTATTTTATTTTCTATAAAAGTCTCATGATTCAACATGTAGCTAAGAGTATTACAGTGCTTTTGGGTCAAAGCCAGTATAATTTGCGCGCGGATAATTTTGCTAATTAACGTGTGAGACTAAGGCGAATAACCTTATTTGATAAGTTCAAAACTTACAGTAATGTGGCCTGTGTTGTGGTGTGTCTTTATCGGGTTATCTTAGTACACGTATTTTTGAAAAGATATCGACCATGAGGCCGCCAAGATTGCCTGTTGCAAATCGACAATATTTCTGGACGGCATCGCACTTCCAATGTGATTTTTACTGTGCTTTATAAATCCATACAATAATACCACTGAGCCTCTGTGGCGCAGTTGGTTAGACGCCGGCTGTGAAACGACAGGGTGCGGGTTCGACCCCGAACAAATATTTGTGTGATCAGTAAGTATTTCTTTCAGGTCTGGTTGTTGGTGAGACCAAAAAGCCTCTTGTAGTTTCTGGTACCTACGACACAAGACTCGATCTTAGTGTAGGGTCAGGACTATGTAATATGTGAGTGTGATGGTGGGCTTGGATTAATGTACTCGTATGTATGTATGTACCTATGGGGCGGGACTCCTGTAGGAAGAAGGTTCGATTGAGAGGGCTTAGAACATAATCCACGACCCCGGTCTAATGCAGAGTGACGAATGTGACGTACCATAGAAATAATCGTAATTATGTCTATATTATGCAAGTTTCCTCATTATGATTTCCTTCACCACTAAAGTTTATTAATTATGTTTATTATATTTATGTTTATTCAAAGGTTAGTCATTCAGACTAAACAACTAGAATGAGTCAGTCAAAAACAAAGCCTACAAACAGACGGCAGATACCCTCATATTATAGATGATATGCTTTAATTTATCGACCGGCGTAATAATTTCCTGCTCTGGTAATTGTTTTATTGTTTGCTTTTGATGTGCTTGAAACAAGGAAATCGTTTTTTATTACTCAGAAGTACATACATCTAACAAGATCTGTTGTAACTTACTTGACAGTTGTGGCGCAGTTGGTTACACGCCGGCTGTGAAACGAGAGGTAGCGAGTTGGGTTTCCGCAACGAGAAATGTTTGAAAACCCAAACATATTTGTTTAGAATTTGGGTATTGTGGCACCACTGGGTCTTATTGTTATAAAGCCACGCCGTTGTCGGGCATGACTGAGCATGAATGGGCAGGCTCGTCTGGGGCGGTACCACCGAAGGTCGACGTGAAGCTGCAGCTTTGTTGTCGCGTTTCGTTCGGTGAGTGAGATTGTCGGATTCCCAATACCCCGTTTCCTCTTTCCATCATATTTCCTTCACGCTTCCCTCCCGATTTAATGGGCGGGCAACACATATATGATCCAGGTGTTGTAGATCTTCGTGGGCGGCAGTGATCACTTACCATTAGATGACCTGATTGCTCGTTTCTATAAATAACCCCAAAAAGTGTATTATATTATCTTCTGATTCCGACGACACGAGATCTGTAGCTTTGTCTGAAGTCAGGACTTTGTATGTGACTGTTTAGAGTATATAAAATTTACTTCCAACTTATTTGAAATTTCAGATAGGCATAAGTTCAGAAGTGGCTATCTAGCGGCTGATGAAAATAAACAATTCTTTCCAGACTTACAAACTCTAGACCCCAAATCAAGATGCAAGTCTAGCATGGTAGGTATCACACACTAGACATTTTCCGATCCCACAACATTCACTGAAACAATTACTTGTAAATCGCACTAACATTTATTTCAGTAATAGAATAGATCCCTGACGTCTCATTTCACATCCGGTGTCTGAAACTGACTCTCTCCAAAAATATGAATGCAAATTCATTTTTGTCAATGATTTGAAACTTGCTTTAAGACCCATTTACACGGGGAGAGTTTCTCGCTTCAACATACGATTCTCGTAAGTATATAAAAAAGTTGCATGGTGTAAACATTGACAGTACCTGATAATTCTATGGCGGTTATGTAATGCGATAATGGTATACGATTCTCGCCGCGAGAAACTCTCCTCGTATAAATAATAAGTGTTTTATAGTAGGCGACAATGTTGTTGTATAAAACCTCACGTAAATAACTACTTTGGTGTTAATTAAAACGTGTTACTAATTACTATAATTTGTGCTGTGAAGTGTCCGTTATTTATGTGTTATCACCTGAGCTATAAAGATTATAAAGTGTTTTGAATTATTTTGTTATTAACAATTATGGGATCAATTAAATCACAAGAGCACGTTAGCATTTATACATATATATCTAGATCTTTACATTGTAAATTCTCATTATTAGAAACTCGTGGAGAGACGGTCCCGCCCTTATACCCATCACTGCAACTCCTGTAAGCCAGTATGAACAGTGGCACATATTTTAATGACACCGAGCATTGAAGCCCAGCGTAATTAAAAGGTTACAGAACTATTAGGTTCCCGAAAACCAGGAGAAAGGTAGAAGACTAGTATACAAAGGATCATTCAAGAGAAATCAATAAATAAGATAAACTTTTATTTTCCCATGACTTTTAAAGTGTTCTATTTAATTTAAGTGTATGAATTTCGTACACTTGTGCGTAGAATTGACCTTGCATGACCCGGGTTGCATAAGCCGTACTATTATATTTCTTCACGATAATCATCGTACAGGAATTAAAAAAAGTAATTAATTAACAATGCATTATATGACGAAACATATTTTAGCGGTTTTGTAGACTTCTTTTATTTCTCAAGAATTATAATGTTAGCGTTAAATGTATTTCGTAATTTCTGAGTATTTTATCAACATAATATTGGGAGAAACCAGTGTGATTTTGAATTAATGACACATTATTGTATATTTGAATGCGTCGAATGTTCATTCTTGTAGACATGACCTAATAGAAGTTCCAAAGCGTTTGGTTAGAATGCAGTTAACTCTGATGTAGTTTTCCGCTTCTCCCACAGGTCTTAAGGGAGGTGAACCATACTTCATAACACAACAAAATATCAATAGAGATTCTTTTGACATTTTCTTTCTCCTTCACTCTCTTTCTCTCTCTCACTCTGTCTCTTCAGCTACAAGAAGTCTAACGCTGAACATAGGACTTCCGAAAATTATCATAACCACCTTTCGGAATCGACCTACATCCAGCGACTTCCTGCATCCTTAATTGTGTGGTCTATGGACTATTACTCACAAAACGTTACTATTTAACTAAACCAGTATAAAAATGTAACAATTAAATACAGTAAATGATTAAGTAACATTGAGGAATGTAACAAGACGCGGGCACGTACCAATAACGCAAGCCTTTATGTAAATATTAATATTAAAATATTTCCACCGAACATTTTTTTACAGATATAATGAGTCAACTTTATGTGTATTCGTGTTAAATGTATGCAATTCACGCTTGTAACTGCTACACATTCTTACCGTACTTCATACATACAAGAATAATAATAATATAATTATCTAGTCCAAATACGTCCACTGCAGAGCGTGCCCTGCCCGTGGGCCTAATATTAAGAGGTTAGGCCATAATCCACCACGCTAGCTTATTGCCAACTGACACATAAATATGAATGTCGTATTATTTAATTGAAATTCATATTTTGAACCTTATGGGTGTTTTGCCAGTTTGTTTGGACTACAAGCCGCACGATGTTAGGTTCAATTTTCAGGCTGGGCACTCTAATTCGTGTTTATATTAGTAGTAATTTTTGCCACCCCAACCTTTTCTTTCATTTATTTTTAGAAAGATGTTTGAATTTATGGAGGGGAACGATAATTTCAAAGTCGCTCGTATGAACCTTGGTAGTAAATAGTCCATTATACTCTCCAATCCACAACAGTCTATACATTTCAACAAGATCTTACTTCATCTAAGATTCAGACCACGAGTGTTCACAGTCATACATAGTAAATCTTTGTATAAACGATAAAACATTTACTTTATTTCTACTTAAACTCACGCTGATATTTTCGAAGAGGTAGGCAGACATGTCAATGAACAGAAATGCAGAAAAGATATTGCGATCTATCGACATTATCATCATTTTCATTAAAAAAAAATATGAACTAAAAGTGAAATGCTGAAGTTAGGCCTTGCCCTATACTTTTTACTCTAAATTTTCCACGAGCGAATCACGATGACGACCACAAGAAATACACACACAGGCGTCTCATAATAGATTACAAACACAAAAAATCATACAATCTAACTTTCCGATTTCCCTACTTGGCAATCGAACCCAGGACTTCACAGAGACATGACCATGAAGCATGCACGACAATCCATTTCTACATTTTAATGCGGCACATTCGCAAAGCAGTTAAGCGCGTAGTTAAACAGAGGAAGTTCGCAACAGTTGACATCGCTTTACGTTAAATTGCATTCGAGTTTCGGCGCTCAGTTTTTACGAAACATTTGTGTTTCGGATGGTATGAAGGATTGCAACCAACAAACCACTTTGAAGAGGTATATATAACTTAATTTACAACTGGCGCAACAACGACTGTAATGATGGGTGGTATGCAGTCCAAATAGTGTCTACCGATGGTAGATGGTTATATTTCGATTGACTATTTTTATTGCAAGAATGGCGAGAAGAGCATGCCATCCGCCTGATGGTAAGTGATATAACCGCTCATGGACAATAGCAAAAACAAACACCATGAATTACAAAATAATGCTTGACATTTCACTGCGCTTACACAGCCACCAACTTATCTGTTCAGGTGGCCATAATTGGAACTAAACCAGTGTTATCAGATATACGGTAATTACTGCAGATGCACATTATTTTTTTCACCAAAACACTGCCTACGGTAATGTTATATTACCGTGTCGTTTCTACCGTATTTTATAAGATACATAACTGTGTATATAATTCTCTAATTTACTCTAATCTAATTCAAGTTTTTTTTAAAGTGGCAATACTCAATTCCTCACTAGCGACGATTCCGAACTTCCGACTGAACAGATAACTTGGTGGGCCTATACCATCCTGAGACATAAGATATTAATGCGATGACTTGACTAAAATAGTGTGTGTATCTGTATCAGCCAATATACCGTCCTATTGCAGAGCAAGGGCCTCCTCTACAATCGAGAGTACGATTGAGAGAGGTTAACCCATATGGTCCACTACGCTGGGCGAGTTGGAGGACTTTACATACCGTAGATGTTTTTTTAAATTGCTACGGTATGAAGGTTTCCTCAGGATTTTTGTCTTCATCGTTATATTGCGTGGTTGGGTATTAATACACACATAACCACGAAAAGTCAGAGGTGTGCTCTGGGATTTGAACCCGCGACCACCGTGAACATGTTGGCAGTCGCGCCTGGTCCGTTACCAACAGGCCACCACGCACGCACAAATAGCGAATTTTGTAGACATTATTTCCCTATTTAGTTATTATAATTTAGAAATATTATTTGTGACATTAAACATCATTTAATTGCTAAAATAGCAAATGTAGTGGTCATTATTAATATACGAGAATAGATTCAAATTAAATTTGAAGTTAATATAGCGATTGTCACTAACATTAAACCTATTCTATTTGAAATGTATTATTGTGGAATTAATAATGGAATTTGGTTGTATGTAGAGCTCTATTAACAAGTCGCAGGTTATGTTTTGGGTAAGACCTAGGTTAAGGAGCAGATCCATTCGTTAATACAATGCCAACTTATTGTAGTATCGTTCGAGGTCTTAGATAAGGCAGTGTAAGAAGGTCTTGGCTACCCTCACTAAATTTTGAGCAGACATACGACTAACCAAAAAATAGAACTATTATGATCACACGTAATTTTGCTGGCAATGAACATGCCTTTTATAATGTGAATCAAAAATTAACATATAAGAGATTTCAGTTCCACAAAATCCAGACTCAAAGAAAAATAGATCATGCAAAAATTTGTTACGAGACCTATTATTTCACGGCTTCCCTTTTGCCCAAGGCTCTTAAGTTTAAACCCCTTTTTTCATACTCACAAAGCAACACAAAGGTAATTGTCAAATAATTACACTAATATAGCACCAATTAGTCATACAATCGTTCCGAATGCCCGCCGAGTTAGTCACTGCCCATTATATTTTTTCTGAGGGCCGCAGTCTAAGGTTTTTCTCACAAAAGTTTGACACCGAGTCCTCAAGGTCGGTCCATTAAAGAACATTTCACACGATTATAGCCTGTAATATGATTAAATATGCGTTGGAGGATGTTGGATTTTTAGTGATAGGCATAAATCCTTGTTGTCATTTAAAGTTGTATCAGTTTTTTTGTACTTTCTGATGATTAAGAATATATCTTTGTTTATAACATTTTGAATAATATTTCATGACGCCACTGAAACATACTTTCCGTGCATAGTGTTTATAGCTTTGATAACACTTTGGCTTCATAAAATCACGTATTAGTACTTAAGAAAAAAATACTTAAATACTTTCGAGTGTTCAGAATTCAAATCAAATTCAATATGAATTAGCACAAACTAGTATAGATAATACATTTTATAATTACAATTAGTGATTAAAGTCCAGATTGTGGCATATTTAATTTTAAGCAAATACTTCATTACATTTCTAAATTAGTACTAATAGGTCCACAGTCTTTCCCCACATCTCACATTATCTAGAACATAAATAAAGCTGCATACAAATCCATCACCCCTAAGTCCCAAACACCGACTCGAGAAGTCAACAGTAAGAATGTTATTCGTCTTGCAGCTAAATAAATATCGCGGGATACAGATAAATAATGGCCGCTGCATGCGCGGTCGGGATCGCGGATTATCGCCCTGAGATGGAATGGGGGCTTGCAGGTTAATAGATGTCCTTAAAGTGTGCCCTTACTATGGGTTCCCTACATCTGTTATTTTAATTTCTTGTGGTAAATACACCCGTCACATACATAGTCCTGACCCCACACTAAGATCGAGTCTTGTGTCGTGGGTATCAGGAGCTACGAGAAACTTTTCGGTCTCACAAACACCCAGATCCTAAATAAATACTTGTGGTTCACACAAACATTTGTTTCGATCCGAGAATCGGACCCGCGGCCTCCCGTCTCACAGCCGGTGTCCAACCAACTGCGCCACGGAGGCTATGTATGTGACTGTTAGGTGTATTTTATTAATTTTTATTTATTTATTTATTATAGACACTTTGTCATCCTTTGTATTAAAAGCCTTCTTAATTTGAAGATTGAATATTTTTCACATAAACCCGCTTTTTTGTTAAATAATTAAATAACATAGCCATATAAACTAACACATCTTCATCACAAACCACAAGGAACTTTTCTCTACCAACACGTTTCTGAAACAAATAGTTGTTGAGCACGCATCACATATCTCAGAGCAAGGTTCACCTAGAAAACCTTAAAAATTAATCTAGGTACATTCTTATTGACATGACATACCTCTCATGTTATTAAATTACTAATTCTTTTAATAAGAACAATGCGCATAACCCTGTCCCGTAATAGTTGTCATTTGAAATAGGTGTAAATGTAATTCTACAATGTGTATCATGTTGCTACAGTTGCGCATTGCTGATACTTCCGACGTCTGTTGTGGAATACAGACGCTATTTCGAATGTATTGCAACTTAATACCGTGTTTTTTAACACGTAGTATGTATCATTAAAATTACATAAAACATTTTTTCATAAGCAAATTTGGGAATGGAAAGGAACTAACTTGGAGAATAAAAATATAAAAAATGTAGGATTATCTTATCTAATGATTTTCAGGTCTTCACTTCACTTTGCATCAGTTTTTTGGTATGAGAATTGTATAAGTTTCACTGGATTTAAAGGGACCTGAACTAAATAGAGTTGTACATGAAATTTTGGGCGAAGAATCATGAAATGCGGATGCCAGTGGTGACCTTATCGGGTTAACAGATGTAAGCATATATATTTGACTTACATACGAACGGATTTCATTGGAATTTACTAGAAATATGTTACAAGAACGATTTCGGAGATAGACAGCTGTAATATTCGTATTTCTCGATTTTCTAGTAAGTACTCCACTTATAACGAAAATATTTCTTGCTAGTCAGATTCAATTTAATCGTATCATGTCATATCAATCCAATTGATAGTTCTTGGAAACCTGAATCTGTTGCTATCGAAATCTGTCGGGCACTAAAGACGCATTTTGCTTTATATTTATTGTTAAGCTACAAACTTATTTACTGATTAATACACAGGTCCAAACCTTTGTTTATTTTCCAATACGATGTACGACGGACTGAGAACGTGTAGAAGAATACTAAAATCGTATGATATATGTATTGTAGTGGCTTAGTTCACTTCATTCATCTTCTTCATTTACTTTTCTTAATAGGTGGCGAGAGGGATTACCTCGTGTTTCAATTAAGTATATTTATTAAAGTGCGTGTGGCCTGTTGGTACCGGACAAGACGCGGCTGCCTACATGTTCACATGGTCTTGGATTCAAATCCTAGTGCACCTTTATTTTTTCGGAGTCATGTGTGTATCGATCAATTACAATGATCTATAATGGTGAAGGAAAATATCGTGAGGAAACCAGTATACAACAGCGATTTCTAAGAATTTCTATGGCACGTAAAGTCCACCAACCCGCACTAGGCCATCATGCTGGATATATGGCCTAACTCCTCTCATTCGTACTCTCAATTGTAGAGGAGGTTCAATGTACTGATGCATATATTTAATGGTATTTCTCCAAAGCAACAGTATAAGGAACAAGCAGTAGGGGGCGGTTTGATACGTCCGCGACGGTATCGAGTGCGCCAGCGGCCCGCGCTCCAGATCGCGCGATAAATCATGGAACTCTATGCGTTCTACAATCTCAGCTTCCTTGCACCTTGGTAACTTGTTCCACATCTAAGACAGATATATCGGACTTTTGTCTGTAGAAAATAATGCTTTATTGTGTATTCTGATATGGTTGTATGTGATTATCGGCGCTGATAAACATCACTTGGATTTTAGGCGTGTTCAAAATCTTAAAATGGGAAGGAGATATGAAAAAACAAAAGAGAAAAATGGTTATTAGTCAGAATTTTAGCTTGATGAAAATTTACTACCTCTGCCAATGGACTTAAAACCGATTCAATTTTTATTGACATTATGTAGAAAGCACTAAACTGGGTAATAGTGGTGAAAATTACTGTTTAATAAATACTTTATCAAGGATGGTATTTGATGGCATTTTATTTTTAATCAATACCCTACTCAATATAAAACTTATCTATAAATATCACAACCAGTTTCTAATTAACAATCTCATCATATAATATAGATTTATTATCGCTAAATTAAAAACATCACATACTTTACAACCTTGATATATGATGGATAACTTGACTCCAACTTATATGTCAAAAAACAAGTAATTAAAACTCATATCTTAACGACACATAACGTTTTAATGGCCCTATAATAAAGCAACTTATCTGAGAAGGATTTCGCACTAAGATATTTTTAACACGGCAACATATCCACAGACAGCATATCCACGGAAATATGCCGGCTTGGTCAAAATCTACAATTTCAAAATACTCTTTATTCAAAGAGTCCTTTACAAAATATTTTGAGTCATTAATTACTGTTACCACCGCTTCGGAACGTGTTATAGCTGTGAAGAAGAAACAGCGCAAGAAACTTCCTCAGCAACACGATCTGTCTTCTTTTTTTTGTTTCTTTCTTCGAAACTGAACAAACAAGGTGACCCTGAAATACGACAAACTTGCGGTACTTTGAGGGGTTTCCACCATCAGTGGTTGCTATCCGAGGGGCTATGCTCTCTCTCTCTTTTCTCCCACAGGAAGTTCATTGCAGAACATATGCCTCCCCAAGTATCTCCACATAGACCTATTAAAAGCGTTATACCACCAGCTATTAAGTTTTATTTGTGTACACATAATGATTAATTAATTATTAATCTGAGAGGAAGTTAAAGTATCAACTAATTGTTAATTACAGCCTAGCGTAATGCCTTACAAGTTCGTTATTGAATCTGAGTAATTTTTCATCATCACATAATCAATTTACATACATAAAGACCCGCCTACTGGTTATAATTAATTATTATATACGGTTCTACTTGTATGTTCACTGAATCATACCAAAATGTATGTAGTTGTAGAAATATTTTTAAGGTATTTTGTGAAATTGTTATATCGTGTCATCAGTGGAGTCTCTACTACTAAGAAAAAAGACTGGGCTGCTTTTGTTTTCTTTATTTGATAACATTAATTTTTTCACAAAAAAAAAACAATTAGTACGATCAGCCATAAGATACACAAACGATGTTGAACCGATAGATGTAAAATTATAATCAAAAGTTTTCTGAACCGTTTAGGAACTGCATCAGGAGAGAAAGTAACTCTTAATAGTTGTTACCTACAGAAATTTATCAACATCGCTGATACCAAACTCTTCCTCCAACGTGAACGTAATTAGTTAATTTTTAACCTGCAATTACAATTGTTACAGACAATGAGCCAGTTTATATGTTCGTACCGGCCTTGAGTTTAATTGAGTGTAATAGAACCTTATGACGCTGGGCGTTACTTCGTAAGCACGGAGCGGACATCTGAGGCACACACAAATCCTTATTTATACTTACAAACAAATCATAATATAAAAATAAGGTAGTGGGTATAAAGCACTCAATTTGTTTCGTATCTATCTATATTTGATAGATGGTCTGCCTGTTTTGCAAGATATTGTAGGTATCTCTGAACATAATCATGGTCATTTTCCGTTTTTGACAATTATTTAGAGCTGAAATAAAATTTATTCATCAGCAGTTTTTCAATCTTGTTTTAAATACGATTTAAATAAATAATAAATAAATACACCCAACAGTCACATACATGTCCTGACCCCACACTAAGATCGAGTCTTGTGTCGTGGGTATCAGGAACGAGAGACTTTTCGGTCTCACAAACACCCAGACCCAACACAAATATTTGTGGGCCACACAAACATTTATGTTGGTGCGGGGATCGAACCCGCGGCCTCTCGTTTCACAGTCGGCGTCTAACCAAATATGCCACGGAGGCTGCTGATTTGTAAGAATAGTCTTTGTGTAGTATCTAATATATTGTATTTCACACGATTCTATCTTAATACTTTTAGGGTTTGAGAATATATTCATTAAAATAAATTAACTTGCCATATAAATAGATACATTTTAGCTAAAAGTACCAAATTCTATTCAAATTCCCTTTTTTCCTAATACTACATAGACAAAAGTAGATACTTTTTCAAATATGACGGATAAAAACATTGGACAGTGTTCATGACTCAGGTTCAATATAATTTTCAAGGAAACGGCAAAATTCTGCGATAAGAAAGACCTATTCACAAAGATACAACCAAGGTTTGTTGCGAACAATAGGTTTTGACCTCTGGTGACCTTACAGCGCTGTTTAAATGCAAGGATACAGGGAAATAGCAGGACGAATGGTTCACGGTTTTCTATAAAATATCTGAAAAATGTTATTCAAGTCTTTTTTTTTTAACGCCGTTATAGGCAGACGAGCTAGCGGCCCGCCTGATGGAAAGCGGCTACCACTGCCCATAGATCTCCGCAGTGCCAGGGGTCCAGCACAACAAAGTCGCTGCCTACCATAAGGAAAGTAGTAGTCTTCAGAAAGAAGTTTGATTATTATGCGGTTTTAGATTTTATTCGAAGGAAGCGACCGTTACACTATAGGGTTGACTGGTAGGAATTCTCAGATGGGTCTCGATTATCTTTGCGGAAACTTATCGGAGAATGTTGTTGCCATCTACGTGATGCTGAAAATGATGTTGGTGTAAAATAGATTCATTACTATATAAATAACTGAATATATACACTCAGAAGTCGCACAGATGCGCCTGAAATTGGAGAAAAATAACATTTTGTGGAGTGCTTATCAGAAGAAAATTGGTTTATTCGATCCCTACAATCATACCCGAAGAATATTGAGCTCATTAACATTTTCCGTGAATCTGTGGTCTCTTATTTCATAGGGATTTTCACCTCTGCCATACATTTACGCAGTCTCCTCTAGATAATGAAGTTCTCGTATATGATCCCATAATTTTCGCAAATGACCCTAAGGTCCAAGACCTCGCCTTTGCCTTGGCCCAGTGAGTGCGCCGTGGGAAGGTTGCGCACAGCTATGTTAATCGCTCATCACGCTCTATCCTTCACAGGGTTGGCAGGATGTGTTGCGTTCACTTAGTAGGCAATTGATACGTGATATCCTAATGTAGTTAATTGAAGGTTTGTTGAAAATTGCCTAATATGTATCATGATTGATCGTGTCGCAAATTACATTTTAATTGTATTTTAGTTTGACTGCCTCGTTGGCGAAGGTGTACTATGGTACGATTACAATGCTGAGGTCTCGGGTTCAAATCCCGAGTCGGACAAAAGGATAATTAATGTTTCTATTTATTATCAGCCTGGACTAAGGAATTTGTGCCCGATACAGCGATAGGCTCGCCCCCTATCACGTCGTGGGATAGAACACACAAAACGTGGGTGTTCCAATAGCTGCACCTCTGCCCACCCCTTCTGGGAAAAAGCGTGATTTTTATTTATTTATATGTTCTGGTTGGCGGGATGTTGTAGCCAATGAATTTGTAAGGCATTAAAAGGGGTTTTTTAAATCGTCGTGTTGAGTTTTGCAGGTTTGCACATTGCATCCAATGAAATTACGAGGCATTGACAAACTGAACACGTAGGGCCTTATTAATAAACTCGGATGAGCGATCCAGTCAATTTTAAAGCCTTGGACTAAAGTTAAACATTCGCTCATCCGTGATTATTAAGAAGGCCCGTAATGTTTAGGGGTGACCAATGCAAGTACATATGTAGGACGTTTTGAGATCAGTGCATATCCTGTGAATTTCCACTTTTGAACAGAATTCTCTGAACTCAATATTAATTGGATTGCTTTACCCAAACCATCAGTTGCTGTGTATTCACTGATAGGATAAAAAACGTAGTTATAAAATTAATTAATGTAAAAACACTGATACTTAATAAAGTTGGGTTGATTAATTTTATAACGGAGTGTAAACTAACTCCAGTTAGATAATAATCAATCAGAATATTGACAGGCAATATTAAAATCTTGTGAAAGTTTGAAAGACGTCTAAAAATTTACGTTATTATCTGTGTGGCTACATCATGATCATACTTTGGACTTTAGTTTTTAAGGGAGTTTTGAACTATGAAGTATATGCTAGTCCTATTGCACCTTATACATAAACGTCTGCACGATAAAAGAAAGAGCGAGAATAATACAATATTTTCTGGCATGGTGTGTCAGACTGTCGGTGATAAAATTGATATAAATTATTCTGCAAAATGTGTATTAAAATAACTTTCGTCGACCTCATCTTATTTTAAAATAACAAAACATAGATAATAAGTAATATGCTGCTCTAATCTTTCGCATTATTGTATTAAGAATAGTTCAATAAACACCCACCAATTTGCAACGGATGTAAGAATGTACGCAATTATAATAATTTACTTCAACTTTTTACTACTTATGTTTCTATTAAAACATAATTATAAATTTTATGTGCTTGTTAGAGGAAGAGCCTTGGCTTCTATTGCAATCTATTATTAGTTTTAAAGCCTGCGTTTCAATTTATTTGGCTTGTAAAAAAATTCTACAATAATTCAATTTTGGATTTTTTAACACGTACGCCTTGGGGTAATAACTGGTGGTGCCGAATCGATTAAAATGATATTTTTGTTTTAAACCTTGAATGGGTGTTTTTATTTGTATTAATGATTGTTAAAGATTTTGAGAATAGTGTCAAAAGAAAGGCAAGCGTCGTAGGTCCTCCCAAAAGGTTGTGAAACTACCTAGTTATGGTGGCAGGAAGTCGATGAATGCTGGCTTCTACCAACAGATCGTCATGGATATCCTTGGGAGTGGCCTATGTTTGTGTTGCATATGTAGATTGCTTGTAGCTGAAAAGGGAAAATTAGTTTGTAAAATGTTTTATGATTTGATTGAATGCCACTTTGCTAAGCGTTTATTATGATGTCCCTTACCACCGCGGATCGAAGCAAGACTTTCGTAAATTCTTACCTACATCGAACTATTAAAATGTGATATGAAGTTCACCATACTTACATTTATGTGCATAATGTTCACTTCAACGTCTATATATCAAACAAAAACGTATGCTCTCATCATCAACCATCAACCTCCGATACTCATTGAACAAGATCGCAAGAGTATGCTATAGTTAACACTGATATGAAGGCAATGATAGAGTAAACTGGGCCGAATGACGTCACACGTATGTTACAATACTGAATCACTATCTATACGCCCATGGGAGTTATTTGTTGAATGCTGCTTTTGTCTGTTTCGATTTATTAGAAAAAATGGTAAGGTTTCGGATTGTGAAACAATGTAAGTTCTTGATACAATTGCTTTGGTGGCGTAGTTGTACTACGATAAGATTACAAAGCTGAAGTATTGGGTTCAAATCCCGGTCAGGCAAAGTGATATTGGATTTTTCTATTCATTATCAGCCCGGAGTCAGGAATTTGTGCCGATAGGCGTGGTGATAGGCTCGCCCCCTATCACGTCGTGGGACGGAACACGCAAGACTATGGTTTTTTAATTCATAACTATCATGATAATTGACAGTTATGAATTAAAAAAAACATTTTATTAATAACACGTTTATATTATTATAAATCTTTTTAGTCTCGGCGACTTTTCAGACTCACAATACCCACACTCGAAACAAATAATTTTAGATGAAACGAACATGCTTTATAATAAATTTTGGCAGAAAAACCAAACAGGTGCTTATTTTGCAGCCGGGATCTTAACCACCTGTACCACGAAGACTCTAAACGATATTTGTTCAGTCCAATAGCACCATGACCCTGCAATGCCATATATAAATAAGTAATTATGAAGGCTCATTGTCCGGGACAAAAGGCGCCGTTTTGGGTGTATTCGCAACGCATCGTGTCCAGGCCTGTCGAATTACAGTAACGACATTATGCGTTTGCCACAAACGAGCGATTAAGTCAAGCTTGTTAGTCAAGTTCTGTTGAGTTTTGACTGTGGTGAGTATGGACTTAAAACTTTTTTAGGACCTGTTAAATGTTTAGTACTATTATTATAGAAATATTTATATTAGTAATCCTTTCTTTTCATTATTTAATATTTACCTTTTTTAATCTGGCGCGAAACAGACATGCAATGAACCTGATGGTAAGCGCAAATGCCTCAAGACCGAGTATCGAATGGCATCAGACGCCGATCCAAAGCCATAGGTAGATGTACTAAATTATATCTAAAAACAATGAATATTTTGATAAATCATAAATCAATAGTTTAGTTTAACGGCATACATGTGTTTTCTCATTGTAATTTTGCCGTGGTGCAGAGAAATAACTCAACATATTGGTGGGCAACACAGCCTAACATAGACCTCAGAATATTAATTCAAATGTAGATGAATTATGTATGATTTCATTCTATTTAGTGATGTTAAGCAGAACACATCTTTAGTCTGATAACGATGATGATAACCAAGTCCCCACCCGATGTGGTACAATCGCGCAATTTCTCACAACTCACACTCGGCAACAGACTCGCACCTCACGCGAGGATGTTACGACACGACGCCATTGATACGTGGCACCGCTTCACATTTCATAACTAGGAAATATGACCTTGCACGTGAGCCACTGGACATTTATCTTACAAGGAGATTTAATGATGCTGGACTGACTATCTCGTCCTCGCATTTCTAAAACGCTTCTACAACTATGTTTTATAGCGTAGGTCCGGCAAACGAGCAAACAGGTCACTTGATGGTAAGTGAACGCCCGTGACGCAACAGCTTTGCTGCCGCCCGTGAACATCCACAAGCCTGGATCATAGATGTGCTGCCGGTCCAATTGGGAGAGGAGCACGGAGGAAAAAGGATGGGAAGGGGAAAGGGGTATTGGGTATCTGACAATCTCACTCACCGATCGAAACGCGACTGCAAAGCTGTTGCTTCACGTCGATTTCTTCTGAGACAGTGGTACCACCCGGGATGAGCCGATTCATGCCGAGTCATGACTGACAACAGCATGGCTCTACCACTTCCACAATTAGCAACAATTGAACAAACTCAGTCGACGGAAAGAAATTGTACCCATGCTCTTGTAAACACGCAAAATGGATTGCCCGACTCGGAACTCAAACCTAGGTCCTTGCGATTACACTAACAATTGATCAAAAGGCGACTATTTAGCTTTGAACTAATTAATGGCCTAATACTAGAGTGAAATATAACTCTTGAGTAGGCGTGTACCGTATAAAATGACGTCATCCATCATATGAAACTAGACGCATAATTTATACATAAAGCCTTGTAAAAACAATAAAATGAAGTTTTCACAGGCGAGTGGAAGTGAGATCTCACGGTATTACGACATTCGCCACGCCATTGAGTGTGTTACTCGGCTTGCATACGAGGAACTAAAATAACCTTCCAAGGGACACGCGGTGCGTGCGGAACTTTGAAGATTATGTTTATATCTTATTAATATTTGTGTGAAATAATGTGAGATAAGGTTACTGTGGAAATATTTACATACCTACATACATAAACTCACGCCTTTTTCCCAGAAGGGGCAGGCAGAGGTTCTTCTGGTAGTTACCAGGCACCCGCGTTTCGCCTTGTCTGATTCGTCCCAGGATGTGATAGGGGGCGAGCCTATCGCCATATCGGGCACAAATTCCTGACTCCGGGCTGATAATGAATAGAAAAATCCAATATCACTTGGCCCGACCCGGGATTGGAACCCGAGATCTCAGTTTTGTAATCATACTTTAGTACAACTACGCCACCGAGGCAGTCAGTGGAGATACTTTGGGGAACTGGTATGTGTAAACTGTGCTATCTACATCAGATCATTTTTAACCAACTTTTATCTCCAAAACATATCCTTGTAACAAGCGTCTCAAACTTCGACACTAACCCATTACGAGACAAGTTCAGTTCATTGAGTATTATTATAGTTGCGTAACAGTACAAAAACGCTCGCCACTGAACTTGGTGTCTCGGCGAACGCCTCTGACGCGCTCCAACGGCTGGCACGCTCTGATTCGCACAGATGTACCGTGCGACTAATTATTGTGAGGTATTTGGTGTTGGAATTTGGAAAGATATAACTTCTAGGCTTTGCTACGCTACGCTCGTGTTATTGCAGGTTTTATCAATGAAGGCTGTCATTGCCAAGGAGTTTTAAGAAAAAAATACTATTTATGGGGATAAAAAATACCCTTTCTCCTTTACTGTACCCCTAAATATGTGTAAAATAATAATTCATGATGATTGATTAAACCAGTTAAGGTGTAAAAGCATAATATTATACATGAAACTAAATAAGAACATCAACAAAAAATACAAAATAAAACAAATTTACATTCGACATTAGATGTGTTGATTGTGGCACAAATCACATTTAACTGCCCGACTCGTGGCTATACCGTACGGAGAGCCTTGTAGGCGCGAAACATCACATACGAACACTTGGAAGTTGGATCTTTTTATTAATATCAATCTGATTAATTTTAATTTCAACGATATTTTCTTTTGTTTCTATAATAAAGGTAAATAAATATCCTTTCGTTTGAAATGAGATTATTTGTCTTGTGTATATCAAACGTTTAATTAAGCAGAACGTTGCCGGTTCTAGCCTTAATGCTGATTATAATTTTAACCACTCTGTAACCTGTTGACGAGAGGTCAAGTTTAAAGTTATTTTTCTCTAGAAACCAAACCAGTCGATGGCAATTCTTATTCAAATAAATGGCGACATGAATTATGTAAGTCTTATAGAAACAAATATACAATGTGAAGGCAATTGTAATATTGTTAATTCGCGATGAAGCTTCCTCTTGACGCAGCACACTCAAGAGTTAAGCCAGCATGGTGAACTGAAATTACCCTATTATGTTATAAGCACTCGGCTGGTCGTAAAATTATGAGCATGTTTTGCTCTCTAACACGCATAAAAACGTTAAGTTGAACCATCGTAAATGTACAGCAGTGTTAGGGCCTGCGGGTAGAAGAAAAGAGACTGTATTTTTTTAAGTCGTTGTTGATTCAGCCAAGCAAGTAACGTTCCAAGTAGGTCTAGTACTTTGTGTCTTAGAGGAAAAGTTAATAAGCTAACCTTTCGGTACCCCGGGGGAGGCCGAAAGGGGTATGTCAGTAGGTTTAGTACTAGTGTTTAAAATTCAATGTATTTAGGTTTTCCGGCGCTAATATTAGAACATCGCACCTGTATCATTCGTACGACCTACACATTCACAAAGCTTTTAAATTATCAAATAAAAAAGTAAAGGCTCGTGAGTCATGCGATTGATTCTGCGGGTTGGATCTGTAAAACGACCTTCAAACGTAAGCCTTATCTTTGTGTTCGTAATAGGCGTGAAATATTTCCTGATATGCGGTAATTTAAATATGTGCTGTATCATTTTTTTTAGAAGACATTGTAAAGAAAAAAACATATTAAAAAGGTTAAAAAGCAAATACCTCCAACTTTTAAAAATCAATGGGTTAATTTCAAAGTTTAAGAAACGGAAAGCAACGAGTGCGATTCCTGCACCACTACAAATGTTTATAGGACACTAGCGGCCCGGCCCAGCTTCGCCTGGGTGCTTAGATGTTTAGACTCCACTCCAC
The DNA here is from genome assembly GCA_033459515.1 of Theretra japonica. Taxonomy (NCBI): domain Eukaryota; kingdom Metazoa; phylum Arthropoda; class Insecta; order Lepidoptera; family Sphingidae; genus Theretra; species Theretra japonica. Next base: position 589,172 of record CM065944.1, read on the forward strand.
ACCAGAAATATCTTATTCCCGTTCAAACTTTTGTACTCCTGAACTCAACCTAAGTACCTACTATCCCTTTTCCTATCGTATCCCATCCCATCTCATCTGGCTCCTTTTCTTTCTGTTACATCCCGTCCCATTATTTCCCATCTACCGGTCTCATCGCATTCGTCCCACTTTATCCCATTTCATCCCTTAATGCCTAAATAGGCATGTTGAAAATTTTTTGGAATTGCTTTTATTTTGTAGATAGGCCTTATATAAACACGAAACTACGACGAATATCATTAAAAAAATACGCAAACACAAATACTTTGCAAAATTCCTGCTAAAACTTTAAAATAAATTTAATTAATTTTATAGCGTCAACAACACGTGGTAATTATACTGTTAAAATGTAGCTTATATGACACGTTCGTAGATTTACCATAGCAGCGCCATCTATTGATTACTTACTCAACCCAGTCGAAAGGTATCGACATCTGTTAGAATCATTTGGAGTTAACAGATGATTGTGACTGTCAAATAATAACAGACAAATAATTAGCAATAAATTAAAATTGCGACTATAATTTGAGATTTAAACTATCCTATCTGTCAAGTTGGATCGAACTGCACATGGTGTGCAAATTTTATTATAATCGGTTAAGTAGTTTAGGAGTCCATTGAGGACAAACATTGTGACACGAGATTTATATATATTAAGATAGAAATATTTGTTTCAGGTCGTGGTGTGACATCCAAAATCTCTCGTAGTTTCGCATTTCTAACTTGGTAGGTCCTAATTTTTGTAGAAAGAAGAATTTTTTTAAAGAAGAAAATTTCTCTCATAATCATTGTTCCAAAAGCAGGTGGATTCTATTAGTTCATATTAAGCCAGCTTGATAACTGTTATCTAATATCTACAGTATGACAAAAAAAACCCCTGTCCGATCCAAGACGTACCTTTGGGTAACTCTATTGTAGTATAAAAAATATAATGACGGATAAAATAGTTATCGTAAGTTATAATATACATTTTAGTATCAATATTATCCGTAAAGTCTAGCAAAATTTTAAATTCTGACAAAAACAACACATGCTGACAATTCTGAAACGTCGCGGCGCACGTTGCGGGTTACGAACGCGGTTGTTAGCAGTCTAATGCGAGATTCCCTATTTTTTTATTAATTTATTAAGGATTTTATATCAAATTATGTGAAACGGATCTTGTAAATAAAACACATTAGAGATGCCTGATAACACCTTTTAAGATCGGACAGATTTTTGCCACACTGTATATCGTAGATAAGAGCAGTCGGTACTTAACAAGCTCATTATTGAATAAATGTTTAAAATTAATTATTTTTTGTGGTTTAATTAATGACTGTAAGCCTTCATGGTGTTTGCTCCGGGAAAGGGTTAAACAAAAAACTGACTCAAAGTGAAGGGCGTGTTTAAAAGCCGCTCATTTTTTGCACCTGTATTTTAATTTAAGAATTAGCGAGCACAATGTTTTTTTGTCTTTTTTGTAAATATAAATTGAATAAATCCACCGAAATCTTATGTTGTAGCTATCAGGAACAATAAAAGAATTCAAATTCTTACGGATTTTATCGCGAATTTTATTTAATTTTTACATATTTGAACTTCCTAACGTTTCGATCACTTTACAACTTTCGTGGTCACGGGGCGGACTGAGGTATGAATATGTATGGGTCTTCTTTCTACTTTATTGGGATATTAAAATATATAAATTTAAATAAAGTTCACGATAAAATCCCTAAGAATTCGTTTTATTTCAATATGCAACATTCGCGTAAATCTAAGAAACCATTAACTATAAAAGACTTTCCGGTCTCACAAACACCAGACCCAGCACAAATACTTATGGATAGCACAAACTTGTCAGTGCGGGGAGGAACCCCTTGACTCTTGTTTCATAGGCGGCGTCTAACAAAATGCGCCACGGAGGTTGTTAAATAAAATAAAAGTGTCAGGATCCGACTTTCCTCTAACTTATTCCTCTCCCACGCAAATAAAAATCTTGAAAATACATTATTTAACTCATTTAATAAATACATACATAAACTCGCACCTTTTACCCAGTAGGGGTAGGCAGAGGTGCAACCAGGACCCACGATGTGATAGTGGGCGAGCCTATCGCGATATAGGGCACAAATTCCTGACTCCGGGCTTGTAATTAATTGAAAAATTAAACATCACTTTGGCCGACCCGGGATTCGAACCCAAGACCTCAGCATTGCAATCATACCGTAATACAACTACACTACCGAGGCAGCTTTAACTCATTTGTTTGGAATATAAAGCGTTGCGATGTGCCTCTTCTTAATAAAACAACTAAATAGTAATATTTGTATATTATATCAATTTAAAACGTTATATTTTATAAATCTTCAATTTTATCTAATGTAAAGTTTTGACTGTAAAGGGCGCTAAAAGCCATTAACAACTTGAATAACTAATGTATATTTTATTGCTTCATAGATCGTCACTAACAAATATTTTTTATAAAACATTTACAAATGTCACAAACAATTGCAACTGTCTACACCGGCGGGATTAGTGACCTTTTCTAATTTAACTTTGAATAAACTTCAATATAGTTGTATAAACTTTAATTTGAAACATGACAATTATATTTATCTGAACATTTGCAGCTAAATTGTTTCAGGCGCCGTGGTATCAGTCAGCGCAGCGGGGGTCACGAAATACTCGCGACTGTTTAAAAATAAATGTTTAAATTCTGATACGATAGCTGTTTTTATTTAAAGAACATACTTTATTGTAGTAAATATTGTATGAGATTCAGTGAGATCAAAATGAGAGATAAATTAGAATATTTTATATTATATGAAAACCTTTTACACAAACAGTTTTAGGTTATGTTGATGGATAAAAAAAACAAAACTTCATATCAAGCTCTAGAATACAACGGCAGGTACCAAAAATATACCAGTCATAAAATTCACCATCATATCTCGCCACGTGGCCTTTATAATTCAGAACCACTAAATTTACTAAAAGTAAAGTATGTTTAAAAATACTCTTTATAGTTTGTCAAGAACAGCATACAACGCTACCACGGATAAAATTATAACAATAAGGCGGTCCCAACGGCAGGTGTCCACTGTCCAAAAATGAACACGTGGGCCCACCCTAACCTAACCCCTCGCTCCCATTGAATACCACAAAAAAATCTACTTTGTGCACTCAGAATTTTTTATGCTTTTGTAGATAATTTATTAGATAATAATTTAAAAGTATTAAATACGAGTAATAATTCGAATGATTATTTCTTCCGAACGTGAACTCTACAACCTATATTGGTTGGTAGAGCGGCGAAACTCACCAAGTACCGTTCATTTTCTCATTTATAAAGTGGCCAAAAACAGCGTCAGATATTCCCCCGCACCTCTGCGATAGTTGAGATGCGGGCGAGCGGAGTGTAATCAATGAGATCATTTCCCAACTCATCACTCGCTGTTCAGTCGAGTCAGTTAAGACCCTCCTGATGGCACCGATTGCAGAGTCGGCCGGTCCTTATATACTCAACTTGTGAACGAAACCATACCGCGATCTATTTTTGTAGTGGCGCCATCTCTTGGTGTAGTTTCGAAAACTATCTGTGGAGTTTTGATATTATTATTTTCAGAATGTGTTTTGATGGATTGGATAATATAATTATTTTTTTAATTTTAAATTGTAATTTATTGTAGTGCAGGAAAATAAATTTGATTATTCATTTTAATGCTTGTTTGCAGTAACACCTGCAATAAAATTATTTTTTGTAAAATATGTTATAACATTTTAGGGATATTTTTCTTGTGATTTTAATTTGATTAAAAATAAAGCATTATACCAAATTAAAGAGCAATATATTCACGATTTTCCCACAATACGTAATATTCGTTCGTCTTCTTAGAACGAAAATTGACGCAACTAATATGAAATTAGTAAACCAAAAATGATGTCTGTTATTTATGTCTGTTTATTTTAAAATAATTGTTAATAATAATGAATTAAATTAATTTAAGGAAAATAATAATATAAAAGAGCGAATTTATTGTATTTTTAATGGTAGAGTCTTGTTGCTCCTTCCCAGACTCTACCTGTCTATAAATCAAGGAGATACATCATTATCCGCTGAAGGATCGAACGCACGATTACATCCGTAAAAAGTTAACATTTACTCGTTTTCTTTTGTAGTTTTAGTTGGTCTTCGAGTTGAACTCTCATTTTTTGACGTTGATCAACTGATACAACGAGGATCAAAATTAATTTTAAATATAATAAAATTTCAAATATAATAAAATACGAAAACGAAGAAGCAACTCAAATGTTTTCGATCTCCAACAAACCTAATATTGAAATCTTAGAGATAAGCACAGAGATATAGGCATAATCGTTGACTATTAAGATCATAGTCCCGATAAGAGCAACAGAGCAATCGTAACCGTCTCAATCAACGCTCGGATTGGTTCGCTAACGGGGTGTTTGGGGAAGCATTCAATGGATTTAGCTATTGCGTCTGTAGTCCTATTATGTGTATTGATGTGTCGGATTGAAGGTGACAAACTGTATAGCTGTGAGAGCAATTGGGATAATTGGTGGAATAATGTTACTAGTGATCTTAGGGGTTCTAATTTGAGTTAATTTATTATTGAAAGTCTGAAAGTTATTGAGATTATTCAAAATGTAATCCTGTATTTTGAGGATCAATATTTTGAAACAGCATTTAAGGTTTTCTCCTTAATATTAATAGCCAAACGGTCATCATAATATATGTGTAAAATTAAAAACATTAAAACATTCTCGATAAAACTAACATCGTACCCGAATACGCCACCCCAAATAGCCATACAAGGAAATTCTCATAAAATATAAACAGCCATGAAATAATAAAATATTCCGAGTGAGACCGTCCAAAACATTTGAACGCGACCATCGTGCGCAGTACAAAGCCTATGATAAACCATTTCCGGCTTCAGAGGGCAATTTACTCTCGCTTCCGGTCCCGTTTCCACTACAAATAAAGTAATTTTCGCGACTTCATAGTTTCATGTCCACTGTTTGTTTTAATGTTTATCTTTGTAAGGTCGTTTACATACCTTTTTGATTTTGATTGTAGTATTTTGTGTGACTTGACTTTAAGTTCTGTGGTGCTGGTGGGTTTACTGGTGGTAGGTCTCTCATGTGTTAGAGGCCGCCTGGGTAGGTATCACCGCAATGTCCATTTCTCCCGCCAAATAGCAGTTTAAATGCACTGTTGTGGCCCGGTTTGAAGGACATTGTAATTAATGGACAAATTGAGACATAACATCTTATGTCGCAGGATGGCGAGCGCGGAGTAGGTCTGGAAGATCTAAACGTCATAAAAATGTAAACGTAAGTGTTGGAATTCCTTAATTTCAGTGATTGAATTAACGTAATAAAAGCCTTTACTTTCCGTCGGCTATTTAGTATATTCCCAGACCTTAGCAACACTGAGCCGATCATTTCGCATAATTGTGAATGGCGAGCGGTAACCTGTTATCAATCAATTATCTATCCAGCCTTACCGTACTTACAAACAGGTGCCAATAACCCAGCTAGAAGGGAACTGCTCATTTTATGTGCTAAAACAATAGTCCGATATTGCAGTAGTCGAAGCAATATCGCTATTTCCATAACAGAGAGGTTATAAAGCTGCAACACCTAAACAATTCCGTGCACCTGCCGGCTATTAGCACGAGACGGACCAACGGTTATTGTATTTTTCATGCAGCCAAGTGTTTGTCCAATATCCTCAAATATTTGGTGAAACCGTAACATTTTCATATGCTATAAAACCGTTTGGTTTAGAGTTGGATGATTGGAATAAAGCACAAGAACTTTACTTTAAAATTTTAAGCGTTCTTGTTTATTTTTGTTTGTCATTTAACGATGGGGAAAAACATGGTGAGAAAATTTGGATATCTGAGAGATACGTGTATAATGTTCACTATAGAGCACCAGATTAAGGCCTAACCCTTTTCCATTATCCAATTTAAATAATCAAGACATCAAACTAAAAATATATTTCAAAAATGTATTGGATAAATTACTAACTCCTGTACATTATCTTCAACGCCATTCTAACCCGTTTAAATACAAACATCTGGAGTTTAACTGCGATATTAACGAAACGATTACACATATTGGCCTTGATAAACATCCGGCTTATTATTATTTATCAGTCCAAAGTAATATTATAAAAATGTGAAGCAAAAAGCGGGTAATGCAGTCTGCATGTTTCTTGCTAGTAGTTGAATGTTAGGCGTTTCTTAATACCAAGGACATATTTGCAGGGGAAACATGACTTTGTTTGACTCCATTAAAATGGCACGCAAAATAATAAAAAAAAAATGTTTAATGTTGATAAACAGGAACCAAAATGTGACAAAATTGGCATCCAATGACAAGTACAGTGCGTTGCAGGTAGAGTACGTTATGACGAACACTGCAAAAAGAACCCTCCTGTATGTACCCTCGAAATACGTTACGCTAGGAACAATCGACTTCATTTGTGCATTATTTATGAGCCTGGGAATAATATTGGTAACTGCTTGCCCTGAAACCAAATCACTTACAATCAAAATAAATTAGTTTAATCTAAGCGAAAGTAGCGGCTAAATAAAATACGAAGTTGAAAAAAATTGGGACTTACTTTAACAGATAGTAAATCTCCTTTAGGTTTTTAGACAGGTAGATCTTTACACACTAAAGTGTATTTCATACTTACTTCGTTAGTTGAAACTGCCGTGTCAGTAATAAATGTAAGCACTCCACGTTTACCGAGTTGTCGTGTAGGCGTTAGTGTCATTACGAAGCACAAATGTCTCTCTCACTTACTGAGGGGAACTGTCAAGCTACCTCAGTAACACGGGTACCTGGTTAAATTTCGTTAGAATATTGACACGTTTTCAAGTAGATTTTAGTGAACAAACAAGTACAAATGTATGGGAAAATAGATTTCTTCTAAAGTATAGTCAGTAGTTTACAATTTAAAGTAATGGGAGTTTTTAATATTTCCAAGTTCATATTAATTTTTTTTTATACTTACACGTGTTCCTAAGTGTCTTAAAGACTGACAGAGGAAAACAAAAGTGGACTTTAAGGACTTCATTTTAAGGTACGACATTCCAAAAAATCCCTTAAACTTCCGAAGATCGGCATACGATTAGGTGTAAATCCGTCAAAATAATACTATTTCTTCAGTTATTTGGTCAAGTGCCTACAACAGTGAGTCTCTGCTTACTGTCTTGCATAGTGCATGACCCGCACATAATTATAGGTCGGCCGCCAATTGTCTTAGCATTTCGATCATTTTCGCTGCACTTTACAGGCCAATTTGTTTTGTTCTAGATAAGTATCTACGAGTTATAGAAGTAGATTTACTATGTTCAGATATGTGTGGACTACTTTTTTCAGTAATGTGATAAAAACAATGACATTATATCATATTTTTTATGTTGTATAATAGTTGACGTTTATGCTATTTTATAAAAATGTAATGTTTCCCAAATACTATTAATTTACTAAGTAACATGTCTGCCTAGGTTCGCAGTTGTACTACGGTAAGATTGCAACGCTGAGGTCTCGGGTTTAAATCCCGGGTCGGGCAAAGTTATATTGGATTTATCTATGAATTACCAGCCCGGAGTCAGCTTGTGCATATATAGCGATAGGCTCGTCCCGTATCACATCGTGGGACGGAACACACAAAGCAAAACGTGGTTGTCCTGATGGCATCTCTGTCTTCCCCTTGCGGAAAGGCGTGAGTTTCTGTATGTATGATAACATTCAACAATAATTTCCCTGTTTGATTGTCTCTCGAACATCGCTTTATTATTGAAACCAGATCAAACTCTCAGAAATGTATTCACATAGCCACGTTATAAAATCATTAACAATGCCGTAGCTAAAGAGGTTTAGTACAACGCAGGTATTCTAGTTCCAGTTAAAGTTTAGTTAATTACCGCAACAAACTTCGCCTATTTATCACCGAAGTTGGCCTGTTTTAAACCGGTTGAATGTTTCCACTTATTTTCCATTACAACGGCCAGTTTCCAAAGTTTAATTCCCTGCATTTTTGTAAGCGAGATTTTGGGCCTCGGAAATTGGCTTAGTGGTGAAGGGTATGCTTAGTAGCTTAGTTAAAAGATTTTGAATTATTTTTATAGATAAAAATGTTTTGTGATTTTAATGGAAGATTACTTATGTGCAAGTAAAATTCAAATATTTTGTTTTCGCTAACAGAAGCCTGAGTCGAATATTTGCATAGATTTTCACGTTGCAATGTCACATTTAGTGTTGCGATTTTATAACATTAAATCAATAAATGATTATTGTATATTTTATATTATACGGTTAAAACGAGAAATTATTATATTATAAACCTAAAATACTTTTACATAAAAACACATGATGATTCCCATAATTGCATTTCATTACAAGTGTTAGGCATCCAAAATGAAATTCAACAGCTAGAACCGTGTCGCAGTAAGCTTCTGCAAGCCTTCCCACAGGATTAATCACACCTCAGCCGGCAGCTTAATTTGATTCGGTCCTACGCTACAGTGATGACGTTTTATTATATCACTGTCTCATAGTTTCTTATTATAATATTAAACTGCAGACACTAAGCTGCATTAAGGCTTCCTTTGTAAAAGCTTTCAAGGTGAAAAATGGATAATTTTAATTGGCTTATGAAAGCCGTCTTAGTGCAGTCTTGGTTATTGTATTAACTGATTAAAAGACGGAGGTGCACTATGTATGAATTTTTTCCTTTATAATTTAACTTGGCTTCGGTGAGGTGGATCGACAAGCTGGTCCACGTGGCAGGAAGGATCTGGATCAGGACTGCCCTGGACTGAACAACCAGCATTAAGCATTACAAGAAGCAAAACGTAAAACGATTCGCAGGTTCGACTCCCGGTCCGAGATAAATATTTTTGTTAACTACAGGTATTTGTCTGGGGTCTGGGTGTTTGTGAGACCGAAAAGTCTTTCGTAGTTCCTGATACCCACGACACAAGACTCGATCTTAGTGTGGGGTCAGGACTATGTATGTGATTGTTGGGTGTATTTATTTATTTATGCAAGGAATGGTAAGTGCAGTGCAGTACCAATAGAGAATCCACCGACGAGAGAATGTAGATCTCACCGCTCGACACAATCTTACCGTCGTAGTTGAATTTGCATATACACTGGTTCACCTCGAAACCTGACTCACATTTACTAACAAGGTAAATTCCCGAATTTGTTATACAGGTGATATTGGCGTATGGTATTTAATTTTAACCACGTGTTTCTGGCATCCCAGGTGAAATTTTGAAAAAAAAAAAAAACCAGCCTGGTAGTTTTGTAAAAAGTCGCGCTTTTAGTTTCCAAGGCCTTTGATGAACCCGTTTAAGTACGATTCTTTAACGGCTCAGGTAAGTTCCCGAACCGAACTCAGGTTAAGCTAAGCGGTAAAAATACTCTTATCTATACGGGATGGCCGAAAATCGTGAAAACTAAAATTACATTTTTTATAAAAAAATCATCGATTGTTTTCAAATTTCGTACAATGTTACCTGGGGTGATGAGAAACATAAACATGTGGGTTAAATTAAGTAATATATGTCAATATCACCCTGTATAAAGATTTTTGAAAACTGATCTCATTAATAAATATAGCTCTAGCCTTGCTTTTAAACACGTTGTGTATAAATTGCTATGATGTTTTGATTAGGCGCTTTGTTTTGTTCAAGCCAACCATTCTATTTCATCCGAGCACAAATGGAACTAGTTGCAGCGTGTTAATTTAATGGCTAATTTAGTTTTTATCTCTTCAGTATGAACAATTATTCAAAGTTAAATATAACAACAATACTTGACTTAATTTGGTTAACATAAAGACATTTTCTCATAATTACTAGAACGAGCTTCAGCCCGAATAAATATTTCTCTGGGTGTAAAGTCCCAATCATGATTTGAAAATTAGTTAATATCTTAAAGTTGACATCATGGAAGCATGACATAATTTGGTATAACTTGTTCTATCGGCTCTTAACTAGTTAACTAGTTAAGATATAGGACTTTTTTAAAAGACCAATTTGTTTTACGTCTTCTGATCTCAGTTTGAGTTTTTATGTATTGCTTATGTAAGCAGAGTTACCGGCCTACCTGATAACCTTAGCCGCTAGCACTGCTCGTGGATTTTGGAAATGCCAGACGTAGAGCCAAACTAACTAAACTGAGCTGCGTTGAATATTTTTTCTCGCTCAAAGCAGTCTTGACGAAGTAGGTTGCCGCTTATGTGAAAACAAAAACAGATTATAAACACAAAGTTTAAACCGCTCCGTATATCCTAAACAAAGCGTGACTTGGAAAGGCATTAATTCGTAATTGTAGCCGTCTTAACGTTCAGTGAAATGAGCTGAGATCCTTAGTATTTCAACTGACAATGTTCTGCAGTAATGAAATGCTTGTATTCAAGGCGGGATCTTATTTAGGAGCTAACAATTCTTTGTTATGGGGACGCTGTAGTAGAAGAGACGACAGATGCGATATATTTTGACATCCTCCGTGGCGCAGTTGGTTAGACACCGGCTGTGAAACGAGAGGCCGCGGGCTCGATCCCCGCATCGAAACAAATATTTGTGTGATCCACAGGTATTTGTTTCGGGTCTGGATGTTTGTGAGATCTAAAAGTTTCTCGTAGTTCCTGATACCCACGACACAAGACTCGATTTTAGTGTGGGGTCAGGACTATGTATGTGACTGTTGGGTGTATTTATTTGACTTCTTTGTCACTTCATAGATTAAGTGGTGTGTGAAGCCTGGTAAATATCACAATCTGAGATCATTACCCAGCTTAGGCAATCCATTTTTGTTTTAAAAAATAGGGCAGGCTAGGAAACAACATTTGTACCGTGGATAGCGATTGGCCCATCTCTGTCACATGTTCGGGCGAAAATGTACGTAGCGAATTATTCTAATTGGTATAATGGTAATATTGTAGAATGAATTGGCTTGTAGTATATAGTTTTACACGTTTCCTCACGATGCTTTCCGTAATAAAACAGGTGAACTGTTATGATTTTAAAATTGTCTAGAATTGAAACTCAATTCAAAAAGTTTTACCTATCTCAACGCTGTCACTGTGCCTTCTCCCCTTCGCAGTCGGTAACAATTCACCTCTTTACTTATGCAAATGTTTAGTCTGTATTAAAAGAACGGTTTAGGCTGAGTCTTGTTTTGTCTCATCTTCCCCCTTATCCCTTCCCCCTTATCCCTTCCCCCTACTAACTCTAAATTAGTGCCTCCACGCGCCCACCCCCTTGTTTCAGAAACAATTTATTGAATTAAGGATTCTGGTGATTTGCTTTGGTATTTCCCGATACTGGGAGTTTTTTGTATGCAATGCGCGATGTTTCCGAGTCGAGGAGATGTTTGAATTTCTATTTAAAAGTTTAAGCTACAGTTATTTGATTTTTTTGGAAATGTTTTTGAATATACTTTATTACTCGTAGAATTTATTTAGATAGATTATAGTGATTTTTGTAAATAGGCCTTGATGTGGCTTATTTTTTGTGATTGGTTTTCGGAAATTAGATATTTTTCCTAATTAACTAACCTTCAAAAATTGCATTCACTGGCCTTAGGCTATGTACAAAGTATTCTTATACAAATCTCCAGCAAAGGATTGTTCTTAACCCAATTCTCAGTAAAAAATAAGCATAATACTTCGCAAATCACATATCTCTAAATGTAAAAATGTATCATAAATGAATTTACACATAATTCGAAATCGTACTTCAAAACTTCTGAGCAAAACCACGAGTAACAGAGAGCAGTAACATTACTCCTCGTTTAATATTATCAGCTGCCTGGCGATATTTTATACAAAGAACACATTGCTCCGAGCGGAGACAGGCAATCTTAAAGTCTAATGGAGAAACAAGTGAACTGTTATTTAAGTTGCAGTCCAAAAAGACATTTTGTGCACGCTTTTAAAATAACACTGTACTACGGATTCTCTATTTTTCAAAGAATTTTTAATGTTTTTATTATAAATGTCATTTTAATACCAAAGCTAGACGTAAGAGCAAAGTCCGTTCAACAAAAGTCAGCATAAATAAATGCTCTTTCTTCAAAGGCTTGAAGCTGGATACATATTGTAGGAGATTTTGATTTCCAAAATCAAATCAGCCATTTTGTGGTACAAATGACATTAGGTTATTACTTTCTTTGACGTTCATATTAACTATAATATGTCTTGGCTTTAACAGTAGATTTCTCTAGGCCATTATAGTAGTAGTGGCCCGGTAGGCGGTTTATATAGTAGAACAATTTCATGATTAATAAAACATCGAATTTCTGCTGTTATAGAAATGCTGAGGTATGGGAAGAGAAAACTTTCATACTTTCAGTTAGCCTCATAAAATTCTAATGGAAATTACGTGCACCTGTTATAAAATTTAAATCGATTGGCGGATTTATTCAAACACCACATATACGAGAAAAAATACTACACCTACAGTCTGTGTAGATATTTGAGTTGTAGCCGGTGGAAGGCGCGGTTTTGACACGAAAAGCCTTTCCAAATTAGATTTAAAACGAAACTCTGCTCTGTTGATGTTACTTCTTCGCGTTTTTGTATAAACTTCGGAAGTTACTTTCATTCCTATCACGCGTGGGTTTGTTCTGAGTTGTGTGAATTTGGTTTTTGCAACGAGTACTGAATTTATACGTCTGTTCACTTTGGATTTTGTTAGGAAGTTTTGGAGTGTATTTTTGGAGGTTTCAATGGTAGTTCGAAACTGGAGGTGTGCTTCGCGTTGTGGAACGATGACATTTGACAGTGAAGACGTATAATTGTAGCGTGGTTTTCTTGTTTTTTATGTTGTTCAATTGTGTGACATATTTATGTACAATCTTAAGTAAAGAGTTTTTTTGATTATTGAATAATACTATCATCTTTGGTTATCTGCTAGAATTAATTGCGCAATAAATACTAGACTTGGAGTTTCCGAAGACTTGTACCAGTAAAGTGCATGTTATACTTGCGTTTGTTAACAACAACTATTCCTATATCTGCTATAAAAATGTCATCAGTCGCTTTCATCTACAAATGCATTAAAGATCAGGATGTCGAAGCCGCGATTAATAATTTATACATATGTACATACATAAAATCAACGCCTTTTCCCAGAAGGGATAGGCAGAGGTGCTACCAGGACACCCGCGTTTCGCCTTGTATGTTCCGTCCCACGATGTGATAGGGGGCGAGCCTATTGCCATATCGGGCACAAATTCATATTGACGGACTGTTATGAATAGAAAAATCCAATATCACTTTGCCCGATCTAGTATTCGAACCCAAGACCTCAGCGTTGCAGTCATACCGTAGTACAATTGTGCAAAGAGGCAGTCAATAATTTATAACGCACCAAACTTTCGATTCCCCGCATCCACTTATTACAAATCAGTATATGATTAGTTAGGTTTCCTCACGACATTTTTCCTCGCTGCTGGACCGTGGTATATTGACCGCGCATTTCGAAAGATAATCACTAGATCACATCAGAAATTATCATTACAAGTTACCTCATGTTTAGCGTTTGTTGGTAATATGTCGTTTGGTACTAATCGGATACTTATCAAAGATTTCTGCGCTATTCATAGTATTATATTCCATTTTACGATCCATTGTAGACATTTGCTGATGGTAGAATATTCGTACTCGTCAGGATAGCGACAATGGAGAAAATACCTTCATAGCAATCCTAGCCGGTTTGTTACATTTTGACATCGGCCTATGTATTGCATTTGTACCTATCAGCCCATATACGTCCCACAGCAGGGTACGAGCCTCCTTTACAATCCAGAGCATGATTGAGAGTGGTTTGGCCACCACGAGTCCACCACGCTGGCCTACTACGTTAGTTTACATGCCATAAAAATCCTTACAAATCGCTACGGTATGCAGATTCCCTCACGATGATTCCTCACGTTATAGTGAAGTTATGTTATTTATTGTATTTAAGCACGTTAATAACAAGCAGTTGTTATTGGGTGCTTAATTTCAAACAATAAAAAATATTATTTCTCATGTAAAGATTCTATACAGGGTTATTTTGATCTGAGTGACTAAATTTTAACACGAAGTTCAGAATCATGAATATACGAGTAGTCCATGAATAAAATAAAATGAAATATATTTTTCGTAAAATATTCCGTATTTTTTATCCTCACAAAAAAAAACCTTAGACAATATACACGACCATAATAAACTCATTGATAAAGTACACACACGAGTGCGTGCGCGTCTGTGTATAAAAATGACCAGCGACCGTGCTTGTAGCAGATGTTGAGTATAATTTGAACATTGATTAGGATATTATGAAATGCAAATAAATGACCTCATATGTGTAAATTTGAATATTTTCCACCACGTGTTAATCAATGTTATTATGTGTTATATTCTCTTGAGTTCAATACAAAAATTGATCAAACTTTGAAAAATAAACTTGTTTAATTGAACTGCACTGCGCTTACCATCAAATACGTTGTAGTTTCGTTATCTTGCCAGTAATAAAACCGAACTGCTTGTTTGTCAAGCGATAAAATACACCATCGTACTAAATAATGGAAGGTAGACGAAAATGAGTATAGATTAAATTGGTCTATAAAATACAGCAAAATAAAGAGCAACGGAAGCGAGACTACGAGCACCATCACAGCTGGAAATGATGAGCGCAGTAAACAGAGCCACCTAGTTTGTACCACAGATATTAGTCTGAATAGATGTCGCAAGTAACGAGTCTTATTTTCAAAGGAAGCTAAGTTTAGTTGCTTCTACTATGGGTAATTTAACCGATTTCGGTCATTTTTTATTTGATTGCAATTAGATTAAGTTTGTCAAAAGTTCAATTGTAAATCACTTGCGCGTGAACTTTGAATTTTGCCTATAAGTCACAGTGATGTCACAGTTGATAGCAAAAAAATCACGCGTTAAGTTTTCGCACATTTTAAGGATATTGCGACATCTATTAAGATAAATGTCTGTGGTGTATACCATAAAAACGCAGTATATATAAAGATGGCTCGTAAAGACACACTTCATTAAAAACATAACTGAGTTGAAATTTAAATGGTGCTTCAAATTTATGTGGAAATTTTCATTTCGTATTTTAATACGATATAAAGTTTTTAACTATGTTTTCGAGCACTTAAGTCTGTAATTTGAATTTCAGGCCTGTAGAAGAAAATAGTTTATTCGGAAGGGTTTAGGCTGTATCATAAACTGAAGACTAGTGATAAAATATTCAGAAGTTTTAAAGGAAAGATAAAATATGCCGAAATTAAAATAATAGGAAGCTTTGAAAATTTCTAATGGTGAGAAAGTCAGTCTCTCCTTTTGTTTATAAAATAAATTTTCTCTCAAATATTATTTTTATGATAAGAATGATCACATAACCGAATAATCACATTGGAGCCAAGGCATCGAAAGCTGATTAAAAATCATTTGATAGTGTCGTCAAGAAATGAGTTAATGGCCTTACAAGTAAGAATGCTGAAGCCCAGCATAATTGCGTCAGCCACTCCGACATGGCAGTCTCGCTGCTGGATATCTGAATTGTTCTGATCATATTGATAGGCGCATTGTGCAGTCTCAACTCAAGTTGATACTGTATCTAAGTTGCTCAGCAATTATTATAAGGCGCTTGGTATTTACCACAGGTACTCTGCTGTGGAAGTCACCGTATCAGTATTAAAAACAACTGAATATCAATAAATATATAAATATATAAAATTAATCTAAATTCTATTGCCGTGTGGCGAAAATTGGAACTACAAATAAAATTTTAAAAATATCTATTTAACGCATTGTTTGAGATGTTTCCTTAATATAAAAGACAAGTCTTTATACTGGTAATCTAATAGTATGAACATGTCCAATATATTAAAATGTGAAGAGAGAAAAACTACTTCTAATATTTTGATAACAGCATGACAACAATGGATTTGGACGCCTAAAGGTTTTAGACGATTTATACTTACTGGTTAATTTGGTTATTTATTACTGGTTATTTAAAGTCAGGTCAGGGTATAATAGAACGATAGCGTTAACCACTAAACCAATGAACAGTCAAATCCGAGGCAAAACACATTTTAATTAAACAGCTAGCATATTCAAATGAAGCGGTTATCCAATTCAAAATTGCTTTGGTTATTTTAGGTCAATAGAGGGCAGACAGTTTTATATACTTATTTATTAAAACGTTTTTATCCTAGATTAAGCCAGCATCGTAAAAAATACCATGCTAAATCTTATCTATTCTACAGGAATAAAAAAAAATCGTATGACTCTAAGTGAGCTAAAAAAATACCACGCTAAATTGTATCTATTCTATTAGAATAAAAAAATATATATCGTATGACTCTCTCTGAGGTATATATGATATGTAAAAACATTCTTTTTGGTATGTTTCTGAATAGAAGAAGCACAAATCAACACAATATTTTCTCGAAACTGCAAAATTCCTTAGTTCATGTTATTTTCTCAGTTTTAACTTACGTAACTTTAATTGCAATTCCCAATGACATGAGTATAATTAATGCATGTCTCGAAAAATCTTTTGTGTGAACCTGTGGGGCCCTAGGTTCGAATCCTAGGTCAGGCAATACAATTTATGCTCATTTTACAATTTGAGAAATCTCATACGAAATTTCTAGCATTAGATTTTGTGATGGTACAAATTACGGTGCTTATACACTACAAGCACCGTACGTCACTACATGTCTGCCTGTCCCACTGCCGCTGAGTATGGTTAATACCACATGATAATATGAAAAATGTTGTAACTGAGTAGTGGTGTGACATGATGCATTTCTCTGTAAGGGTGGGACGGCAATTAACCCAGGGAGTGGAGCGGTTACTTCCAATAATAAGATATCAGGCGAGCGCGGCCCGGACACGCCCGCTCTTAATAAGATTCCCACGCTGTTTACAACTTACGACACGATTTTATAATCGTTAAAACAAATCGATCCGAAAATTATAAGCTAGTGAAAATAATATCGAAATATTACGCAAGATTCTCATGTTGGTAAAGTACGAAACGATTTTGTAATGATGCAATGAATTGTGAGCACATTTTCCTGCAAATTTTTACAAAATTACGGTTTTTATATTATCTAAATATTGTAAGACTAATGACATTTGCTGCTACGAGTACTGAAATCCATAGCTTGATACTCAAGAAAAAACCCCCTTCATTTTATCATTTTGATAAGCACGGAACGGTAACACTTAGTAAAAATTTTCTTTACCTTTTCGCCAATGCGGGATATGCGTTTTCCTTCTGCCGCATAATAATATGTATAATAGAACTAAAGCCCATAACCGGAATTATTGAAGGAATCTGATAAAATTAAGTTATGTATACATATATGTGCTACAGAATATCATCATCATCACATCACATCTTTCATCATCATATTTTTTTCTTCTTTACGAAGAAGGATTTCACCAGTGTTTTAAATGAACTTTCATCTATAGGGGGTAATTTATGTATCCTACAGTACTAGGAAAACCTAGAACCAACACTTTAAGTGTAAACTATTTCCAAGTTAGTTTAATTTTAAAATATCGTGTGTTGTAAAAATCAGTTCGGTTGTTAAACCGGGGCAGACCAATTTGAGTGCGGCAATAGTTTCCTAAGACACCGGCTTCTACTCGTATGTCTAAAACTTAATGTCCGATTCTATCTCCACACACGTAATGGCAAATGATCTCGTTATTAACTCTGTTACCGTGTAGACTAACGCAGTAGATTCATTTGGAAAATTACTTACTTTAGTTCTGAGTATGTGTCTTAATTACTAGTTACGGTATTACAGCTCTCCAACTATCCAGAGAGCCTTTTTTTCTCATGTGGAAAATCTTCATTGGATTCCCAAGTATTTCTAGATAGATCGTGCATGCTGGAATCTTACCGGCTAAAATCCCAATGTCTCCATCTGCCCTTCGGAGGCACTTTGGGACCTCAATACCAACATGCCAAAGTGCTTCCAGCGAGCAAGCTTAAAGCTCTCACCGACAGGAAACTCCACAACGGTACTACGCAGAAGAAACAGGGCGATTTCATCCACCACCGTTGCGTCTCCGTCTTGGTGTGCGAATGTCGCCCCCTGAATGTTTTGTTTCCACAACCAAATATATGAATTAAAGTGGTAGAAAATGATAAAGCATCCCTTAATTATTTTTTTTATTACGATAATTAGGGTAATGAGCATGCCGTTCGCCTGATGATAAGCGATAAGACCGCTCATGGACAGTAGCAAAATCAAACAACACTATGAATTACAAAGCAATGCTAGGCATTCCATTGGGCTCACCATCCTGAGACATAAGATGTTGAGTCACATTATGTCCAGTAGTTACTCTGGCTACAGTGTCCATGAAACCGGAACACAACAGTGCATTTACGCTGTGGTTTGGCGGGAGAACTGTTATAAATATTGCAGTATCCAAGTTATAGATGTAATGATTGTTGGTTCTTGGAACAGTGTGTGACCATTGAGATATTAGGTATTCGTTTCCCTTTGAAAAGAATACCTTGCACAAAGATGAAGGGTTTTAAATAGTAGCCCTTTCAAGTTTGTTGTGATCTAGGTTTAGTTGGTATATCTGACCTACACTTCACTTAAAGGTATTTTGTATCTTTATTTCTTCAGCATAGCGAAAAAAGTAACAAAATTACAATGACAAATTACTTAACAAACGACTATTTACAAGAAAAATTGCAAATTCCTGAATAATCGCAAAAATATGTAGCGAGACTTCCCAGTAACAAAGCGTCAAATATACTAGCTACATTAATCGCACTATCCTTTATTAAAACAACAAAATAAATAAACACCAACTGACCCTGAGACCACGAAGCAAATCTTTCAGAATCACACGAAATTACGCACGTCCCACTACAAGGAATTTACGTAATTTATGTCACACATGTATCCCGAACGAAGGGTTCGGTCCTTAAGACCCTCTTATGAAATAATGGCCCCCAGATCCAGGAAATGTTACTTGTAAGTGAATTTTAACACTTGTAAATCACGGGTTAGTTCGGAGGGTGTTATGAAATCGTATGGGGTTTAGTATGTTGACGACCACTTGTATTGGATAAGTAATTGGTTTATACAGCCTGGTTTACCTGTTTGATGTTATAACAACGCAAGTAAAATGGGAGCAACGTTGAGTAAAACAAAACCAAACGCTAAAAAAATGATATCAATATCGGTCTGAATAACAAAGAAATCGGTTTACTTGCATGACAGAAATATCTACAGCCGAATACTATAGAGTTCCTTTTTTAATGAAGTTGGTTAATTGACAACCAATAAATCATCATATGAGAATAGAGTCAATTGTCTAAATAATCAAATTATTTGAACCACAATTTTCCTGTACTATGTTGATGCCGAAGCCATCTATGTATGTACCATATCATTCTATAACCAATAAACTTCTTTGACGTTGTATAATTTCCTTAATTTGGCTTAATGGATACTTTTTATGATGGATAACTTAAAAAAGCTTTATTCTTTTATTTGAGTTTGAATTTTTAATCTAATTTTAATACTTTTCTATTAATGAAGGTAGTTTTGATGAAGTTTGTTTTAACACTAAGTACACTTAAGTAATTATTAAAATTATATTTACTTTAAAAAAGTAATAACTAAAGCATGTTATTTTTATGTTAATCATAGTTGGCGAGATATTTGACTTCCAAAACCACAACCCTAAAACTAACCAAAATATGACCTGGAAAAAAAAAACAGTCATACCGAATTGTCTGGACTGAAGACCTACCTCAGGAGCACACGGCTCACCTAAGGTTATTTAAGAAGTTACTTGGCTTTCCAAAGGCATGGCATCTTCCATGTAAATTATTCATTAACAAATAAAATCATAACGTAAATTAATATTTTTAAATATCGACAATATCAAAACTATTTTGATCCAAACTATTTTAAAATGAAATATTTATATTTAATTTACAAAGACAACGTCATGCCTAAAGACCATGTCACCGCATTTATATATAGTGTATTTTTTAATTTGTGTAGAATGGAGTATTTGCTATGAATATTACGACAGGAATCTGAACGACAAAAGGGATATAAAGAAAAGTTTGAAAGAAAAACGTAATAGAGAACGAAATCTGAAAATTATTAAAGACCCCAACGCACAGTTCGACCTGGCTGGGTTTTTGAACCTCGATGAGGAAGCTGCTAGTGACGAAACTATCGATTATGGCGAGAAAAGGTAAACCAATCAATTAATCTCCATAGTAATAGAATTTGAAGAAAAGAAGATAAGGCTATAAATTCCACAAATAAGATTTTTGTTCTTCAGAGATAATCATTTAAGATATACACGGGTAGCTACAGCAGTTTGACAATAAATAAAGCAAAATTGATATATATCATCATAGTTTGTAGTTACAGGGAGTCAGTTCTTTGCTAAACATAGGTCTCTCTCAAGGATCAGAACAGTGACTTGTTTAAAGCGACCTGAATTCAGCAAATTCGACTACTACTCAAATTTCAAGACACGTTTCGAGACAATCAATAGATTGTCTATACTGCATTTTATAAATTAATATTATTGTTTCAGTGCACACCATTCCAAAGATTACATTGATTATGGATCTGTTATCGATAGCTCATTAGAAAATATTAACAAAAGACAATATAGCCCTCATTTTGGAACATATAACCAACCAAAATCAAATATAAATCCTTTAGACTTCAATAGCTTGGGGAATTATGGACAATTTAATATGGCTGGATTAAATATAAATGAAAAACCAGCGCGTAGTCCAGATAATAAAGCTGTTACAACAAAATATCTCGATGAACCGATGGTGGACGCAAGTGTAATACACAATCCTGAGAAAAAGTGGTAAGATTATTTATTATAATTACTAGTACGAGTATAACAATTATTCATGATCTGCTGTAAATAATACACAAGTGACATTGAATTAGAAAAAAGTGTCATTAGAACTACAGATTCTAAAACTAAACATGATCAAGAATTTATACAATTAACAATTTGTGTTACAGCTCTTTCAGAAAAATGAAATTCCCGTTTTTTTCCCATAAAAAATCTCAAAGTACCAAGAAGGCCAAGAAAAGAAAGATGTTCTGTCTCAACTGTAAGAAAGAGGATTCGACTACAACCACAGGCAGACCGTACGAGATGAGCAATAAAATTAAAAGATCATATATAGAGAAACTGTGCCCTGAATGTCTAAAGAGATTTAGGGCTGAATTTAAAGAAGATATTGAACAAGGGAAACGAAAACTTAAACAAAGAATGGTACACAACAGCAGACAATACTTTGCTGAAAGGGATAATCTAGCCAAAACTAAATATGAAATTGATAATTCATTAAATAAAAAAGCAATTGAAACTTCTACGGGTGTTGCTATGCCTGATGAAAATAAAAGAAGAAAAAGAGATGAATTCGATATAAAAGATAGATTAAGGGAGTTGGAACAGGTACAAAGGAAAGTCGATAGTGTGAAGATTATCATGCCCCATTTTGATAAACCAATTGATGTTTAAGAGAACGCCACGATTAGGTGTATTGAGATGTAGTTTATTTTAGAAATAAATATGTACAGTGCAATTGCGGCGATTGCGTTTTTTTTTGGCTTATTCGATTTACGTAAAACTCGGCTTATTATAGGAATCTTTGGAACTGCATTAGATTGAATTAAAAGCGGCAAAATTAACTTATTAACTTTACTTGAATAATATCAGAAGATGATCTTAGCATTTGGTAATGTTTGGTTGATTTAACAATGTACTGTTTAAATAAATAAATAAAAATAATGATACCTAACAGTCACAGACATAGTCCTGACTCCACACTAAGATCGAGTCTTGTGTCGTGGGTATCAGGAATCACGAGAGACTTTTCGGTCTCACAAACACCCAGACCCCAGACAAATACCTGTGGATCACACAAATATTTGTCTCTGTGCAGGGATCGAACCCGCGGCTTCTCGTTTTACAGCCGGCGTCTAACCAACTGCGCCACGGAGGCTGTCGTTTAATGGCCATCATTGATGCAACTGATATTTTACCTTGTCTAAATGGTTTACAACAGCTCAATATCCATTTTCTAAGTAGGTATAAGATCACTATTAAAATATTTCAGTATTTTCAAAATGAAATTTCTATCAACTTTTAACTAAATTTAAAGAAAACAAACAATGATCTATTAGTGAAGGCTCATAAACTTTAATCCACCGATCGAAAACGAGATCACATTGAATCCTAATCCGAGGATATTGTTCACATGATAAACCAACATAATGATAGTAATAAAAATCTAAAAGGGTTGTAAAAATGAAAAATGCGCAATATAGATGTTGCAATGTATTACAAGGCGTATAAATTTCTCTGTCAAAACGAATGTAGTATTTTACCCGCCCGTTCATTTGCATTGCACGTAAGATATTCATAGTTTGTGCACCTCATTTTGCACGAGGGATGGTCGTTGGGATAGCACCATCAATTTTGCCTCCCTGAAAATATTTTAAGCATTTGGAATATTTTTTTTACGTTTATCGCGTCTGATGCTATGTGGTATGACATGGCGCCATGGCAGTCTTTGAAGCGTTGGATAAATTATCAGCGGGTTAAAAATTCAAATGTGTATTGAATGGGGATATGGTTAATTTGCTCTTTTTGCTTTAAGTTTGATAAATCACTGCGCTTCAACTCTGCAATGTTATGAAGTAATTCTTTTAAACGCAGTATATTATATTCTCATTACCATGCTATAATTTTTGCATATTGTTAGGGCTCAGTCCATGCCTTTTATGATCACTATGAATCTGGAATTTTAACATATCATATCTTAATATATATAAATCTCGTGTCACAATGTTTGTCCTCAATGGACTCCTAAACTACTTCACCGATTATAATAAAATTTGCACACCATGTGCAGTTCGATCCAACTTGAGAGATAGGATAGTTTAAATCTCAAATTATAGTCGCAATTTTAATTTATTGCTAATTATTTGTCTGTTATTTTTGACAGTCACAATCATCTATTAACTCCAAATGATTCTAACAGATGTCGATACCTTTCGACTGGGTTGAGTAAGTAATCAATAGATGGCGCTGCTATGGTAAATCTACGAACGTGGCATATAAGCTACATTTTAACAGTATAATTACCACGTGTTGTTGACGCTATAAAATTAATTAAATTTACAATAAGTAGTTCATTATACTTTAAAAAATCAATTTCGTAGTCAGAATTTTGGCTGAGCGGAAAGTTTTAGCAGGAATTTTGCAAAGTATATGTGTTTGCGTATTTTTTAAATGATATTCGTCGTATTTTCGTGTTTATATAAGGCCTATCTACAAAATAAAAGCAATTACAAAAAAATTACAACTTGCCTATTTAGGCATGAAGCAAGGCAAGGGATGAAATGGGATAAAGTGGGACGAACGCGATGAAACCGGTCGGATCCGGATTGCATTCGATGGGAAATAATGGGACGGGATGTAACAGAAAGAAAAGGAGCCAGATGAGATGGGATGGGATACGATAGGAAAAGGTATAGTAGGTACTTAGGTTGAGTTCAGGAGTACAAAAGTTTGAACGGGAATAAGATATTTCTGGTGTGGAGTGGAGTCTAAACATCTTAGCACCCAGGCGAAGCTGGGCCGGGCCGCTAGTGATCTTATAAAATAGCATGAGAAATTAGAAATGCTGTAAAAATAATTTATAATGTATTAATACAGTCAAAGTTATATGATAATAACACAACACTATAGATAATGTTCACTTAGATGTAATAAATTAAAGCTTTCTATGTAAAAAAAAAAACATGTTTAAAACTACATGAAATAAAACTGTTTTCCACAACTTGCAAACGTGTATTTAGGTATAATACAAATAAAACACAACGAACCAATAAATAATATATTTTGGAGCGAATAAAAAACGTGTACAAAGTTTTTGTTTAATAAAATTTCATATCTTCCAGCTTGGTTGCGGCCGACATGCAAATTTTCTCCACTGTGTACGGACCGTCTGAAAATTATTGCATGTTAATAATGATCTACAAGCCGAAGATAAAGGAGAGAGCGATTCTCTCAATGATATGTAAACAACTCATGAACCCTAATGAATTCTGTTAAGTAAACCATCCCAGTTTTGGCTGGAAGGTATGGAGGACTGAAGCCTCTTTTAGATTTCTAGAAGATGTGGCGTTAGGCGAGAATTAATCGTAAAGTTACAAGACAAGTTATTCATTACATCGTGTCAACCTTCTGAGAATGTAGAATAAGGACAGATAGAAAAAGGATTTAGTAAATACATTAATTATGTTTAAGTTCGTGAGAAACTTACCGATATTGAACCACTGAGTAAGAGGTATGCCGGCCTCTGCCCTTGCTAATGCTATAGCTTCCCTTAGTGCCAGCGGAATCACTACTGATAGACATATTGGAGGCTCACCGATAGCTGCAAATAAAATATGTACACTCATCACTAACACACATATTAACTAAATGTCTTGAGTAATTTACATTGGAAAATACCAAGAAATTCTTAGTCTGTAATGTGCAAAACCAAATCAAATCTATCGACTCTTATTTCACCGTTGGAAAAATGTAAATCTACAATGAATTTTTAATTTTTGTCTTTTTCATGATAGAAAATGCCTAAATAAAGTCCAAATATGCGCGTATTACTATACGAGTATTCGTTGCTATGAAGATTTAATATCTTATAACGAAATACACGACGTAATGTCGCTATATCGAATCTCCCATCTTATTTTAATTTCCGAAGCTCATTTCTTCGAACCTTCTGCAAGGAACGTAAAATCATTGAGCTAGTGTTATTTCATGTATGAAACTAAAATCAACTCTATGAAATTAAATACCTTGGGTGTTAGAGCTCAGTTTCCAATTGACCGAACTCCAAACTGGAGGTCTAGAGTTCAAGTCCATGTCGCACACTATGTTTTAAGAGTAAGAGTATTGATAGTTCATTCTTTATTTGACGGAGAATGGAGACATTATAGCCAAACCTGCCTGCCTCAGAAATGTCAAAATTTCAACGATACGTGAAGCCATCAATCCACATTTGGGCAATGTGGTGGACTGTGATCTGGTATTATTCTCGATCTTAAAGGTGTTCAATCAGCAGTTGGCGTACATAAGCTAATTTATTTAACACGATTTTTTTACCTATCCCTATTTATACTCGTATATGTAATGAAATCTTTGAACTTAAGTTTAGACCACTATAAATTGTATAAATACCACATAACGTCAAAAAACTTACATTTCGATCCAAGAATAAGGCGATTGCTGTATGAGTTTTTCCTGAAGTACACCCTGAGGTCTTGAGGTATATCTCTCGCCTGAGGTACATTGTAGTTCCAGGGACGATCTGTGAGCAACTCCCCAGTGCTCTGGTTGTACACCAGCTCTTCTGTTAACCAATAACCTAGGCCCATGACTACGGCGCCCTCTACCTGGAATAAGATGGGATATGTAGTGAAGAATTTGGAAGGTTCAGGAATATTTTAATAATTATTATAAATCGGTTATTAAAAAAACTGCCTGGCTCGGTCGCGTAGTTGTACTACGGTATGAGTACTAAGCTGAGGTCTCGGGTTCGAATCCCGGGTCGAGAAAAGTGATATTGGATTTTTCTATTAATTATCAGCTCGGAAAATTTTCTATTAATTTGTGACCGATATGGCGATAGGCTATGCCCTATTACATCATAGGACGGAACACATAAGGCAAAACGTGGGTGTCCTGTGACACTTTAGCCAACACCTTCTGGGAAAAAGGTGTGATATAATTATGTATATGAAGTAAGTGCCTACAGAAATATACACCTCTGGTGATAGGCCTTCATGCAAGTTTTTCTCAACGCGACGGAATGAATGCGGCAAACTGTGGGTATCACTTTATTCTATATATTCTGGGATACATGCATGATCTTATGTATGTACATAATATCATGCATAAAAAACCGCCAGGTTCAGGTCATTAGGCATATTTTTGTAGTCATATTTTTATCAATACAACAGCGGGTAGATTTGTCAGCATTTCTCTTTTTATTGCATATAGTGTAGTCTTGTAAACTCGTGCGCCGGTGCTAGGCAAGATTTCCGCCTAGTTTTCGCGTGTCATGGACAATATAGTATAGAATATGCACAGATTACTACGAATAATATGATGTGATGTGTGTATAGTGCGATAGAACGAGTGGTACATAATAATATGTAGTAATGTTTTGTGTGAAAGTAGTCTTTTGGAAGTGCTGTGTAGTCCAAATGCTACAGCATTTAGTGATTGGTGGTTTAAGCCGGCAGTGGCCTCATCCGGCTTCGAGGACGAGTCTCGGTGAGTGTTTTTATTGGCTTTTCACAGTTTTACACCAGAATTCAAATGTCTGTTTTATTGTGAAAAATGAATGTGCCTAAAATGTAATGAGGAAGAAACGTTGAACAGAGTATTAAGTATTAATTTCATATTTATCGGTATTCAACACAATTAAAATAATGAATGAATTAAAATAACATTACGTGCCTAAATATTACAGTCAAATATCGCTAGAAAAAGTCGCAGAATTACGCTCTGTACGTGATGCGGTATTATTTCGGGTAGGAAGATGGTTTCTTAGATTAACGCGAATGTTACACATTGTAATAAAATTAATTCTTACGGATTTTATCGCGAATTGGATTTAATTTTTACATATTTTAATTTCCCGACGTTTCAATCACATAACAATTTTAGTTTCGTCCGCCCCGTCTTCACGAAAACTGTAAATTGATCGAAACGTCGGGAAATTAAAAAAATCAAAAATTAAGCCAAGTTCGCTATAAAATCCGTAAGAATTCGTTTTATTTCAATGGGTAGGAAGATGTTAGATGTAAAATACTTACTTGGCCAGCATCAATTTCAGGGTTAATGCTTTGTCCCGCATCCTCCAATACATCCAGCCTCAATATTTCTGATTCTCCAGTCAGCACATCAATTTCTACCTCAGCTAAGGCAATCCCATACAGATTATAGTTAACCCTATCATTACCATTGACAAAACCATGAGTTTGCAAATCAACTTCCGATGTGTATGCCTGTGTTATCAACTCCTCCCATGTCGGATTGTCCATTTGGCTTCTTATAGGTTCTAGCCTTTTAAGTAACTCCTGACAGCATCTTTCCACTCCAATGCCTATGTTTTGTGATGTCAAACTTCCGCCAGTGACGGAACAATTTGGAGTTATTATAGTATTATTTGCCTTTACTATAATTTTATCTAACGGTATTTGTAAAATGTACGCAGCAATTTGTGCAGCTTTTGTGTTAATCCCTTGACCTATTTCTATACCTCCGTGAGTGATGGCTACTGACCCATCTGAATGGTACACGCTCATATTAACATCGAACATTCTGCTGTATATATGAGTGTATCTTAGAAACGAAAATCTCAAGCCTCGTTTCTTCCACCGATTGTCTATGTTGTATCGATTGATTTTTGCTTTCCTTTCGATGTATTTCACATCTCTTTTGAACTGTTCAAGCATTATTTTTATGTCACTGTATTCGGAACTTAAGTTGGCTAGTCGGACTTGTAAAGGATCTATCGCTAGTTCATACGCTATTTGTTCAAACATCAATTCTGTCATGGAGATGGCTTCCATTGATCCTGTAACCATAAAAGAGTTACATATTAATTTAATCGGATGTCAAATTGGTTTTGTTTTTTACTTGATACTAGACTTATGGAACAATAAAATACTGGTGCATTGTTAGTCAATTTCTAGGTACATACCTACCGAAAACATAACGCCTCATTGTTTTATTTCACACAGTATATTGTCATTACTATATCGAAAGTTACGAAATTGAAATATTTATTTACCTGGCGCCCTAAACCACGTGTTTTTAGCAGTGTCAGTTTTAGTGTTGAAACATTTGTAATTCCATCTTGATTTATCATAACAATTGTTGAATACATCAACCCCAAACTGGGCTAGTTTCTCATTGATTGTGTAGCCGTTATCTTCGTACACGTTGTAGTTTGCGTATTGTATAACACCAGTTTTATTCACTGCTACCTATAAACATAATTGATTAGTGTTGTCTATTCATTTCTTTACAAAAATAAGTAAAGTAACCTCACTATTTTTTGCGCAAGTTAATTCATCTATTAAATTAATCAGGTTTTTTTTTATTTAATCAAAACTATATTGTCTAAATTTCATCAAACTTTTCTCGCAGCTAATGATAGCTTGAAATATTTTGATGTTTCACGGATTACAAAAGTACACTTTATTGGGGTTATTTTTGTACGATATTACACTGAATTTAAGGTAATTGTATTAGGATAGCTGTTTAGGACATCGAAAAAACTTACCTCATAGTCACTGGAACAAGGAAACCTTTTGCCGAAAGCCCTTGTGTTAGTTGCCATCGATTGAATGAAACGACATGGCCTGTTCAATTTTTGTACCACAAGACTACAGGCTACGGCCATTTGGATGATTCTAGAGATTTTGATCCCAAATGCACCGCCGAGTCGACGCACGTGTACATCTATCCTGGAATAAAATATTATATAAGTGAATAAATTGCACATTTTCGGTTAAATACGATAACTTACTAACTAGTTAATTTTATTATGAAAGTGGAAAATATTTTAGTCGTCCGTCATAGTTATTTGCTATAATATCACCAAAAAAGTGTTGCCAATACTAATACAAGACCAAAAGCATATTATATTTCCTGTAAACCGACTAGAACGAATTGTTTACCTGCTAGCATCAATTTTCAAAGCCCTTGATATCATCACCTGCATAGCATCTATCCATTGTGATGTAGCATACACTTGCAAACCCTCTTCGGTAGGAGCAGTCACACATACTAGGGTCTCTATAGTAAAATGATACTGTCCATATATTGTAGCACCTCCTTTAATCACCTTCGTAACATCTTCTCCTTTGTCCGTTGCTTCGGAAGTATCAAGTAACACATTTCTTTCAGGATCTTTCTTCGCTTCTTTGATATCCAACACAGGTTTTTCTATATTAGCATATTTCACTTGGACTAGTTTAGCTGCAACGTCTGCTATATGTCGACTCTCGGCTACAATCACACCGATTGGTTGGTTGTAGTGTTTGATTTCTCCACTACAGAAAACTTCTTCATCTGTCTGATATTCAACGTCGTCGCGCGGTGTGAATGAGTTCAATCCGGGAATGTCTTTTGCTGAGTAGAATGCTATTACTCCGGGCGTGATCTGTAGAAGTAATAAAAACAATATTTTTGGGTTGTTTATGAGTATGTTAGTTCTGGTGAATCTATTATTTTGGTTAAAGAAAAGCTGAACATTTTTTAACATTTACTGTATCCATTGCCAATTGTGAACGACAGCACTTTATACATGTAGACTTCGGTTATGCTTGTTAAAATAGTTTTACAGGTTCCATTTAGTCAGGTATACGAGGGGGAAATAATAAAATTTAATTAATTGAAGTTTACTGGATTACCATATTCTTACCAATGCTTGTTTCGGGTCTATGTACTCGATGGTTCCTTTACCCACAGTGGCCAATACTAATGAGCCGAACACTTCGTGTGGGAAGGTTGGAATGTCGTCTGTGTATTTGGCTTCTCCAGCGCATTGGATCTAAAAAATAAACTCATGTTTTTATTTTTCTTTTAAAGACAATAATTTAACAAAATAAACCTTAATAAATGCATGTACATATAATATATATGATCAAAAGAAAAATCCCTAATTTTTATGAATTATTATTTATTGATTAAATTTTAAATGAAATCTAATAGTTTGCAGCATTCACATCGTTTTAAAGTAATAAAGAGGAAAGTTATAACACTTATGTAGATAACGTAATTCAAATTAATTCGTAACTTCTAACCACGTTGGATTGTAAATGCCCAGTCATACAATAATATAACGTAAGTTTACCAGCCCTTCAGATTAGGAGATAAGTGTATTGTAGCATAACGCTGCGTGCTGTTGATGGCTCCAAGTAACTTCGCAAAGCTAAGTTGTTCACAGATAAAGTTTCTGATATCATTTACATGGACGCAGTTATTATACTTAGTAATTGAAGTTTAATGTTTTGTAAAAGAGCATTACGATTTTAAATTGAATATTAAGTTATTTCCATAAGTACAAACCTTTTTATTTATTATAACTTTTCTCATACTATGTAAGTATTTTCCCCATTCGTGTATTCACGTAAGTGTATTTTATAATAACAATCTATTAAATATACGGATTGACAGGTTCAATAGCTTTTCGCAAAATCAACTTGACACGAATTTCTTGGACAACAAAAAATATTATAGCATAGGCCCGGCATAAAAGCTAGCAGGTCACCTGATGGTAAGTGATCACAGCCGCACGAGCACCCATGACGCTTGGATCGTGGATGTGTTGCCGGCAGTGGCGAAGGCTCCATATAACTCGATTCCCTGCGGCTTACCTTTTGTAATTTATCATTACACAATAAACAAGCAATTTTTTTAATTTTTTTTATGTAATTTTTAAACTCATTTTATTCAACGACATCTGTCGGCCATATAGGTAAACATTACTGCGGAGGCGCATAGCAAACACGTAATTAGATTGCGCCGCGTTGCGACCTCTGGCGAATTACTGCCAAAATTGTTCGGCTTATTGAATAACAATGGCGCGGCCCGTGCGCCGACCGCCCGCGTCGGCTGCATGTTACGCATTAGTGTGACATGGTTGTGTATTTTGCAACAAATCACGCAAAATTGTACCTTAAACATATAATGATTTAAGGTTCAATTTCCGTTAAAAAAGCAGGAGTCATGCTGCGAGTCTTCAGCATTTTGTGTGTTTATGTGTGTATTTGTGTAGATATCACTGCATTTGTAAGTGTCGTATTAACATTTTGACAGTATACGAGTATTAGCTGGTTCACGCATTTCGTTTTTAATGTTTTAAATTACAAAATGTACATAAATATTAATAGTGTTATTATGTTGTAATGGAAATTAATAATCGTGCGGGACGTACATGTTTAGATTGTCAATTTCGGAAATAACGTTACTGTTTAGATTTTAGGAAGTGCTCGACTACTAATAATACAACAAATAAAAGCGCGGCTAACGTACTTGTTAACATTGTATCTAGATCATTAATTTTTCTTTATTAATCTTATATTCACGTGCGGTTTAAAAATATACTTTTTTACTTTTCTCATGATGACATTGCAACTTTTGTATATTGGAAATATTGAAATATAATTGACGACCGCAGTACGTAGATGCCATCATACGAAACGCAATCGTTTCGTTTGGTGAGTGAGATTGTCGGAAGAATAATTTGCTGGCGGTTGGATATTCGCAAACGTCCGGATATAAGGATACACGTACATTTTATGTAAATATGTCGCGTTTCGGGCTAATTCTCTGAAGCATCTCACGATAAGTTGATCTACTCAATCCGGACTGCACTATGTTTACTATCAAGTATCAGTCGCATTGTCTTCTCTATGTGGGGCCAGTACGTATAAACAAAATAAACACACTTATTTCGCGTATTGAGCTCCGGCTTCCCTTTTTAAAAAAATCACCCTTCGCCACTGGTTGCCGGCCCATCAAATCGGAAGGGGGCCGGACCTGAAGAGGATGAGAAGAGGGAAGGGGTATTGGGCATCCAGCATATTATTTATTTGTATTTATTCACATAACAACTACTTTTATAGGGTGGTCCCTAATAGAGTAGTGTTAACTTTCCTATGTTATTCTCTCATGTTCTTATTTAAATCTGTTTTTTACCATAGCAAAAAAGTTATTATACTCACCAATGCCTCAATTTTGGGTATAGGTTGATTCAAAGGCCAGAGGGTTGGATTGGTGTTGAAGATCTGTCTGCCGTCCGACACTGGCCTCGTGTCATGTATCATCACGGCACCAGAACGGTAGCGATTACAGATAGTGCTACTGGGGCATATAGATAACAGTCCCTGAAAATAGACACATAGTATGACAAGTGAAAATGTACAGAAATGGTTATGGGAGCAGAATCAACTAATGGTTAAGATCTCGTATCGATCTCTCCTATGTTATACATGTGGATCAAAATTTAGCTTCTGTAATTGTAATTAATTTGGTTATGAATTATAGGTGTTATTCTTTTTATTTTTAGATTTTTTTAAGCATTTATTTTTCACTAATATTGATTCTCGCTCTATCTCTTGCGTTTCTTCTCGTAGTCCCGTCCTTTGGATTTTGCGGAATCAATTATAAGCACGAAATAATTTTCATAATCATATACCAGATACCTTATAAAACAGCCCAATGGCCAATCTTTTTCTATAAGCAGCAGAAGGTTCGGGGGGCATCTCAGTCGCCACCAGGTCCTTGTTAAGCAACTTTATCGCTGCTTGTAAGGTCTCATTGGTAAATAAACACTTTCCTCGAAGGAAGTTTTCTGTGGACATTCCTCTAGTGTAGGTATTTGTGAGACCACTGTACACGATTCTGGCTGATTCCACAACTTTGTTTTGACATTTGTAAAGGAAGCCAGCGTTTACTATCGCATGGGCGTTTTGAGCTCTTGGCATTACCTGTAAAATTACAATATACCTGCTCAATGGTTATGTAGACGTAGAAAAGGAAGCAGCGAACAAATAGACAACAGTGCTGATAGTATGAACAAATCGAAATGGCAATGGTTTCTTTGCATTTATGAAAACTAATTCGTACTAATCCTTACTAATATTATAAATACGAAAGTGTATAAATATGTATATGTATGTTCCGTTATCACGCTAAAACGGCTGAACCGATTTTGATGAAATATAACATATTGGACCATGGAGACGGACATAGGCAATTTTTTATGTCGAAAAAATATAGCGTTTCTAGGAAGGAGTCAGGAATTCAAATATACATATTTGCTACTTTTTAAAATTTGAATGGATAGCACGGGACAGAAGTGGACAGGATTGCATGCTTTTTGTCATATGACAGAATGAAGTGGGACAGAACGGGATATAAAGGGACGGATCGAGAGGGGACTGGAATATGAAATAAAATAATTTCTATAGTATTTTATTCAACCCATAAGAATATCAAGAGCCATTTATTATTAAACTTTAGTCCTCTTTTCGACTTTAAACCTCAAGACAAAACAGCTCTGTCAATTGTAATATTGTGCGTGGGAAACGTAACGTTGATAACCTACCATATTTAATTACGTTCTCTCTTGTATTTTCTATTATGTAATTCAAAGTACCTTAGTATATACAAGAAAACTACTATACTTTAATATTGTATTTATAATAAAATCTAATGCAATCATACAAAGGCAAAGCGTAAAAAGAATCCATGAATACAAAATATATTTTTCAAGCAGCTAACGATATCTTACTAATACCCAGATAACCAATATCTTTGATAAAGACAACAAAAGGACAAAAAACACAAATTAGATGTTTCTTTGCAAGCATGTTAAGTTTACATGACATCATTATGCTTGGGACAAATTCTACTCGTATATTGTATTAAGACAAAAATATATTTTCTAATAGAATTATCTAATATGCTGTTATCTGAATAAGCATATTTATAAAAAATGTGATGGCTCTTTTTAAAAGTGTGGAATTTGGAAATCCTTATAAAAATATGTTTAAACTCCTTCCACGCATTTAAAATAAAACTTGCTCGATACGTTTAGGACAAATACTGTTTTTTTTAAATTATTTCATGTACCTATAAATATGGTGAATTTGTTGGAACTGCATTTTTGTGTGAAACGTTGTATGTTGTGTCGACTTTTCGCAAATTGTGTTCTAATGGAAGTGACTGACGACTGTAGTCTTTTTGAGGCTTAATTACCTTAAATCTAAAAATATTTGTTCATATCGTGTTATTTTTTCGCTCATTGCTTCAACTCGTGTTGTAGAGCAGATCAATCCTTGTACATTTGTTTAGCTCGACAAAATTATGGCAAATGCAATACTGTGTAGTTACAGACATAAACTCACGCCACGCGGACCCTGACGCCGGCCGGGATAACGTCTAAGTAGAATGAACGGTCATATAATGTGAAGAAAGAGTTATTAGTTTCTTACCTTAAAAGTAGTAATCATGTAATCTTTGCTTAATGGCGGCAACATAATATTCAGTATGACGACTCCTCTCATATCCGACTGCAGAAACTCTTGCATGCTCAGAACACGTTTCTTGTATTGATAGTTTACTAAAAAAAAAACAACACAAAAATCATTTTTAATATAGTTTTCTTCAGATAACGAATAATTATAATAAAATTTAAAACAAACAATATGTTAAATGAATGGACCCTCAGCTAATTGAACATGAAGGTCATTGCTTCAATTTTACTTTTCAGTTAATAATAAAACTAAAACAATGTTTCATAAAATACATGATTTGAAGCGAAACTAATTATTAATTAATTTATTAATTCTTGGTACAAATGTAAATGAATTACGTCCTGCAGTGGTCTTCCTATAGCTGATAAGGATATAGTGATAACATTGCCCAAGATTTTATGGGTAAATTTATTAAAAATGTATAGACTTGTTTCGTGTAAATAAAATACATACGGACAGTCATCTGAGCGGCAACAGTCTCGAACATGAGGAACAAATCCGATTGAAACTCATTGTGCTGATGTTTTATTATGAGGTTTCCTGCTATAGATCCTATCTGAAACAATTATATTAATTATACAGAAATATATTAACTGTAAAGAATTTGTGCCCGATATGGCGATACTCGCCCTATCACATCCAGGGACGGAACAGACAAGGCGAACCGTAGGCATCGTAGTTACTACCAGGAGAACCTCTGCCTACCCCTCCTGGGAAAAAGGTGTAAATTTATGTATGTTTTATTAAAAAAAACAAGCGTATTCCCACTTTAAAGGCCGGCGTCGCCTCTCCATGCCTATGGTGTTGCAAATGTTCATAGGCGAACGGTGTTCACTTACCGCAGTTGAATCGTATGCTCTTTTGCCCCATGTAATAAAAAAACCAACCCTAACAATAATAGTCAAAACTATATTCCTAATTTAGAACACATTCTAAAATATTTGTTGCGGAAGATTATCGCATCAAATGATATTGTTGTAGTGCAAGTAATATTGACTTGGCTTCATATAATATAATTTACATAGTTTGGCATAGTACAATGAGGTAAAAGTTATCCTCGAAGTTTTAGGAGGTATATACATAGTTCGAGACATGACACGATATGATATCGAAATATCCAATCATGGCTATGTTTATCACATAAAATATAACTAACAGACGTAGCTTTTTTATTGCATAAGTCCGGCAAACGAGCAAACTGGTCACCTGTTGATAAGTGATCACTGTCTCCCTTGAACATCCACAACGCTGGATCATGGATGTTTTGCCGGCCTAATTGGGAGGAGAGCGGGAAGGAAAAATTATGGCAAGAGGAAAGGGGTATTGGGCATTGGTTTTTATCCTTTATTACTTACTTACTTACTTTATCTTTACACACGGACATCAAGAGTGTAATATAGAAAAAAAAAACTTACATTTCTAACAGGAATGTGAGCTACCAATTTCAAATGGTCATAAAATACTTTGAAGTAACCGAAGTCCTCGCTTTTGGATAGAGTTTTGTAAATGTCCAGTAGTTCACTCAATGTTGTCCCAGCGCCAATTACTACATTCTGATCTACGGTGTAGCCCTTTAGTTCTTGAACTCCACTTACATCGATTAGAAGTTTAGGAGCTTCGTCCATAACATAAACCCCTGAAAGATTGAAATATATTTGTGACTCATGTGACAGTATGTCCAAACGAATATATTAATCAAAACAACAATTCATGTGAAAATGAATATTTTTACCATCGTACTATAAAATATAGAAATAATCTAATAGTTTATTGTTGGATTTAGAGCTTTATCGAATAAGACAATTTTACAACGTAATAACAAAAAAAGCCCTTGATGGTTTTCGGTACTAGCTGCAGTCTGACAAAAAGCATCAAAGAATTTGCATTACATATATATGGATGAATGGTGATTGTCACGGCCGTTTAAAAACTATTTCAAGAACCAATACTATAGATACGGTACATCGAATGAAACTGATACTATCGATAACTATTAATATATAAATAAAGCACAGACCTCCAGCAGTATTCCCTGCTACCAGCTGATACGACTCAGTACCTTCTTGGTTCAACAAGTCTATGACTTCATGCACTTGACTCACTCTAAACCAGCGCCTGCCATCTAAAAGGTTAATAGCAATGACACTCGAAGCATTCACATCATCTTCAGAAACCATGCACCAATCATCTTCATCACAAGTGTGGTTACAGATTTTCCCAGTCTTATCACAGATTGTTAAGTCTTCTATGTCTACAATTTGCTTCTCCCTAGGAGCGTCTTTGGCGAAGGTTTTGAAGGCTTCCAGAATAGGACGGTACCCTGTACACCTGCAGATGTTGCTGCCGAAAGATTGTTCTATATCTTTCATGGTTAGTTGCCTTTTGCAATGTAGAAGACTGAAAAGATTATACATATTTTAGCATATATTCAGGCATGTGAAGTTATTATTTTATCCCCAAAGGAAAAAATGTATCCTCAAATAATTTAAGGATTTCATTGGCAAGAAAATACTCCTAAATATGTGATATTACACCCTTTAATCGAGCCGCTTCCACATCAAAATTTGATACTTTTAACTTCTAGACTTTCGTCTTCGAGGGTAAACTATGAGATAAAAAGCCATTTTTTTATTGCCTTCGCAAGCAGACGAGCATACGGCCCGTCTGATGGAAAGCGGTCAACAACGTTCATGGACCTGCGCAGGGCTGGCACTGCGGGTAACATGTTATGACATTACTCTCTCTCTCTCTCTCTTCAGCCATAGGAAGTCCACTGCTGAACATATGCCTCCCCCATGGATCGCCGCATAGACTTGTTGGAAGCGGCCTGCATCCAACGACTTCCTGCGACCTTAACCAGGTCGTCCATCCACGTTATGGGTGGGCGTCCGACACTTCAGTTGATTATACGTAAAAAGGAACAAAGGATAAATACATTACTATACTATGTTAATTGTAAGATCGAATAATAATAAGTATTTGTGTAAATTCGTATGAGCTCTATTTAATTCTAATTATTTATGTTTTCATGTGCTTTATACAAGAAAAAAATCAAACCACAAATAAGATATTTTAACATTAATTCAGATCTTATTACACAAATAGCCTAGGAATTTTGTTTTTTAAATATACTTTCAGGCATTACTGATTTACCTATACATCGCCATGACCCAACCAGGAGAGCAGTAGCCACATTGCGTGCCATTGTATCTGGCCAAAGTTTCTTGTATAATGTGGTAACCTTTCCTCCTATTGCCCAGCTCCTCGATAGTAGTGATCTCCCAGTCTTTGCATGAGGTTATGTGCACCATACACTGGAAGAGGAATAATATCTATATATTTGTACCACATTTAATATACAGGCACAAGTAATTGTAATATTATAATACAATATTTTTTCTTTTTCTTTCTAAATCAGACAGTTATTATATTAACAAACTGTTTTGCCTACATACAGGGTATATCAAGAGTGCGACCGAAAACGAAGCCAGGTAGTACGAGTATTAGTGATTACAGACACAATGCAAACAAAAAAATTCTCAAAAAAAGCAATTGTTTTTTTTTTGCCTATTTTTAAATATTATGTGTTTGGGTGGTAAGTGGCCAGTTTTTGCTAAAATTATAATTTTAAACTTTTACGTACCATTGCGTCTTTAAAAATAAATATGTGTACATTATTATTTTAGGAAAACGATGTATTTACTACCCAAATACGACGATAAGTAAAAGAATTACAACAGAAAAATTGACGCTTTTTTGTGATTTTTTTAGTTGCATTGTGTCTGAAGTGAGTCTTGTGAAAACCATCACCTGGCTTCATTTTTGGTCGCAATTCAGAAATTAAATTATGCTTACTTTAAGAAGCTATTATAATAACATGTACTAAATAA
This sequence comes from Theretra japonica, assembly GCA_033459515.1. Classification (NCBI taxonomy): domain Eukaryota; kingdom Metazoa; phylum Arthropoda; class Insecta; order Lepidoptera; family Sphingidae; genus Theretra; species Theretra japonica. Next base: position 627,322 of record CM065944.1, read on the forward strand.
GTCGCTTTAGAGTTTTTATAAGATACAAAATGTTAGCATATGTCGTTCGAATTTGGAAAGGATTGCGCCACAAATCACTGCAACGACTTCTAAAAACTCGATGTGTAATAATATTAGATATTTTATATGAACGATAGACTGACTTAAGAAGTATTCTTTGCAACCATATAATACCGAGTTAACAGAATGTACACCAGCGCCAGGGCGCTTGGCGGCGACAATGCAGGCTCCGCAGCCAGCCTGCCGACACATGTATTTGGTCCCACGCAGCTCCAGCACATCGCGGATGTAGTCCAACAGCATCACATCCGAACTCACTTCTTTGCCCACTAGAACATAATAAAATGTCAAAGGATACTGGATAGGACATATATTTACTGGTGGCAGGTATCTCATATGTGAGAGGCCGCCTGGGAGGTACCACCGCAATGTACATTTCTTCCGCCAAACAGCAGTTAATGCACTGTTGTGTTCATTTGAACATTGTAGGACATCGGTTTAAAGGACATTGTAGCCAGAGTAGTTACTGGACATAATGATACTTAGTATCATATGTCTCAGGATGAGCGCAGTGGATTGATTCGCCATCAGAAAAAAATACTTCGGAGTTTTCGATGTTATATGTTTTCGTACTGTATCAGCCCATATACGCGTTCCACTGCAGGGCACGGGCCTCTTCTACAATCGAGAGTACGATTGAGAGTGGTTAGGGCATATAGTCCACCACGCTGGTCTTGTGCGGGTTGGCGGATTTTTACATACCATAGAATTTTATACAAATCGCTATGGTATGCAGGTTTCCTCACGATGTTTTCCTTCACCGTTATACGAGTACGTTATGCGTGATGATTGACTATTAATACACACACAGTATTCTTGTAATAAATTATTATGGGTTAATTATTCTACAGGCCAAAGGCAAATTAGGAAAATCAAAGATATTTAAAATCCATCAACATATAGGCTTACATGGCCGAGGTATGGTTAAACCCTTCATTGAACTATTTTCCGTGCCCGCAGTAGGATATTTATCGGCTAAAATACACAGATTTATTATGTACTAAGATCCGGCCTGCCTCTACGTGGATGCAGATACTTTTAATTTATATTCAAATTCAATGCCGTTCTCTGTATTGATTTCCTCGTCCCGTACCGTTATATCTCGACCTGTCCCGTCCCATTCTCACTCAAGGCATATAATTCAGTCGCATCCCATCGCTTTCGAGATTAAAAAAGTAACAAATATTTTTAAATTCCTTACTGATCTTACGGAAACACTACATTTTTCGGAATAAAAAGTAGCCTATGACAACTCATAGGCTACTTCCTGGATTAACATCCAGGGTGTCAGATACCTCCATGCGCGTAATTGGTACAGCCGTTTCTGAAATGAGTGTGCACAAACCCACAGACAATCGGATAAACAGAAATAATTGTTTTGGGTTCTATTAGGTTTATACATATTAGTTATCTCGTTTATCTTCCATGTATAGACATCGATCAATTATAAATTTACTGTAAGTATAGATATAGATTTCAAATGTACCTATTCAGTCTTTGAAAATTAAAATTGTATTTTAAGCCCAAATTTCTCTTTTGTTGGTGTCAATATTTTTATTGTAATCATATTTTTTTCTATTTGTGTTGCTTATCACTTTGTTAGGTAATTAAATTAGCAAAAAAACGTACTTTGAATTTAAACTGTTTTATTAGCATATAAAATATCGCAGGTACGCATTTACTGTAGGTTTTTAAATAAAATGGACGAACTAGACAATTTTAATTTTAAAAGTTTTAAATCAATTTTTAAAATGTAAAGTGCTTTAATAAGTTGACTGTTTTATGGGTTGATTCACTAAATATTCATCTAATGCAAGACATGAGGCTTATCTACCATTGAGACTTCGATTGAGATGGCTTGGGCCGTAGCTGTACACCTAGTTAGACTACGGTGGTTTTCCCAACACAACTTATAAAAGTACGATAGTTAAATCATCTAGCTTATAATTTAATAATAATAGGAAGTTATACGATAAAATAGCGTGTTAGTGTAATCTTTACAATATATAATGATACTCGAACGAATAATTGTGTTGATATGAAATAATCGCAATATAACACGCTAAGTAAACACGTTGGTAATAAAAGAATTTTATTTATTTGTTTATTTTTATTCACTAAATAAAAATATATAAGTACGACGATAGGTAATACTATCACTTTGAGCAATTTCTTTTTTTTTTCTTGTTTTCTATTAATTTATGCAATAATAGTACTTAAGTATTTATAAATAAAAACAATAATCAGTCATACAGTTTTGACTCCACATTAACACAAAAGTCTTGATATGTGATATGATATAACGAAAAAATCTTTTACGGCCATAATCAGACAGTGTTAAAACCTATTTTAATTATCTAATGTTTTGTCTCTTTCGAACGACTTTCGAACTTAGTTTGAGCGAAGAAGACAAAACATTCGATAAATTAAATAGGTTTTAAAACTGTTTCTTAATAAGGCCGTTACTCGCAACACCCATCTCCGATAAAATATTAGCGGGGATCGGACCCGTGGCTTTTTCCATAGTAAACTATTGATATAGCATATTTACTATATCTTCATTAACTTTCCTTCGTAATTGTATTGGGAATTAAAATAAAATTATTCTTTGCGTTTACCAAATGTTTATTATTAGGAGGAATGTAAGACGTGTCACGTTGTGTTGTCATAATAATCGTCAGAAAAACTGTAATTGCGGAACACATTACTTCCATCGTACGTGTGACCTCAAAATCGTACCAATATTTGGCAAAGACAATTTCATAATGCAATTATGCTTAGTAATTATAAACAATTTATTACACACATATACAAAGTGTCGACGACATTAATGCTTTTTTGGAACTTCTTATAGGGTAGGTATCGTATCAGAAGTCACTACACCAATTTTTTTTTATCAGCCCATATACGTCCCACTGCTGGGGACGGGCCTACTCTACAATCGATTGAGAGTGGTTAGGCCATATAGTCCACCACGCTGGCCTAGTGCGGGTTGGCGGACTTACATACCGTAGAAATTCTTTAAAATCTCTACGGTATGCAGGTTTCCTTACGATGTTTTTCTTCACCGTTAAAGTGCGTGGTGATTGACTTTCAATACACACATAACTCCGAAAAGTCAGAGGTGTGCCCTGGGATTTGAACCCGCGACCACCGTGAACATGTAGGCAGCCGAGTCTGGTCCGTTACCAACAGGCCACCACGCACTTGATATTATTAATTTATCGTCAACCGTTTAGCTACAAGTTATTTTTTTATTATTAATCATTTAACCACCTGTTGTAGCGAATTGGCTAGGTCATTGACACAAATGAGTAATAAAATTAAAAGTGCAAAACAATTATACAACTCGGATAATGTTATCAGTTGCATAGAAATTATTGAAATTAGGCCTAATATCCGTGACATTAACGCCCGGATACATAAACCCCACTTAAATAATATGTTGCACTTAACTACGAAAGTCTCGCTTAAATGTACTGATGAAGTAGGATGTGGGTAGATAAGTGAAAATTAATATTTAAATGGGGATAGAGTATTCGGGCGTAAAACTCATAATATGAAGTACGCGCTATTGTGACATAATCTAGGAACCGGCTGCTTAGAAAAAACTTTGAAAATGATTGTTCCTGGGTTGCAACTTGCAAGCATAAAATCATTTTGGTTTTGGTGTGTTGATTTATCACTCTTTTTTACACACATAGGATATACAATTGTTTAATTGATGGTGTTCTTCTTTCACATTTCCTATCCTAAATTTACTTAAATTTTGATATTATCGGATTATAATTTGCGAAGCGTCAATTGATGCTATTTATTGCCTCTCGATAAAAATATCGATATTTTCAGGATATTGTGTTTATGTTGCATCTCTAAGCATGTCCGGGCCGCTCCGGAACTGTTACAAGGTCAAACTACATAGTAACCGCCAAATCACATGTTGCTTTTTGTAATGCTACGAAAAAAGCGGCGTTGCAGCTTTTATCTGCGGGTCAACTGAGGTCAGCAGATGACTTATAAAGTGTGTTGTATTTTACTTCAATTATTTTATTAATTAGTTTGACTTTTTTTTTCAATTTTAATATGATATAAAGTCTAACCATTTTAATTAGCTTTTATTGACGTGATTTTGTCATGTTGTAATTTAAAGTAATTATTAGGAATTGGATTGGATTATTTCGTCGCTGGATGCAGGCTGCCTCCAACAGGTCACTGTGGAAATTATTGGGGGAGGCCTATGTTCAGCAGTGGACTTCCTTTGTCTGATGGATGGATGATGATGGATTAGGAATTGAATTGAATTAGATATTATTATTAATTAGTTTTAAGAAATTGTAACGCAATTTGGTTAATGAATATATATACAGGCAGCGCAGGAAAATGGCGCACTTGCTCAATTGGATACAAGGGCATAATATTAATATGATAAGAAATAAATAATATTTGGAAAATACCTATCCGTTTTGGAATTATCTTAATATATATAAATCTCGTGTCACAATGTTTGTCCTCAATGGACTCCTAAACTACTTAACCGATTATAATAAAATTTGCACACCATGTGCAGTTCGATCCAACTTGAGAGATAGGATAGTTTAAATCTCAAATTATAGTCGCAATTTTAATTTATTGCTAATTATTTGTCTGTTATTATTTGACAGTCACAATCATCTGTTAACTCCAAATGATTCTAACAGATGTCGATACCTTTCGACTGGGTTGAGTAAGTAATCAATAGATGGCGCTGCTATGGTAAATCTACGAACGTGTCATATAAGCTACATTTTAACAGTATAATTACCACGTGTTGTTGACGCTATAAAATTAATTAAATTTATTTTGTAGTGAACGAAATACCGTATAATTCAATTATTTCCAATTTTAAAATTGTTGGTGTTAGCATAGCCGGCCACGTGTTACTTAGACTGATGTAAGTATTATCAAATAATTATAAAATTTAATTAAAATGTCAATGCAAAAATGATACACAATTTCCTACACTTTTTCAATAGTTGTACAAATATTTTTTTTTATTGTTTTCATTTAACCGCTATTAAAAAATATTTAGCACTTATTATTTCAATGTGCTATGATAACAAGTTTTTCAGATTTTTTTTCTTATATTTGAACGATTAAATTAGTATTTCAATTCTTATTGAAATTATTATTTAAACTCTATAATTTAAATATGTACATGTCAGTATTATCACCTCATTTATGAGTTTAAGCGTCACATGTTATTTACTGTATTATACTGTAATATACTTATATTTGTTATAAAATAAATGGAAATAATAAATCTGATAAATTTTTATTTTGTACCTATTGATTTCTGCTTAATATCAAGTGTAAGAACATTTTAATTAATTGTGTTCAACGTACATCCCCTTCAAATCTCAATCCAGTGAATTTGTATACCAACATCAACATTTTCGTCTTTGTTCGTAAATAATTTCATTGTACTAAAGGGTTATAGTAGTAGAAAGTCAAATAAGGAGTCAAATTAGATTGTTTACTATAATGTAATATAACAAAAACTCCGGCCGGGTCAGCTAGTGACCTTATAAAGTTTTAAGAATTACCACCACCTTTTCGAATAAAACCGGTTGGGATGGGTAAAGCACAAGATTTTAACATATACGTATTTTTTCATTTCGTCATTTATTAAATAGTTAACGAAATAAACAGTGAAAATCATTTTGAACAACAACAAAACTTCGCCTTAACATTTGTTCATACATAGGTATCAGCTATTTGGCGTAATACGTTAAGTGGAAGCACGTGTATTGTTAATTGTTAATTTCTCGGCATCTTTGTTATTATCAGACTATGCTATGAAAATGCATTTTAATGTAGACGCAATCACGATTTACTAAAATGTACATTAGCAAGTGCGACTGCCTCGGTGGCGTAGGTCGCCATTCGAATCCTGGGTCGGGCAGTTATATTGGATTTTTCTATTCATTATCAGCCCGGAGTCAGGAATTTGTGCCCGATATGGCGATAGGCTCGCCCCCTATCACTTCGTGAGACTTAATATACAAGGCGAAACGTGGGTGTTCTGGTAGCACCTCTGCCTACCCCTTCTGGGAAAAAGGCGTGTGTTTATGTAGAAATCCTATTTGGATTACAAAGCACTGACAATCAGGTATTTTGTCGTGCTATATTTGCCGACATCCATAGACTACGATAACTGCTTAACATAAGGCCCCCCGTAAACTCAATTGTCACCCTATTGGTATAAAAAAATAGAGAATGTTTGAGGAAGACCTTCTAAACGCACTAAAATAAGTGCGTGGTGGCCTGTTGGTAAACTGACCAGATGCGACTGCTAATATGTTCACGGTGGGCGCAAGTTCAAATCCCAGGCACACCTATGACTTTTCGGAGCCATGTGTGTATTGACAGTAAATCACCACGTACTACGAGTATAACGGTGAAGGAAAACATCGTGAGGGTATCCTCAATTTCAGCGATTTCTAAAAAAAATCTATGGTATGTAAAGTAACCTGCACTAGGCCAGCGTGGGCTATATTATGGCCTAACCCCTCTCAACCGTACTCTCAATTTTAGAGGAGCCTCGTAACCTGTAGTTGTATGTACTGATATAGTACAGTCCAGTAAATAGTAATTTACGCTTTTATGGCTACGTCTATGCCTATTAAACCTTCTACCCATCTTCAATTTAAACTTTAAGTTTTAAATGTAAACAATGTTGGATATTTTTCACTCACCCGAGTACTCGCAGCCATTGATTTTGAATTTTATTCGGTCCATGTGCACGCCTAAGCCTCCGTACCGGGACTGACGGTTACAATATTGAAACATTGTAAATGCATGCAAAAATTCAAAGTGTGGAATAACACGGGCGTGAAATTGCCGCGTACATGCTGCGGTTCATTGTATGTAATTTAGTTTTATGGTTTTAACATTGTTTTTATGTAACTAATGATCCTGTAACGAAAGAACGTTTTCTTTAAAAAATATAAACAAGATTATTTACAATTCCCTCGCTTTATGTCAGTTTTTTGTGAGAAAAGTAAAAGAAGTGAGCCGGTCCATTTCTATAATACTGCAAAGCAACTAGAGTGGTTCTATCACTGTCATTAATAAATAAATCGGCTCATATACATATTTTTGCGGTTCACGGGCTTCTTTTATATGTGAGAGGACAAAGGCCACGTGTTTTCTGAAATAGTATTTTAATATACATAAATAAAAATGAAATAGCGCTGCACGTTGCAATAGGACACTGTGTGTTTCCATGTATATTATTGCTTGCATTATTTTCTTTCTAGCGCTGACATCGGCAACAAGTATGTTTATACTGAACATTTTACCGTGAATTTGTTGCTAATACAAAAAACGCCACTCGGTTCCGATGTTGTAAACTAGCTTATTACGCTGGCTTCGTTCGTTTTTCATTAGCATACATGAGAATTTGTAACTGCAAAAATAATGAATGGCCTGTTACGGTACTCAATGGTTTGTATCCACATTACTCAGGCAGAAAAACACCTAACCTTTACAGGTAGTAATGAAAGTCTGTACTCAGCATGAACATAATAAAATGACAGTCATTAATACAATAATTTGGAATAACAGGCAAGCGCAGTGTCGGTCGCCCACCTACAAGGTAGACGGACGACCTGCTTAAGGTTGCAGGAAGTCGCTGGATGTAGGCTGCTTCTAAGAAGTCGATGTCGAGATCCTTGGGGGAGGTCTATTTTCAGCAGTGGGCTTCTTATGGCTGAAGAGAGAGAGAGAGAGTAAAATAACATGTATCTATATATTGTAGTCGCAGAGTAAGCCTTAGGTAAAAAGTATAACTCATGGCTTCGCTCATGCAGGTGAGATAACTCGATACCAGAGATTTTTTTCTGAACGTCATAAAATTGGTAGAGCCATACTATTGTCAGTCATGACTCAGAATGAATGGGCATGCTCATCCGGGGCGGTATTTTTATGGGTAAAAAATTTGTACCAGCCAGTGAAAATGAGGCTATCTCCGTTATTTTGATTGCTTGCTGTGTATAAAAATAAAAAGAATTGGCAACGTATCTATCAACTTTTTAAAATAGTCACGCAAATATTGCTTATTACATGAACAAAAAGTTAATTCCGCTACCGCGTGTTTTTTACTTTCACTAACCGTAACTATGTACTAAAGAAAATCGAAAAATATTTTATATATACTCGTATACTTTGCCTGTTTATTTTTATTGAACACGAATTCTGTTTTAGAGTACACCAAGAGAATCCGTTTAGGAATAAATACGTAAATTTGTAATTGATCAAAAATGTTAGTTAAGGTATTTGTAAGACATCTTTTTCGAGCCGGCCGGGCCTATGTACATATATTATAGACTATACTGGCTTTATCATCTACAATAGTCATTTTTGTTTAATTTCTGATAGAAAATGCGTCAATGTCGGACACTACTTATAATATGAAAAGTTTTATAAATTGAGCTCATGTCAATAAATGAAACTGATGACAGCTATCTGACACGTCCTACGTTTTTATTTAATAAAAAACATGATAAACACATTCATACATAATATATTTCAATACAATTTAAAATCTTCCATTTTGTTTTCCGATGCAATACAGATTTTTTCCACGGTGTAGGGACCATCTGGAAAATAAAGAAGTATGTTAGGATTTGTTCAATCAGATTACTATATTTAGGTATATATAGTTTTGTTTGTGTGTGATGACATACTGCACCGAAACGTGGCCTCTCACTATGGGCCTGAGACGGCTCAGGGTCACTCAACGCTCGCTATGGAGAGAGCTATGCTCAGTATTTCCCTACGAGATCGAAGCAGGAATGATGAGAATCGTAGGAGAACAAAGGTTACCGACATAGCTCAAAGAATTCGCAAGTTGAAGTGGCAATGGGCCGGACACATAGCACGTAGATTTTACGGCCGTTTGGGACGAAAGGTTTTGGAGTGGAGGCCACGTACAAGCAAGCGAAGTGTCGGACGCCCACCCACAAAGTGGACGGACGACCTGGTTAAGGTCGCAGGAAGTCGCTGGATGCAGGCCACTTAAAGCATGTCTTTGTGACTATCTATGGGGGAGGCCTATGTTCAGCAGTGAACTTCCTGTGGCTGAAGAGAGAGAGATAGTTTTTTTAACAGTAAACTAGTAGCTTTATTGCATTAGTGGATCTCGGTTTATAAAGTTTATTCACGTAGTAAGAGGTTATTGTTTTTTTTGTATAATTTCTGAGTACTTATACCGATAAAATAAAACATTCCCAGAATCAAAAAAATTGTCGATTAAATATGTGAATTCAGATCAACAAGTGACATTTATTCTTCTTCTTTGAGTGCCTCTTCAGTGTTGAAGGTTGGCCGTCAGCTTTTTGTATTCTTCCTTGTCTTTAGCCAGGAATAGTTGGACATTTGTTACACAAGATAAAAAGGATAGTGTAGAGAATCTCACATCTTATGAAAATAAAATAAAAACCTGAAGAGACGCAAAGTATATGTATGTATAAAGAATATAACTAACCAATTTGGAACCATTCATTAGTCGGTATTCCAGATTCTCGACGAGCTTCTGATATAGCTTCTCTTATAGCAAAAGCTACTACTATTGCCAAGCACATGGGTGGCTCTCCTGTGCCTGTCGACGAAAAATATATTAATAGACTGAGAAAAACGCAAGAAATATAAAAATAGTTAACTAAATCAAATCACACAATATTATATTCGACGTACATGGTAACTTCAATTAAGATATTGGAACAAACTATCAATTAATTATTGAAAAGACGATATTAACAAGAACTTTAGTATTAACAGTTGCCAATGTATGATTAAGTTTATTGATAACACAACAAAAAATATTTGGAGTATTTTGACATTCATGTTACTGAAATACCCAGCAACATTCAGCACAGGAATATTTGACAATAAAAGTTAGACACTCACCTTTAGCCCCAAAAATCAGTTCGGTACTGTAAGATTTCTTTTTAAAGGAGACCCTGAAGTCTTGAGGAATGTCCAATGCTAGTGGTATGGGATAGTTCCAAGTGCGATCCGTCAAGATTTCCCCAGTATTGTTGTCGTAAACCAATTGCTCACACGTCCAATACCCTAGGCCCATTATAAAGGCCCCTTCAATCTATACGAACGGAACAAATTGATTAAATCAATGGTGGTAAAATATATCGCGTTATATGTGAAAATACGATAAATACAGTACAAAGGCAAGAAAAGTAAAATAATTGATGGAAATTGGTTGAATCAAATTTTTATCAGTTCCATAATTATAATTTTTGTTATTGTCTAGTTGTTTATATTGAAAAGGTATACTGACTTGACCAATGTCAATCTCTGGGCTGACACTTAGCCCCACATCCTGTAGTATATCCACTCTTCGCATTTCCATTTCACCAGTCAAACAATCTATTTCAGATTCAGCGATCGCTACTCCATATATGTTGAAGTTTTGAACATCGGCAGTACCAACAAACCCGTGGACTTGTAAATCTACATTGGATTCAAATGCCTTTTTGATCAACTGTTCCCAAGTTGGGTTGACCAGAAGAAGTTTTATTGGTGCGAGTCTTTTTAGAAGTTCCTCGCAGGCTCTCCTTACTGCTATAGATATATTTTGTGACGTAAGACTGCCTCCAGAGATGAAACCATTTGGCGTGAAGTTGGTATTTGTAGCTTTGATTTGTATTTTGCTGATAGATATATTGAGCAGATAAGCGCAGATTTGGACTGCTTTTGTGTTGACACCCTGACCCATATCGACTCCTCCATGGACGATAACGACAGTACCGTCTTCGTGGAATACTGAGATGTTGACATCAAAGTTTTGAGAACCACTTGGAGTCCATCTCAGGAAAGCGACCCTTAGCCCTCGTTTCTTCCACCTGTTCTGAGCATTAAAACTATTCACAGCTGCTCTTCTTTCTGCATACTGAGCTGATTTCTTCAACGTTTCTGACATTTCCTTCAAATCTTTGTATTTCAACATGTCCAGATTTGCTAATCTTACATCAAACGGGTCTAGTGACATCTCGTAGGAGATTTGTTCCACAACGTACTCTGCCATTGCAATGTTTTCTAGTGTGCCTGTAATAACCATGAATTAATTTATTACGTTTCTATCGACTTTAGCTTGCCACCAATTTCGGATTTGTATCGTTAACGTATGTGTCTAGGTTTTATTTTTATTTGATAATTACAATAGGAAATACAATAATACTAGTTCTAATAGTTATTAGTTGTTACATTAATTTGTTAACTTAATACTACTATTTTTACAACGAACACAAACTATATGTATTTTTTGAAGAAGATGCAAAATGTCCTCAATCGAATAAACTGCCTTTTAACATCCCTGGAGTAAAAGAGCTCAAGATACTAGCGGCATTACCTCTCTGGATAACAATTGCGATCTTTTGCGTCAGAAACTACCCAGAGCGATAGTCCCAACCCATATCTCTAACACGTCGGCCAATAAGATAAGATAAATTATTTTATGGTACTAAAGATACTGTTACCCAAAACATATTTTTTCTTAGAAGAATCTTACAAGTATTTCGTTAGAAAAATACAAGGATTATTATTTCCTTTAGTTTAGATGACTACCTGATAGTCGCTTTTATAAAGTTGAGTGAGATTTAAAGTATGGGATATGTTGAAAAATATTTTCTTTTACCTGGAGACCTACACCAAGTATTCTTGGCGTTGTCGGTAGTTGAGTCATAGCAAGTGTAGTTCCATCTAGAATCATTGTAGCAGTTGTTGAATAACCCAGTGCCCAGCATCGTGAGAGTCTCATTGACTTTGTAGCCATTGTCTTCATACAGCGTGTAGTCGATGTTCTGGATAACACCGGAACTGTTCACGGCAACCTGATCATATAACTTGCTCTTATTATACGGATTTAAATTCACATATCAGTACACGAGTGTATAAATAGGAAAATTAACCACATAATAATTGATGTTAAAAACGGAACAGTTTAGATAGAATATTTAATGATGAGAGAAAAACATCTTGCCAATCGACACAATTATCCTTGTCAGTTTGAGAACACACATTCACTGACTAATCTCGAATCCCATCATAATAGAACCGAGGAAATGCTATGGGACAAGCCTATGTTTAGTAGTGGACTACTTGATGTTGGAGACAATGATTATGAATTAAAAAAAATATGATGTTTATGTGTGATTGTAAGGACACTTGGATGGCATGTACACATCTTTCATCTTAGGTTTGGTAGTCTATTCTGTCAAAAACGCATATCTTACAAGAAAACAATTAAGCTTATCTGAATGTAATGACTAATGCCTTACCTCAAAATCAGTAGAGCAGCTCAGTCTTTTTCCCATAGCCCTTGTATTAGCAGTCAATGCCTGTATAAACCGACAGGGCCGATTCAGTTTCTGCACCACCAAACTGCATGCAACAGCTACTTGAATACTGCGAGATATTTTTATACCAAATGCACCACCGACGCGTCGAATATGGACGTCTATCCTTTAAAAAGAATATTAAATTAATAAATATACCCAATAGTAATAAACAAAGTCTTGAACCTGCACTAATCTTGTTTTGCGGGTATCAGAAATTACGTGAGGCTTTTCGGTTTCACAAACACCCAGACCCGAAACATATACCTGTAGATCACACAAATATTTGTTTGGGTGCGGAGATCGAAGAACGACCTCTAATACAATTAAGTTGGACAAAGTAACATCATATTGCAATAAAAAAAAGTACATCGCTTTGCCAAAAAGACCCAGGCGAATCAATTTATTTTTTTTATATACAAAACACCAACAGTCCCATACATAGTCCTGACCCCACACTAAGATCGAGTATTCTGTCGTGAGTATCTTGAGCTACAAGAGACTTTTTGGCCTCATAAACATATGGGTGTTATACCACAAGTATGGACTTTTAGTTCGGCGATGCGGGGATCCAATCCTCAGCCTCTCGTTTTACAGCCGGCGTCCAACCAACTGCGCCACGGAGGCTATAAAACAAAACAAACTAATCTGGTGGCCTACACCATTTTTTTACAAGCTGGTATTGAAGTAATAAGAACATTCTAATAACAATTAATTAGGTTCATAATATTTTTTGTTACTAGTAAATAGTAATTGTGCCTCTCAGGTTTACTTACTTATTGCAGTCAATATCCAAAGCTTTCGAAGTCATGACTTGAGTTCCGTCCATCCACTGCGATGCAGAATGAATCTCTAAACCTTCCTCTGTTGGCTTTGACACGCAAACCAGAGTTTCCATAATGTAATGATACTGCCCGTATATAGTATTACCTCCTTTGAATACCTTTGCTATATTTGTGCCTTTGGATGTTGCAGCCATAGATTTAACAAATGTATTTCTGTTGGGGTCTTTCTTAGTTTCTCTTATATCCAGAACAGGCTTCCTAACATTAGTGTAGGTAGCACGTACTAATTTAGCAGCTCTTTCTGCAATAGGTCTGGTTTCAGCTACGATCATTCCGATTGGTTGGTTGTAGTATTGTACTTGTCCGCTGCAAAAAATCTCCTCGTTGGCAACGTAAAACGTGGTTCCAGCTGGTGTGAAAGAATTTTCTCCTGGTATATCTTTTGCTGAATAAAATGCTATCACTCCCTTTAGTTTCTGTAAAGGAATAAGTTCTTCAAGGTTAGTCGCTACATTATCATCATCTTCAGCCATCAAGTGGCATTACTTAAAACATAACTCTACTTTTGGCTTCGACATAGTTGAATTATTTCTCCCGTCAAACAGCAGTGTAAATGCACTGTTGCGTTCCGGTTTGAAGGACATTGTAGCCTGAGTAACTACTGGACACAATGAAACTTAACATCTTATGTCTCAGGATGGCGAGCGCAGTGAAATGCCAAGCATTGCTTTGTAATCCATGATGTTGTTTGGTTTTGCTACTGTCTATGAGCCGTCGTATCGCTTGCCATCAGGTGAATGGTATGCTTATCTCGCCATTCATTGAAATAAAAAAGTCAGGTAAAATTGGACCTTTGCCGAGAAATTCCGATAAGTAAACGCGTATATGTCTCATACATGCTTAATTTATTTATTTAATCTTTATTGTACACAAAGAGAAAATAATTATAAAGTCATAATATATTTAAAAAAGGTATAAAAGACGGTCTTATCGCTTATGAGCGATCTCTACCAGACAACATTTACTAACATATTCATATTCCTGTGTTTTGTTATGTTAAAGACTTTGTGGATCAATAAGAAAATAAAAAAAGAATATACCTACCAATGCAGCACTCGCATCTATCTCTACAATGTCACCTAAAGCCACTGTGCTAAGGACAAAAGCAGCAAATACTTCTCCTGGTAAACTAGGAATATCTTCTACATATTTAGCTTCACCGGCGCATTGTATCTGAAAAAGAGTCGTTTTTAATAAACTAAATCCATAACCTCGTATTTTTCTTAGGGAACCTGGTTTTTACTCACCAAAGCATCGAGTTTTGGAATGGGTTGATTCAACGGCCATAATTTTGGATTGGTGTCGAAAATTTCTCGTGCTTCCGACACTGGTCTTGTTTCATGAATCTTGATGGCTCCAGAACGGTACCGGGATCCGATTATATTTTGTGGACATATCGATATTATACTCTGAAAAAAATAATCTTATTTACGTGTATAAATTAATTTAAATTTACGTAAATATGAAGCTTGTGAATATTGCCAAATATAATGTTATTTATCTATGATAATGAACATTTCTTACAGGCCAGATAATAAATACCTTTTATTTTTCGACTTCTGAGATATATAAATATTACATGCATATATTCTTACATAATTATTAACGTATAATCACTGTACTGTCGTATTCCACAAAGTTAAATTTTAATGTATTATGCCAAGATGTTTTATTTAATATGTTTCTATCTTATTCTCTTGCTTATCTGAATTACATTTGCTTACCTTATAAAACAAACCTAAAGCAAGTTGCTTTCTGTACTCAACAGAGGGCTCTGGTGGATTCTCGACAACAATAACTTCGCATTCCAATATTTTCAGTGCTGACTGTAATGTCTCATTAAGAAATAGTTTCTTTCCAATCAGATGAGATTCAGTTGCAGTAGCCCTGGTGAATCCAGGGGACAGCCCACCGTAGGCTATCGTACATTCTTCCACAGTATTATTTGCACTGAGTTTGTAAAGGAATCCGGCGTTTACTATGGCGTGTGCATTTTGTGAGCGTGGCATTATCTGAAAAGTTGTGGTAATAAAAAATTGACTTCAGAATCATAAATATCTAAATCTATATCTCAAAATCAAAATATCAAAGTAACAGCATAGGTAATTTAAATTACTGTAAATGTAGCGGATTTCACTTATATTATGACAATATTTAGAGTTGATGGTGGTGGTAGTTGATGGTTGGTTTAGAGTTGATTTGACTGCCTCGGTGGAGTAGTTGTACTACGGTACGATTGCAAAGCCGAGGTCTCGAATTCGAATCCCGGGTCGGGCAAAGTGATTATGGATTTTTCAATTCATTGTCAGCTTGGAATCAGGAATTTGTGCCCGATATGGCGATAGGTTCGCCCCTTAACACATCGTGTGACGGAATATACAAGGCGAAACGTGGTTGTTCTGGTAGAACCTCTGCCTACCCCTTCTGGGAAAAAGGCGTGTGTTTATGTATGTATGTAAACTTAACCCATTATTATGATCCTTTGTCAATAGAAATAATTATGCCAGTGCGCCTAAAAACGGATCTACCCATGTCGAGTTCAAAATGCGACAAAAGGCTATCATTAATATTAAGGGTTTTACTCTATAGGTAGTTTGCTTTTTACAATTGTGATATATCCAAAGGTAGAGAAACTACCTATCACCTTTGTCTTACGGAATTTGCTCCCATGCACAATAAATAAAAAATCCGAGCATATCTAATCAATGTCTAGACCACAAAAGTTGTTTTACGTGTCTGCGATCATGTTTACTGTTGTTAGAAATACATAAAAGCGAAAGTAATTCGAATCTGTAGGTATTCATGCTGTAATTTTAAATGGCGTGGCTATACCAATTTAGATGTTTCAAAACCAATCAACTATTTCAGTGGGCAATTGCGATGTGGTCTGTTATTTCTTGGTAACTCACATTTTAATTAGGACATCCTTTGTAATCATCATCGGTGCATATGATATCCATACTCGATGGCATAAATCTACCTTCAGAAAAATATTAATAAGATCCTTGCTCTTTCGAACTTAACTTAGACACTTCGTTTACTAATCCACTGCAAATACATCTGCTTCAGTGATACTTCGTCCTACGGTTAATTATTTGACAGTCATGCCCAAGAAGCATAGTTCTAATATTTTGTTACGTACCTTGTAGGTGATGACACGGTAGTCTTCGCTCAATGGTGGCAGCATCGCGTGTAATATCACTTTTCCCGTCATATTCTCTTCTAAGAATTGTTCCATTGTCAATGTCTTGCTTCTACGATTTGGTGTCACTGAAATATCAGTCATATTAAGTTAGTTTCAAGTTGCATTATCTCTTATATTAATTCATGGCGAGTTTGAAGCGCGTTGGGGAATGTAAGCGCGTTTCAAATTCCCATCATCATCCATCATCATCATCTCTTTATTAAGAAAACAAAAATCTATCAGGGGCTAATTTCATAGTCTTATTTAACGTATAATAAAAGTGTAGTAAATAGGTAGGTTTCATTTTTTGGTAAAAGACATTTCAGTCTCTCGTTCCAGCTAAATGTAAGAGTTGTTATACAGATTTAGATTATACTCCTTAATATAATAAGATCTGGACTCACTTATAGTCAATTGAGCGCCAACAGTCACAAACATCAGAAAAATGTCCGAAGGGAAGTCGTTGTGTTCGTGCTTTATCATCAGATTGCCTCCAATGGATCCTAACTGGACACAAACAAAAAAGGAAAATCAATTAAACCTATATCATAATTTATTAAAAAGGCAACTAATTAATTAGTTCAGAGTATAAAAATAAGTGATATATTATGCGTCATTCAATCATCATTGTTAAATGCAAAAAAAAAACTTAATTTAAAATAAGAAACTAATGACTAAAGTAATCAATGATTATACTTTTTAATTTGTTATTTATGATACTCAATCACAAAACAAAATGTTTAGTCTAAAAGTTAGTAATCGCTCATGCTTACATTTCTCACTGGGATGTGAGCTACCAGTTTTAAATGATCGTAAAAGGCTTTCAAGTAGCCAAAATACTGTTCTTTCGACGCAGTTTCGACAGTATCCAAAAGTTCAGTAAGTGTTAATCCAGCTCCCAGGATCAGGTTTTGATCTATCTTAAACATCTTCAATTCTTGGACAGCACTGATGTCTATCATTATCTGAGGGTACTCAAATATGGGATACGCTCCTGAAATCAAATAATCCGTTTTTTAAAGTCAATTGGCTGAGAGGCTGTACAGTATCTGATGGTAACTACAATGTCTTCCAGACAAGGTTCGATACACACAAATAGCTTTTCTCGCTTAAAACTATTACAGCTTTCTTAATTGTTACTTCATGTTACATGAAAGGACTCAGTAGTGTAGGGAAGGGATCACGTCGATTGAGAACCAGATCTACAGTTAGACGGCGCAGCAAGAATATTAATTTTAGAGACTCTTAGTTTATTCATGAATGAAGAAGCTGCACTGTACACTAACTCTGTTATATTAAAGCCACTTAATATTTACAATAAATGAACTTGCCTTTCGCAGTGTTTCCAAAAACAAGCATATATGACTCATAACCTTTTTCATCAAGAATTGTGTAGATATCTAGTACACCACAGACCCTATACCAATATTTGCAATCTTTCAATTGTATTTCTATTATTTCTGGTTCCTGTACATCATCAGGTGATACCATACACCATTCGTCTTCTTCACAAGTAACTTTAAAGCAGTTCTTTCCAGTCTTCTCACAAATACGTAAATCTTCTATATCCATTATTCTTTCATCTTCTGGTGCGTCGTTGCCGAATTTCTTGAACGCTTCTAATATAGGTCTGTAACCGGTACATCGACAGACATTGCTTCCGAAAGATCGCTCTATTTCTCTCATTGTTAAATCATTGTTATTTTGAAGGAGACTGAAATAAACAGAAAAAAATATACTAATGCTATTATGTTGTTTACCAAGTACATATTTTATTTTTTAAGCTGAAATAATTTACCTTTAGTTATATTATGACTAAATACGTTTAATACTACGAGTATATCATTCATGTGCATGTATACAATTCAAATAAAAATAAAGTTTTATACAAAACTTGTTTGCTAAATGTAGAACAAAGAACAAGAGCAAAGGTAACTGGAAATGTTTTTGATATACCTGTACATAGCCATGACCCAGGAAGGACTGCAGTATCCACACTGAGTTCCATTATAATCAGCCAGAGTCTTCTGTATAATATGGTAGCCCTTCTTTCTGTTCCCTACTTGTTCGATCGTAGTTATGTTCCAGTTTTGACATGATGTGATAGATACTAAACACTGAAAACAGGGATAAAGATTGGTTTTGTGTTAAATATTTTGTTTTTTATAAATATATCCCCCTGGTAGAGCAAGATCTTCCCACATTTCTCTAGTTTATGTGAATTAAAGAGATTAATTTCGTCTTACTAAGTGCGAGGCGGCCAGTCGGTGAACGGACCAGACGCGGCTGCCAACATTCAACATGCCAAACATGTTCACATCCCAGGTCCCACCTCTGACTTTCCGGAGTCATTTGTGTATATAGTCAATCACCAGGCTATATAACGGTAAAGGAAAACATCGTGAGGAAACCTGCACACCATAGCGCTTTGCAAGAATGTTTATGGT
The DNA here is from genome assembly GCA_033459515.1 of Theretra japonica. Lineage (NCBI taxonomy): Eukaryota > Metazoa > Arthropoda > Insecta > Lepidoptera > Sphingidae > Theretra > Theretra japonica. The sequence goes on from CM065944.1 coordinate 646,250, forward strand.
ATGTAAAGTCCGCCAACCCGCACTAGGCCAGCGTGGTGGATTATATGGCCTAACCACTCTCAATCGTACTCTCGATTGTATAGGAGGCTTGTGCCCTGCAGTGTGACCTACATGATACAGACACAGAAGTAAATATCTTACAGCATTAACAGCTTGCACAGGAGCGCCAGGGCATTTAGAGACTGCGACGATGCAGGCTCCACAGCCACCCTCGCGACACATGTACTTGGTGCCACGCAGCTCCTGGTGGTTCCGCAGATAATCCACCAGGGTCACGTCTGAGCTCACCTCACATCCCACTGGAACAGAAAATAGTTAGGAGACTGTCCCGCCCTCACACCCGCCACTGCAACTCACGTCAGCCAGGTTCGACAGTAGAACGCATTTTGATCACACCGAGCATTGCATCATGTGCACTCTATTAGTCTAAAATTATCTATTAATCTAAAATTAACTGTTAATTTAAAATTATTTATTTATCTAAACTTTTCTCCACCTAATTCTTTAGCTGACAACATTTTCTAAAATTATTACTAATTGATTTTACTTTTAAATAAAGTTTTGATGAATAAAAACTGGTTTGAAAATGACTGTTTTTGAGCCAAACAGCGCATGGAAGGCGTAAACGTTCTAAAATTACGCAAGAAAACAATGTTTGAATATATTTACATAACATCTGCGCAAACTGAGTTTAATGAATTTCGACAAATAACGGTTTGGAAGTTTATTAAATACCATTCTGTGGTGTGGTTTTTTTATTGCATAGGTCCGACAAACGAGCAAGCAGGTCACCTGATGGTAAGTGATCACTGCCGTCCATGAACATCCATAATGCTGGTTCATGGATGTGTTCCCGGCCCAGTTAGGAAAGAGGTTTTGGGCTCCCGTCAATCTGCTGGGTACTTTAGTATAAACACCCCAAGATGTTTAGGTATCATGTCAAAAAATTTTCGGCCTTAACACTCGCAACTACAACTCCTTTAAGCCAGGTTCAATAGTGACACGCATATTAATGACATCGAACATTGATTTGAGCCTCCAACTAAGGACATGTAGAAAATAAACAAAAAAAACAGCCAATAATAAATCTAATATACATAGACAGTTTTAAAACCTATTTCAGCTATCTAATATTTTGTCTTCTCGTCTAAACTGAATTAAAAAGTCGTTCGAAAGGGACAAAACATTTGATAATTAAAATATTTTTTTAAATTGTCGACTAATAAGGTCGTGTATGTTATTTCCTTTATCAACTTTAAGCTTAACTTAACTTAACTTTAAGCTAATAATTTGTGTTACGTATTAACAAAAAAAATTAATGTTATTTATTTACTTTTGAAATAATAATAATATTTATTTACCAAAACAAAATCACAAAACATTATTTTTAATACTAAAGATTACTTATAATTAGATACAGTAATCTCTTATTGCTTATCTATCTTATTACTTATGCTTGTAATGCAGCGGCAGTTTAACACAATATTCAAGTTTTCATATAAACTGACACATGGTAATAGCAGACGTCAAGATAGAATAATTTGTTCAATGACGCATTTGAAGTGTCGTAAATAACTCCATAAAATGGATAATCTGAATTTATATTGGAAAAACAATTAATTTCGCTTTATGACCCGAATCGATAAATATAATCGTGTAATCATTAAACAGAATAATAGCTGGGACACGTTCAAATGACGAGAATGCTTAAGGATGAAAAATTAAAAGAATTTATTATGTACACTCCTGAAAAAAGGCCGCCTGTCCCTGTAGATCGGAGTTGACTTTTACAATCCCATATTTTGTATGACTGCCTTAAGCCCCATTTACACGGAGAGAGTTTCTCGGGGCGAAAATCGTATGCTATCATTACATGACATAACGGGCATAGAGAATCGTGTTCTGACAAATGTTTACACGATCCATCCATCCATCCATCAGCCAAAGGAAGTCCACTGCTGAACATAGGCCTCTCCCAATGATTTCCACAGTGACCTGTTGGAGGCAGCCTGCATCCAGCGACGTCCCGCGACCTTTACCAGGTCGTCTGACCACCTAGTGGGTGGACGTCCCACGCTGCGCTTTCCGCTTCGTGGCCTCCATTCGAGAACTTTTTGGCCCCATCGGCCATCAGTTCTCCGTGCTATGTGCCCCGCCCATTGCCACTTCAACTTGCTAATCCGCTGGGCTATGTCGGTTACTTTAGTTCTCCTACGGATCTCCTCATTTCTGATTCGATCTCGTAGGGAAACCCCGAGCATAGCCCTCTCCATAGCTCGTTGAGTGACTTTGAGCCTCCTAATAAGGCCCATAGTAAGAGGCCACGTCTCGGTGCCGTATGTCATCACTGGTAACACACAACTATCGAAGACTTTCGATTTGAGGCACTGAGGTATTTTGGACGAGAAGACGTCGCGTAGTTTCCCGAACGCTGCCCAACCGAGTTGGATTCGACGATTGACCTCTCTCTCGAAGTTGGACCTGCCTAACCGGACCACTTGTCCTAAATAGACATATTCGTCTACAACTTCGAGAGTCGAGCCCCCAACTCCGATGGGGGTGGGCACAACATGGACATTCGACATGATCTTCGTTTTGTCCATGTTCATTTTAAGACCCACCTGTTGGGAGACTCGATTGAGGTCTTCGAGCATAGTGCTAAGGTCTTCCAGCGATTCTGCCAAGACTACAATATCGTCGGCAAATCGAAGGTGAGTGATATACTCGCCGTTGATGTTGATGCCGAATCCTTTCCACTGCAAGAGCTTGAAGGTGTTTTCCAGCGCGGCAGTAAACAGTTTCGGAGATATGACATCTCCCTGTCTTACGCCTCTCTGTAGTGGAATAGCCTTCGTGCTCTGATCTTGTACTCGGACCGACATGGTGGCGTTGTTGTATATACACTTCAACACTTCGATGTACCGATAGTCAATGTGGCACCGCTGAAGAGACTGTAGCACAGCCCAGGTCTCGATCGAATCAAAGGCTTTCTCATAGTCCACAAACGCTAAACAAAGCGGCAAGTTATATTCCTCGGTTTTTTGTATAACTTGCCGAAGCGTATGAATGTGGTCTATGGTACTAAAGCCTTTTCGGAACCCGGCTTGTTCGGGAGGCTGGAAGTCATCAAACCTGCGTTCGAGACGATTTGTGATGACCCTCGAAAACAGCTTATAAACATGGCTCAGGAGCGAGATGGGCCTGTAGTTCTTCAGCAAAGTGTTATCACCTTTTTTGAAGAACAGTACCACCACGCTCCTGCTCCATGCCTCAGGCGTTGAGCCCTCGAGGAGAACGGAATTGAAGAGCTTCTGAAGGACTTTCAGCATCGGCATACCGCCTGCTTTCAGAAGCTCTGAAGTGATTCCGTCCTCACCCGGCGCCTTGTTGTTCTTAAGCTGTTCCAGGGCCATCTCAATCTCACACAGGTTGATGTCCGGGATATCATCGCTAAAGTGTCGGATCAACTCGGCTCTCGGGTCTTCGGCCGAGCTAACAGCAGGTTCGGCAACCGAGGTGTAAAGCTGTCCGTAGAACCTCTCGATCTCCCTTAATACCTCTGCCCTCGTCGACACTACGCTGCCGCCGTCCGTCTTCAGCCTAGACAACTGGCTTTGCCCAATAGACAAGTCTCTTGCAAACACTTTGGAGCCTCCGTTCCGCTCAATTGTCTCTTTTATGCTCACAGTATTGTGAGCACGGACATCGTGTCGCAAGGACTTCCAGATCCGTCTATTGAGCCGCCTATATGCTTCGGCGTCATCGGAAGACTGCAACGCCATAGATCGACGTTCGGCCATGAGGTCAAGAGTGTGGATCGAGAGTTTTTGGGGTCTATCTCTACGGCGAGGTCTAAAATACTTAGATCCCACCGTATGGACAGCTTCTACCAAACCGCTGTTTAGCTCGTCCACTGCAAGGTTTTCTTTGAGACAATCAAAGCGATTTGCCAGCTCAAGTTGAAAGCTCTCGGGGTTTTGGATATGGGCACGAGTAGGTCGGAGCGTAGACTTCATCAAGCGACGCCTTTCTAATTGGACATTGATGTTCAATGTGCCTCTAACCATTCGGTGATCACTGCCGGTTTTCACCCTGTTGATCACAGAGACATCACTGAACATCCGTCTATTCGTCGTCAAGATGAAATCTATCTCGTTTCTCGTAGAACCGTCAGGACTCAGCCAGGTCCATTTCCTGTGAGGCGGCTTCTGGAAGAAAGAGTTCATCGCAAAGAGTCCCTCTTTCTCCAGAAAGTCGGCCAGCCTCTGACCCCTGAGGTTCCGTTGCCCATGTCCAAATTGCCCCACTTTCAGCTCTGCATCGCTTCTCATGCCCAACTTTGCGTTGAAGTCCCCCATAACAACATTGAAGTAGGTTTTGGAAGTATGTATGGCCCGACTTATGTCCTCATACATCTCCTCTACTTCTTCATCTGGGTGTGTCGAGGTCGGCGCGTATACCTGTATGACCTTCAGCGAATATCTTTTTGATATTCTGAGTATAAGGTACACTACCCTGCTCGACACACTTTCGATGGATACGATGTTGTTTATGAGAGACCTGTGGACGAGAAATCCGACACCTCCTCGGGACTGTTGGTCGTCCCCCCGGTAGAAAAGCAGGTTACCGGACTTCAGGGTTATCGTGTCCTCCCCGATTCTTCGGACTTCCGACAACCCCAGAATGTCCCAGTGTAACCCACTCAATTCTTCTTTCAGTTCGACAATCTTTTCGTCTGTCCTCATCGTGCGTATGTTGTGTGTTACCAGGGCCAGTCGTCGTCGGGGGTGGTAGCCGGGGCCAACCCGGGGATTCTTAGCACCCCCTAGAGTTTACACGATGCGACTTTTTATATGCTTACGATAATCGTATTTTCAAAGTGAGAAGATTTGCAAAAGGTCGCTGGCAGATGCTGGATGCTACAAGCCGAAGACGAAGCAGGGTGAAATGGCGCTATTTGGAGGAGGCTTAAGTCCAGCAGTGGATAACAGTATAGGCTGGCCGTAGAACTAGGGCCTGACGTAGTTCTTTTAACATGAACGACCACAAAATGAGCGGTAGTGTGGTTGGCAAACTACTGCTACTCTAGACGCCAAGAACATCATGCAATGAATATGGCCATCAAGGAACCCATATAATCTATAAACACAGTCTGCACACCTCGGATATTATTCCTGGGAGTCTTAGGCGGTCTTATTTTCAGTATAAAGCAATGCTTGGCATTCCACTGCGCTCGCCATCTTGAGACATAAGATGTTAAGTCTCAATATGTCCAGTAGTTACTCTGGCCACAAAGTTCTTCAAATCGGAACACAACAGTGCATTTGCACTGCACTGCCGGGAGAAATAGATATTACGGTGGTATCTACCCAGGCTTTCTCTCACATTAGTCAAGTTTGTACACGTATTTTACACACACAAACATTCACACCTTTTTCCAGGAGGGTAGGCAGAGGTGCTTCAAGGTCACCCACGTTTCGCCTTGTGTATTCCGTTTCAAGATGTAATATGGGGCTAGCTTATCGACATATTATCGGTCACAATTTTTTTACTGCAGCCTGATAATGAATAGAAAATTCAATATAACTTTTCCCGACTCAGAATTCGAACCCGAGACCTCAGTTTTGTCGATGTATCGCAGTACAATTGTGCAATCGACAGGTCGTATTTTACATATTTTATTTGTAATTTAAATACATTTAACTTTTTGATCGTGGAATGCTAAGGCATAATATGGTTGTTTTATTATGTTCTTAAATATTACATTTATGATTGCACCGGGTGCAAGGTAGACGGCTTAATTATTTCATCACCTACCCATTTTTTACTCCTATCCAAAAAGGCCAATGCTTTGTGTTTTAAGCTTTTATCTACTGAAAGGAGTTAACTGTTAAATTATATTATGGAATTGGGCAGCATTTTATTTAAATCTATCTGTAGTTGTAAACTGATTGTAATACCGGGTGGTATTGACGTATGCTGTTTAATTTAAACTACATATTCCTAACCGCCCCGGTAACATAACAGGTTTTAAAAAACTGTGTGATAGTTTTATAAAAAAAATACGAATTTGGTTTTCAAAACACTAAATTGAGTATAATTGTCTATACTCATGAAAATGAAAATATTTTTTTGAATCCATTAAAATGTTCAACATTATTAAGATTCGGTCATTTTTTTTCTACCACCCGGTAGGAAAGCGGTTTTCACTAGAGAAGAACGGGCAAGAAACTCTAGTGTTGCTCTTATCACAACCAGTTAACAATATCGTGATTATTACGAAAGTTACAAATTGGTCTAAATCAGAGCAGTTTATTGATAATTTGTTATAATTTGCAAGTGACATATATTTTTTATCAATTCATTAAGCAATAAATATGACATCGACAATAAGTAAACAAAAATGTTATTTACATAAAAAATACACATAGACTATTTTACCATATTATAAATTCATTTTGAAATACGTAGACAATTATCTAATTACTTTATCCAACTATAATATTTAAAAAAAAAACAATTTTTTATTTTTATTTTGTTGGACCCTTTTATCCCGTACAAACAATTAAAATTTTAAGACAAGAAATAACTGAAATTTATTGTTACGTTCAGCAAAATCTAGCATATGATACACAAAATTATATAACACATTGTACATAACACACAATATATTCTTTCTTTATATCTAGTTGTGACTTTGTATCCTTGGTGTAAAAAAGTAAATGAATTAAAAATAACCAACCAGAATGCGTTACGCCGTTTACTTTGAAACAAATCCGGCCCATGTCTGCATGGGACGACACCTGGTACTTAACTGGCTAGCTCCACATCATGTTATATTATGTAAACAGTCAGAAAACACACGTTTATATTTCACGGTGACGCACGCCGATTTTGGCAGCTGAACGAAGAACAAAACAATTGTTAACATAAATATTAGTTTAGGTTTTTTACATACATAATCTTCACGCCTGTATACTGTAGGGGTAGACAGAAAATATGGATCTCTACTTTTCTTGTTTCTCCTCTATTTTAACAAACTACATAAACATCTATGTTATATATTTTTAAAAGGATAAGAGAGTTTAAATACATAAGTTTTCGTAGGTCTCACTTGATGAATTTCGTTTTCAAGTTGCTGGTCGAAGGTCTCTCACATTTGAGAGGCCGCCTGGGGACGTACCACCGCAATACCTATTTCTCCAAACAGCAGTGTAAATGCACTGTTGAGTTCCAATTAGAAGGACGTTGTAGTCAGAGCAACTACGGGACATGTTGAGACTAAACATCTTATGTCTCAGGATGGCGAGCGCAGTAGTATGCCAAGCATTGTTTTTTAATTCGTGTTGTTGTTTGGTTTTGCTACTGTCCCTGATTGGTCGTATCGCTTACCATCAGGCGAATGGCATGCTCGTCTCGCTGTTCATCGTAATAAAAAATATATAAATCCCTCTGGAAATCTTTGAAAACATCTTAAGTTCAGTAGCGAGCATTCACAGGCTTGTAATAATTTTATAAGTAAAGGTATCAGAGGCTCTCAGAATTTATATATTAATATTTATTTATACAAATTTCACATACATTTCATACACAGATGGTTGGATGGCTGTAGGCATTCTGTGTAAGATAATCTTTGTAAAACGCTTGGATACTAACATTTGGAATGTCTTCGTAAATATCTTTAAACTGACCTTCACGCAGTCAGGGTATTCTCAAGCGCCCGGCTGGTGAACATCAATTACATAGTGGAAAACTCTGGATTATGTCGCATGTGTCTTGTTCCAGCTTCAATTTGTGTACATGGTATTTAAGGTTTCTAATGGATCACATAATACCTATCTCTCTCTCTCTCTCTCACTCTCTCTCTTTTTCTTTCTCTCTTTAGCCAAAGGAAGTCCTCTGCTGAAAATCCCCCATAGATAGCTACAATGATCTATTGCAAGCGGCCTGTAATACTATTCTTTTATCTGCACTGAAGTTTACGTATTATGGCGTTAATAGTAGTTAAAAAAACAGTTTAGGTGTTTGAATAAAAATTTCTTTTTTCGAAAAACATTTCAGTGATGTATTATACATTCAACTCCGTGTGTTCAGCAGTTTAAAACAATTCACTGACACCTGTGTTGTGTGAGCTACTTGACGCTTCAATTAATTATTCCAAACGTACAATTATAGTGCCTTATAATCAACTTTGCGATTTTACTTACTGTTATTATCTAATTTAAAGTGAATTTATGTGTGGCTTATTGTATTTAATTACGTAATTATATGATTTCTAAATACATTGCAACCTCTATAATGAATTTCTTGATGTATCGAATTTTTCGAAATCCTCGTAAGAGTTGATTCTAAATATACCTTCACAATACGCATACATTTATCGAAATCCTCTTTATAACGATATTTTTATCATGCCAAGACAAGGATAGAAGGTATAATTATTGACCTCTACTTCCCTAAGGATTTTTTCATCTTATAACCTTTACATAACGAATTTTATCAATAACTAGCGGCCCGTCCCAGCTTCGCCTGCGTGCAGATGTGTTTTGATTCTACTCCACACAAGATACATGTTATTTTTCGTACAAACTGGGACATCCTGTATATGTATTATACATATAAACCTTCCTCTTGAATGACTCTATTTATTAAAACCCCATCAAAATCCGTTGCGTAGTTTTAAAGGTCTAAGCATACATAGGGACGGAAAGTCAGCGGGAAGCACAAATAAGCAAAAATACCAATAATTCCACAAAAAGCAATGTCTCGACAGGATCAGACAAGTTAAAAACTAACTAATCCGTTCATAGTTGTTTGATACTAAATAATATAAAGTATAAACACTGCAGTTTGTAATTCTTATTATTTTTTAACTTGCAATGGCTAAGAAACGAAAAACAAGTTTTGTTACCTTGCTACAACGAATTTTAGTCCAACCTAGAACCTCATTGTAATAAATTACTTAGTATAACTATTCTTTTCTAATCCCCTTCAGATTCGTTGTATTCAGCACGCACTGTATCTATTTGGGCCGTGTAATCAAGAAAACAATGTCATAGTTTGAAAACTTTATTATTAAAATTACTCTATCAGCCCAGATACGTCCCAGTGCAGGGCACGAGCCTCCTCTCCAACCGAGAGTACAATTGAGAGAGGCTAACCCATATAGTCGACCACGCTGGCCTAGTGCGGGTTGGCGGACATACCATAGAAATTCTTGCAAATCGCTATGGTATGCAGGTTTTCTCACGATGTTTTCCTTCACCGTAATAGGGCGTGGTGATTGACTATCATACACACATGACTCCACAAAGTCAGAGGTGTGGCCTGGGATTTGAACCCACGACCACAGTGAACATGTAGGCCAGCCGCGTCTAGTCTGTTTACCAACAGGCCACCACGCACGGTATTAACATTAAATTATTGTTTAATATTAGGATCGATTACAATATAATTTAATAAACAACCAATATTTTAATCAGCCAGTTAATAAATTGAGTTAAGTTCGATTGGAATAGGAAAATGAACAAGGTTAAGAACCTCTTCATTACTCAAAATATACGACAAACATGTGTTGTATTTATTGTTATTGTATCATTATGTATTTTTTGTCAGACGGAATATAAGACATGTTGATATAAATTTTTTTTAAATTACTTTTAGTTACTAACTCAAGCCAAATAGTCATAAAAATCCATACAAGAATTGTGTATCACCTAAGAAAACAATATTAATGCTTAGTTAATATAGTTTAAAATCTTCAATTTTGCTCTCCGCCGCCAAACAGACTTTCGCAACTGTATATGGGCCATCTGAAAGAGAAAAAGCATGATTATTCAACAAAATTAGCCTCCATGGCGCAGTTGGTTAAACGCCGGCTGTGAAACGAGAGGGCGCGGGTTAATTTGTGAAACAAATATTTGTGTGGTCCACAGGTATTTGTTTCGGGTCTGGGTGTTTGTGAGACCGAAAAGTCTCTCGTAATTTCTGGTACCCACAACACAAAACTCGATTTGAGTGTGGGGTCAGGACTATATATGTGACTGTTTGGTGTATTTATTAAGATTAAATTTTAGTTATTTGCTAGTGGAAGGCTATTCATAACCATTCCGTTTATTATTGTCATTTCCTTATTACAAAATATATTATAGTGAATTATGAACGTATGCATCTGATTTTGAAATCGCAAACATAATAGTAATGATCTATCTTAACAACAATGTAATCCTTTTTCGACAGTACTTTTCACTATCACTTCATTAAATATACTTTTTTACCGTATGAGCATAGTTAATTGTTATCGGTGAAGATACTGACGTGTGAATTTGTTTAACCTACAAAATTAGCCACTTTATCATTCGTTATTTTATTTTTTTAAATTTATTTTGGATACAACTTTAATTTTGATACGGATTCTAAGTTGCGCATTCAGTTTTAGATAAGTATCTTTGAGTATTTTAGACTTTTTACTAATTTCATAAGAATTTTTACTATTCTAATACACACGATTCAAATTTTATGATGTAATATAATCTAAAACTAAAGGTATCTTCGGCAAGATGTTTTGTTTCTAGATTTTTTGTGGATTGAAAATACCAATTATTAATGATCTCCATAAAATATTATCAGGGCATTCCCAGAATATCTTTACTTGATGTCATTTCAATACTTGCCGCTATTTACCATGGTTCACGCCTTTTAATTCTATTTTGTGGATAATTATCACCATTTTAGGTGTTTAATGCAATATGTAACAATACAAACCGATGTTAAACCACTCAGTTTTGGGTATTCCGGAGTCTTCCCGCGCTGCTGCGATTGCTTCTCTTATCGCAAAGGCTACGACAATCGACAAGCATATGGGGGGCTCGCCAACACCTACAATAAATATTAAATTCAAATACATGTATACACAAAAACTCTTGCCTGTGTCTTGGAATTAGTGGGCCGGAGTTCGACTGCTGCCAGCAACTATCAGTCGAGCCTATTGTCATCCCAAAGTAAGACTAGAGATATCAAAGCGACTTTGACAGAAAATGAGTTGTTGGCCTCAGAATTGAGCCTAACAAGTCCCTACTCGGTACCATAGGCTATATTATAATAACTAAAATATACGAAAAGAATATGGTACTTTATAGAAAATGGTAGAGAACAACGAAGAGGCAAAACGTCTATCGAACATTAGGACTGCTGTTAGAGAAAGGAACCATGCTATCTGTTTATTTCGATGGATGTTTTGTTTTGATTTTATTTTATTTGGGAATACAAAGAATCGTACATTGTACGTTATATCTAGATAAACAGTATACTATAGGTGAATCTATGATCCACAGCGTTGCCACATGTGACTAGCTAATATATTTATTACAGTTTTGGTGAGATTGAGTGAACAGATATGCACATAACAGTACTACAACTTTTATGCGATTTTAAGATCTAATATTTACATTTAAAAACAAAAACTTATTTCTAATTTATACACAAAAATTAAGAGTTTTGTGTAAGGCGCGTAACAACTTGTTTTTTAAATATATCATCATCATCATCCATCAGCCAAAGGAAGTCCACTGCTGAACATAGGCCTCTCCTAATGATTTCCACAGTGACCTGTTGGAGGCAGCCTGCATCCAGCGACGTCCCGCGACCTTAAATATATGGAATATTCAATGGAAAGTGTCTAGAATGAATAGCATTGAAACCACTTTTTCATCTTCCAATGGGTAGATACAAGTTATAGGATTCATAATAGGATGTTCTTCAAATAAGCCTATAGATAGCAAATTAAATACGAAATTATAATTTAACCTTTTGATCCAAGAACATTGTCCGAACTAAAAGAATTCTTTACAAACTGCACCCTGAAGTCCTGAGGGATATCTCTTGCCAAAGGAACAGGATAGTTCCAGGTACGGTCGGTTAGAAGTTCTCCTGTGGTCTTGTCAGAAAATAATTGTTCACAAGTCCAATACCCTTGACCCATGATGAAAGCTCCTTCTACCTGGAAAAGTAGTGTAAAACCTACAGTGAAACCAAAGTGCAACTCAATTACTGTTGTAGCTATCAGTACTTAGTGATCTGATGTTGTAACTATTATATGTTGTAGTTTATTCCATTTCAGTTAGGCTATTGTAAACTTTAAAAAATATGCTCTTAATATTTGCGTATTGTATTTTCATATGTTTTTATTAGTTTATAGGTTTGTACGATATATATAAGGGTTTCGCAGTCAATGCTTATTAAATTAGTTGAAGTTAAGTGAAGTTGAGTGGATAATTTGCTGAACAGAAAGTTAATAATGATAATTAGGTGTCCCACATGATACGAAATATGAATTCGCACTTACTTGACCGATATCAATTTCGGGGCTGACGCTTCGTCCGACGTCTTGTAAAATATCAACTCTTCGAACCTCTAACTCCCCAGTCAGAATATCTATCTCAGTTTCAGCCATCGCCATGCCGTACACAACATAAGTTCGAACATCATCAATGTTAACAAATCCGTGCACTTCCAAATCTAGTTGGTCTGAAAATGCTTTACTGATTAACTCTTCCCAAGTTGGATTATCCATCAGAATTCTAGTCGGCTCCAACCGCAGCAAGAGTTCTTCGCAACACTTTCTTACACCAACGCCTATATATTGGCTCGTGAGACTGCCTCCAGACAGTATGTTGTTAGGAATAAAGTTAGTATTCACTGCCTTCACTTGGATTTTTTCTATGGGTATTTTGAGATAATAAGCGCATACTTGTATGGCTTTTGTATTCAAGCCCTGACCCATATCTATTCCTCCGTGTATGATAGATACACTACCGTCTTCATGAAATACTGACAAATTGATTCCAAGATATGGAATTCCATATGGAAGCCACTTCATAAATGAAATTCTAAGCCCTCGCTTTTTCCATCTGTTTTGTTTATTAAAATTGTTCACGGCTATTTTTCTCTCCTTATAATCAGCAGTAGTTGTTAGAGTATTAGCCATATCTCTCAGAGTACCGAATCTTATATCGTCTAGATTTGCCAATCGTACTTCTAAAGGGTCTAGTGACATCTCATAAGAGATTTGTTCCATGATGTATTCTGCCATCGCAACGTTTTCGAAAGAAGCTGCGAACAAAAGCAAATAAAATAAACATGTGAGAGTGAATAGTAGTAGCCAATTTCAAGCACAGTATGAACAATCTGAATTAACCTGGGTAGTATCATCATCTGACAGCGAGCTGATTTGAAGTGAATTCTATTCAGTACCGTTTTGCCTTCGGCAGAATGTCCTTCGACTTATGGACGAGGTTGATGTAAAGAATAGTATATTCCTCACCTGGGGCTCTAAACCACGTATTTTTAGCGGTATCAGTGGTAAGATTATAGCAGTCGACATTCCAGGTCGAGTTATTATAGCAATTGTAGTACAATTCAGCTCCAAGTATAGCAAGATACTCGTTAATTTTGAAACCATTGTCCACGTAGAACTTGTTGTTGAAGTTCTGGATCACACCTTTACTGCTTACAGAAATCTAAAAGAAACCAAATAATTAAATAGAAGTTCCACGCATTGTCTTATTACAATGATAGGATCAGAATTTAAGACGGAACATTTTTGATGCGACTCATCCACTGTTACTATGGGAAAAAATGGTACCTAGACGACGCCTTAATTTCATTTTCAAAGTTCAGAAAGTTCGAAATTTTTGTTAATGAGATGAACTAGCCATAGGCATCAAATGCAGGCTTGAAAACTCATCTTACATATTATCATAATATGAAATCATATTCTTCTGAAAAAAAGGCGTGATGCTTATTTATGTACGTATGTATATCTCAATCCTTTCTTTTATGTCCATCCAAAGGTTACCTGAAAGACATTGCCTTGTGCAATAAGGCCGACGATTGTACTTATTTGAAATTTAGTTATAATCTCTGTGGTTTTTACGTGGCGTACAATAAAGAATATAAATAAATATGTATGCATGTATGTAGTACTAGAGTAATCATTATTCAAACCAAATGTTTTTACCTCAAACTCATTAAAGCTGGCGAACCTCTTGCCAATGGCTTTCATAGTTGTAGTTAAAGGTTGTATGAGTCGACAAGGTCTGTTAAGCTTCTGAACAACCAAACAGCTTGCTACAGCACTGAGTATACTTCGGGATATCTTTATCCCGAATGATCCACCAAGACGCCGGACTTGTACGTCTATCCTTTTAACAAAAGTTATTTTATATACAACAAAAGCAAATAACATTTTCATCAGCATTAGACTACAGTAGGTTCGGCAAATGAGCAAGCAGGTCACCTGATGGTAAGTGATCACTGCCGCCCATGAACATCCACAACGCCTGAATCATGGATATGTTTTTGGCCCATCAGATCGAGAGGGGAGCGGGAAGGAAAAAGGATGGGGAGAGGAAAGGGGTATGGATTATTTACTTTTCTGAAGGCGACCCTCGACTTATTTTATCCATCCCAACTACTATATGAAGATCGTCATTCTATCCTGCGTGAGGACATCATAATCTACTATTAACTCCCGAGTACATCCTGCTTGTCAAAAATAATAAAACATACAGTACTTTTAAGTTTTTTGAAATTCCTATAGTCTGCAAAACTTAAGGTGTATATTGATATCTAGTTGTGATCTTCGTGTGTTATTTCAATACATAGTATAAATAATCATAATCCAATACCAAAAGAACTAATTGTATTTTAGTATTAACATTATTCCTCATAGTTTGTTTGAATTATCAACAATAAAATAAAATAAACCGACTTACTTATTGCAATTCAAATTTAATGCTCTTGAGATGACCACTTGGGTTCCATTTAAAAAGTGCGTGGCAGAATATACAGCAATCCCTTCTTCAGTCGGCCGCGCCACACAGACAAGCGTCTCCATCGAGTGATGAAACTGCCCATATACAGAATTACTGCCGGTAAAAACCTTCGCTACATCGTTTCCTTTAGTAGAAGCTTTATGTCCAAAATACTCCATGGTCCTGTTAGGATCTTGTTTAGCTTCTTTCATGTCCACAATGGGACTTCTGACATTTTCGTATGTGACGTGGACCAATTTAGCTGCTCGTTCTGCTGTCAGTCTAGTATCAGCTACGATCAAGCCGATTGGTTGGCTGTGATATTTGACTGCTCCGCTACAAAATATTTCCTCGTCTGATGTAAAAACTTCGTTGCTACCAAGTGGTGAAAAACTGTTCCGCCCTGGTATATCTTTTGCTGAGTAGAATGCTAATACTCCCGGGATTTTCTTTAAGAAAAAATACACAAGTTAATTGCAAAGCCTTTGACCAACCAATAATTTTATGGATAATTTCATATTAGTTTCTTACTAGCGCAGCAGTGGCATTTATTTCCTTAATATCTCCTACTGCGATTGTGCTAAGAACAAATGCAGCATATACTTCATCAGCTAAAAGCGGCATATCTTCGGCATATTTCGCTTCACCGGCACATTGTATCTGCAAAATGTTATCACATTCCAAGTGCTCCATTAATATGGAAGTAATTTTCCTCATCTCATATAAATCTGCTTTATGTAAAAACTTTGTGTCATAGGTATTTAAAAAGTGTTGAATTGACTTATAAGCTTACGCCTCTATAACATCTCAGATGGGGTAGGCAGAATGTTTACTAGTGATACACAGTTTTCCGAGCTCTTTTATCCCCAAGATGTGATAAGCGATAACTTTATTGTATAATAAGTTAACTTTAATTTGTAACAACGTACCTTCATATTTGGTAGATGTTTAATAAAAATATCAACTAATTGTAACTCACCACACCATCAATTTTAGGTGTAGGCTGATTCAAGGGCCACAGTGTAGTATCAGTATCGTAGGTTTGCCGAGCTTGGGATACTGGCCTTCCATCGTGTATTTTAGTCGCCCCAGAACGGCAACGAGGATTCATTACGTTTTGTGGACACAATGATAGAATGCCCTGGTTATTAAAATTTATATGTTAATATCCTTGAATCTTTTATTAGTTTATTTAATCTTCTTGTACTTAATGAGAATAATGATCGGTTAACGTATTTTTTCCTGCCTTTATTACTTGGCCTTAAAATAAAATAAAATAAATCACGGGTAGAACACTTAGGAATTTTTAAAACAGATGAAGTTGACAGTTTTGAAGAAGAAGGGTAACTCAAAAAATATTATTTACCACTTAGCGATCATTAAGAAAAAAACATACTTTATAAAATAATCCTAAAGCCATTTTTTTTCTGCCCGCTGCGGATGGCTCCGGTGGATGCTCCTCTACTACTAACTCTTTTTCCAAGACCTTAAGCGCTGCTTGCAATGTCTCATTTCGAAATAATTTCTTTCCCACGAGGCAAGCTTCTGTTTTTGATGCCCGAGTGAATTCGGCCGAAAGTCCACCATATACAATTCTACATTTCTTCACAAGGCTTCTTCCGTCTAGTTTGTACAAGAATCCAGCGTTTACTATTGCATGTGAGCTTTGAGAGCGTGGCATTATCTGAAATTTTACGAATGTCGCAAAATATAAATCCTGTATTGTTATTATTAGGTGATTCGTCCGGGATAGATTGTTTTTTTAAGTTTAAGAATTCTGCGATTATGATCAGTGCCGTGCTTTTGAGATACCCAAAGCTCCCTTGACTTATTTAACAGGAGAAACTGAAAGTTTATGATGGCACCTATGCTGATAATTAACTTCAATAATAAGTCAACGTAGCCAATTCTTTTAAATGATTGTACACTAATGCTTTTAAGGGACTAAAAGTCCTTGATTTTTTAATAAAACATGATTTTCGTCACAAATCTCTCCTCGCTTTATTATAAAATGACTTATCTAACACAATAATTTATCTCACAACAACTGTGATTTACTCGTGTTTTTACCATATTGAATGTTTAAACACACCTTATATGTAAAAATATGACAGTCGCTGGTGAAGGGCGGCAACAATACATGCAGTATCACTTTTCCCTTCATGTCCTCCTTTAAAAATTGCGTCATAGGCATGGTTTTCATTGAATCCTTTGATGTCACTGTAATTAACAATCAATTAACTTAGTATTACCATTATCTTGTATTAGCCATTTATAAATTATTACGTTATGATCCGTGGTTTTGATGCAGGATTTTAAAATACAACCTTGCTCTTGTTAATTATTAAGGCATTTGATAAAATATTGATAGCATTGATCATATTCTATTTTCTTTTTACAATAAGGTATCGGAAACTAAACATCACTAATGGCTTCATTATATTATTGAAAAGGAAATCGTATATTTATTTATTTTATTAATGTTATTTTTAGAATTTCAAATGGAGTTAATAATTACAATTTCAAATATTACGCCATTTCTTTTCAATTCTTCTTATTCTTCAATGAAGTCTACTACTGAACATATGCTCCTCAAAGTAATTTCATAGCGATCTTTTAGAAGCAGTCTGCATCTAGCTAACTCTTCTAACCTTTCTGTCTCTTATGGGTGGACATCTGGCTCTGCGCTTGCTGGTACGAGATCCCTACAAAAAAAGCAGCCAGTCGGTCTACAGTTCTCCGCGCCCTGTGCCCGAAATTTTTCAACGATGAAGATTATATACTATACTATACTCACATATTGTTATTTGTGCTCCAACAGTGACGAACAGCAGGTATAAGTCAGATGGGAATTCGTTATGTTGGTGCTTGAGCATCAGGTTCCCTCCCACAGAACCTAACTGGAAAGATATGGTAATTTTAAAGTCATAGCAGAAGAGAGCATTTAATAAAACAGACTGCTAAATTATTCTATCAATTGAATGAAATCTTTATGGCATCAGATAAAGCCACAATGATAATAGCTATGTAAAATGCAAACCTGTAAATATAATATAATAACAAAAACGAGCAACAGAAATGTAATACTCAACTGTTTCGCATCGTATAAGAACCATAATAATAATTTAAAATTCTGCTTACATTTCTAACAGGAATATTTGCTACTAATTTCAAATGATCGATAAAAGTTTTCAAGTATTCAAAATCATTTTCTTGGGAAGTGACTTCAAATTTGTCGATTAGCTCAGTGATGGTCAAACCAGCTCCGATGATTAAGTTCTGATCTATAGTAAATGTCTTCAATTCTTTGACAGAACTGATGTCTATCAGTACTTGAGGATATTCGAATATTGGGTATGCTCCTGAAAACGAGAAAGGTGATTAAAGAGCTTTATGTAGTTTATTTTACTTTCATAATATAGATGAGCTGACGACCAAACACAGGGTAAGCGGTTTGATGACAGGTCTATGAATTCAACAATTCGAGGGGCATAAGCTGGACTCTACCGGTAAAGCGGTGGCGGGTAGCGGTTAAAAATTCTTGTTAACTATCAATTAGAGAGAAAAAAGCCGTTAGACTTTGACCTGAAGAGACAAAGCTATGAAATTAATTTAAAAGTTGGTAGGATCATAAGTAACAAAGGCCGCTGAAAACGCATCGTACGAAAATAAACATTTTTTCGCGCGATAACAATCAAATTTGCAAATGTTAATTTACAAAATGAGATTACATACCTTTAGCTGTATTCCCAAAAACAAGCATATACGACTTATACCCAGTCTCACTTAGAATTTTAAAGACATCACTCAATTGACAAACTCGATACCAAGTTTTGCCATCTTTCAATGTTATCTTAATGATTTTCGGTATATCTAATTCATTAGGCGATACCATACACCACTCCTCGTCTTCGCATGTTACATTGAAGCAGTTCTTCCCCGTCTTTTCACATATACGTAAATCTTCTATATCTATTATTTTTTCATTCTCAGGAGCATCTGTTGCAAACTTTTTGAATGCTTGAAGTATAGGTCGGTATCCAGTACACCTACAAACGTTGCCTCCAAAAGATTTTTCTATTTCCAGCATTGTTAAGTCTTTCTTTTTTTGAAGCAGGCTGTAAATTAGATTAATATAAAAATTAATTTATTAGTAACTAATACATAAAAAACTAATAGATAAAACAAAAAGTTTTAATCTATTTGAAAAACAAAAAATGTATCTATTTTATAAGACTAAGCATCAAAAATCGGACTTTTAATTTCTAGTATATTTATCCTCATCATTATACTAATTTATAGCATCATAAAAATAATATTATAATTACCAGTACATAGACATGACCCACGCCGGACTGCAGTAGCCACACTGAGTACCGTTGTTTTCAGCCAAAGTCTTCTGAAGGATATGGTATCCTTTCTTTCTGTTCCCCAGCTCTTCTATTGTGGTGATCTCCCAATCTTGACATGAGTTCACCGAAACCAAACACTGTATGAATAGTAAAAAAATGACTGACCGGGATATTATAGGGTAGTTGTTTAGCTTTTGCATTTTTAATCTTAAGAAAACACATGTAGTGTTACGAGAGTATTTTGTGTCTACGCATTTTTCAATTCCATAGATGGTATGTTACAGTAAGAAGGCTTTTCTTTAATTAAATCCAGTCTAACGCAACAACTGTGAATGTCTAAGCGCAAATTGGACGAATCAATAGATCATCACTTTTAAAAGAACGGGATCAGCATCGATAATTCGACCTAAATCGTGCGCAAGGTCTGCAACATACCGATAACGTCATAGACTAAATCTTAATGACGTAATTTTAAAAAAATATGGATTTTACTATGATTTTTATGAGTGCCTCCCATTTTGACCCGCCTCGTATTATGAAGTGTTGGAGATTAATGTGGATTATGTTTTTGGGACCTGTGGTCAATACTTTCGCCAACTGATTGTATTACCCATTAGATTCATTTCTAATCACTGTTGAACACCGACTAAAAGAAAGAAAGGTGACCTACTTCATAGAAAGTTCCAACACGCAGATCACTTCCTAAACATTTGCCAAAATCCTAAGGAAAGGCTTGGTAACAACATGACTGGTCCTACGGATAACTATTATAATGATACTGTTAAGTGTGAACGAGACAATGATCTTACCGAGTGTACAGCCTGCGCAGGAGCGCCAGGGCATTTGGAGGCAGCAACAATGCAGGCTCCACAGCCACCCTCGCGACACATATACTTGGTGCCGGTCAGTTCCCGATGGTTCCGCAGATAGTCCACCAGGGTTAAGTCTGAGCTCTCCTCACATCCCACTGGAACAGAAAATAGCTATTATTACATTTGATGATAGATGGACCAAATTCGGAACGGAGTAGAGGCACGTGGGAGCCCTACGACTAAACGATAAACTATCTTGATTTCACCTTCATCATTAACCCGGACAACATAAAGAACAGCCTGGTACCATTGTCACATTATCAGCGATTCTAAAGAAGTGATTCTTCCTTCATCATGCTTAGGGCGAAGAAATGGAAAGCCTCACCGAACTTGGGTGATATTTTGTTTTGCTACTGTCCATGAGCGGTCGTATCGCTTACCATCAGGCGAATTGCATGCTCATTTCGCCATTCATCACAATTTATAAAATCTGCTATCCGAATACTCTTAATTACAAAAACGAGAAAGATGCAATTGGTTGAAATTATAGTTTAGCACATTCCTAGGATCCACAATTACTACATAATTATTTTATATATATATATATCTTCGCAAAACACACATTCTTAGTGTTACGACCAAAAATTCTATAAAAAATAATGTACTAGTTTTTACTAAATTCAAATGCAACAACTAATTCGAATTACGCAAGAAAATTTCAATGTTTGAATACATTTCAGTATGTATAAAACATCTGCTCAAACAAAATTAAACGGACTTTCATATAAAGTTTAGATAGTTTTTATTAGAATTCTGTGGATTTTATATTTTTTTAGCCTGTAATTTAACAACAAAGTTAAAATTTAATTTACGATAAAGAAAACCATGTCGCGCCTGCCAATGAAACAGAGCAAAATCACTCAGCACTGATCATAATTACTCGTAATACGTGAATGTCGTTTATATTTTTTCAAACCTATACAAAATGTAGAAATAAAATATGTTGTTCAAGTTCAAGCTCGTTGAAAAAACCGAGAAGAAAGTGTTTCTTTCGTCACCTATGAATTTTGAGACGAATTGGTTTGTCGTCGCTCAGGTATCAAAAAAAAAATAAGGTTCTGGTTGAAAGGTTGAAAATCAAGTGTGTAATTGATGAATAGTCTCTTCTCTCGAATTAAGTTGAAAACGATAATTATAAATGTGAAAGTAATAGAAGCTTGATGGAAACGTGGTGTTATTTAGACGTTGGTAATCAGATAACGTTTTTTAGTTACTACTGATGTCTATGACGGTATTTCAGGATCGTAAATTTTTTAATGACTCCATAGAACACTATTTTTAAATTGAAATAGGCCCTAATTAATGGAATTTCAATTAACGACTTGAATGTACACTATACTACTAGCAAACAAAAGCGGTATTTTTAACGTCATAGGCTCATCAAGTTTGGTATTAATTCTTATCTGTGTTGAAGTAACTAATTGTTATACATTTTTTATGAATAGTAATGTGCAGTAGGCTTAAGAATGTATAATTAATCGACTCCAAAAAAAGGAGGTTATCAATTCGATCTGCATATAGTGCCTCCGTTACTTGGTTAGACGTCGGCTGTGAAACGAGAGGCCGCGGGTTCGATTCCCGCACAGAGACAAATGTTTGTGTGAATGAAAAGTTGTGAATGGGGGTTTGTGAGACCGACAAGTCTCTTGGAGTTCGTGAAACCGTCGACACAAGACTAGGTCTTAGTGTGGGGTCAGGACTATGTATGTGACTGTTGGGTGTCTTTATTTTAAGTGGGTGTATTTATGTATCATTTTTTCAGAATTGCACAGTTTTTGGATATGTTAAATCTATACCAGGTTCTGGACATGTGTGCAGCGCACCAGGGCGCGCACTCTAAGACACCGTAAAATAAAGGGTAAAGTTTGCATAAATCACTAGAAATACACTAGAAATACACTAGAAATACGTGTAAATAGTTGTATTAACAAAAAAATATGGTATGAAATTAGTTTTCATTACTACTATAGAAATTTAAAGGATCAAGAAATAAAATTAATCATTAAAAAAACGACTTCAAAGTTGTTATCTATTAAATTAATAAGCAATAAAACAGAGAAATAAAACAATTAGTATTTAAAAAAAATTGAAATACGAAAATATGGCAAAAATTAAGTGTAAAGTATTAATTTAGGTAACGTCATAGGTCTAGCAAACGTTCAAACAGATCACCTGATGGTAAGTGGTCACTGCCGCTCATAAACATCCACATCGCTAGATCGTGGATGTGCTACCGGCCCAATTGGGAGGGGAGTGTGAAGGAAAAAGGATGGGAAGAGAAAAGAGGTATTGGGCATCCGGCAATCTCATTCACCGAACGAAACGCGACAGCGAAGCTTCACGTTGATTTCCAATGAGATAGTGGTACAGCCCCGGCTGAGCCTGCCCATTCATGCTGAGTCATGACAGACAACAGCATGGTTCCTACCACTTCCACTTTTTAACTCTATAATTTTAAGGTCGGTGCCAGCAGGCGACTCTAAGCTATTTAACGACACGGAACGAACTACGTGAGTAAAACCGCGGAGCGCAGCTAGTTCCAAATGCTTAGATTGCCACCGACCTCAAAAAAATAGTTGCCATGATATTTAATGCCACTGTCAATCGTACTCTCGATTATACAGATACAGTAGGCCCGTGCCCTGCAGCGGGACGTATATGCATATTAAGGTGTTTCAGATTTTTAAAAATATTTAATATATTTTCCCCTTGTACTGTATTAATTACTACTGGTTATTAATTGTATGGATTGCAATGTCGTTTTCATTTTTTTATTTTGCGAAACAACACGGCATTCCTCACCTCGTTTTTGTAATCTGTCAAAACGTCATAGCGTGTCACTAGTGTCTACTATACTTACTATAATCGTATATTTGTGGCGAGAAACTCTCTTCGTATAAATGGGGCTTTATTTCATATTTTTATTTTAGACCAAATCTAGCGTAGCAACCATATAATTATAATATATTACGTAGAATTTAAAAAAATATTATTTTTTTGCGAAAAAGACAAAAAAAAAATTAAAAAAACTAACCGGATCGTTTTACGCCGTTTATTTTGAATGAAATGCGGTCCATGTCAGGATGGCAGGAAAGCTGCAACTAAACTAATTTGCTCTACGTCATGATATAATATCTAAAATATTTGAAAACACACGATTATATTTCACGGTGCCGTACGCAGCTTGTGCACGGCTAAAAGTAGAATAAAACATTTTTTACTGTAAAAAATAGTTTTAAACATTACATGAAATATTTATTGCGCATTTTTATTGAGTACGAAAAGAAGAGTATTTATAATGTTAAAATATTTTACACATATATCACTTGAGGAATTCCGTTTTCGAAAAATCTCTGTGAAATCTTTAAAACAGTCTATATTCAACAATTAATATTCATAGGCTTATAATAATCTTATAAGACAAAGCAGCATGAAATTCAGAATTATGTCATGAATATTTATTTACTTAAATTGTACATACATTTTGTATATAGTTGGATCAATTGTTGAAGCCTCTTTTCCAGTTTAACCTTGGAAAATGCTTTGATATTACGATTTGGAGTACATTCATGTGTAAACGTATCTTTGAACTGACTTTTATTTATATCTGCCCATATTACGTCGCACTGCATGGCACGGGCATCCTCTATATTTAAGAGTACGATATACTGACCATCATAAATATAGTGTAAAAGTCTTTATAATGAACTCGTACGTGTATCTCGTTTTCGCTAGTCTATGTGATCTATGACCCGGTGAAGATCGACCGTCACCCATCTGATATCCAGATGAGATATATTTTTAACAAATTTTATTGATTAACAAACATGGGTATATTAACGTGCCTATCGAAAAGTGTGCATGGCTATTTTTAATAGATTTTTTTATTTTGAGCGCAGAAGACAACATTCGATAACCGAAATAGGTTTCAAAACTGTCTATGAATATGGCCGTATCGGTTTCTTAAACATTAACGGACGACCGCAAATTCAGCGGCTTGTAACAAATGAATAACACGTATGTTTACGCGAGCTACTTAAGACATTAATATTACTATTCTAAACATATTGTACAATTATAATGCCTTGAAATTAACTTCGGCATATTTTAGTTGTCGTAAAATCTATTAAAGTATGTTTATTTTCGTTTTATGTGCTGACATAAATATATGGTTTTATATCAGACAGGAAAGGAGAGGCCGCGGGTTCAATGTAAGCCACAAGTATTTGTTTCGGGTCTAGGTGTTTGTGAGACTGAAAAGTCTCTCGTAGTTCCTGATGCCCACGACACAAGACTCGATCTTAGTGTGGGGTCAGGACTATGTATGTGACTGTTAGGTGTATTTATTTATTATTAATAAAGAATATTCAGTTTTAGAAGCAGTACGAAGCAATCGTTTGTGAAACAGATGATGTTTAGGCATGATCTTTTGCGAGAGCCTCGTGGCGCTTTTGGTTAGATGCCGGCTGTGAAACGAGAGGCCACGGGTTCGATCCCCGTACCGAGACAAGTATTTCTGAGGCCCACAAATATTTGTAACGGGTCTGGGTAATTGAGACCGAAAAGTCTCTCGTAGTTTTTGATACCTATGACACAAGACTTAATTGATCTTAATGTGAGGTCAGGACTGAAAAGCCAATGTGAATGTTGGGTGTATGATCTTTTGCATTTGAAATAAATCTTTATCGAAGTGGTGAGCCACGTTGTTGTTAGTCTTGACTCAGCATGACTGGACAAGATCATCCGGGGTGGTACCACTGTCTCACAGAAGATCGACGTGGAGCGACAGCTACGCCGTCACGTGTGACGGATAACGGATGCTGGATGTGAGTGTTGGCGTATTTATTTATAATAAATAAATTAAAAGTTTTTGTTGCTTAATAAAAAAAAAACAATGTCTTGGTTTGAAAACTTTATTATTGTTCACATTAAAATATTGTAATAATATAAGAACCGATTATATATTTTATTTCTTAAAAAAATGCTTAGATCTGGTACCTATATATGTATTTTTGTGATGGAAGGATATTCATTTCTGTCCCAATACTTTTATTTAGCAATCCAAGTCAAATAATCTTTGCAATATAGGGCTCAAGACCTCTACCGACCAGTAAAATAAAAATTACACAATCAATACAGTTTAAAATCTTCGATAATGCTCTCCGCCGCCAAACAGACTTTGGCTACTGTGTATGGACCATCTGAAAGAAAACAATTATGGCTACAGAATAAAATTCAAATTATTTGCAAGTGGTAGGATATTTATATCCGCTCCATTTAGTGTTTTCATTTATATCTTAGTAAAATATATCTAATAAACGAGTAGTGACTAACAAAAGTGTGCTTATTTAGTATTTTCATTTATATCTTAGTAAAATGTATCTAATAAACGAGTGACTAATAAAAGTGTGCACCGGATTTTGAGCAGGTAGTCATGGTTGTTTCGATTTATAAGACTCGAAGATAGAAGAAGACGATATATAAGACTCTTTTAACAATTATAATCTATCTAGACAACACAGTAATTACCCCTAGCTAGATAGTGTTTTTTCACTTTCACTTCATTATAAATACTTCTTTAATTGCAAATAAAACAACATACAGTCGAATTGAGAACCTCCACTTTTTTTGAAATCGGTTAAATATAGTTAGCCGTTACCAGTCAGGGCACTGATGTTTTAATTAGTTTATCCCATAAAATTTGCCACATTATCACTTACAGTTGATTTTGGATAGAATTATAATAAATTTGATACTAATGCCGACTAATCAGTATCGATTGATAATTTATTATCGACTTTATGAGTTGTGCGTTCGGTATTATATAATATGCGACTTCAAAGTTTTCTGTAACGCACTATACTGTATCGGTGCATATACGTCCCACTGCACAGCGCGAGCCTCCTCTTCAATCTAGAGTACGATTGAGGGTGGTTAGGCTATATAGTCCACCACGCTGGCTTATTGCGAGTTTGCGTTGGTTTTAAGGTTTTCACTAATTTCGTGGTATTTAACTTTTATGTCATACTATAATTAATAAACTTCACATTGAAGGTACCATTTTTTTCTTTTGATTTTTTGAGGATTGAAATCAATAATTATTTATACTTTCAATAAATATTCCCTGACGTTTTTGCTTGATGTCATTTTATTAATTGCTATTGCTGACCCTAGATCACTATGTCTTTAATGCTAGAGTGCGGATATTCGTCACCATCACTTTCATTAACATTTTGTATTTGTGAAAAATTATAAAAATACAAACCGATCTTAAACCACTCATTTTTGGGTATTCCGGAGTCTTCACGCGCTGCTGCGATTGCTTCTCTTATCGCGAAGGCTACGACAATTGACAAGCATATGGGTGGCTCGCCAACACCTATAATATTATATTATTAAATGTTAATTCGCACATACGTATATGCAAAAACTCTTGCCTGTATCATCGAATAAGTGAACCGGGATTCACCTGTTGCTAGCCGTAATACTTCGAACCTATTGTCATAGTAAAGTGTGACAAGTAAAGTTATCTAACAACCAGACCTGAGACAAATATTTGCGGGCCTCACAAACATTTGAAAATTACTTGATAGGTCCGAGAACCGATCCTAACAAGTACATACTATATTTCAAATAATAATTAAAAATATGCAGAGGTTTGATAAAAGCACATGGTTAACTGTAAACTTTAGTGGATGTTCAATGGGGAATGTCAGGCTGGATTAATGGTGGGTACACATTGAAAGATTTATGGAGATGTTTCCCTTAAATATTTTTATAGCTGCCAACAACTTTGAATATAACTTTAACCTTTTGATCCAAGAAGATGCTCTGAACTATAAGAATTCTTTACAAACTGCACCCTGAAGTCCTGAGGAATGTCTCTTGCCAAAGGAACAGGATAGTTCCAGGTACGGTCGGTTAGGAGTTCTCCTGTGGTCTTGTCAGAAACTAATTGTTCACAAGTCCAATACCCTTGACCCATGATGAAAGCTCCTTCCACCTGGAACAGCAGTTTATTACCTTCAATCAAAGTACATAGTACCATAATTTCTACAGTAACAATATTTTTTGGTAATTCCATTGGGCATTGTCAATGGATAAACTTTCAAAAATGTGCTTCAACAGTTTCTATAGGTACCTATACATTTTTAAGTAATTTCGAAATAATGGATGTGAGTAAGAGATAAAAGATTGATACCCACCAAATAAAATGTGTAATACCTTTACCAAATTCGAATTTACATTTACCTGACCAATATCAAGTTCGGGGCTAACGCTTTGTCCAACGTCTTGTAAAATATCAACTCTTCGAACTTCTACTTCTCCAGTCAGAATATCCACCTCAGTTTCAGCCATCGCCACGCCGTACACAATATAATTTCGAACATCATCAATGTTAATAAATCCGTGCACTTGCAAATCTACTTGGTCGAAGAATGCTTTACTGATTAGCTCTTCCCAAGTTGGATTATCCATCAGATTTCTAGTCGGCTCCAACCTCAGCAAGAGTTCTTCGCAACATTTTTTTACAGCAACACCTATATATTGGCTCGTGAGACTGCCTCCAGACAATATGTTGTTAGGAATAATGTTAGTATTTGTTGCCTTTACTTGGATTTTTTCTATGGGTATTTTGAGATAATAAGCACATATTTGTATGGCTTTTGTATGCACTCCCTGACCCATATCTATTCCTCCATGTATGATAGTTACAGTGCCGTCTTCGTGAAATACTGACAGATTTATTCCAAAATAAGGAATTCCAAAAGGAAGCCATTTTGCAAAAGTGATTCTAAGGCCGCGCTTTTTCCATCTGTTTTGTTTATTAAATTTGTTCACGGCTAATTTTCTTTCTTTGTAATCAGCGCTAGTTGTAATAGTATTAGCCATATCTCTCACAGCACCGAATCTTATATCGTCTAGATTTGCCAACCTTACTGATAAGGGGTCTAGTGACATCTCATAAGATATTTGTTCCATGAGATATTCTGCCATCGCTACGTTTTCGAGGGAAGCTGCCAACAAAAGTGTTACATGAGATGGTGAATAAGAGACCGCGGTTAAATCTAGGCCCATTTTCATAATTTCTATGGTCTCAAGTTATACGAAAGTATCAGTATTTGAAACTGCAACCTAGATAAAAAGAATAGTCTTGCTTAACCTGGATACTAACATCATCTGATAGAAAACCGTTAATAATATACTTTTTTCCTTCTTCTGTTTACTGTTGTTTGCGTCCAGCTGCATGAACATTCGACCTACGCATATGATAAACATAACGAATAGTATATTTCTTACCTGGGGCCCTAAACCAAGTATTTTTAGCAGTGTCAGTGGTAAGGTTATAGCAGTCGACATTCCAAGTAGAGACATTATAGCAATTGTAGTACAATTCAGCGCCAACTACTGTAAGGTACTCGTTTATTTTAAAACCGTTGTCGAAGTATATCTTGTAGTTCAGGTTCTGGATCACACCTTTATTGCTTACGGAAACCTGAAATAAATCAAATAATAAGGAAGTTATAAATCTTACGTACGCATTCCTAGTATTTTTTACAAACATAATAAATTACTGATTTCAAAGAAATCTACGCAATGTCTTATTAGAGTACAAACAAGAACGTTAACACAAGGGTTTTGGTCACAATATTTTTTTATAATCTTTATCGGATACCGTTATGGCCACGTAGTACCGAAATAATGTCTTAAATTCACTTTCGACGTCCACAAAAGTCCGAGGTTTTTGATTATAAAATAAAAAAGCCATAGGCATCATATCACAGAATGAAAACTCGTCTTACCGGTATCATATTTAAATTTTAAGCTAGCATAATAGTAAACACTATTCAAACCAAAGATTCTTACCTCAAATTCATTAAAGGTAGGAAACCTTTTGCCAATGGCTTTCGTAGTTGTGGTCAAGGATTGTATGAGTCGGCAAGGTCTGTTAAGCTTCTGAACAACCAAACTGGTTGCTACAGCACTAAGCGTACCTCGGGATATCTTCGACCCGAAAGATCCTCCAAGACGCCGGACTTGTACGTCTATCCTATTCACAAAAAATATTTTGTATACACATACAACAACAATAAATAATATAATAAGTATCAACATCAGATTAGAGTGATCTATTGCTACATACTGCATAGGTTATTAAAGTTTTACGTCACTGAACAGGAACGTCGAATTCGTTTATCGTTCCCAGTCGTTTTGTTATGATCGTCAATCTATCTTGTGTGAGGATATCCTATTTTAGCCTCCAAGTATCTCCGGTTTGTCGTACTTAATGGAAAATTATTTTAAGTTTTCTATAATCCGTAAAGTATATTAAACTGGAGTTGCTTATTGACATCTAAATCTCAAAGATGTAAAAAATAAAAATCAACGCGTTTTTGCGATATTTTTAGTCGCATTGTGTCTGAACTCTGAAGTCACTTAAAGTACCATCTGGCTTCATTTTCGGTCGCTGTCTTGATATACCCGGTTTTAATATGAAGTA
This sequence comes from Theretra japonica, assembly GCA_033459515.1. Classification (NCBI taxonomy): domain Eukaryota; kingdom Metazoa; phylum Arthropoda; class Insecta; order Lepidoptera; family Sphingidae; genus Theretra; species Theretra japonica. Next base: position 675,789 of record CM065944.1, read on the forward strand.
TAAACAATTAAATTCAACGAAACAAACTTACTTATTGCAATTCAAATTTAAAGCTCTTGAGATGGCTATTTGGGTTCCATTTAGCCAATGTGTCGTAGAATATACAGCAATCCCTTCTTCAGTCGGTCGCGCTACACAGACAAGCGCCTCCATCGTGTGATGAAACTGGGCATATATATAATGACTGCCGCTAAAAACCTTCGCTACATCGTTTCCCTTAGTAGTAGCTGTGTTTGAAAAAAACTCCGTGAGCCTATTAGGATCTTGTTTAGCTTCTGTCATATCAACAATAGGTCTTCTAATGTTTTTATATGTGACTTTGACTAGTTTAGCAGCTCGTTCTGCTGTCGGTCTAGTATCAGCTACGATCAAGCCGATAGGTTGGTTGTGGTATGTCACTGCGCCGCTGCTAAATATTTCTTCGTCTGATATATATAATATGTAGCTACCAGTTGGTGTGAAACTGTTTCGTCCTGGTATGTCTTTTGCTGTGTAGAATGCTATTACCCCGGGAATTTTCTTTAATAAAAAAGGAAAAGTACACAAATTATTTAATTGTCTTTGCCCAACATATAATTTTATAAATTATCAATTTCTTACTAGAGCAGCAGTGGCATCTATTTCCTTAATATCTCCTACTGCGATTGTGCTAAGAACAAATGCAGCATATACTTCATCAGCAAAAGGCGGCATGTCTTCTGTGTACTTCGCTTCACCAGCACATTGAATCTGCGAATCATTATTGCAAGTACTCCACTTTATGGAAGTAATATAATCTCATAAAGTACAACTTATTCATTTGATTCATACATGAGCCAAAGGAAGTCCACTGCTGGACAAAGGCCGGTCGAAATGATTTCCAAAGTGACCTGTTGGACAACTTAGATTTTAGCATATTATAAAAATATTTAATAAACAAAACACTTTGAATTGTCTTTTATGCTCATAGTACGCAGAAATAGTATTAGTAAAATTCAAGAGTTGCCGAGTTTACTCCTCCTCAAGATGTGATAAGGTATCAACCTATTCTACAGTAAGTGGAGTTTTAGTTGTTTCATCTTAACTTAATTAGTAGCATTTTAGTATCTTATAAATATTTAATCATTTTGTAACTCACCACACCATCAATTTTATTTATTGGCTGATTCAACGGCCACAGTGTAGTATCAGTATCATAGGTTTGACGAGCTTGCGACACTGGTCTTCCCTCGTGTATCTTACTTGCCCCGGAACGGAAGCGAGGACTCATAATGTTTTGAGGACATAGTGATAGAATACCCTGGAAATCAGAAATTATGTATTAATATGAGATTTGTTGGAGGTTCATTAAGTTTTCTGTCATATTATGGGAACAACGCTTTGTGGAGGTATATTTTCATGTCATTCAAACAAAGGATACATGTAATCAATAGTTTGGATGTTCAAAATCAGATGAAATCTACGGTTTTGCATATGAAGTATTTATAAAAAATGTCATTTCCCATTTAACAGTCTATAGCAAAACAATTTACTTTATAAAATAATCCTAAAGCCATTTGTTTTCTGCCTGCTGCAGATGGCTCTGGTGGATGCTCCTTTACTACCAGTTCTTTCTCCAACGTCTTAAGTGCTGCTTGCAAAGTCTCATTTCGAAATAAATTCTTTCCAACGAGGTAAGCTTCTGTTTTATACGCTCGAGTGAATTCTGCTGAAAGTCCACCATATACAATCCTAGATTTCTTCACAAACCCTTTTCCGTCTAGTTTGTACAAGAATCCAACGTTTACTATCGCGTGTGAGTTTTGGGAGCGTGGCATTATCTGAAATTAAATTAATACATGTCATACATAAATTTAAATATTCTTGAGTAATTTGCTAGGGACAGTATATTGTGGATATGAGTTGATCAATGGTTTTAAAGACAAAGTGTCCTTGATGTTTTTTATCACCAACCTTCTTGGAGTTTCGTCGAGGACAAAAATTGTTATTTTATTGTTATTATTAATTAATTTAAAGTATCAGGTATGATTTCTTATATTTATTGATTCAAGTCATATAATTATTTTTGATAATACATATTATATTTTATCTGAAATGTTTAATATGAAAAATTACATGAATAAACATATTTTAAACGCACCTTATGTGTAAAAATATGATAATCACTGGTTAATGGCGGCAATAAAACTTGCAATATCACTTTTCCCCTCATATCCTCCTTTAAGAATTGTGTTAGTGGCAATGTTTTCTTTGAATCCTTTGATGTCACTGTAATTAATAATCAAATAGCAAATTGTATAAAAATAAATAATTGTCGTTTATTTGATAATTTGGGGAATACTACCCGTATATTGTATTACATATTATTGAATAATTGTGTTATGACGCCATATTTTAAAACACATGCTAAAACATTTGCACGGAATACTGGGAAGGCGCTATGGCGATACTAGTGACAGTTCATAATATATTCTCTGTTCCTATAAAGAAAATATATATGATACAAACATCAATGAATATGATATCATTAAAGATGAAATCGGATATTTATATATCCAGGTTATGTTTAGACTTGCCAATGGAGTTGACAATGATAGTTCTAATTTCTATTATAAAATTGGATTTTATTCAATAATAAAAAAAATCATAATGCACTTACGTATCGTAATCTGTGCTCCAACAGTCACAAATAGGAGGTATAAATCAGATGGGAAGTCGTGGTGTTGGTGTTTAATCATTAGGTTCCCTCCCACAGAACCTAACTGGAAAAATTAAACGGTCTTAACATCATGGCACAAGGGGAGAATTAATCATTTTCTTTTTGCTAACATTTTGTTACTGCTTATTACTCGTAGTAGTAGTAATTAATACTCTCCTACTCACTACCTACTTAGTCTCATGGGTATACTGATATATTGAAGAATTTGAATATAATAAAATATGCAAGAATTATGTATTTCCGCAAATAAGTTATGTCTATAACATAATTAAAATATGATTAGTTATTAATATACTTACATTCCTAACAGGAACATTGGCAACTAACTTCAAATGAGTGATCAAAGTTTTCAAATATTCAAAATCATTTTCTTTGGAAATTATTTCAAATTTGTCGATTAATTCTGTGATTGTCAAACCAGCTCCGATGATTAAGTTCTGATCTATTGTAAAGGTCTTCAATTCTTTGACAGAACTGATATCTATCAGTACTTGAGGATATTCGAATATTGGGTATGCTCCTGAAAATGAGTAAGGTAGTTAAAGCTTTTTACGATATTTTAATGGTTTCAAGAGCAGATAAGCGAAAGACCATTCTAAATATGAGTAATTTGATAACACGTCTGATAATTTAACAATGTTAAAACTATACGCTAAACTCTCTAGCCAGTGCTGATTTTCTTTTGTTAACTATCTTAAAGAGATGAACAAGCAGTTAGTTTGGTTCTCAGGAAACACTACAAAGAAAATCTTATTTTCAAAGTTGATAGGATGATAACTTAGGAAGCAAAGGCTGCTGACGAAATTGACTGTTTTTGCGTGAATCAGCATTGCAAATACTCGTTTAACAAAAAGAGGTTACATACCCCTAGCTGTATTCCCAAAAACAAGCATATACGACGCAAATCCTTTCTCATTTAGAATTTTAAACACGTCACTCAATTGGCAGACTCGGTACCAGGTCTTGCCGTCTTTCAATGTTATCTTGATGATTTTCGGTATATCTAATTCATCAGGCGATACCATACACCACTCGTCTTCTTCGCATGTTACATTGAAGCAGTTCTTTCCCGTCTTCTCACAAATACGTAAATCTTCTATATCTATTATTTTTTCATTCTCAGGAGCATCTGTCGCAAACTTTTTGAATGCTTGAAGTATAGGTCGGTATCCAGTACACCTACAAACGTTGCCTCCAAAAGACTGTTCAATTTCTAGCATTGTTAAATCCTTCTTTTTTTGAAGCAGACTGAAAATTGTAGTTGATAAAAATATTATCCATAATTAATTTACTAATAAATCCGTTGCTAGTTCAATTCGATTGTACAAAGTAATAAAATAGTGTATAAGCCTATATCCTGACTTGCAAAACAAATCTACCCCAATATGATCAAAACGGTAAGAAAACACAATTGTTCGTACAACAAAATAATCTATAATTAAAGCCCAAAATTTTGAAATCGGAAAATGAATACATTTTTAGCGTTGAATATCGAAATTTGAAAGGGTATTAGAGTAATAATAGCTTCAAAAATTCTACTTACCAGTACATAGACATGACCCACGCCGGACTGCAGTACCCACACTGACTGCCATTGTTATCAGCCAAAGTCTTCTGTATTACGTGGTATCCTTTCTTCCTGTTCCCCAACTCCTCTATTGTCGTGATCTCCCAATCCTGGCACGACGTCACTGACACCATGCACTAAACGGACATCAGTTATGTCACCATTATTGTTAGAGCACAAAATGCAAAATCCTAGATACAGAGCTCCCCCAAAAAAGTCACTTCAAGAAAGTTTCGATAGAATTATGTTTCGGGATAATATCTATTGTCTAACTAATGAATATGTTCCAAATTAAATATGTGGAGTTCTCTCTCTCTCTCTCTCTCATGAGCCGTAGGAATTCTACAGCTGAACATATGCCTATCCCATAAATCACCACGTAGACTTGTTGAAAGCGGCCTGCGTCCAGTGACTTCCTGTGACCTATTAAGGTTGAGTTATGTACACATTTGTTATCCAAATGCATAATTTGATAAGCCCTTTCAACATTATTTTTTCATGTTGATTGCACCTGATAAATGATATTACATTTAGGAATTATTCAATCATTGGATCTATTCATACTTATTGTTGAACATATACTAAAGGAAGAAATGTGATTTAGTGATTTCCTAGATAGAATTCACAACAATTTGGACAAAATTAAAAATCAATGGAGAGAGTCTGTTTTCTGTAGATTTTCCAAAACTGCAAATAATAAAGATGATGATTATAAATGCGAACTAGGTAATGATCTTACAGAGTTTACAGCCTGTACCGGACCGCCAGTGCATTTAGAGGCAGCGACGATACATGCTCCACAGCCGCCTTCCCGACACATGTACTTGGTGCCAAACAGCTGCAGATGATTTCGAAGGTAGTCCACTAACTTCATATCAGAGCTCACTTCACATCCCACTAGAAAGTGTTCAAAATAAAATTGTATTAATTGAATTTATGCAATATTACACATTTAGAGTCAGATTCTTGTCTCTCTATCACCTGCTTCACAAGACAGTTTTTGATAGAGAGGGACGGACAAGAAACTCTAGCGTTGATCTTTTCAAAAACCAACTTTTACAATAGAGTGGTTATACAAGAGTCGCAGCTTGGTCTAACTTAGAGCAGTTCATAAATCATTTATAATTTTCATTTAAATAAAATGGTATTGGTTATGATATATTGTCCGGTAGTGGTAGTAAAGCCGCCCAAAACGGAGAATCAGTATATACTGTTTCGCCCAAGCTATGAATAACAATACAAGTTTTAAAATAATTATAAGTTATCAAGCAAATCGGGCAGCCCAGTCTACACAAGCAGCACCTGTTGACTAGTATGACGCATGTGCCAGCCATCGACCTCTTCAATCTTGTTACAGGGAACTTACAACCCGGCACACGACGCCGGCGCAAGCATTTAATATTGATTATGGTTTCACGAAAGTAAATGTCATGAGAATATAATATGACTGCATCACATTCATAACCAATTTGGTTCCTCTCACATTTATCATTTCCAAAATACAACAATACAAACAAAATATTTCTAAAATTAAAGCGGTACCAAACTGCTATTTCCATCTCTGTCACTCCTAAGTAGTTACAGCATCTTTCCTCTCGTTCCAATGATTTCCCGCATGCCTTTTCACAATGTCCGCCACAGTATCATATCTCAATGACAATGGACCTCTAATATTTAGACTATAGGACCCCCTATGGTGATGGGCTTGGGACCTGTGGGGTTGAATATCCCGCCTACGGTCCCCGCTGCCGGTGGAGTAGTGCACCGCATGGATCATGGACATGTCCGAGAGATGGACAAAGGAACTAAATAAAATAATAAGAACATTACTAACCAGATCGTTTTACTCCGTTGATTTTAAAACTAATTCGATCCATGTCTGCAGGGAAAGTAATTGTTTTCATGATTTACATTGCCATTTTATATGATAAAAGATTTATGTGTGGGTAGTGATAATTCGTTGTGGGTTCTTTATACGTATTTTTTTTACCACGTATATTAATAAATAATACTAATATATACACTAAATAGTCACACACATAGTCCTGGCCCCACACTAAGATTAATTCTTGTGTCGTGGGTATCACAAATACCCAGACCCGAAACAAATACCTGTGAATCACACAAACATTTATCTTGGTGCGTAGATCGAACCCGCGTCCTCACGTTTTACTCGCCGTCTAACCAACTGCGTCACAAGGTTGTCAATAATTAAAAAAATATCAAGTGTAACATGAATATTTTTATTCTGGAATGTATATTTCATTACATGTAGCGGTCTCGCCCGGCTTTTCCTGAATAGAATGACTACCATCTACAAACTTGCTTGCACTAGAATTACATTAAATGTTATCAGATTTTTTTTCTCTTTGTTAGGCTCCTGAGTATACATAGCTTAATGTTTACTATCGTCGTCCAGGGTGGAGCTATTAAATGGAAAATATGTTTTTTTCTTCAAATTGCTCGTATAGCTCCAGAATTTAGTGGGCTCAACCAAATAAGCCCTTTAACTTTATTATATATGTTACTTTTCATAGATATACATTTGATGGAACTAAAACGCCTGTGTCAGACAAATGGACGGAGAGGTAGCATAATATCCTAAACGTCAGTTTAACACAAACATTGGTTTAAAGTATTTGACGGCGAAACCATGAAAACTAGAAACCCGAATAGAGCCAATTTTATTACACATTACGTTACTCTAGAACTTCGCTGATAGCAAAATTGTGCAAAACCTGAAACGTCTAATTTGCAATTCACGAAATTTAATAGATGCAATATTTGAAGCATTTTACTTTAACACCAATATTTGCTGAGTTCATGTCAAAGGAAACTTTAACCGGAGTGTCAACAAGCGTCAAATCCGCTGATGTTTGCGCTACGCTTGGCACACACTCCTTCTCATTGACCGTAGTTGGATAGAAGTATTCATGTATCAACTTTAAAATGGCCGAAAATGATATTAGATAGGAGGAAGAGCCACACCGAACCTTAGACTATAGTAAGAAAGGGGTGGCTTGGCTGCGAGATGCAAGGCTCTCACAGTAAAACAAAAGGCAGGTGAAGCAAAGGCTTTGCTGTCATTTCTCATTGAAAGCAGTTGTCTGAGGGTTATTTCCCTTTCAATTTTGATTGGCAAGACTAGGTATCTTTAACAAAGATGTCCATGGATTTTAATCCATCATCTTCATCCGATCAGGTATATGTGATCGATATATTGCTAACTTTATGGTGGAGTTTAGCAAACAATGTTTCATTTACCGTAATTACAAGGCCATGAATCATTCTATCGAGCAATAACTTTGAAATTTTATGAGTAAAGATAAAACTGTAATGAAATAAAAGAAACTATTACAAAATCCTCGTTAAGGTAATTTGAATATTTGTAGTTTCATGGAAGCGCATATCCTCATTAGGCAAACGGTGTCACATGATAATAATATATAATAATAATAATAAACCTACAATTAAATGCAATTAGGCCCATAAAGTTATATTTAAAAAGAAGGAAATAAACTCAGGCCTAAGTTTTTCTGAGAGATAAGCAGAGGTGCTACTAGCGCCATCGTAGACAGCGTGTCTATTAGACTACGGGACACTTTCCTATGCATTCACAAAAAGACGAGATAGAATATAGCAAAAACGCAATAAAAAAACGAGATATAAATTATATTTTTTGTCCCTCATCGAGTGCAATATTGTGGAATTTCGTGTGCACAACAATCTTGTCATATAAAACATTCGCGAATCTGTCGTTACTCAGTCTACAGTCTAAAAATTTGGTTTTATTACAAAATGTTGAAGTGCCTTTTGGCCTGTTCGTAACGAAATAAAACGTGACCGCCTACATGTTCACGGTGGTCACGGGTTCAAATCCCCGGGCACAATTCTAACTTTTCGGAGCTATGCGTATGTTTATTGATAGTCAATAATTACGCACGATTTGTAAGAATATCTTTTTTCTAACGAGAGTAAAGCGCTTTGAGCCTTTCTTCTGATATCTGGGGGGAGGTCGGGTCATGTGCGGGTCTACGGCCTTCCAGCCAATAGCGCGGGGACAATTGTCCGCATCGCGCCAATGTCGCAGCCAGGCTGGGTCCATACCGAGATCTAAGAAGATCTGCGGAAGGCAAATAAAAAAAGACGAAGTTGCTACATTCAGCAATAGCCTGAAACCAACAGTGTAAAGCTACTGTTGTGTTCTGATTGGAAAGATATTGTAGTCAAAGTACTGAATGTAATGAGACTAAACGTCTTATGTCTTAGGAAGGCGAGCGTAGCGGAATGTCAAGCATTGCCATGAAATTTATGGTGTTGTTTGGTTTTGCTGCTGTCCATGAGCGGTCGTATCGCTTACCGGGCGAATGGCTCTCTCGTCTCGCCATTCATCGCAATAAAAAAAAGACAAAACGATATTTTTAAAATTTTATTATTGTTCACATAAAATATAGTATCCGGAGCAATCACACTATGTGTATTTTATTTCACTTATCAATATAGCAACCATACTTACTCACGTAAGTTTTTAACGATTCGGGTGCAGCCTGTGTAAATCCGGTTTTAAAAGAGGATGGTATTATGAGTAAAAGAGGACGGTATTAAAAGACGACAGTGCCAAAGAGAGACAAGCTCAGTAGCTTGTCTCTTCTGCACTGGCCAATACTTTGCGTACCACTGTTGATCCTGGCTTATAAGGCAATAAATAGCTAAACACCTTTACCAGTAAGTAACAAATCATAAACACACATTCAATACAGTTTAAAATCTTCAATTTTGGTCTCCGCCGCCAAACAGACTTTTGCAACTGTGTACGGGCCATCTGAAAGAGAAAAAAATATGATTATATTAAAATGTTATTTGCAAGTGCATAGTTTTATCAACTTCGCTTGTTATTGCCATATTATTATATATACTTTCGTATATAATATATCGGGTTACGGTGTTAATTTTTAAACTCCTGTGAAAGGGTTTGACCGTTTCCGTTTTCCGGGTGACCATAATATATTTTCTGATTTTTTTTGGCTAATTCTTTTTCCCAGTAGACATTCCCTAGGCACTAACAAATTTTTGACAGCTATTTGTTGTGTGGATATAAATGTAACAATACAAACCGATGTTAAACCACTTAGTTTTGGGTATTCCGGAGTCTTCCCGCGCTGCTGCGATTGCTTCTCTTATGGCAAAGGCCACAACAACTGACAAGCATATGGGTGGCTCGCCAACACCTTGAACAATATGTAACCTGTTTATTTATTTATATTCTTTATGGTACACCAGAGATTACAAATAAATTTAAAATAAGTACAATCGTCGGCCTTTATTGCACAAGGCAAACTCTTCCAAGCAACCTTTGGATGGACATAAAAGAAAAGAAAGAGAAAGAGCAGTCTAGAATAGTCTATATATTACTCTACAAATATATATATACATAATCTACTAAGTCCTAGATGTACCCCCGTACCAGTAGACTAAAATGGCACAAGTATAAACCACATCTACGGCCTATTACCGGCTCAAAATTCCAAGGCAGTTCCTATGAAAAATTTAAATCGAAAAAGTCGCCAAAAATATATTCACAATCCATACATACTGCCACTAGATTATCTATTATAAAATTTTATATAAAAACTAAACATTGTAGAGTAGGCATTATTTTATAGAATATGGGAGGAAATAATAAACGAATGTTATATTTATTAAATCATTAATGTATTAAATACCTAGCTGGCTTTTATAAAAGTACATTATACTTTTATTAATAGCAATGTGGGGCAATATTGACAGATTTTAATCTAGTTAATGATTGAAGATAAGTCTGGCTGAGGATGTTGAGGAATATTCTTATGTCATACCCATTTTTACTCACAATAGGTAAGTCAATTGTCGAAATGTATGTCTCTACATTTTCTTAACAACGACCTGCTGAAAGTACCCTCAATAATCTTCTCAACACTTATGGGATGGACAAGTGTAACGAATTTATTAATAGGATTTTTTTGTTTAATAATTATAATGAGATGAAATTATTTAAATATAACTCTACCTTTTGATCCAAGAATGTGTTCCGAACTAAAAGAATTCCTTACAAAATGCACCCTGAAGTCCTGAGGAATGTCTCTTGCTAATGGAACAGGATAGTTCCAGGTACGGTCGGTTAAAAGTTCACCTGTGGTCATGTCAGAAACTAATTCTTCACAAGTCCAATACCCTTGACCCATGATGAAAGCCCCTTCTACCTGAAAAACCAATTTCCAACAAACTCATTTTCTGCTGTAACTGTCTTCGTCATCAGCTTATAGTTGTCCACTGCGAGACATAGATGTCTTCCAAACTGCGCCGTTTTACCCTGTCTGTGGCTTGTCGCATCCAGCACCTGCCAGCAACCTTTCGCAAATCGTCCCCCCACCTAGATGGAGGGCGTCCTATACTACCTTTGTCAAGTCGTCATGTGACGACGGTGTGATGACGGTTGTTATAGGTTTTTCGACAGATACTTGTTTTATCTTCCACAGATACTCCGAGCATAGCACGCTCCATAGCTCACTGAACTACTTTGAGCTGTTAGAGCAGTCGTACTCTTAATGTCCAAGTCTTATTAGTACCGTAGTCTGGTAGGGTGCAGTGGTTGAAAACTTCCGTTTTCAGGCATCGTGGTCGGGGTGAAGATAACGCTCGATATAATTAGACGTATAAGTAAAATCAAATAATAAATTTTTTACATAGCATAACATTAAATTGGTCAGTTTGTTTAGGTACTGGTCTCTAGGTAATTTGCTTGAAATAATAAATGTTTAACAATATTTAATTTTAATGCATTGATTTCCTAAAAATCCAATATCGACATAAGACTGTCTCGAAATCAAAACGAAATGTCAACTACCACTTACTTGACCAACATCAATTTCGGGGCTGATGCTTCGTCCAACATCTTGTAGAATATCGACTCTTCGAACCTCTATTTCCCCAGTCAGAATATCAACTTCAGTTTCAGCCATCGCCACGCCATACACAACGTAATCTCTAACATCAGTAATATTAACAAATCCATGCACTTGTAAATCTATATTGTCAAAGAATGCTGTACTAACTAGCTCTTCCCAAGTTGGATTGACCAATAGATTTCTGGTCGGTTCCAACCTTTGTAAGAGTTCTTCACAACACTTTCTTATACCAACACATACGTATTGACCTGTGAAACTGCCTCCCGACATTATATTGTTAGGTATAAAGTTAGTATTCATTGCCTTTACTTGGATTTTCTCTATGGGTATGTTGAGATAATAAGCGCATACTTGTATGGCTTTTGTATTCAAACCTTGACCCATATCTATTCCTCCGTGCATGATACTTACAGTGCCGTCCTCATGGAATACTGAAAGATTGATTTCGTGATACGGAACTCCAATTGGAAGCCATTTTTTAAATGTGATTCTAAGTCCGCGTTTTTTCCATCTGTTTTGTTTATTAAAATTGTTCACGGCTATTTTTCTCTTTTTATAATCAGCAGTAGTTGTTAGAGTATTAGCCATATCTCTCATAGTACCGTATCTGATGTCGTCTAGATTTGCTAATCGTACTTCTAAAGGATCTAGTGACATCTCATATGAGATTTGTTCCATGAGGTATTCTGCCATTGTTACGTTTTCTAATGTAGCTGCGGACAAACATAATATGTATATGAATATATATAATATTACATGGTAACAAACAATCTTACATTTGTCCATTTTGATAGGCTCTATGAGGTTAAGACTTACGAGAAAACAGCACACATGTGAATGAATGTTAGTTTTAAGCGTAATGGTTATGCTAAAAATAAAAAAAAAATACTGCACTAGATATTCGTGAGAGAAAACCCGAGCACTTCTAGATTTTGGTTATCCATTACCGTCTAAAGCACTATGAACATATAGATGTAGATACATATTGAAGAACTAATATGTTCCTTACATGGGGCTCTGAACCACGTATTTTTGGCCGTATCAGTAATAAGATTATAGCAGTCGATATTCCATGTCGAGTTATCATAGCAGTTGTAATACAATTCAGCACCAATTATTGAGAGATTTTCGTTGATTTTGTAACCATTGTCCACGTAAAACGTGTAATTGAGGTTCTGGATTACACCTCTATCGTTTACAGAAACCTGGAATTTAAAACACCAAATAATCTGAAAGTTATATGTTTTGATGCGAAATTTCGACAAAAAACGTACAAAATGCGAGAGCGAAAGCCGACATTTTCACTTCCTTTCAAGCGCCAAAAAGGTTCGAGAGTTTCCTTACCTAGGTACCTCTATATGAGAAAGGTATCGGCATCATATACTGATTTGAAAATCTGTCTTTGAGATATCATATTTTGATTTCAAGCTAGCGCAAAAATAAACATTATTACATTCCCAAAACTCAGGTAATTTTTTCTCACCTCAAATTCAGTTAAGCAGGGGAACCTCTTGCCAATGGCTTTCATAGTTGTAGTTAAAGGTTGTATGAGTCGACAAGGTCTGTTAAGCTTCTGAACAACCAAACAGCTTGCTACAGCACTGAGCATACTTCGGGATATCTTTATCCCGAAAGATCCACCAAGACGCCGCACTTGTACGTCTATCCTAGTAACAAAAGTATTTTATATACTCTTACAACAACACACATTTTTATATTGAGTGATGTTGACATATTATTGGCTTTCATTTAACCCACATGTTATTCATCACCGCAGGTAACATTATACATAATTTGAGAAAATTCCGACTGGATTTTTTAAAATCGCGGTTTTAGTGTTTAAGATTTTTTGGTCACAAGATTATAGGAATGTTTGTATTTGCCTGCAAGCATTGTACTTTTGAAATAAAGTTGAAGAGTAGATAATTGATCAAATTATACTACTGGTGCTCCTCTTAAAATAATATATAATAAATAGTTCAATTTAACAATCTTACTTATTGCAATTTAAATTTAAAGCTCTTGAGATAGCTATTTGGGTCCCATTTAACCAATGCGTCGCAGAAAAAACGGCAATCCCTTCTTCAGTCGGTCGCGCCACACAAACTAGCGTCTCCATCATGTGATGAAACTGCCCATATATATAATTACTGCCACTAAAAACCTTCGCTACATCGTTTCCCCTAGTAGTAGCTCTTTCTTCAAAATATTTCGTGATCCTACTAGGCTCTTGTTTAGCTTCTCTCATGTCAACAATAGGTCTTCTGACATTTTTGTATGTGACATGAACTAATTTAGCAGCTCTTTCTGCTATCGGTCTAGTTTTAGCCACGATCAAACCGATAGGCTGGTTGTGGTATGTCACTGCGCCGCTGCTAAATATTTCCTCGTCTGATATGTATAATATGAAGCTACCAGTTGGCTGGAAACTGTTTCGTCCAGGTATGTCTTTTGCTGAATAGAAAGCTATTACTCCGGGGATATTCTGTGACATAAAACAAAATTAGCTAGCTAGTCATATTCGCTAGCTCGTCTGCCTATAAAGGCTTAAAAAAAAAAAATATTTTAAAATCGATGACAATCAAATAATACTATGAGATAATTATTTCTTACCAGAGCAGCAGTTGCATTAATTTCATGAATATCTCCTACTGCGATTGAACTTAGAACAAAGGCAGCATACACTTCGTCTGTCAAAGGCGGAAGGTCTTCTATGTATTTCGCCTCACCAGCACATTGTATCTGGAAATTATTATGAACGGTTTGAACCCCCTATTGTGGGAGTAATTTCTTTTGATTACTGTAACTGGGTTCTAAACAAGCTTAATATGCCTGTGTATCCTAGGTGAAGTAGGCAGAGTTATCATTACAGACTCTTATAGTTTGTCGAGCTCACATTCACTACCAAGACGAAAATTTAAACCGTGAATCTATTCTATATTGAATTGAGTTTAAAGTTGTATCAAAATAAGTTATTTGCTTTTTTTTTGAATACATAATGTATCTAGAGTGATATTGTCACATGGTTTTTAATTTAACCTTCATGTTTCTCTTCACCCTAGGTGACATTGTACAAAATTTGGGAAATTTCCGAGATGACTTTTTGTCAAAAATCGTGAATTTAGTTTGTACGATTTTTGGCCACCTATTTTTGTATAGAATATTTTTACCGCACAGCTGAACTTCGGTTTAGTTCGGGAACTTAACGGTAAGAAGACACATACCTATAGGGGTTGATCAATACCCTTAAAAATTAAAAATCGCAATTTTTCACAAAAAATACTATGCCGTTTTTTTCATACTTGGTACAATGTTAATTGAGGTAGTAAGGAACATGTGATTTAAATCAAATTAGTGTCCAATAAATATTTAATTTTGTTACTCACCAAACCGTCAATTTTAGGAATGGGTTGATTCAACGGCCACAGGGTAGTGTCGGTATCGAAGCTTTGCCGGGCCTGTGAAACTGGCCTCTCCTCATGTATTTTAATCGCCCCAGAACGGTAGCGGGGATTTATAATGTTTTGTGGACATAGTGACAGAATACCCTAGAAATTCGAAATTATATATAATTGATGTGCGACCTTTCGTTGGACCATTGATATTCATTACTTCATTAGAATAATACTATTTCTTGTCTATATTATAAGGTATTTGAAACAAAGCATGCTCAGGAACAACCCTGAGTAATTTTAAAAACAGATGTTGTTTGGCGTTTTGAACAAGAAGATCAACTTTAAACATATACCTACCAATATATCCACTTAGAGGTCTTTACAATCTTAAAAAAAAACTTACTTTATAAAATAATCCCAAAGCTATTTGTTTTCTGCTTGCTGCAGATGGCTCCGGTGGATTCTCCTGTACTAATAATTCTTTGTCCAAAACTTTAAGTGCTACTTGCAACGTTTCATTTCGAAATAACTTCTTCCCTATAAGGCAAGCCTCTGTTTTATATGCACGAGTGAATTCAGCCGAGATTCCACCGTATACAATCCTTGATTTCTTCACAAAACCTTTGCCGTCTAACTTGTAAAAGAATCCAGCGTTCACTATTGCATGTGAGTTTTGAGAGCGTGGCATTATCTGGAATAGTAATGAAATAAGTTGTAAAATTTGGGTCACTGACTGGAAGAGAATAAGTGAATTCGACGATTATGTGGCGTGAATTTGGAGACGCGCAAAAGGCTCTCGGAAATGATCAGGCAATGGAATGCTATTGGAATTGTGTTATAGTGAAAAAAATTATTAGTTTAATCTTCTGGGCATAAGATGATTAATGATATTAAAATCAAATAAATATATCCTTGTGATTTTGGCCAGAGAATAAAATCTTGATCACAAAAAATTAGCTTTGTTTTTTAAGTGCAATGTTTATGTTATAAAACATAATATGATACTCGCATTTAAACCAACTGAAAAACCTTTTTTTAACACACCTTATATGTAAAAATATGACAGTCGTTACTCAATGGCGGCAACAGCACTTGCAGTATCACTTTGCCCCTCATGTCTTCCTTCTGGAATTCATCTAGTGGCACGGTTTTCTTAGTGTACTGTGACGTCACTGTAATTAACAATCACCAGTCAATCAATATTTTTAATAATAAAATGTATACTCCCAGGTTTTCTTCATGAAGTTTATAATATTATACTCACATATCGTTATCTGTGCTCCGACAGTGACAAACAGGAGGTATAAGTCAGATGGAAACTCGTTATGTTGGTGTTTGAGCATAAGGTTTCCTCCCACAGAACCTAACTAGAAACATTAGATAACCTTTATTTTATGGTGCAAAAAATAAAGCAGAGTGAAGCATCTTTTTCTCCTAGCAACTGAATGAACTCGTTGTGTTATGAGAAAAAAGGCTATTAAAGGTATATTTAAATCTTGAGCGCCGTGTGATAATATTATTTTTATGAAAGCCTGAAAGGACTATTACTAAACGTCATTCAACATAAACCTTTTAGTTACAAAAATATTGATAATTTACTTACATTTCTGACAGGAATATTTGCCACTAATTTCAAATGATCATTTAAAGTATTTAAATATTCAAAATCATTTTCTTTAGAGGTCATTTTGAATTTTTCTATTAGTTCAGTGATGGTTAAGCCAGCTCCGATTATCAAGTTCTGATCGATGGCAAATGTTTTCAGTTTTTTGATAGCACTAATGTCTATCAGGTTTTGAGGGTACTCGAATATCGGATATGCTCCTGAAAATGAGAAGATAATTTAAAGCTTCATGTTGATTTTGTTGCCAATTTACATATATTGTCCATGTAGGCAGTAGAGATAACGGGTATTTTAATGGCAAGTGAATATTACCGCTACTGGACATTGGCAATGCCAGAGATAGAGCCCTGATCTCGTATGGTAAATACCTAACAGGCTTTACTTGATGTAAAGTCAATAGCTTTACGGCGACATAGGATGCCACATAATAACAATCAAATTTTGAAATGTTCGGTTAACAATTAAAGATAACATACCTTTAGCTGTGTTCCCAAAAACAAGCATATACGACATAAATCCTGAGTCATTCAGAATATTGAAGACGTCACTCAATTGGTAGACTCGGTACCACGTTTTACCATCTTTCAAATTTATCTGAATTATTTTCGGAATATCTAAATCATCAGCTGAAACCATACACCACTCATGTTCTTCACATGTCACTTTAAAACAGTTCTTTCCAGTCTTCTCGCACAAACGTAAGTCTTCTATGTCTATTAATTTTTCGTTTTTAGGAGCATCTGTTGCGAATTGTTTGAATGCCTGTAGTATCGGTCTGTATCCAGTACATCTACAAACGTTACCTCCAAAAGACCTCTCAATTTCCAGCATTGTTAAGTTTTTGTTATTTTGGAGTAGACTGAAAATTAGAATTAGAACAAAATTGATTTATGAGTAACTAATAAATAATCTCCTGATCTGCAGAGCATATAATCAAAGTAAGAAAGTGATATAGATCTTGTAAAACTCTTTAGCACAATATGAGCAAAGACTTAATATACATACATTCGAATTAAAAACCTCCTCTTTTTTTAGAAGTTAGTTAAAAACTCGCCTCCTTATGCAAAAAAGTAATCCAAAGTATATTCCAAAGTTTGGAAAAAATCATGAATTTTCTAAGCTTCCGTATTAGAAATCAAAAAATAAATTTCTAGTATCCCAATACCATGCTACCATTATGTTACTTAAAAATAACATTATAATTACCAGTACATAGACATGACCCACGCCGGACTGCAGTAGCCACACTGACTACCGTTGTTGTCAGCCAAAGTCTTCTGAAGAATATGATATCCTTTCTTTCTGTTCCCCAACTCCTCTATTGTCATGATGTCCCAATCTTGACATGACGTCACCGACACCATGCACTGTATGTACAGAAATCATTATTTTATCCTCATCTGCTAATGATGTCCACTGCTGAGAATATAACTCCTTGAAAAATATCCTGAGCCCACTTCTCACTGCGACCTGTATTAGGCCGAGCCAAATACCTTTTGTTACACTTAGGTTTTAGCGTGCTACAAATATGTACATATTATATTAGAACTGAAAAATAGTGTACTGGTAACTCCTTGCTTCCATTTATCAATATAACTGATGATTTGATGCGAATGTCAGTGGTAGAGTCAGTCAAGGACGTCCCAGGCGGTGTAATAGAAATTAAATACATGACCTGTTAAAGGAAGGCAAAATACAAAGTCCTCGAAGCCGATGAACTTGTACAATGAAATTAACGATAGTTGATGAAGCGTTAAAGGTATACATATGGACCATAGCACTTGGCACTTCATAGCCTCTACCCCAATAGGACGTAATTAAAGGTATATAATATGTATGTAAAATATGAGTAAGTTTGTATTAGTCACTGTCATGACACATACAGCACAACTTAAGTGCAATGGCCTGGGTTTCATTTAGAGATAAATACGATGTAAAATTCATTGTTATGTACTCAAAGGATAACAATTGCATAATTTGGTAAGGCCATTAAAATTCTTGTTCTTGGGTTACATACTTGCATCTGATAGAAGGTAATCGTGAGTGCAAATTGTATTAATTTTGTTGATACTGGTTGATTTAAGAAGGGAAATTATCTTTGTATACTCCTTCTTCTGCATGCATATTCTATAGGAACAAATAGTATCACGTGTAAATGATTGATGTGTGATGAATATGGATTATGATTTTGAGTTCAACAGCTTGTTTGATGTCAATACTTTCCCAAATGATTGTATAACCCACGAAAGAGAGAAAACAAGGTATAACCCATTGGATCCATTCATGCTCATTGTTAAACACCTACTAAAGGGAAGAAAGGCGGATTGATGACGCACACCAGCTACTTCTGTGTTACGTGCTATGATGTCCTTATCATATCTTTACTTAAACGACGCTGAAAGAGAGTACTCTCCTTACGGCAGACAGCAACCCGATTCTGCTAAACCTCTGGCATTGTAAAAGTCTATGAACGGCAGCGACTACTTAACATCAGGCGGGCCGCATGCTGGTCTGCCTGCGAGGGCAATAAACAAAGACCATTTTCGACTTAACAAACTTTAGGCCAAGCCTACTGTTAACAGAACCTTCCCGTGGCGAATTATAGTATTGATGCTAATAAGTGCGAACTATAAAGAGATCTTACTGAGTTTACAGCCTGTACTGGAGCGCCAGTACATTTAGAGGCAGCGACGATACATCCTCCGCAGCCGCCTTCCCGGCACATGTACTTGGTGCCAAACAACTCCAGGTGATTCCGAAGGTAGTCCACTAACGTCAGTTCTGAGCTCACTTCACATCCCACTACAATGTAAAAGTGATTTATTACACCTGACTGCATCACGTTTAATATACCTTAAAACTTTGATTACCTCCACGTTTATTATTACTAAAATCAAATCTGATTTACTGTAGGTATCAAAAATAAGTTTTTGTATGTAACAAAAGTGCGTGATGGCCTGTTGGTAACGGACCAGACGCGGCTACCAACATATTCACGGTGGTCGCGGGATCAAATCACAGGGCACACCTCTGACTTTTCGCAATCATGTGTGTACTAATCACCATGCACTATAAGAGGGAAGGAAAACATCGTGAGGAAACCTGCATAACATTGCGATTTGTAAGAATTTATATTATTTGAAAGGGCCACCAACTCCTAATAGTCCAGCGTGGTGGGCTTTATGGCCTAATTCCTCTCAATCGTACTCTCGATTGTAGAGGAGGCCCATGCCCTAAACTGGGATGTATATGGGCTAATATTGATTTCTAACCCTGTCACTCGTATATAATCCCACTTTCTCTCGCTGGATTGGTTTGCCTTTTCGCGATGTTTTCTCTAGTATCTCAATGACTACAATGACTATAGGCCTCTAATAATAAAAATAAGAATATTACCAACCAGATCGTTTTACACCGTTGATTGTGAAGTTGATTCGTTCCATGCTTGCAGGGAAATATTTTTTTGATGATTCACATTGAGTTTTTATCGTTTAAAATATTTATGCGTGTTTAATAATTAAGGGTGTTTATCGGTATTTTTTATCATGAATAATTAAAAAAATATCAAGGGTATGTATTGAAACATAAATAAAATTTTTATACTGGAATATATTATGTTGCATTAAATATAGCGGTCTCGTCTCGGGTTTGCCCGAGTACCTATATGATTAGTTGGAAAAATACCAAACCCAATGGGTTATATTTGCTGAATATACTTAGAACGGGTCGCGCCACATGGTTTAAGCCCGTAAAGTAAGCCCACTGAGTTTCTTTCGTCGGGTCTTTGTGAGCGAAGTCGCGTTGGATCCGGTGGCAAAATTAAATCTGTATGGGTCATTTTAATAATATTCATGGTCCGCTCAGATACTGATTAATGTAATTAATGATGTTATTACATAATTTATGTAAATTATCGAAAAAAAACGATCATAAATTTAAAAAAATATGAATATATTATAAAACAAGAATTATAGAAACCCAAATACATAAATCATAATTAAGTAATGTGTTGCAACACTAATTGTAAATAGAGTTTATATATTGCCTACATGACCAATACAATAATGATAGAATTACTCCTATCCTCTTCAAACTCTCTAAAGCTACTATTGTAATACTCGTATATGTGACGAAAAATACATTTTCTATATTAATTTATGTTTTATCGGCTCCTGAGTATCATGGCTTATAGTGAAATACCTTCGTCGAGAGTTGGGCTATCAAATGCAAAGTGGTTTTTTTTAACATGTAGTAATTTCCATTCCATAATTTAAACACTTAAGCATTTTAACACTTTAATGTGCATCAAATAGTAAAAATTAAAGTCGTAAATGTTTATGTACGGTGCAATTGGCAGTTTTATCGCTGCCGGCGACTTCCTCCAGAAAACTCTTGGATAGACTAAATTAATATTTAAAACATTATATGGTTTTCTTATGCAATAGGTCCAGCGAAAGAGTAAACAGGTCATCTGATGGTAAGTGATCGCTACTGCCCAAAAACATCCACAATATTTGGATCATAGATGTGATGCCGGCCCATCAAATCGGGAGGGGAGTGGTATTGGAAAAGGTTGGGAAAAGGATTGTATTGGGCATCCCGCAATCTCACCCACCGAACGAAACGTGAAGGCGTAGCTGTCGCTCCACGTCGATCTTCTGTGAGACAGTGGTACCACCCCGAATGATCTTGCCCAGTCATGCTGCGTCAAGAATAACAACAACGTGGCTCACCACTTCGATAAAGATTTATTTCAAATGCAAAAGATCATACACCCAACATTCAGATTGAGTTTTGAGTCCTGACCTCACATTAAGATCAATTAAGTCTTGTGTCATAGGTATCAAAAACTACGAGAGACTTTTCGATCTTAATTACCCAGACCGAGACAAATATTTGTGGGCCTTACAAATACTTGTCACGGTACGGGGACCGAACCCGTGGCCTCTCGTTTCACAGCTGGCGTCTAACCATAAGCGCCACGAGGCTGTCGCAAAAGATCATGCCTAAACATCATCTGTTTCACAAACTATTGCTTCGTACTGTTTCTAAAAATGAATATTTTTTATTAATAATAAATAAATACACCCAACAGTCACATGCATAGTTCAGAACTATTAGTTCTGACCCCACACTAAGATCGAGTCTTGTTTCGCGGGTATTAGAAGCTTCGAGAGACTTTTCAGTCTTAAAAATACCCAGACCCGTAACAAATATTTGTAGACCTTACAAATATTTGTCGCGGTGCGGGGAATTAAAGTATTAGTACGCATTTGATAAAACTTCAAAACTTGTGAGCCTACAATAGACAAAGTAACGAATGGATACCACATTAATTAACGTCAGTTATTCATAATAGTAAGTTTTAAAATATTCGAGAGTAAAAACCATGAAAAACTAGATACGTTTAAAGAACTAATTTGATCACGTAACACGTTATTTTAGAACCTCACTCATAGCAAAGTTGTGGTACAAAATCTAAAACATTTAATTTGAATTTTATGAAATTTGATAGAATATTTAAACTACTTTACTTCAACACTAATATTTGGAGTCAAAGGAAACTTTAACCGGAGTGTCAACAAGCGTCGAATCCGCTGATGTTTGCGCTACGCTTGGCACACACTCCTTCTCATTGACCGTGGTTGGATAGAAGTATTCAGGCAACAACTTTAAAATGTGTGAAAATACAGATGTAAAACCATACAGCTGCTTCCAACGGCTCGATGTGGAGATCCTCGGAGAAGGCATATGTTCAGTGGGGGACTTCATGTGGCTGAAGAGAGAGAGAGAAAGAGAGAGAAAGATAGAGGCATCCCGTACTTATCTTGGACTATAATAAGAGCGAGCCGGTTCGGCTAGATGGAAGCAACATATTGAAAAAAACTTAGTTAACCTATGGCTTTGCTGTCGTTTTTCATTAACGGAGTATGATTTTGCAAGAGGGCCATTTTCCTTTGAATTTTGAGAGGCTGGTCACGCACCGACGACATATATAGTAGATGTTTTGACAGCGTCCATGGCTCTGTTGGTTAGACGCCAGCTGTAAAAGGAGAGACAGCGGGTTCGATCCCCGCACTGAGACTAATGTTTGTAGGATCTACAAGTATTTGTTTCAGTTATGTGTGTTTGTGAGGCCGAATTGATAAATATATAATTTCTAAAACCATGGAACCATTTTTTTATTTTCCGTACATGCATTATTTTATTATATACGACCATGAATCATTCGGTGCAGCAATTACTTTTTATTTTTAAGGTTATAGATAAAACAGTAATTATGTAAAAGAAACCTGAAAAAATTCCCGATAAGGTAATTTGAATATTTTTTTTTGTTTTCAATCACATGACAATAATTAAACACCTTTAATTTTCATAGAGATTATAATAAGATTACTTCAAAATGAGCGGGCCTATCTTAAAACCGGGCACAAATTTCAATCTCGAACAGTTATTGACATAATATTTTTCTCTAGTCTGAAAATACAAAGTGTGAACTACAAAAATTAACCTGTGCATTCCAAAGATTTTCAATTTATTTTTACTTCTACGCTCTTATGTTATACTAGATAGCACAGCTGGATAGGTTCTATGCAACACCACTTCTAGCCATATGCATGGCGCAGATTGATTTGTATAATATTTTTAAGCCGGCTGTCGCCAGACAATAATCCTTTCGGGAGTAAGCGTTTTAACGTCTTATATATTTTCGTTATCGAATGTTTTGTCCTTTTCGAAAGAGTTTTGAATTCAGTTTGAGCGAAGAAGACAAAACATTCGATACCTAAAATAGGTTTAAAACTGACTATGAATAAGACATTTATTGTAGAACGGTAGCATAAGTTTATAAAATTCACATATTATCCTCAAAATTCTTGTGCAGTACCCTCAGATAGAGAGGTTTCTTCACGATATTTTGCTGTATTACTGCAAGCGATAATAAACTTACAATACTGTGGTAGTTTCGATCCTTTGGCAATTTGAATCACCCTACAAATCTATCTCACTTCTCTTCTAATCACCTAATAACAATATAAATCACAAGATAAATAGCTTTCCTATCGGATAGTAAACAATCTCGATTCTGTAGTAATCTCCATCAATTAGTGTAATTACGTATTTGATAGCATCGGGTCGCGACGGACTAAATTGGCGAAGTTGTTCTGAGTGATCTCCTTCACCAGTTTGTATAATACGTAATTAGTGCTTGTTAGAGTGTACCCATTTATATTGGCTTGTTGCTGAAAAGGAACTGTAGATCTTTTAGTTCTGGATTCAATTGTCAATGCGAACAATTTCGTGTATGTCTTGATGGTATGAGTTCAATTGTGAGATGTTGAATTGTGATTTTTAAGTGACTGCCAAGGTAAACCATATCCGACTGTTCAGAGTTGCGTATGTTTTCTTTTTCTTCCTGTACCCAACCAAAATTAGATGAGGTTAGGGAAAATAATCACACACATAGAGCTGGCCCTACAGTACCATACATTATATTTCTGCTATAGGCATCAACAACAGACAGCCGTGAAAAAAAATCTTGTATATCACAAAATCATTAATTGTCTTACAGCTTGGGACAAATTGCTTGAAGCAGCGGCTTGGATCAAACCCGGGACCTTTCGTTTCACAGAAGGCATTAGACCAACTGCGACTCTGTGCGATGAAAGTTCGTCGTACTTGTTTTATGAAACCACATTCACAAGACAATATTTATAAAATTCAACCTTTTTCCATTCGAAAAGCAGTCTCAAAACCTCATCTATCCATTTCATACATAAGACGCATAGACTACTATCAGTGTGTAATCTACGGCCGATGTCTAGTGGCTGGAATATCTGCCGGGATGCCGCAGGAATGCCGCTCTCTCTTGAGATTTCATGCGCTAAGCTTCGTGCACATGTACCAATACGAGCAATGATTTTGTAGTACTGATCTCATGTGACCTTTACGGCGTAGGTTGAGAATATAAATTGATTTTCTATTATTTTGAGCGTTTTAAAAGTATAAGATATTTTGATTGCAGTTGATTTTACATCGTTGATGTGTGTTTTTCTTGAGTTCGAGGTATTTGCGAATGAAGGTAGGTACTAACTGGGATACCCTTCTTAATCATACTTTCGATTGTAGAGGAGGCTCGTGCCCTGTAATGGAACGTATCTGGGTTGATACAGTACAGTACAGTATTAATTGGGAATTCATCGATGGGATTAAATAAATGCAGCTGCAAAGCAGTTATTTTGTTAATGAGATATTAACAAACTATTTAATAAAACCAGTTCTGCCATGCTCTAGTCTAAATTAGCTAAAATATTCCTCTACCGAATTAATTCGTAACGTGCATGAAAACATAAGTATAATCCATGAAAGTAATCCCTTGCGTGTTCAAAAATGTTAACTTTGACAGTACAAAATAAATCTTATTTCGACCATATAATTTTTTTCAAAGTAGTTGGGTAGTAAAATTATATCTAAAATATCCCTAAACTCACCGCCCATCTACCCCCAGCCTTACACCAGAGCATCTCAGTGTAGGAGGATTTATTAACGTGTTTAGTTAAGTGGTTGATTCGGAGGTCAAGAGCGCGCGAGACGGAAAATTGAGATAGTTACCGACCAGCTGGGTTTGGTTTGGTTTGTGTTATTCACTGGGTAGTGCTATGTATTAGGCAACGATAACTGGGTATATAAAGGTTTACGTGGTCATTAGGGACGAATACAATATTGACGTAAAATATAACAGATAGGAAAATTGCTAGGTGACTTTTGAAATCGGTCATCGAGTGAACTTAGTTATATTTTATTCAATATTTAGGAAGAAGGTAATCACATCACTATTATTGTCTACCTGGAGTTATCCCACATAGACGTGAGATCAGAGCAACGTCATCTTAATTTGTTTTTTTTTTTATTTGTGAGGAAAATGATACAAATTCCCCACAGTAAGTATTGCGCCTGCTTACAAAGAGGAGCAACACCTCTCAGAACTTATATGTAATACACTGCAAGTACAGTCGAGTTAACCACTCTCAATCGTACTCTCGATTGTAGAGGAGGCCCGTGCCCCGCAGTGGGTCGTATATGGGCTGATACAATACAATACAATACAGTCGAGTATTACAGCTCATGTTGCTCCGCACATACACCCAACAGTCCCATAATAGTTCTGAGCCCACACTAAGATCGAGTCTTGTGTCGTGGCCATCAGAAACTAGAGACATTTCGGACTTACAAGCACCCAGATCCGAAACAAATACTTCTGGTTCACATAAACATTTGTCTCGGTGCGAGAATCGAACCCACGGCCTCTCGTTTCACAGTCAGCGTCTAGCCAACTGCGCTATGGAGGCATACATATTTGTTACTGCTCTAAACCAATGAAGCTATAGGTTATTTTCCGTGGGTGGTCTCAAATGGGTGGTGTTCAGGGCAGCAAAATAATCCCACATAAAAATTACCGATATCAAGCTTAAACTTTAATATTATGTTAAACCATTTGATACGCAAAAAATCCACAGCGCACTTTCCCGTGGCTTGTATTCCAAGGAGTGCATTTCCGTATTATTATAAAGTAGAAAACTTTTCGAGTTTATTAGTTCTAAGTGTTCTTGAAACATCTTTATCTTACTTGGAGTTAGTAACCGTTTTTACATTTAGTTTTGAATTTTATCCCGAACTTTATCCAACAATGCATATGAAAATGTAGATTAGTTCATCGTGTGAAATATCCTATAAATGTTATCCTATATATGTTGATCTACTTATAAAATTCTGGTAAAAAAGGGACACAGTTGGTGTTACAAAGGGAGAGTCTTGTTACTATTCCTCAACTACAATACATTCTGAAGCAATGGCACCAATAAACGATTCAAAAAATCCCTTGAAATATTGTTTGAATTTCCATTATCAAAATATAAGAGGAAAGAGACGGACAAAGAAGGATAGAAGTACGACCTTCCGCAATCTCACTCATTGAACGAATATAACAACAAAGCCGTGACATAAATATATTTTTCTCTTAGAATAGTGGTATCAATGAATCAGTGCTGCTCGACTTCATGCACAACTTTCCTGATTTTGATATTCACAACCCAAAACTCAATCCCATCCACTAACAACTAGGTAAGCAGTATGATAGGCACGGTCGACGCGGATGCAATTTGCGCGCATGTGACCGGCTTCCCGACTTACGGATATTCAACCACGCCAGCGCCTGCATCATATCCGAGGGTTTGCACCAATTCGGTAATACTGTGGGACTGTGGGACTTCCATTTGGTTTTAGTTTGGGATATATTGAACTTCGTAGGATCTTGATTTGATATTACTTTGGGTTTGTACAGTGTCAGAGAATTCATTGAAAATATTTGAGAGAGAATATTCTAGTAGTAATTACGGGACTCCGTAGGATTTTGATTTGGTATTACTTTGGGATATTTTGATGTATATGGTGCATTGGTAGGTGCTATTGTATAACTCAGATGTGTGCACTGGGATTTGAACCCGCGACCACCGTGGACATGTTGACAGTCGCGTCTGGTCCGTTACTAGCAGGCCACCATGCAAATATTTAGTAAGATATTAGAGTAGATTAATCATGTTGTTGAAGATGCTAATTTTGGCAATTGCAAATGTTTGTGATAACATGTTTGCATTCAATACAAACGCCAGACCCTTTGGTTAATTGATAACGGCTGTATAGATTATCTATTATGGACATAATTACGTTAAAGTGACATAGATAAAGCTGGTTAGTCACTGAGGTAATCAGAGATTATGGATCTCCTGTTGACTCTTTTGTTAATTAATTTGGCTCGATTTAACGGTTGTAATCTTTAAAGATTGCTGTATGAGTTGAAATTTGATAATAATAGGCGAATTATCCAAGGTGAATATGATGACGCAATAATGAAATTTGTGGAAGGTTTATTTTGAGAAATAGTGGAAACTAGTGGAACAAGCGATGAATAGAAACCGGTGGAGACAAATAATCCACGACCCTCAGTCATGAGGGACCGACTGCAGAGAGAGATGTTAAGAAATGGACTTTCCATGGCCTATGCAACAAACCGATAACAAGTCTGTGGACTAAAGCTATATCACGGCAAATTGGCATGGGTTTCTGTGACGAATTTTCTTCTCTATAAATAAAAAAATATTATAGGGTAAAAGTATTTTCGCCAGCAAATAGCAATTAAACCAACACGCACGTTTACAACTCCTACTGATTATAAAACCACCGACCTAAAAATATTAAGCTCATAAATTCATAATCAACCAAATCCAATCATTCCACCTAGACATCCAGAGCGTGAATACTATTTATTAGAACAAAAAGAGTCTCTCTTACACGGTGTTTTTTCAGTTTTTTTTCAGTCAAAGCACGTCCCGGTACAGAATACGCGCAATGAGCAAATGTGTTAACGTGCTTTAACGAAGCACTCGGCTATATTCTAACGAGGGCCATTCGAGGCAGGCCGAGCGTGGTCGGCACTCACTTCTGTTGCTCGTACTACGCGGTTCTAAATTTTAAAGTGAGTTTTGATCGAGTTCGATGTTCGGTTTCGTTCTATCGATTTGAAGATTTAAGTATTTTTTGTATTAATTCAGGACAAAATATCATACCCCATTTGAAATAAAGCATTTGTTCGTTTGCGGAACGCACTTCCTGTTGTGCTGAGGTAGGTTGAAACTCTGTTATCGTTTAAGAAGCTGATAAAAAGCACTACTTCAGCCATTATTTTACGAAAGCTGAAAATAGTTATTTTTTATTTTATTGTATATTATTTTTATTTATGGCGAAGTGTTAAACATAAGGATAGAAATATTCAATTACATGTTTTGATACTTAACAAATACGCCAACAGTCATACAATGTGTCCCCACGATTAGATTAGTAAATTGTGCAGTGTGTAACAAAACCTATAAGACACAAGTGCCCCACAACACTAAGAAACCAAAGCAAATGTTTGTTGATCACGTTAATGTTTTAAAAATCTAATCCAAGCTTTGTTTTCGTACCCAGCTTGTCGGCTACTGCGCCGCGGAGGTCATGAATAAATGCAACTTACAAAGAAACTAGCTCTTTGTAAAAAATATTCTCAGAAGTAATTAATTAAAGAGTTGCTCATTTCGCCCTGGGGTGCAAAGGCAAAATGAAATGGCTAAGACACAGCTTTAAGCCTGTTGCTGAGAGCTAGGTGTGTTAAACATCAGAATTAAAAAGCTGAGTTTGCTTTAGAAAATTAGTTTTACTACTGCATAAATAAACCTTCCCGACAGAATTATTGAGCTCTGTGAAAGAAAGTCGCGTCAAAGAGTATCGCATGCTGTCTAGTAAATAATATTGCGATGTACTCATCAATTCATAGTCCCGACTTACTCTGTTATTTATTTAATCAATAGCGGCCCTTCCCAGCTTCACCTGGGTGCAGATATTTTTTGATTCCACTCCTCACCTGATACATGCTACTTTTCGTTCAAACTGACACAATCTGTATATGTATTATACATATAAATATCCTTTTGAATCACTCTATTAAAATCCGCGTCAACATTCGTTGCGTAGTTTTAAAGATCTAAGCATACATAAGAACGGACAGATAGCGGGAAGTGACTTTGTTTTATACTATGTAGTAATTCGAAGTAAAAGACAAGTTAATAGTACATAGACCAAAACACTTACATTCTAAATAATACTGCCACAGTCAATTTTCACTTTCATAGAATTCCTAAGATACAGAACATTGAAACATTGTCTTTACTACTTAATTTCTCCACTTCCTCAGCCATAAGGTTATCATGTTCTGGCAACCTATTACTAAACATAGTCTTCTTTAAGGATTCACCGATATATTCTCGCAAGTAAGTCGCACTTAGAGTTCAGCCTGTGTTTCAACTTGGGCGCCATAATTATGCTGATCGGTGGGAGAACGTTATCCCTCGGTAGATACTCCATTTAGACTTACTATTAAGTAGTCTTATCATTGCCGAATCAATATTTAAAATACTCCATTCGAGAACAACTAGTAGCGTCTTTCACGTTCTCACGCTCGTATATTTTACGACTGTATCACTCGGCATACTTTATTAGTGCCGAGACGAAATCATTTCAAAAATAACAACCGCACTGGCGGGACTTTCTGTGCTCCACACACCTGTAATGTGCCTTATTTAGTAGAGAAAATTATTATAAAAGTAAAATGGGAACGTTTAGTATGATGAGAACCTGGCTGGTAAATTGAGGGCTGCGGGTTTTATCCCTGAGCCGCGTGGTGCAAATATAATGCTTATACCGGAAGAAACAGGCGACCTGTTTGCTCGTTTCTCGAGCCTATTGATTAAAAACTCCTTAGACTTCAAATCATTAATAATAATAAATATAATAAATAAATAAATATACCCGACAGTCACATACATAGTCCTGACCCTACATTGAGATCGAGTCCTATGTCTTGGGTATCAGAAACCATGAGAGACTTTTCGGTCTTACAAACACCCAGAACCAAGACAAATACCTGTGGATTACACAAATATTTGTCTCGGTGCGGGGATCGAACCCGCAGCCTCACGTTTCACAGCCGGTGTCTAAGCAACATGGCTCTCCTATCCACATGTTAGGAC
Source organism: Theretra japonica (assembly GCA_033459515.1). Lineage (NCBI taxonomy): Eukaryota > Metazoa > Arthropoda > Insecta > Lepidoptera > Sphingidae > Theretra > Theretra japonica. The sequence goes on from CM065944.1 coordinate 705,636, forward strand.
AGATATAAACTCATTGCACTATGCATAACACTAGTGGCCTTTGTGCTTTCACCTCTGTGAATAAAGACGCGATCTATGAATTAAGTTCACGGACTAAAATTCGTAACTAAAATATTTCTATGTACAATGTAAATCAAGTAATAAAAAACTCTGTAAACATCCTTGAATGCCTAATTGACTTTCATCAGGCATTAAAACTCCCGCCCACTTATTAAAATTGCTTTGAAGGATTAATGAGCGAAAAATTGGATTTTAATCAATCTTTTGGAAGAGCAAATTTGTGTTTTGTCGGAGATTTTATTAACTTTTAATATTATTTTTATGTTTAACCTTTCCCGTTTCAATCCGAAAGCTTATAATAGCATTATACTTAATACTTATGCATATCAAAGGAAAGTTTTAAATTTAGATTGTCAGAAACCCCAATGTTCTTATACTGGCACGATAAACTAATTTCTATTGTACACGTGATACAATTGGTTCATCATCATCATCAGCCCGTTGCAGTCCACTGCTGGACATAAGCTTCTAACAAGGTACGCCACAGAGCTCGGCCTGCTGCTTTATGCATCCAGTTCCTGCCGGCTCTCTTGTGCAAGTCGTCCTGCCATCTGGCCAGAGGACGTCCCACGCTACGTTTGCCAAGACGCGGTCTCCACTCCAGAACACGCTTACTCCAGCGGTTATTTGTCTGCGACATATGTGGCCAGCCCATTTCCACTTCAACTTACTAACTTTCAGAGCTATGTCAGAGATATATTGCTAAACAATTGGTTTCGTAAACGATTTTTTTTTTGTAATGTAAATTCAGTTCCGTTGAGATTTGATATTGAAAAAAAAAAAATTCCATAACGTATTGTTGGAGATGTTGTATAAAGTCGAATTATGACACTGAGCCTGTCGTAGCGTTTATATAATTATCTACGCGGGGACCCAACGCACAGCCTCGGATGGGTAAACTGGGCCTATCAACCCATTTTTTTCAAATTTTGACAAACTAGTGGTAACTTGTATTACGTCAATATAAACAATTTCTTTAAACTAAGTCAACACACATTGTTATTGCACGGAACGGTTTCCGATCGCAGCCGATGTTCCGCTGGATTTCATCTTTTTATTCATGAGGGGAGAGCGGGGGCATGACCTAAACTTATTTCTCGGTTATAATGTGCTGGGAATTTACAATGAATTTGTGGCTTGAAATTGGCTTTTCTGGTGAGTTATGCGGAATGGACTGCAGCGGAGGAATTTTCGCCGAGTTTGTATATTACAAGTTATTTACGGTTGTAGAACATTTATTTATCTGTAATGACGCTATGTGGGTTTATTCGTACTATCGTAGACAGTTTTAAAGCCCATTTCAATTGTCCAATGTTTTGTCTTCGTCGCTCAAACTTAATTCAAAAGTCTTTCGAAAGGGACAAAACGTTCGATAAATAAAAATAGGTTTTAAAACTGTCTGTGAATATATTGATCGAATTTCTTTGTACTCGTTTGTTTAACGAACTATCAGTCGGACACGAAAAAATATTTATGTATTACATAATCCTATGGTGAAAAAGATATCCTATAATCTTAACTTTAACACTACGCTACGACTCTAAGAAATAGAAATAAAATATTAACAGTATTAAATTCAGATGTTCCATAGTAATTCGCATAAAAATCACAATTTGGGCCAATACGTTCCTAGTACAATTATGGTTTGCTACTTGCCTTATTCATAAATTTGAAACTAAACATGAAAAATATTTACTGAATTTTCTATTGGCTCAGTGATTTAAAAAATACCAATACGACCGACCTAATCCTTCAAATAATATATTTTTGCAATAAAATGTAGCTTTCGTTTACAATCCGACCGCGTACATTCGGGAATGTAATCAAAAACGTAATTCACCATTTGGAATTGTTTTGTTTAACCACAGGAAATTGAACCGGCGACCTTCAGTGCGCTGGATTTGTTACCAGCTCGTTTCAAATTACAATTGGAGCCATCGCGGGCTTATCTCTTGGGATGGAGGGCATTCACCCAATTTTTAGCGAATTCTGTTCAAATTTACGACTGAATGTGGAATATAATTTTATATTTTATTGTATTGACGCGGCTGCCAACATGTTCACGGTGGTCGCGGGTTCGAATCTCAGGGCACACCTCTGACTTTTCGAAGTCATGTGTGTATTGATAGTCAATCACCACGCACTATAACGGTGGAGGAAGCCTGCATACCGTAGCGATTTAAAAAAAAACTATGGCATGTAAGTCCGCCAACCTGCACTAGGCCAGCGTGGTGGACTATATGGACTAACAACTCTCAATTGTACTCTCGATTGTAGAGTAGGCCCGTGCATTGCAGTGGGACGTATATGGGCTGATACAAAGTATTTTGGATGGAGATGTTTAGTTGGAAGAAGATTGGAGTGGTTAACTGGAGGTCGCGGGTTCAACCCCATAGACATTGAGTTCTACTATCAGATGTCGTCATCATCTCATTCAGCCTCAGGAAACTCCACCGTTGAAGACAGTTTTCACAAGTCTTTCAAAGTGATGTGTTGAAAATTGTTAGATAGCTTCACTTATATTCTCACACATAATTATCTACAGTTGACTATCCCTTACTCTTCTAGTTTAATAAAACACCGTGAAAAGACCTGATTTATAGACCGTTCTCTTTAAACTTATCAAATATAACATATCTTTGAAATCCTTGAGTTGTACCGATGTGTAAACCCATCTAAATAATATAGTAACGTAGTAGCGGGCAGTTGGGTATATAGATGCATCCGAAAGAAATAAAATGAAATGGGTAATTAAAATAAGTCTCAAAACGTATATAAATTCTTCTGTTTTAAAGGTTCGGAACACACTATGGCTAATACTGCTACTGTAGTCACTCACGTGTTATAGGTATGTACATGTCTATATGCGTTTATTGTACCATCGAAAATTTCCCAGATCAAGTGAAACAAGACAGCCCAAACAGCACTTTCCATCAATTTTCTATCGAGGTTCTTCCGACCCATTGGAACTCTACCAATCATAGTACAACCAACGTTGGTTCGACTCATAAACACATGTTCCACAGTAAAGTAATAAAAAAACTTTTAAATTGCAATTCCACATTTGTCTAATTGAAAAACAGTACCGAAAATTTTTCATTTAGCTCCATAAATTACCCGGCAATCGAATTCGGGCCGCGTTCGGCGTTGAAACGCAGAGCACGTATAGCTGAAACGAACTTTAAACTTTTACCACTGATTCAGCCGATTCTGCTGGTCATTGGATATAGCCGTTGACGGTGGCATTTTTACAGCAGCTTGGGGGGTGATCGAGGGTTATGGCTGAAATATGTCTCTGTGATAGCCTGTATAAACTTTGATTCCTATGTTGAAAATCCACAATAAGTAAGTTTTCATGCCAAAAAATCTCATGAGATCCTCAGAATGGGAATTCGTTTGTACCTTCCCTATTGGCTTTGCTAAATATGAGATCCAGTAGTGGCGTCTCTGCTTACACACCCGGGCTTACCCGGACATGCTTGAAAATGTTTTATGCCATATCAACAATACATTGGAATAATTCTTGTTGCGTTATCGACGTTTATTTGTAACACAGGTTCGACATAATGATAGACAGATTGACATCTAAGTCGGAGGTTAAATGTATTAGTTCACCAACCACCAATAGCCCAACACAGTGGATCTAGGACAAAACTCCTTTCAATTGTTGATTAGGCCCCTATCTAGCAATGTGATGTATAATACCCCATTTACACGGGAAGAGTTTCTCGCCTTGAAGATACGATTATCGTAAGGATATAAAAAAGTTGCATCGTGTAAACGGTTGTCAGAACACGATAATCTACGGCGGTTATGTCATGCGATATTCGCATACGATTCTCGCCGCGAGAAACTCTCCCCGTGTAAATGGCACTTCACAGCTGATATTAGCAAGATCGACAAGAGGATAACTGGTTATATTCAAGATTACATTCTCCTATTAGAAATCTGTATACATTGTATTGTATTGTATTGTATCAGCCCATATACGACCCACTGCAGGGCACGGGCCTCCTCTACAATCGAGAGTACGATTGAGAGTGGTATACATACATGCTGATAATATTATGTCGTCGTAAAACTACCCGTAAAGTATAAGCATTACCAAGTAAAGTTTTTATGACGTATTCCGTCGTAATTCACAGTCGAAATATTCAGCTCTATACATATTCAGATGAAGTCATAAAACAGAGTTTTCTTGGATGAATTGTGTATCTGTAGTTATTCAATACAAGTATACAATATCTATTGTTGATGGATTGTGAGATCCCCTAATTTGGGTAATGTATAAATTCCTTAAAGATACATTAACAAATTAAGAATGGCAAACATTTTATATCTTTTTTATGTAAGGACGGCCACTTATTAGGTGGAAATAAAAACAAAGTCTACACTACTTAGCCTAAATATGCCTACTAAACCAACAAGGCAGAACAAATAACTCGCAATTCATAATCCAAAATCCACCCATAAATTCCAATACAATAGCACATACCTCCGATCCACGGGAACCTAAATAACCTGCCCTTTGGTCTAGATTTTTGCCTGAAGGCTGTAACTGAACGGAATACCCGACCGCTATTAGAAATTCTTGCAATAAACTTTGAGGTATTTATAGTTGAGGCATAATGGAAGCCGGTCCTTTGTCATTGCCTATTATAATCTGTGAAAAAACTTAAGCACGCGACGGGGGCATAAAAAGATAATAAACACACCCCTCTCACCTACACAAAGCGTACAATAGGCTCCAATAATATCACTGGACCCGGCTAAATTTCGACGGAAGACACACTTTTTATACACTACGTAATGACACATTTGCGCATGTTTGGGTTCGCTTGCATAGTAAAAACTTATTTTTCCTAGGCGATACTGTCCCATTGCAAGGCAAAGGCCGCCATTTCTTTCTTCCATCCTTCTATATTGAAGGTTTTCTTCCACCAGTTGTTATCAAAATGATCCAAGTCATCTCTCCGCCTTCTGCGCGGCCAAAAACTATTTGTTGGTGTAAGATCGCCATATTATCGATTCAATTGCGTATTATTCCAAGGTTCAATAAGACCCTGATAAACGTGTCTAACTTCACGATGTATTTTTTGAAGTTCGATTATAATCTATTTGCACTCACCATCAGGCGCAGCGCAGTAATTTTACCGTATTAATATATAAAAAACCCACGCAGTACATTTCACAACTAAAAACTTATGGGCAGTACCTCAATTATTTTTTTATCAGCCCATATACGTCCCACTGCTGGGCACGGGCCTACTCTACAATCGAGAGAATCGATTGAGAGTGGTTAGGCCATATAGTCCACCACGCTGGCCTAGTGCGGGTTGGCGGACTTACATACCGTAGAAATTCTTTTAAAATCGCTACGGTATGCAGGTTTCCTCACGATGTTTTCCTTCACCGTTAAAGTGTGTGGTGATTGACTATCAATACACACATAACTCCGAAATGTCAGAGGTATGCCCTGGGATTTGAACCCGCGACCACCGTGAACATATAGGCAGCCGAGTCTGGTCCGTTACCAACAGGCCACCACGCACTTTTACCTCAATTATTATATTACCATAAACAAATGATTACTGTTACTATTAAAAACTTGACGAAAAGAGGTAATAATGATTCTACATAGCGGGAAACCCATTAGAACGTCACGCACAACTTGAAAAAATACTTTGTTTACTTTACGGTTTAAGAAATATATAATTGGAGGTATTTGTAACTTCTGCTGATAGAATCTAATGATGATAATCGTTACAAAAGTCATTTTGACAGTTATTCGTGCTCAAAATAGTTCAATTACACTGCTGTTTGGTGGAAAAAATAGACATTGCGGTGGCAGCTATCCAGGCGGCCTTACATATAAAAGACCTGCTCCCAGTAAAGTAAGTAGGCTTACCTCATAGATAGCCACATAGACCTGTTGGAAGCGTCCTGCATCCAGCGGTTATCCTACCAAGCTCATGTTATACTAGCAGTGTTACTTACAAAGGCGTCTTAACATAGCGTAGGCTGAGTGTGCGCATGTCTTCACATTTTGAAGGATTCGGTATATTGTTCAAAGGCTTTTTATTTAATGCGAGCAGTTGTTTGTATTATTATTTGGGCTGTGGTTCTATGTAAAATGACTAGCAAGTGTTTAGCATCAGTTCGTACGTCAGTCTGTCTTACTGTTAAGTACCTATAAGTTATATTCCCGTTTTTGTGTTAGTCTAAGATACGACGCATTTTAAACGTTTTCTTAGTTAGGAGTGGGCTGGGCTAATATGATGGGGAGACTTCGCAGAAAAGGTAACTCTGGTACCGAGTAATATTACACCGGATAGAACGAACGCTGGTCCAATGCGACTTGGCCAATGGATAAACATACATTTCACCCCTTTATTCCCAGAGGTCCTATCACCTATTTTTCGCCTTATCAGTTTCATCCCACGATGTGATAGGAAGCGAGCCCAACACCATATCGGGCACAAATTCCTGACTCCCGGCTGGCAATGAATAGAAAAATTTAATATCACATTACCCGACCCTGAATTCGAATCCGAGACCTTAGCTTTGTAATCGTACCGTAGTACAACTGTGCCACTGAGACAGTCGCCACCAATGGATGTATAATTTTATAATACTGGCAAGACTATAACCAGAAAGAAGCAGGATTACCGATATGACTTAATGAATGGTGCAATTATTTAATGACAAATATACTATTTCCAACTCCTGCTATTAATTTAACTTTGTTATTGATTTCGTTGCGGGTTAAAGACAAGTTAGATATTCCCGGAGACGCGCTGAGCTTCAATGCTTGGTGTCTTTAAATGTGTTCCACTGTTGACTCTGGCTTGCAGGTGTTACAGTAGCGGGTTTGAGAGTTGAACAGTCTCCTAGTGGCAAATGTAAAATATTCGTAGTGAATGTCTTGCAGCCTAACGTAGTTGCACCCCAACGGGTGACCCAAATTTCTAATAAGTCACGTCTTTGCAATGAATCACGAACCCCTGGGGATCCCTAAATATTAACGTTAATTAATTAATCTTACTTCACTTTACATAAAGACATGACATCGAGAGACTGATCACACATACACATAAACTTCACGCCTTATATTCAGAAAGGGTAGATTGAGGTTACCAGGACACCCACTTTCACCTTGTGTGTTCCGACCCACGATATTATAGGGGGCGAGCCTATCACCTTAATATCGGGCACAAATTTTCGACTCCGGGCAGACAATGAATAGAAAAATCCAATATTACATTGTCCGACACCGGATTCAAACCCGAGACCTTAGCATTGTAATCGTACCGTAGTACAACTGTACCACCGAGACATCATCATAAAAATGCTATTGAAAGGAATTGCAACAAAATTGTATAGAGAGTGTGTAAAGAGTCTAAGTTCAATTAAGACTACGCAGGCCACATTTAAATTTCAACGGTCGATTATATTTGAATATTGAGGCCCTTAGTAATAAGGCCCAATAGGTATAGGCATAGTCCTGACTCCGTAGGGTATCAAGTTCTGTTGGCAAAAGGAACTATAAGAGACTCTTTGCTCATAACAAAAATGCAACACAACATTATCTTAGTAAAAAACTAATTACGTATTATGAAAGAACGTGCTTCATTTCCATGGTCAGTAGGAAATTAGGCTGCCCACGAAGCATAAACAAGTGTACAAGGACAAAACAAACAACATAAAACAAAGCTTTAGAAAACGAAGTTTTTCGCTGACATCAAAAATTCCCGAGCAATACACCCGAGCGTCTATAAATTGCTGAACATTAAACCAAATAAGCTACATCAGGAGTTTTAAGGGATGGAAATATCGCAACACCTGACGAAGCTTTGAGTGCGCAAGCGTGCCAAGTTGTGCCCAGCGTGACGGCCCTGTGTCGGTTAGTGCACGGCCGTGTCCCGACGAACCACGACGAGGCGCGAAAGCGAAATTCGCGTTTCGTCTTCGCGGTGTTCGCGACAACACCCAGCGTATGCGAAGTGTGTGAAGTGCGTAATCGTGTTTGTGACACTTTTTCTTGTTGTTGTGAGAAGGTAAGTTTGTTGTGATTAGTTTTGAGTTGTTTTATCGTTGTAAGTAACTTTTTGTAAGTTTTTGTTGTGATATTTTCATACACAAAAACAACGATGCTAATTGTTATAATGTTATTATTTTATTTGTACAAAATGAAGTAAGTGTTTCAACGCTACTTTCAAACAACTTTTTATACTTCCACTGTATTCAAATTACAGGAAGGTAGGTCTGTAAATAAATAGAAAATATTATGGGCATATATTTCTGGGTCTGTAAGAAAATCTACGATACCCAGCTACTTCGTAATATGTAGGAAAATAATGTATAGATTACAAAACACAAATATTCCATTTCAATTAAAATCAACTTAGAAATGACTCACTTTATTCTCCCAAACACATACAAATTGCGGTACTCAAGAAATTCGTTATACAAAAAAAACCGTTTCTAATCCAACTCGGGACGCCAGACGCAATAACAATACACATAATATGTAAATACCCGCAAAGAGAATAATAACAAAGAAATAATTGAAACTCAATACAAAGCAATTTACGAATTACATTGACGAATTGGAATGTACACAATTAAATTTACGAGAGAGTAACTTTCTCATTAAAATTATAATTATTCCTCATGAGGGAATAATGTTTTTAAATGAGGTTAATGAGGTTAGATAAAAAAAATATTCGTTTATATTTTGGAAGTACGGATATCAGATTTCGTCTAGAGTATTTAACCTATAAGAATTAATGATCGTATGATCTTCTTCATCCTCAAAACGCTATATACTTTTTCACATACTGTTAATTTTTTTTATCTTAAATTTTTTATTACTGGTGTACAATAAGTTTTAAATAAGTACCTTGGCCTATGTCCAGCAGTGGACTGCAACGGGCTGATGATGATGAAATAATAAATAAATAAAAAATTCTTCTGTCGCCGTCCATGGGCGGCAGAAATCATTTACCAATTACAATAAACTTCATCTGAAGGTGACCACTGCTGACCCTCGGCTTCTTCGATGAACATCCACAGTGACTTGTTGGATGCTGTCAATTACCATGATATCGCTTTTTTATATCTAACCAAATAACAAATAGTAGTAGAAAATATTCTGATAACTTAATAATTAAAATCGATGCAGCGATAATTTCGCTGTCAAATCTATTACTCGTATATGTGATGGCGCGTTGAATAAATAAGCATTCAGTTGTAATTAAGTAGAACCGCTTTTCTTTTTATATAAAAATGAAATAGCAATCAGAATTAAAAATAATGTGACTTGAAACTTCTCTTCAAGTTCTATATGACATCTGAGAAAAATCGCTCTCGATATCTGGGCGCAAACGAATTTTCGACCACCAACTTCTATAGTATACGAATAGATGGAGTGAAATAATATATTATTTTAAGTGGTATTTTAACACAACTTCATAGATAGTACCTTAAAATATTTCTATCTATAATCTACATATACTTGTATGCATATTTAATACAAATACACTTTTTGCCATACACTTTCTTTAACAGCTGAACGTCCAAGTTTCTTTTAAAGAACTTAACTAATTAGTTTGTTTTAGAGATTAACTGTGTTTTTAGTCGCTTAAGTTTCTTCAAGTTGCGAAAATATTTGTATTGAAACCTTTTCTAGTATAATGAGAATGGATTGGTGAACGGAGTTTAGTTAAATTTGTTTAGGGAACTATTCTTTAAATACATAACACATAAACATCTCACCTTTTTCCCAGAAGGGGTAGGCGGAGGTGCAACCCACGTTTCGCCTTATGTGTTCCGTCCCATGATGTGACAGGGGGCGCGCCTATCGCCATATCGGGCACAAATTCCCGACTCCGGGCTGATAATGAATAGAAAAATTCAATATCACTTTGCCCGACCCAGGATTAGAACCCGAGACCTCAGCTTTGTAATCATACCGTAATACAACTATGCCACCGAGGCATTAAATATATACTTGTTAATTGGAGTTATTATCTCCTAACTAAATAGCGGCATAACTGAGACAGCCAATAAGCCTTTAAACTAGGTTATTCTTCGTTTTTAGAAGGTACGTACACAGATTGGTATAAACCTACGATTTGATTAAGGCCCCAGATAACGATATATTTTTTGTGATAACTTGTTAGAAAATAAAATGTCTTTGAAACAAAATAGCAAACATCCTTAACATTTAAATGTTAATCAGGCAACATTGACTTATATATTTTATAGACAATATTAGTTTGCAGTCAGCGATGTGTATTATTATTAAAAATAATGTTCTTTTTCGGGTTTGAAATAGTTATGTTTTTAAGGTTTCAATCATAACATGGACTTTATGAATCGTGATATAATATCACTTCACTATCAATTATCCACAAATATACTATAACCTTACTTAGGTATTTAGTCCAAAACTAAAATGTTACTTTTATTGAAATATTGCGTCACCGCTCCTAGCATTATTTGAAGAAAATCTCACAAACATAAAACTGTATGTTCTGTTCATTCGACTAATAGTAGACACTTGATCGTCAGCAATCTAACTCGAAAGCCTTCGTGGCACTTGGTTCAACGCCGGCTGTGAAACGAAAGGCCGCGGGTTCGATCCCCGCACCGACAAAGATGTTAGTGTGCCCCACAAGCATCTGTTTCGTGTCTGGGTGTTTTCGAGACCGAAAAGTCTCTCACAGCTTCTGATGTCTTATAACTTGTATATTAGTGTAGGTCACAACTATATATATGAACTTTCTGTCTGTCTGTATCCGTCTATATACATCCCACTGCAGGGCACAGGCCTCCTCTACAATCGAGAGTACGATTATAAAGAGTTAGGCCATATAGTCCATCACGCTGGCCTAGTTCGGGTTGATGGACATTACATACCGTAGAAATTCTTTAAAAACGCTACAGCATGCAGGTTTCCTCACGATGTTTCCTTCGCCGTAATAGTGCGTGGTAATTGACTATCAATACACATATAACTCCGACTAGTCAGATGTGTGCCCTGGGATTTGATCCCGCGACCACCGTGAATATGGTGGCAGTCCAGTCACCAACCACCACGCACTATGTTACTGGTGGGTGTATTTATTTAATATTTATTATAATTGTTGAAGTTAATCAGTGTTCCGAAAACTTCCTAAATATATCTGCATATTCTACATTTAAATACCCTAAATTAGAGCCAAACTACGTCATTAACGAACTAGAACCAGCATCTAATAACTGCGAGCCGAAATATATCGTAGCGGAATTCTCTAGAGAAATAGCTTCAATGGTATGAGTCCACTATTGTGAGAGCATCGACCATGGACCTCGCACGAAATAACAATTTATTAAGTCCTTAATTAAAAAGACCTTTTAGCTAAGAGCTTTGTTAGAAGCTACACTGGCGGAGACTGAGAGAATATGATAAAATGTAATTACGTGTTACTCTCTGTGGTCTTGTTAGACTGGTAAATATGTGATGTTGGATGTGTTTCAGATATATATAAATACAGCCAACACTCACATACATAGTCATGACCCCACACTAAGATAGAGTCTTGTGTCGTGGGTATTAGGAACTACGAGAGACTTTTCGGTCTCACACACACACTCGAAACAAATGCTTGTGGTTCACACAAACAGTTGTTTCGATGCGGGGTCGAACCCGCGGCCGCTCGTTTCACAGCCGGCGTCCAACCAACTGCGCAACTGGCTGTCAATATCCGAGGGCGGATTAAATACATTCAGAATTACTGAAGGAAAACCTCATGATTTGTATTCAATAGACATGATTTGATCAGGACTGTGTAATTGCCAAATAGCGTAGGTGACCGTATCTAAAATTGTGAGCCAAATCATTCTGCAACATGAAAAGCCTATTGCACCAAGCATTATTAATCTGACGTCAAGACAAATAATTATATGAAATTGGCTACGTGGTTTATATTCTATGATTTTTTTCTTTAACTACAATAAGTGCATAGGTCATCCCTAAAATATTTACGAAATGACGATTATTCGGATCCAGAAATAAAAACTACAAAACTCCGGCATCGCATCTCCATGCCCTATGGTGTTGCAGATGTTCATGGGCAGCGGTGATCACTTACCATCAGGTGAACCGTATGCCCGTTCCCCCCCTTTAAGATAAAACAAAAAACCTATTCTCAATCAATGTTCATTTCGAACAGCAGAATCCCTTTGTCACCAAGCTCAGGTGTACAACACGTGCATATTAAATTAACCTCAACAGTTAGACGAACTGTAATCAAATATTTGAACGAGAATAAATCAAAATTCAATTAACCCGAAATTAAATGTATATTATGGAAATTCTGGCAGCCATATTTTATAACCAATTAACGTCTACATAGTTTGGGAGGATCGATGCTGAATTAGTATTCTGAGGTAGTAGAGACATTTCACAGGTGTAACAGGAGGGTAAGCGGGTATTAAAGACGGTTTGAGTAGTAGCATATTCTTACCTGCACGGATAATGACCACCGCGCATTTTTTTATTGCGATAAATGTCGAGACCAACATGCCTGCATCTGATGGTAAGCAATACGACCGCTCATGGACAGTAGCAATACTCCACCGTACTCACCATCCTCAGACATACGATGTTAAGTCTCATTTTGTCCAGTTACTCTGGTTACAACGTCCTTCAAACCGGAACACAACAGTGCATTTACACTGCTGTTTGCATAGTGGTGAAAAACCTCTTATAGGGAAACACAAATAATGTTTATCTACGTTTCGGGTTCAACTAGTACAAACAGTTCTTGTAAAAAAAAATCACGATTTATCGCTACCACTACCTGGGGGAGGCGGAGCGGTGTTGTTGGGCTCGTCAGTCTTACGACTCAACGTTGAGCCATCCTTCTTCTTCGTTTGAGTCAATGGCTCAAAATTGTTTGCACTAAAACTCATACAATTTCCCGGCCCAGTAGGTCGCTACACTTACGAGCCACCCTTGAAATATGTTACCACCCGGACGATCATTGAGTCGCTACCAATTTCTTGCACCGGCATATTTAAAGCTGGACAGTATAACAGTAACAACGAGCGAATGTCTCCTAACTGAACTGCATTGAACTTACCAGCGGGTGCATTATATTTCCAGGGAAAATAATGGTTCGATGACGACCAGTGATCTCAACTACATAAGTCTCTCCACAATAATTATTGGTGCTTTGGACGTCCGGGATAATACAAGCATCATGAAGAATACCATCTAAAGCCAAAGTTCTTCGTAGTTTAGTAAGATATTGGTACCATACATACATACATAAACATCACGCCTTTAAGCGTTGCTACGCTTGCAGAGGTGCAACCAGGACCTCCACGTTTCACCTTATGTGTTCCGTCCCAAGATGTAATAGGAGGCGAGGCTATCGCCATATCGGGTATTTCCTGACTTCGGGCTGATAATGAATATAAAATTCCAATATCACTTTGCCCGACCCGGGATTCGAACCCGAGACCTCAGCTTTGTAATGGTGCCGTAGTGCAACTACGCCGCCGAGATATCGCCACTATATTGATACCATCCTTAAAAGTGCCATCAGCACTACTATCAAACCTGATATTTCTGTCAATAGTTCGAAGCTCTGCTTCTACTAAATAAAGTTGCGCTCCATTTAAACTCGATTCGCTATTTCGATCCAAATCCACGTCACTCAAACGGCACTGAAGCATGAATCGTGTTATTAACAATAAAACTGCAGCTTCCCACTATTTATTTTTAACAAAACGAAATATACAACATCGCTAATTGTTCCGTACAATCGAAAATTCAAATACACATAAAATATGATACAAAAGTTGAAATGCATTGAAATATTTGCGTCGTGATGGAAATTGAGTGATGAGTTATCGAAAATCAATTTGTCATCGGACATGCAATTCGAATGTCTTTTTGGTAGTTCCGCTGGTGAATGTTGCTTATGGTATGCATGGATGCATGCATGTATGCATGGACTATCACGATCGCATGTTCGATTTGACCACTTAAACCTCTTGCTGTTCGAAGTTACATCTTAATATGTAATATAATGTGGTAGGTATCTCTTATGTGAGAGGCTCCTTGGGTAGGTACCACCGCAATGTCTATTTCTTCTGCCAAACATCAGTGTAAACGCATTGTTGTGTTCCGATTTGAAGGACATTGTCACCAGCGTAACTACTGGATGTAAAGAGACTTAACACCTTATGTCTCAGGATGGCGAGCATAGTGGAATGCCGAGCACATCTTTGTAATTCATGCTGTTGATTGGTTTTGCTACTGTCCATGAGCGGTCGTAACGCATACCATCAGCCGAATGGCATGCTCGTCTCGCCATTCCATGCAATAAGAAAAACATTAATATGTAGCGGTTGACTAAAATGACATGAAAACCTCGCGATGAAACTCGTGTCACCAGTTCTTATAAGCATTTAAATATGTACGAAATCTACCAGCTCGCGTTACATTTATACAGGGGACTAACGCCGAACTGCTCATGTTAGGACAATCTGCAAATATTCGCATATATGTTCCTGTATACGAATAGACTTGCATAAATGTTGATCATAACCATTTTTCACCATTAGAAATTCATTGGATTGTTCTACACTTACCATCAGATACGTTACCCTAACTTTGTCATGTTCGTACAAAAATTCAATTAAAAAAACCATAAAATTCCTTCCTTTCCTTCCCGCTCTTCTCCCGATTGGATGGGCCGCTACATCAATGATCCAGCGCTGTGGATATTCCTGGGCGGCAGCGATCACTTACCATGGTGACCTGTTTGACGGACCTATGCAATAAAAAAAAAACTGCGAATGCTAGGACGATGCGTAAGTGTGTCGCATTTCGTCCAGCCAATGTTGTATCGATAAGTAAATTTGGATTCGATTCAGCCAGTTGCGAATTATTATATCACCGAAAGGTACATTACACTTACCATAAAATCCTTATAGGTAAATCACATATTATTATAATTGAATAATCTGCAACACCAAATAAGCAATTCATGAAAACATGCAATCAAATCTTATAATCATATTTGTTTACGTACCGCGAGCCCGTACAAAATATCAGCTCTGAAACCTTTCTAACTTATACCATCATAAACACTAGTTTTCTCAGTAGCCTAGTTTTAGCTTTGTTAGGTCTTGCCGGGGCCTGTCCGCTCTTATTATTTACTGTTCTTAAGTTTCCCTACAATACTCAGATAGAATTGAGCGGCGGACAGTAACACTTTACGCGGCCCGCGGTCTAGTGCTGTCTTAATTAACTAAGTTTTATGTTTACATTTATTTCAGGGGTATTATTGTTCTGTTTTATGGTTTCAAATGCTGTGGGGTTTTGTTATTGAAGGTTTAAGAGTAAATACACCCACCCAACAGGCACATACATAATCCTGACCCCACGCTTAAATCTAGTTTTGTGTCGTGCATACATAAACGCCTTTTTCCCAGAAGGGGTAGGCAGAGGTGCAACCAGGATACCCCCGTTTTGCCTTGTAAGTTCCGTCACGATATTTGCTGTCTCAGCACTCCTATTAAATAAAGGCTATTTTGTTTACAAAACCGAAACGGTTATGGTAACTATACCCTTACGATAGAACGCCATCATCCGGACTAAATAATCATTATATTGAATTTAATTAGAATAAATACAAATAAAGGACTATTTTTGGTCCTGTACATTAATTATGTTGTTATTTTGTTGCAATTTTGTAGTGTTGAATAAAAAAGGCATCTGTTACTTATTTATTATTATTTCTATTAAATACAATTATTGTCAAAATCAATGCTTACACTTAAACAAAAAGACACGTAATAATATTATCGTGTACTGTGGCAGCAAAATCAGGATTTCGTACAAAAAATTGACAGCTCAGGTGAAATATAACTGCTGACATTTTAAGACATTTCAAACTGGCTCTATTTTTCTTTTAAACTATTCGATTCATTGTATTCAAGATTCAATAGACGCATTCAATTTAGTATTTGTGTGATCTTAAAGTTTTTGTTGGGATTAACAAATATTTTTGTTATTTTATAATTATGATTAAACAATTCAAAATAAATTTCACGATTAGAAGTATACTTCATGAAAATCCGGTTGAAACCCTTTTTAATCAATTTTATTTTTCCCTAAAAATAAAACGAAAAGCAATTATCAAAAACGAGTGGCTCCAGAGAGCAAATAATAATTAACATATTATTAAAACGAAAATTCAACCGGCGATGTACTAAGAAGGGTTTTTAATAATGCCACCCTTATAATCCGGACGAAAGCCGGGTAATGACAATTAAAATGTACCCGGGTATCGACCCGCACGGATGAAAAACGCCATGCCCTTAGTTCGTGTTTATTTGCCGGATAAACGTCAGCTTCGCTTTGATTATATGAATGCCATTAAGAAAATGTATGTGCTTACCAGTCTCCGTGTTGTGGAACGGAAGGCCGCAGATCAGATTTGCGCACCGAGACAAATGTTTGTTTGATAAGTATTTGTATCGGGGCTGAGTAAGAGCCCGAAAGGTCTCTTGTAGTTTATTTCTACAAGCCGTGTTATTTTACTGTCATATTCAGAGACAGTCTTAAACCCTATTTTACTTATATAATGTTTTGTCCCTTTCGAACGACTTTTGAATTTAGTTTGAAAAATATTTACGAAAAAATATTTACTTTTACCATTAAAATAAGACAGCGGTTGAAACCTTTAAATCGTCATCAAACTTTAGATCAATATCAATATACTTATGTGCTATACTGGATGCTGATGCGATAATTTACTATGTAGGTACTCTTAAAGTCAAAAGTGGTAGAGCCACGCTGTTATCTGCCATGACTCAACATGAATGCGCAGGCTCGCCCGGGGTGGTACCACTCTCTCGAAGGAGATCGACGTGAAGCGACAGCTTGGCCATCTATATACCACTTTCCTCTTCCCATCCTTTTTCCTTACAGTTCCCCTCTCGATCTTATGAGTTAACATATCCGTGATCCAAGCGTTGGGGATGTTCATGGGCGGCAGTGATCATTTACCAAGGTGATCTTCTTGTCGTTCGCCGGACCTATGCTAGAAAAAAAAGTATCTCAGTCTTAAGAAAAAATATAAGCCTCTGTAATAACACCATTAAATTCTGTATCGCAAACACACAGCAAATTCCAACTCAATGCTTACGGAATAAACTGCTTATATCCTAATAGGAACGAAATGAGGGTAGGATAAATATTTGCGGATAATAATAAGTTATTGTTATATCTCTAGTCACCCCCGAGGGTACGTAATGAGGATATCCTTATCATAAAAATATATTCGTTGTTTTCGCTTCACGCCTCATGGTCTCAACTATATTTGGTGCAAAATGCTGCATTGGCAGAGTTGGGTCCATTTACAAGGATCTTAGACACAGTTTTCTTGCTAAATGGAGGGTCTTGCCAGTTAAGGCTGCGATATGGATGGGCCGGTTCAACCGCGGTGCTACGGTGGTATCTCGCGTTTCATTTTGTTTGTGATATTTTGTTTTTTTTTTTGGGTTGAGAAAATGACTTCAATGGATTTTTTGTAAGTATCTTATTGTCATAATAGAGTATCCAGCGGTGAAAGATGCATATCTGTTATATAATTTGGATATGCCAGTCTGTTTGAAAGTGGATATTCATAAACTGAACCCATACGTGACCCACTTGCATTTTTATAACTGGTTTTCAGCCAGCATGGATACTTTACCAAGCACCTATCACCAATATTTAACCTTGTAATAACAAGTCTACGAGTCTTCAGTTTGTGATGTAAATCATCTTAACCAACCTAGTACAGCCAGGTCTAAATCTGTCGAATTTCATGTAACGACGAAGCTGTTTCCGGGCGGGCGTCTTGTCATCTGCGAGCGGAAATCAAGCTCCGTCTCACGCGACGACGCTTGCCAATTCTTTGCTTAGCTAAAATTTGTTTATTTTAAATTGGATTTAATTAAATTTGAACAATTTTGAGGCAGGTGACGGTAGGGCGTATTTTGTACGCTCATTGCTATTTTAAAAAGTATCTAGGATCCTTAACTTTAACTTGATGCTTAAAGATGGAAATCCAGCTATACTGAACCACGCAATCACGTCACGTGCTCGTTTTAATCATATTCATCTCTTCTGTGTCACAACCTATGTATACCCTGTACTGTAATAGCCCAGGTACGTTCTTCTGCAAGGCACGAGCCTCCTTTACAATCGACTACGATGGAGAGGGGTTAGGCCATATAGTCCACCACGCTGGCCTACTGCGGGTTGGCGGACTTTTACATACCATAGAAATTATTGCAAATTCCCATGGTATGCAGGTTTCCTCATGATGCTTTTATTCACCGTTATAGTGCATGGTAATTTACTATCAATACACAAATGTCTCCGAAAGCCTGGGATGCCCTGGGATTTGAACCCGTGAATACCGTGAACATGTTGGCAGCCGCGTCTGGTCCGTTTACCAACAGGCCACCACTCACTTATTTATTTTTCTACAAAGAGGAATGTTCATTTCTAATCTCTTACCTCTAATTCTATAAGGCACTGAATCGCCTTCAGGATTATTATTGCAGTCACTTCATAATTTTGGCAGCTCCCGTGGCGCAGTTGGTTAGAGGCTGACTGTGAAACGAGGGACCGCGGGTTCGATCCCCGCACCGAGATAAATGTTTGTGTGGCCCACAAATATTTCTTTCGTGTCTGGATGTTTGTGAGACCGAAAAGTCTCTCGTAGTTTCTGATACCCACGACACAAGACTTACTTGATCTTAACGTGGCGTCAGGAGCATGTATGTGGCTGTTGGGAGTATTTTATTAAAACATTCAGACAAAACATGCTCTACAAATCCATTACAAAATTAAAAACATACTAAACAGAAACTACAGCATTTAGTCAAAAACCGCGCGAAAGAGACGCACACAAGGGGCGTACAAAGCAAGGAGACCATTTCTGATTTCCATTCATACTTGTTTGAAATAAAATAGTGGACATCAAAGGCACCACTCCAAATGTTCCGCGACAGCTCTCATCTCTATATCAATTAACGAAAAACGTTAGTACAAAGCTGGCGAGTAATTAGAGGTATATGAGCTTTCAATAAATGACTCACTGGTTTTCATAGTAGATAACCCACTGGATATTTTTTTAAATAATTATGGAATGGGATATTTCATCCCTTACCATGAATATATTTTTGAATTCTGACGGAACACCTTATTTTAAATTTAGAGCATTTTCATCTATTTAGAAAAATCTCATATGAGTTGCTTGCTGCTGGATTATTGGCTGATATTGATATCACCCTAGGAAATTGCTGGATGGCCGCTTCCAAGAGGTCTATTTGGTGATCCATGTGGGAAGCTTATGCTCAAAAGACGACTTCCTGTGGCTAAAGAGAGAGAGAGAGACAGAAATAACCCCAGTCCCATCATATGTATGTAAATAGGCTCGACTAATTACGGATTGTACTAGCAGTAAAAATTTAGAAAGTTTGTTATTATTCTTTTAAGTTATAATATGCGAATAAAGATACTGCTCTAGATAATAATTAACTCCAAAATAACCAAAAATCGATTATATATCAAATTAGTTAACAACAGCAACAGTGTACAAATATTCACAACTCCTAAATTAACATGAGTATGAAGGCACGTCGCAACCCAATTTGTTTGATACAAATCATTTGTTATATGAAATATCGGAACTTCATTTCGACGTAAGTAAATATTGTGTTTAATTATTCGTTCATCGAGCACAATTACTATTGCAATGTTTTAAAAGCATTGTTAATTTTAATTGTCACAGTTAACGCACCGGCTACGAAAATTAATTTGCAATTATGTTTCCATTTACTCGTTTTATTCTCTTAAGCTTTTTATCGAAAGATCAGCTATCAACTAAACATTTTATTTTATGTTAGCTACTTCAGTTAATTTCCCCAATTTTTTTATGATTGTGAACTGTAGTAATCTAGGTCGACTCAACATATTTAGTGTAGTCATTAGGCAAAAATACCTATGTAAAGAACGTCATTTAAAATAATAAAAGATGAAAGAAAGTAAAAAAACATGTTGTAGCAAAGATTTTTTGATGGACATGACCAGTAGAAAACTCCTTGAAGCTGATAATCATAATTTAGAGAGCGAATGCCTACAAACTTCGTAATAACAAATGGAAGTATCTGAGTGAAAACAAAAAGTCGTTGAGAGGCGAGAGCTTTTCCGCCGGATACTGGAGATAGCTCGAAGAAGCTCAATAAATAGATTAGCAGATCTTGCAAATTCTCACCGCAAAGTAAGGTAAGAAAAGTGGAATAGTTATTAAAAATAGTTCATAATAGTATACTTTCGGGCAAAAATTGTTCAACCGTTTAAATTGTTCTACGAATTAGAGTCGGAATTCGTGAACCAAAAAAGTATAAATAATTAAAATGTCTTACGTGATAGACGTTTAATTAATGGTTTAGTTCGAAATAAGACACAGATTAAATTCGATTGTGTATCACATAAATACATAAACTCACGCCTTTTTCCCAGAAGCGGTAACCATAATACCCACATTTCGTCTAGTATGTTCCGTCCCACGATGTGATAGGGGGCGGGCCTATCGCCATATCGGGCATAAATTGACTGACTGATAATTAATTAAAAAATCCATGATCACTTTGCCCGACCCAGGATTCGAACCCGAGACGTAAGCTTTGGTATCGTACCGTAGTACAACTACGCCACCGAGGCAGTATATTATACACTATTTTTTTTTCGAGATTAATTATGCTTGAAAACGAATAGAAAGTCGTTTTTTGCATCTAACTATCTTAATATATATAAATCTCGTGTCACAATGTTTGTCCTCAATGGACTCCTAAACTACTTAACCGATTATAATAAAATTTGCACACCATGTGCAGTTCGATCCAACTTGAGAGATAGGATATGAGGAACTTGAGAGAGAGGAGTTTAAATCTCAAATTATAGTCGCAATTTTAATTTATTGCTAATTATTTGTCTGTTATTATTTGACAGTCACAATCATCTGTTAACTCCAAATGATTCTAACAGATGTCGATACCTTTCGACTGGGTTGAGTAAGTAATCAATAGATGGCGCTGCTATGGTAAATCTACGAACGTGTCATATAAGCTACATTTTAACAGTATAATTACCACGTGTTGTTGACGCTATAAAATTAATTAAATTTAAAA
Source organism: Theretra japonica (assembly GCA_033459515.1). Lineage (NCBI taxonomy): Eukaryota > Metazoa > Arthropoda > Insecta > Lepidoptera > Sphingidae > Theretra > Theretra japonica. The sequence continues at coordinate 726,948 of CM065944.1, forward strand.
TAAGTAGTTCATTATACTTTAAAAAATCAATTTCGTAGTCAGAATTTTGGCTGAGCGGAAAGTTTTAGCAGGAATTTTGCAAAGTATTTGTGTTTGCGTATTTTTTAAATGATATTCGTCGTATTTTCGTGTTTATATAAGGCCTATCTACAAAATAAAAGCAATTACAAAAAATTTACAACTTGCCTATTTAGGCATTAAGGGATGAAATGGGATAAAGTGGGACGAACGCGATGAAACCGGTCGGATCCGGATTGCATTCGATGGGAAATAATGGGACGGGATGTAACAGAAAGAAAAGGAGCCAGATGAGATGGGATGGGATACGATAGGAAAAGGGATAGTAGGTACTTAGGTTGAGTTCAGGAGTACAAAAGTTTGAACGGGAATAAGATATTTCTGGTGTGGAGTGGAGTCTAAACATCTTAGCACCCAGGCGAAGCTGGGCCGGGCCGCTAGTTTATTATATGGCGAAACAATTCGTACGATCATTTTTTTCGAAAGTATTTGCCTGCCAAGTAACTCTCTTTACTTACGAAAGTGAAATCAAATATACTGAGACGCGAAGATATCATTACTAATTCAGCACATCTTGAAAACGAGCGCGCACCCCGAGACAATGAAAAAACATCGCCAAATACCTACACGACAACATAATTGGATCGTGTAGCGCCATCAGGCGAATTATACTGTAATAATGTATTAAATCGTTGTGACGAAGTAAACTTCTCAGGTAAACACTCGCTTTGTGACTTGTGAATAGGAGTGTTCGCAACGGCTTTATATTATCAACGCGTTATAACGATACGTTACTTAAAAAACGCCTGTTATTTTTTCAGCTTTAATATATTACTTCGTCGTTCATAGAATAACGTGTTATTATTATACCGCAAAGCACACTACGCCGCTACGTGCGCTGTTACTATACTTTTAATAACATTTAGCAATGGCTTTAAACATATTAATAATTGTGTTTGAGAGATATACAAACAATATTCATTTTGTGAAGATTAATAAATTATGTTCTATGGGGCTCGTATTAATAGTTAGTAATGTAGTAAGAAACGTATTAGTTCCATATTTTATTGTTTATTTTAATTAAATTTTTAATTAATTATTAAATAATGCGCACTGATTCTATTCGAAAAAAATTAAACTATCTTAACGTTTAATACGATCAAATTCAAATGTATCGGCGCGATATGCTTTATTATTATTAAATCTAATACTAATATAAGCGTTTCGTTACTGGTCAGTGGAATATGGTTCTTATGCAGTTGGCGTACCGTATAATTTAGCATGTGACTTTGTTTAAAATATTATAAGCAAAAGATACCGCAAGGTGTGCAGACGATAATGGTCCATATTACATACGTTATAGAAATAACGTTTGCTTGAGGTAATAAATAATAAGCAGTTTGGCTATTTTTTATTATTAGCTTCTTTTATCCGCTTTACGCTATAACGAACACTCCTACTTGTGAATGTTGTTAGTCTTATTAATTTTATCTCTGCGGATATTCTAAGCCTTTTGTATTTAACAATCAAACGAGTAACAACATTCTTGTCACGTTTCAATCAGTGAGTGAGATTGTCAACGTTGTTAAATTCTTCTCTCCACTTTCTCCTTACCGTTTTTCCCTTTTCTCTGCTTTACTATTCACCATCCTCAAAAGACAGTAATGTACTTACAATTTTCTATGGGTTCGTTGTTTATGAGCGGTAGTAATCGCTTTTCGTAAAGTGAACTCATATCCCGCTCTACGTTTCAGAAAAATAAAAATGTTGAAGAGGTCTACTTCTGTTTCTCGTTGTGATTTTAAAAGGTCTTTAAAACGAGTGAACGGGGAAAGAAAGAAAAAACTATAATGAAGACAGTTCGTGTTTCGAGCGATGTTTTCGCTTGATTTCTTTTTGTAGGTATAACACGTACTAAAGCGGTAGGAGAATTGACTAACAAAGAAAAATATTACTATTTTTATCAACTTTTTATCATTCCATACTCTATTTTACTAATAATAAAAAATATAAAAGAATATAATAAATAAAGATTGCTAATATCCAGACAGATGGTTGTTAAACGGATCATCCAAACTTTACCAGCTCCGAAACAATTTGTCTCAGCCGAAATTAAGGAAAATGATGACATAAAAGTTAGCTTAACAGCTAAAACTAGCCAAGAACTTCTCTATTAGGTCGTTAAGCTTCGTACAAGTGAGAAGTGTAATGGGACAGCAATCAAAGTAAAGTAAATTAAGCAAGATATAATTATGGCGTGGGAGCTTATTCGTTGTATCAATGCGAGACGTTCTAATATCGTGGCGGGAACTTGGTTTGTGTCGGAGTGACGCGTGGTGCCAATAGCAGCGTGGAGGTTTATAATAGAATAGTGAGACTATGATCGTGTCCTATTATGTACCAAATGCTATGAAATGTAACATTGATTTTATTACAAGCACATACTTACATATATACATACATAAACTTACGCTATTTTCCGAGAAGGGGTAGGCACTGGTGTAACCAGGACACGCACGTTACGCCGTATGTGTTCAGTCCCATGATGTGATAGGGGGCGAACCTATCGCCATACCGGGCGAAAATTTCTGACACCGTGCTGATAATGAATAGAAAAATACAGTATCACTTTGTTCGACCCGGGATTCGAACCCAACTTCAGCTTTGCAATCATATCGCAGTACCGCTACGCCACCGAGGCAGTATTACTCACTTACATTGTAAAAAATACTAGTAGTGAAAATAATAGCACAACATATTAGGTTTAGTAATATCAGACCCGCCATCTCTGTGGCTAAGAAGAAACTACGGCAAAGCTGTTAGTTCCCGTAGATATTCCATGAGATATCGGCACCGCACCGTTTAAGCAGACATATTAATCTCAATCTACTTTAGTTTCTGAAATATTAAGTATGCTTCAAGAAACAGTGATACTGGTCTCTGCCTTGTCTCATACAGGTGTTGTTTGACATGGCTTTTTATAGATCTCTTAGTTTTTACGACCTTATTCGTAGAAAGTTTTAAAATCTTATTTTAGTAACCGAATGTTTTGTCCCTTTCTAAAGACTTTTGAATTCAGTTTGAGCGAAGAAGACAAAAGATTCGGTACCTAAACTAAGTTTTAAAACTGTCTATGAATATGGCCGTTAATCTCTATTAATCCAGAATTCCGCCAGCACTACCACCAATCCTCAACTCAGACTACAACAAGCGACACGATCGCGCCGAGCCGAACACACGTCGCGCGTTAAATTATATGACAAATACCCAACTTGTATATATTGCTCGTAATCTAAGACGTTTCTCAGAAGCAAGAACACGCTTTAACCGCGAGCGATGGTTTATCCATGCGCAAGGAAATTTGGTGCAACTATTTTTAGATGTTGTGACATGTTAAAGGTTTTTTATCGGGAGTTGAAATAGTTGGTGATAGCATAATGATGTATTGTGATATAAGTACTCTAAACACTAGAATTTCATTGATTACGTTGTAAATAGGTTTATAATATTTATTTTTATGAATATTAATAATATTGAAAATTTATTGAGAACTTTAGAATCCAAACGTTTTAATAAGAACGACAAAAGCAAAAGAGAAAAAAAATACTTACTATATTCTTGTCTAAGTTGCGCTTTAGATTTAGCGCTGCAAAAACATCGTCAACACCAACAACTCATATACAAATCCACATCCTTACTACCACTATCTTGTATATGTTAAAATAATACAAACAAACGCTAAACATGTGGCCTTACATACGTGGTTTTGACTACACGCTTCCAATGAACATACCATACGAAGCGTTTTGTATCCGCGTTTCCCTCAACTTTTATTGCTCCAAGACTTGACGTGACATGCTTAGTACATTAGAGGGGGAACGTTTGTTTATTTCCAAAGTATAATTTTACCGCACCAGGAAAACAATTTAAAAAAACTCGCTTATCCGTATATTTGTCGCTTCGTCTTATATTGTCGCCTCGCCCTCCGACTGTTTCTGTCACATTCATTCCCTTTCACTTCATTTCGTGTAATCACATATATACATTGTTGTGCTGTATTATTCTCATATTGAAATGAGACTTTCCTTTTCACCTTTTTTTTAGTAATCAGAGGGTCATTAAATGTATCTTTTTTATACAATAGGTCAGGTAAATGAGCAAATAGGTCCACTGAAAGTAAGTGATCCCTGCCACTCATGAACATCCACAACCTTGGAATCTAGATGTATTGCCGACCCATATCAATCGGGAGGGGAGCGGGAGGAAAAAGGATGACAAGAGGAATCTCACTCACCGAATGAAATGCGACAACAAAGCTGTCACTTCACGTTGATTTTCTGTGAGACAGTGGTACCGCCCCGGACGAGCCTGCCCATTCATGCTGAGTCGTGTCTGACAACAGCATGGCTCTACCACTTTCCAAATGTTCTATAAATATATTCTTAATTAAGGTACTTCACGTATCAATGAATCGAATTGATTTGAACTGCTTCGAGTGTTACATCTATTTAAACATCAATCTATGTATGTGCTTCTGCTAGAAACGATTCTAGAAGCAATATCAGGGAGTAAATTTATTTGCAATCAAATAAGATCGCTCGGAATATTTGCTTCGAAATCACTTAACTCCAACGCTCTAGTTTCTCGAAAATTATAATTAACGCGAAGATTATAGATACTTATAAATATCAATAAATTCAGAGCTACATCTCTAAGGGATAGGCAGGGGTTATATTAGTATTACCCAGACTTTTCCGAACGTATTTTGGTACTAAGATGTAGATAATACAGGCGAGACTCTTGTCATAAGACACTATTGTAATGTAGATAGCCTCGGTGACGCAGTTGGTTGCACTCCGTCTGTGAAACAAGAGGCCGCGGGTTCAATCCCCGCACCGAGAAAAAGTTTGTGTGATACACATGTATTTGTTTTGGGTCTGGTTGTTTGTTAGCCCAAAAAGTTTTACCTGACACTCAAAACTTGTGTCTTATTATGAGATCTGCTGGCTAATTCACGTAATTTTTTGACGTGCCGATCAAGTTGCGGTGCAGTTGCAATTAAGTTTACGTTTTAGTGCCAAATCGTATTCTTATAATTGTTTAGCTGCGCATGAACTGCACCTAAGCTATGCGTAAACTGCGCGGGTGCTGCGCGTCAACTATACGTCAGTCGTATGCAAGAAGCTTACACGTGAATACCGATCAAGTTGCGATCTGAATCACGCACATAAAACACGCAGTAGTAGAATACGCTAAACCGCTCGCGTGACGTGGACTTGATTCGAGCGTATTTGACAGCGGTTGTCGAAATTACGAGAATACGAAAAGGTCTGTTTTGATCGAAACTTAACTGCAACTGAACTTATTTAATTATGTGAATTAACCTACAGAACTATGTATGTGACTGTTAAGTGTAATTAAAATTTAAAAAATCCTGTTAGAAAAACTCACATAAATCGGAGTGCCCCATGTGAAATTCTAACTCTGTACTTCACCGATCATTACACAAATGGCCACTTTTAATTTCTTGTCTTACGATCCAATCTAATATTTTTGGTTATCTAGAAGAGATCGCTCATAGCCATAAGACCGCCAATTGCACACCTATTTCTAAGGTTTCTATGTTTTATTTTTCTGTACTTTGTGGTGTTCATTAAAGTGTTGAGTATCTGTACACATATTTACAGTCTTATAAATAGCAACGTTGTCTTACTGTTCTTATATTCACACGTGTAACAAGTCACAACAGTAGCGTTCATAATAAATGTAACCCTGAGTGCTGGAACATCATGTGGTTATTGACTAGATTTGTCCAATTTACCGCCGCCATCTTGCTACGTATTCTGCTTTGCTCTATTTCGCAGTTTCACTATGTTATTTCGTGATTTTTTCCTTGGTTTTGTTTTCTTAAGAATAAGAATACAACTGTTACAACTGTTCTGAAAAACGTTCAGTAGCTTTTCAAAAACCATTGAAACATAAAAGGTCATGGTACTATGACTTTGGCATTCAATACGCTTGTCCAATGCAGATTAATGAGTGACAAAATCGATTTTACAATATAAAGTACTTCTTAGGATACCAATTCAATCCAATCCACCAGCCAAAGGAAGTCCACTGCTGAACATAGGCCTCTCCTAATAATAGTTAGGAGAGGTCTTAGGATTACTTACATACATTGATTAAAGGTTTTGCCTTTTGCAACGTTATTCTCCTAAACACCATCAACATCTGCGTTGCTGCTTCATAATTTTACCCGAAGAACACTGCTTGTCGCTGTATTTCCACAGAAAATTTACATCACCTTTCATTGTCAAGTTTAAGTTATAAGTGTCGTGTTTAATATTCCACTACAGCAAATCCAGACCATATTATAAATGTATCAGTAAAAACAACTTTATAATTATAAAAAAACACACCTGATTTCTTTTGTTCAACGATGAAAGTGGTTGTCTTCATCCTTAGGGAAAATATACCGCAAACAGATCAATAGGGATCATCGTGGATTGGGAACCGCTTTGCCGCGAGTATGGGTAGACACGAGTTATCCAGATAAATCTATGAGGAGATACCATTTTTTGTAAATGATACGTTTTTGTCTTAACGTTTGAACGATATAAAGATAAAGATTTTAGGTTTGTTTTTTTGGTTATTATTAAATATTAAGGGTCGACTTACATTGAAGTAATGGCTATTTAGATATGCGTAAGATTTCCGTTACCGAAAGCTATACAAATCCAACGTTGGCTCCGATTACATTGGTCGATGCGGCTAGCATGCGTGATCTGTAAAAGGTTCTGCCTCTGTAAAGTTGTATTTGTTTACGCACCCTGTTTGCTAAATATCGACTAAATTATCAAACAATGATCTACATTCTACAGTATTATTTATTACTACTGATAATCTTATTTTCTGTATTAAGCCACATATCCATGCACCTCCAATAACACACATGAAACGTACATATATGTAATATCTAAGCCCCTGTCGTTCTATAATTGTTGGTAATAACTACAACATGCATTGTAGACATTTCTATATTATTAATAATAGTTTCTTCTATGACATCAGATTTATAAATGGTCTATTTATGAAAAATTGCATTGACAGCCTTCATGGCACTGTAAGACGCCGTCAGTCAAACAAGAGAGTGCGGGTTCGATCCGCGCACAAAATATGTTTGTGTAAACCACAAGTATTTGTCTTGGGTCTGGGTGTTCGTTAGACCGAAAAGTTTCTCGTAGTTCCTGATACCCACGACACAAGACTCGATTTTAGTTTGGGGTCAGGACTATGTATGTATTTATTCTTATTTTTTATTTTATTAAATTAGGTTTGTTAACAATTGCACAATTAAATTTTACATAAGAAAAAAAAACGTAAAAAAACAATCTTGCATAAATTGTACAACCAATTAAAAACAAACACAACATGCACAAAAAAATATATATAATTAAACGGTAACGTTATTATCATAATGCTATAAAGGGTAATAGTTAGGTATTTGAAATTATAAATCTTCGATATTCTTATGAGTACTTTTTTTGAATGTCTACAGCGAATCATGGTATTAATTCTTAGTGTTCTATCTCCATAGTTATTTATTGTAAGTACAACGAATCCCGCTGAAACCGCCTATTCCAGACAAAACCGCTTGTTGACTTAAGCTTATCTCAGACAGACATTATATAACCCGTTTTGTTTACATCTCTGCGTAGTATGCTGTTGAGTGTAGAACACGAATGATGGAATCTGTTTTTGTAGTTTTTGATGTAAATAAGCCAAAAGAGTCCAATAATTTTTGGAGGATTATTTTGTAAATTACATAACATTATAAGGCTATTTCTAGATTCCTTACGACGTCAATTTTTACAATACCGTAACCTTTTTTATTCAATGCATAAATAAATCCGAGATACATCTCCTGTCGACTATTGAAAAATTAAGTCAGTGTTTCTTGAATTTTTGGTATCAAACACGCCAATACAACAAAGCTCCGTTATAAGCTACTTGCTTTTTTTTCTACTTCATCAAATCAATATTGCTGATGTTTGAGTGAAAGTTTCATTAGATTCATTACTTTTGTACCGTTAGTATATATTTTTTGTTTTTCTTTTTATTGTTAATTTATGTGTTAAATCTTTAGATTAATATTCAATTAATGTGATAGGTATGAAACAGCGTTAATTGAATTAGAATGAATAAATAATTAGAATAATGATGACACATCGTTGTTCTTATAATAATTCTTCTAAAAGCGGTAGCCTTCTATTTGATGACGTGGCTGAGTCAAGGCCGTGAAACCTAATTTTATTCATTCTTTCAGTCCCTAGATAATCCTAATAAAAACAACAAACAGCAGTTCAGGCTTCTAATTAAACAAACTGTTCCCTATTAATAAGTTTGTGTTTGTTCGTAAGCCTGACCTCCAGGTTGATATTAGGGTCAGCTCGTATGAACTAAGCGTGTTTATCTTTAGTTTCGTGTTTGGCTGGATCAGAAATAACTTTCAAAAAGTTAGTGAAGCCAATAAAACGATCGTTAACTTCACCATGAGCCTAATGAAGTTGGTAAACGAAACTTAATCTCTTTGGTAACGATGCATGTGTGTGCTTTTAGTAGTAGTTGGTTTTTTCGCTGTTCTTTTACCTAATCAATTATTTTTATTCCTCTGCCATATAAAAAATTAAGTGTCATTGCTGTCTAGCTTAGGCAAGCATTATGAATTTATAAAAAAACTAAACTTGAAAATACATTTGCTACAATACATTAACGGAGATATAAATGAGGCACTAGTTTTAAAAATAATCACATACACTGATACGCAATAACTCTTATCAATGATAAGGAGGAATCTATAGTAGCTCGAAGAACGTGTGCTTAATTTGATTACCAACTTTGATTTTGGTTTGTGTAAATAGTAAGAGAATATTTCCAGTAAACAGATATATATTTTCTTCCTCCGTAGTTCACACGATCCACCTAAATTCTGGTGTATGACTTGTCAATGTTCTGTAAACTAAATTACTATGACCATTCAGATATAACTCTTATTCATAATTATCTGGTTGCAATTACATCAGGTATAATCCATAACCCATCGACATTACTGCGCGATTAATTCATAGAGCTATAGCCATTAATATCGTCGATATTATGTCAAGATTCGCAAAGTCTATAATTCAAGTCATGGATCGCAAACCAAATTATCTACTGAACATTAATATCATGGCAATTATTTGTCAATGGCATAACAAATTGCTCTATGCCTCAACCGTATCCTAGTGTCTTCATATATTAGTTTATTTGTACTGTGATTTGAGATTTGAGGTTTACATTCTTAATTCACCACATTTGCTCAAAGCTACTTAAGTGATGAAAGTTCTAAGGATATTAAGCCAGTTATTTGACCTCAGACTCATGACTCAGATATGTTTCAATCCGAAAATCACACCTATTTAGGCGAGATATTGATGTGGCTTTCTAAAAAAAACATGTAACCACATAATGCAGTGTTCATGGAAATTGATAAACGTTAAATTTTTAATTTACTAGAGGTAGTGTTTTCTTTTCAGCGCTGAGTACTATCACCATACATAGCGATTACGAACGCATCATCCTAAGTGGGTGTATCGCCTTTTCGGTTCTTTCTGTGTATATCCGGACACAATAAGGCCGAAATAATTGAACCGAGCGCGGAGATATTGCTTTCTCACGTAGATCGACTTTATGATGACATGTGGATGACAACATCAAACTTACCATTATATGCAATATAGATACTTCTTTGGACCTGTTCAAAAACGGTAACCCAATATACCTCCTTAGCTGTAAAAGACGACATCTCGTTAGATATATTATATTTCCCTTACCAAAGCCAACATCTAAATATTTGCGTATGTTCATCACAAGATACGTTACAGTAGAAAATCAAATTTACTAAAGTACCTACCAAATTCGACAGAAGCATGTTTGTGAATAAGGGTGGAAGGGGTTGAGACTCGCAAACACCCAGTTTAAAATTTAATTCCATCGAAACAACTCTCACTTATCTTTGTTTCGGCGTCGAGATTTATTTGTGTGCTGGCAACTCTGTAATGTAGAACTTGTATCAATGGTGCGTATTATTGTTATAAATAATTGGAATTGGTTTGGATTTGTTTTTTTTTTGGCTTAAACATGACATGACATAAACTCAGAAGGCGAGGCAAACCCTTTTCCCAGAAGGGGCAGGCAGAGGTTCTCCTTGTAGTAGCCAGGTCACCCGCGTTTCGCCTTGTTTTTTCCGTGCCACGACTTGATAGGGGCGAGTCTATCGCCATATCGGGCACAACTTCCTGCCTCCGGGCTGATAACGAATAGAAATATCAATTTGCCCGACCCGGTAATCGAACGGGAGACTTTAGCTATGTAACGTACCGTTGTACAATTACGCCATATTATAGTAAAATATTAGATATACAGCGAGGAAAGCCTCGCGCTGTTTTTATGCCCCCTTACTTTTAAGGATACTTTGTTATAAGACAATTAACAAATTTATCAGAGACACTGTCTATGTATTGGCGTTTCAGTGTTTATGAATTGTGTACATGCACCATAAACAATGATCGTAATAAATCATAGCTGATAATGTAAGCAGAGGAAACCAACGCCGGCCATCAAAATTTACTTAAACCAGGAGCGGGGAAATTGCAAATTCTCGAAGCAGAGCGGTCCAATTCCGAACTTGGGCAAATGATAAAATATCTCTGAAACATATTTAGTTATCGGCGCAAGTTTAAACAATTAACGAAATTAATTCATCGATTTTGGCCGCTCGGCTCTTAACTTCGCTTGCAAATAACTTGTAAGCTGATGAAGTTTGCAATGATACCAGGGTAAATATAGTCTTGTACCTTGAGCCAAATAAGTTTGTAGTCCTTAGTGTTCACTAAGGGTAATCTGTAAACATAATGTGGTATTTTTTGAATTTAGTTATTGTTTTTCTCCCCCCCCCTCCCACTCTCTACAGGAAGCTACAGGAAGCCCACTGCGTAACTTTTTTTTTACCTCGCGTTATTTCCGTATCAGGGTCCGCTTTGCTACAATTTTTCGAAATTTGCTCCTTGTTTTCTCATCTATGTTATTTAAGTACAGACTTCACTAAGTTTTGTGATTTACAAGACGTAAAAAATATTATTAAATAAACAAGAATAAGCGTATTTTATAGACGTCAAGCTAGACCGAATATTGTCTCAAGCGAAAACCCTCTCTCGTCCCTATTTCCTTTTACTGTGCGTTTTGTTATAAAATACGAGGGCCCAATGTACCGGCTCAGTTGGTTTACGCGTTCGTTCTTAGGGTTACGCTCGGAATACAAACTGGATTTGGGTTAAACTTCGCCATCGAAGGTCTAAAAGCAACGAGAAAACTGTGTTTTATATCCTTAGGTTTTTACGAAAAGTTGTAGCAGACTTGCTTCCATATGTATAATTAAAAATTGTTTCTTGTTTGTTGAGTATTTTCGACGGTACAGGTATTGCGAAATTCGTAGGGTTGGGTTTTTTTATCGCATAAGTGCGGCATACGAGCAAACAGGTCACCTGATGGCAAGTGATCACTGTCGCCCATGAACACAGAATCCACAGCGCTGGATCATGGATGTGTTGCTGGCCCAATTTGGGGGGAGCTGGAAGGAAAAACGGATGTGAAGAGGAAAGGAGTACTAGGCAGCCGGCAATGTCCCTTGCCGAACGAAACGCGCGTTTTTGATATGATGTGGTTATATATGACGTCACAATACACGTATTTTTCCGCGGTGATGCAATTAATATAATACACAGTTGGATTTCGCGATTTCAACTGCTTACGTCATACTTGTAGCAAATATATTTGTATCGTACTTGTACGGTTATACCGCATCTAAATAAAAACACATCAAAAGCGGCTTAAAATTATTTACAATGTCAATGTTATATTTAGTAAACACGCAATGTGAAATGAAATCGACCACGTTATTGAATACTAGCGTGTTTTATACCGACGATACATTACTTTGTTAAAAAATGTGAAATATTACGATGTCTTCGTTATTTTAATAGCAGGTACTCCTATCTCCCGTTTATTTTTTGGTACTACTTTTCTTATAAGGAGAATGGTGGCCTGTTGGTAAACGGACCAGACGCGGCTGCCTACATGTTCATGGTGGTCGCGGGTTCAATTCCCAGGGCACACCTCTCACTTTTCGGAGTCATGTGTGTATTGATAGTCAATCACCACGCACTATAACGGTGAAGGTAAACATCGTGAGGAAACCTGCATAGCATAGCGATTTGTATAAAATGTCTATGGTATGTAAAAGTCTGCCAATCTGCACTAGGCCAACGTGGTGGACTATATGGCCTAACCACTCTCAATCGTACTTTCGATTGTAGAGGAGGCCCGTGCCCTGCAGTAGGAGATGGGCTTATACAGTATACAGTACTCTTCTTATAAAATTAACTTTTTTATGAAATTTAGTACAAGGATGAATTACTACTTCGAAGTACAAGTGAGTTAGGAACTATTCTCGGTTCCTTACGTGGGAGCTCTATAGTTCTGCACATTGTTTGATATTTAGCGGAGTCGCGTGTACAACTATTTTCATTTTGTTCAGCTGTGTATTATCTTGGGCGTATTTTAGTTCCCTCCATATGTTAATGTAGATATACGTATTAAGACTAAGTTACCTTCTTTGTTCTAATATTGCACGTGATGTGACACCGAAAGTCTTAAATTTTATTAACTTCACGTAAATAACTCTTGATTATAATACCCAGAATAAATTGGTGTCGAGCAGGCGACCAAAAATTATTTTATCACACAATAAAGCTATCAGGGCAAGAGCCCACCGTCAGGTGTAGTGCGTTTGTCTGACCAGTATAAAAAATAACTTGTTTATCGTCGATGTACTCCCAACTACTTAAGTATACACAAACAATCTGAATAGGACATTCGTAGGCCAATGATGCTACGATAATTGCTTGATCGATATTCACAACTCTTACATTTTTCTAACGGTTTTCAAAATCATGTTCGGTTGCTATCCACCCAAATGCGAACACCATCTATTCAACCCTCTCAACGCCGATCATTCGACGACATCTCCATATTCGAAATCCAATAACACGATCGCGGCGCTTCAACGATCAATACATTTTTAATTAAGCCGTATAATACCGGGTTCTTAAGCGGGTATCAAATTGATCCGGTTTAACTGCGTAAGCATTAAAAGTAAGCTCGTTCACGTGATGCGCGTGTTAACCGTGCCAAGTGAGTACACGGCTTTGCGATATGGACTGTTTTAAATGCCAATTTATGGCAGATGGAATGTGAATAAAGCTCAGTAAAGTTCAGTTTTGTAAATAAAGCTGATACGCACAACAGTATTAAAATTCAGTCAAAGAGTGCTAGTTATACCAACAAAAGTCAACCAATCAGTGTCAGGATCTCAAATAATATATTACGTTTTCATACTAATACGACAAAGTGATTACAAAATACAGGATGGTGTGGATGTGTAGGAGCAGTTAACTGTTGCACTCCACCCCTCCACTAAACTCGGGCACAACAGAAGTGAAGAATAAGCACAGTGTAGATTGAACGCTGGAATGAAATTTGTTATTATGAATTGGGAAGACGATTTAATGACAGATGATGTTTTACAGTATGATAGAAGATGGTATGAAAGAAGAGAGAATGTAATTAAAGCACTGAGATAACACAAAGTTAGTAATAGCTGTGAGTAACACACGCGGCGGTTCACAGTCCCGCTGCGCAGGCGCATCAACGTCACAGCTAAGCCGGCTGTCCCAAGGCGCATAAGCGGAGCGGTTGACGTGGCGGTTATGCAGTGTGGCGCACGTCGGCACAATGGTAACAGCAGTTCATTGTCCAAATGGAATATCTACGATTATTACCTCTAGTCAGTTAACAGAAATATCGCCGACTATCGTAATTCTTTTTATAATATGAATTTCGTTTGATATTTTACCTTCTATATCTGTGTATGAGAGTTTACGTCACGCCTCTTATAAGTGACGTATTTGTGTCGTTACTGTAGTGTGCAAATGATTAAACTAAAAAATATGTCCGGCTCAGTTGCTTTTGTGACGTGATTGTGGTGATATTATTTTTATTCGGCTTCAGCTAAAATCGGCTTCGATTAAATCTTAAATTTACTTTTTGAAACTTCAGGTACTATTGATTTTATAAAATTTCGTTTATGATACAAACATTGTCCTTGTATCTAAATAATAAGCCATAGGTAAAATAACCTATAATTAAATATTGTAATATTTATAAGTGGCTTTCGAATATTTTTTTGGAAGTAAAATTTATAATTTGTATTGCAGATTTGTTTTTATTTATAGCCATAAAAAAGGTCAGTTACCGAAAGCCTTCCTAAAAACAAAATACAAAAATAAACAACAAAAAGTCATGTCAGAATTGGGATTCGAACCCACGCCCTCAGAGAGGACCAGAATAACTCGACCTGTTTGACAGGCAAGGAATACCTTGAGTCTGGCGCCTTAGACCGCTCGGCCATCCTGACAGTTGCGTTAACTGCCGAAATAGTGGTATATGACATTTCTAGTATAAAAAAATGGAACATAATTTATATGAAGCACTTTATTGCAAGAAAATTTTGTAGAGTAAAAGAAAAACAAAATATACTTAAATTATTTACAATATTTTTATAGAGTAGTTGGATTTATTGAATAGGTATTAATTTATTATGATGAATTTGTTTAAAAATCATTTTTTTTACCAAAATAAATGTTGTGTGTTCTTATTAAAATATTTTAACGATTACGTAATATCATGTTAATATTATTTATGATTTGGTTACTAATTTTGATATCCATTTATATTTTTTGAAAGACCTTTATTGTAATATTTTTAATTAGTAATTATAAATCATATCTCTTATAACCTTAAAATACCATCCTACGTACGTATTTAGTTAAAATATGTTTCCAAACAAAAATCCTGTATGTCTGTACTTTGTTCAGAAAATTTCGTAACACAATTCCAAGAAAGCATTTCCCCAATACATTATTTTCGGTTTCGGCAACTATTCGGCTATTGTCGACCTTTGCAGCGCATTACTGGGTCTATTTAGATCGGCGATATCCTGTTGAGCCCGATAATGTATCTGTCGGGACATCTACGCAGGCCGGGGACAATTGTCTTACAATATTGTGTCCATATTCCACAATGTGACCTATCGTTTTGATAATCAATAGATTAAGGCAAAATCTGTTCATGATTTATTATTTTCGCGTATGTTATACATGACTGCCTCTGTGGCGTAGTGGTACTACGGTACGATTGCAAAGCTGAGGTCTCGGGCTCGAATCCCGGGTCGGGCAAAGTGATATTGGATTTTTCTATTCATTATCAGCCGGAGTCAGGAATTTGTGCCCATATGGCGATAGGCTCGCCCCGTATCACATCGTGGGATGGAATAAACAAGGCGAAACGTGGGTGTTTTGGTAGCACCTCTGCCTACCCCTTCTGGGAAAAAGGCGTGTGTTTATGTATGTATGTTATACATTGAAATGTAACTGTTTCTTGGATTAAATCGTGATTTTGGTTTATTTTTTTAAATACAACATGTTTACTACATTGTATTATTTCAACGCCTTTGATAGCCAAGAGGCGGATTGAAAAGGCGAACTTAATTCATTGATATTTTTGTCATTGTCTTATTTTACCATAAATAAATGATACACACAATGGTCACATACTGTATTCCTGACCTCACACTAAGATTGAGTCTTGTGTCGTGAGTACCAGGAAATACAAGAGCCTTTTCTGTCTCACAATCACACAGACCCGAAACAAATTCCTATGGTTCACGAAAAATATTTTTCTCGATGCTGGGATCTAACCAACTGCGCCACGAAGGCTGTCAAACAAACAATGAAAGGTGATTCACTAAAATGCAGCTGATATGGTATATAGCGAACATAATGTACTATGATAGAAAACCTTAGACATTTCTCAAATAAAAAACCATGTACATTTTACCGTATCACACATACATACATACATAAACATCACGCCTTTTTCCCAGAAGAGGTAGGCAGAGGTGCTTCCAGGACACCCACGTTTCGCCTTATGTGGTCCGTCCCATGATGTGATAGGGGGCGAGCCTATCGCCATAACATGTATCACTTCAAATCAAACTAAAAACTCAACGATCCATAAAACTTATCTATTAAACCTTAGCAGCTATAGTTTTAACAACACAAAATCCCCGACATTTTTCCACTTTCCATTATTTATTCCCTGTGTTTAGCGCTCTCCTGAGTTTTATTTAAACGCTCGAACTATCTTTAGCACGCAGCTATGGCGGGCGCCAAATCCTCTGCTTATACTTTGTGTCTAATGTTCAGACACGTTTGTATGTCTTTTGTTTTTGAATATGAGTGCACCTGTTGATGGTTTTGTCTTTGTGTGCATGTATATTTAGTAAGTATTAAGTCGAAAGTGTATTGGGCTAGGCATGTGGAATTAAACGTTCATTGCCTTTGCTGGTATCAGTAGTCTTTTGTCTTCTGTTAATTTAGATCAATGCATGTGTTGCTAGTAACTATTTTTATACACCATTAAAATATTATGAGTACTCTGAATCGTTTAAATTGTTTTAACTGATTGACATAAGTCTGGAGTGATCACATTATTTATGTTACTTCAAAATTTTAAAAAATATGTTTTTAATTAACGCATAAATACCTCATAATATATTTTCGGATCCATCTAGAACTTTTAATTGACTTCATAACAGGATTCTTGAAAGACCAATACCAATACAATTTCTTTGTAATTACCAATTTTTCATGATTTTTTAATACTCTATTAACCAGACATAACGACGATCCACCGGGATTCGAACACGCTGTCTTACAGTCCAAGTTTGGGTGAGCACGCCCGGCTCGGCCCAGTAGGCTTCACGGCCCACTAGCGTCCCTTTGATTTTCCACCTGAAGGGAGCCGCTTTAAATAGCCGGGCGACAGACGCGCTGCCAGACAGGGATAGACAAGATAACACCTACCTACATTATAAGAATAATATTCTTTGTGCAATTGTTTGTTATTGAGCAGTTTGGTTCTATTGGTGCAAAGATAGTCATGCTAACTCTGGTGAGGGTCACGCTAAATAAAAACAAACGAAAGACAGGTGTGAAATAGTAGAGGGAAGTGAAGAAAGATAATGTAGGAAGGAGAGATTAGAATGTTGAGGTGGTTTGGTCATGTACAAAGATTATTTATTTATTTCTTTATTTAAATACTTTATTGTACACCAACAAAAAAAAAAGAATATCGCAAATAAAAATATATTAACACTAGAGACATGGCTACAACGGCGGCCTTATCGCTACCTGCTATCTCTTCCAGGCAACCTTTGGATGGATTAGATTAATTGAATATAGAATTAATTGGGTAATTTATGGTTGTTAACTAAACAGACATCTGAGCGATTGTGAATTTTCGAATCAGTAGGCATAAATATGCCGGTTTGCAGACGTTTTACACACACGTATTCAGTATGATTGTGTTTTCAACGTCATACGGTGGTCACTATTCAGTTGGATACAATTATCCCGCAACAGTTTTTGAGTCTCCAATAATTTTACGAAACGAAATGCATCAGAAAAAAAAGTGTCACTTTGATTTCTGTAAGAGGAAAAATGTTGCAATTCAGATTACCACAGTCTAGACTACACAATCCAAGACAGTAATCTAGTTGCAAGTTACCACAACGAGAACAACAAACAAGCCAAGATCCAACACAGGCGATAAAGCAAATCGTCACACGATAATTAAGCGCTTATTGCAAGCGGTGCCAGCTTTGTGATCCAACTTTAATGAGCCACTCAAATTGTTACAGTGGTTAATTACAAAGCAACGCTGAATGCCAATCTCTGTTATGAGGCTAACTTTGTTTTACTTCCACAATGACAAATCTAACGCTAATTTTATTATCAATTTCTGGAAGTTTTTATCTGACATTCTTCTCATTTCATATTATAGTCTTTATTTTCTCTCTTTCTTTTTCTCGCTCTCTTCAGCCACAGCGAAGCAATTGCTGGTATATATTCTATATTTAAATTGTTTAAAATACACATACAGCTTAGTTGATAGATCGTATTTAAGAATACATTACGTCACCGAGCGAATAAATTTCGGAACAAAAAGGCCATCCATGTAGGAAAGCAAGTTACGTACTTAAAAAGCCTAATCCTGAAGTGACTACTACTTTGTAAACTTTGTCTATCAAGGTCCAATAAACGCGACGGATTAATACCCTAGGCTCTGTGAGGTATATAGGGATCCTGCATAAAGTTGGAACAAAAATACCCAAGCTTACGTAGTGATATTTAACAATATTATGATCAGAGAAGCATCATCAGTTATAAGTCTAACATTCATCATAATTTCTATTAGTAGATCTGTCCTACTAAAAATTCAAGAATGAAAGGTATCACGTGTACATGGCATAAACCATGGATAGCGGTGACTATTTACCACAAATATCCCATTAAATAGTTTGCCTACCATTCCATAATAAGATCTATTCCCATGCAATATATCGTTCCTTCCGTTCCCACGTCACAAATGAACAACGTAACTATCCGTATTTGCAACATAAATATGATTAATGTCTCAACTCCTAAATTCCAAGACATTTTGGTTACTTGATCGCTGTAAGCGCTCTACTATGCACATCCACCACAACATCTTCATTTACGTGAGTCCTAGACGCGTCTAGAATTTACAGACTAGATTTCACGCTCGTAAGAGAATGTGGGTCACTGAGATCTACAATGTCGCCGGAATTATTACTTCTGTTTATGTAATTTGTGTGCATAATAAGCAGATTGGCTCAGTTTTATCAGTAGGTAATTTCGTTTATCTGGGTTTTCGTTTAGTTCGCTAATGATTAAAGCCATTATCGTTGGGTCGTTGAGTCTTTTAATACAGATAAATATAATTTGTTTATATTTATTTGAACATTATTTTACATTTATAGTGGTTTTAGAATAGACAACATGTTTTATTTTTTGTACATGAACAATATTATTATTTGAACTATTTCAAATAATTTTACAGTGATATTTTTCGTGATACTGATTCGTACTTTTGATGACACAAAACAATTTCCAAATATTTTTTGCTTAGTCACATTCCTATTCCCAATATAGATAATTCTCGGAATATTAATAAAAGCTCTATTTATCCAAGTTTGAATCACGATTTCATAGTAAAACCAAATTTCAAGGGTACATTAAACATGTAAATAAAATGTCGGTTAAATTTCGGCTTCAAAACTAGGACTTAGGTCTCTAGGGATGAAAGATACATTACCTAGAGCAACTACGTAACATTGGAGTAGAGTGATTCGGAATTTATATTACATTATTATTCTTTAGTTTGGAAACATTACAATTTGGATACTGAGATACTTCCATATTACTGTAGATTAGAATTGGTTAAATATTATGAAACAACTTTCATCCTGCAATTAGTTGGCATGCACAAATTTTAAGTCTACAATTGCTCAAAGCTAGGCAATTATTTTTCTAAAGGAAAAATGAAGTATAATAATTTTGAATACATTACCACCTTTTTTTTTTTTGTTCAAGCGGAAAAGCTATTAAGCTCCCCTTTCGTTGCCCCGGGGGAGGTGGAAAGGGGTATGTCAGTGTCTCTGGCCTTCCAGCCTGGCACAATGCGGATTTGTGGCCAAGCTGGGTCCCTACCAAGCCTACGCCAGCATACTGACTAAAAACCTCTTGAAAACCGTCAAACGCATTGTGGGCGGTACCGGACATCCCAGGGTGAAAGGCACCCCGATTTACGTCCGCGTGACCGCCCCGCGCATAACCATTTCTGGTCCTTCTTTGATGTGGGGCCCGGATGAACCCCACTTCCGACTATTTTGGACGCCCTTTTAGGTCTTATGGGCGTCCATGACAGAGACGAGGCACTGTCGTTCGCCTCAGAGCCGTTATAAGTCAGGGCGCACCGCCCCCGCAGTGTTCCCAGTGACTCTGATGGCTCCTTTAGGTCGCCTCTTACGACGGGCAGGGGATACCGTGGCAGAATTCTTACACCCCCGGACCACAGGGCGAGAGGAATACATTACCACCTAGTTTAGTGAAATATCATACTTTGGAGCCAACGTCATGGATATCTAAATGTATTCATTGAATCGCCATCATCATTCTCACCCAATAAAATATCACTGCTAAAGATAGATCTCCAAGAATTCTCATTGCGACTTGCGTCCACTGCACAACATCAGAAATACATATAATATATTGTTTTTTATATTTCAATGAATGGCGAGACGGGCATGTCATTTGCCTGAAGGTAAGCGATACGACCGCTCATTGACAGCAGCAAAACCAAACAACACCGTGACTTACAAAACAATGCTTTGCATTCCACTGCGCTCTCCATCCTGAGACATAAGATGTTAAGTCTCATTGTGTCTAGTAGTTACACTGGCTAAAATGCCCTTTAAATCGGATCACAACAGTGCATTTACACTGTTGTTTGGCGAGAGAAATAGACATTACGGTGGTACCTACCCAGACGGCCTCTCACATATAAGAGGCCTACCACCAGTATACCAGTTATACCTAACCTACAACCGTTCTGTCAGTCCGATCATCTAGGGCATAGGCTATAACTGTCTATTTCATATTATCTAGATTTTAATAAATCGTTCGAAGTAAAAATCTTTTTAACGCTGTTAGCGAGGGGAATTAGTATTTAGCATTTAGATTGTTTGTGCGATTGCCAATAACACGTAATGATTAGACCTACCCCAGCAAAATAATATAAAATATTTACCCTAAATCCTTAACATTACTGAGACACAACGATCCATCGCCGCAGGTTGTATATCAGTTTCAACGACAAGCCCGTCAACCCGGAGTGGCAACTTCGCTACAACTTAGAATACGAGATAATTCCGATTGTTCTGGACGAGTGGCCTGTCCGTCTGCCGCTGACGTAGTTTGAAACGCTTCAATTGCTCCTCCGTTCAATTCACTTTTATAATTGTTTGTCTGACGGCTCTTGTGCTTCCTTTTGATGATAATATGCTGACCTATTTGAAGGAAATGCGATTAGTCTAACAATTCAGCAATAGCTTGAGTGTCATCGTGTAGTTTATTTATGCTGATTTTGAATTATAAATTATATCGATTTTAGGTATTCCAGAATCTTTAATTTCAAATCCGATGTCATAATATCTAAGCTATTATAATAACAGTAAATTAACTATTACATTAATATCGAAATATATGTTCTTAAGTCCGAATCAGTGCGTGGTGGACTGTTGGTAAACGGACCAGACGCGGTTGCCAACATGTTCACTGTGGTTACGGGTTCAAATCCTAGGGCACACCTCTGACTTTTCGGGGTCGTGTGTGTATTGATATTCAATCACCACGCACTATAACGCTGAGAAAAAACAACGTGAGAAAACCTGCATACCCTAGCCATTTAAAAAAAATCTATGGTATGTAAGACCGCCAACACGCACTAGGCCAGCGTGGTGGGCTATATCGCCTAACCACTCTCGATTGTAGAGGAGGCTCGTGCCCTGCAGTGGGTCGTATATGGGCTGATATAGAAGTCCGAATCAAAGATCCACCCCACCACCCTTTCTCCTTTCAACTACGGTATCGATCACTTATGAAATGAAAGTACTATAATCTCACTGACTTTTAATGTAAAATCCTATCCTTCTCACTACATCAAAAACCTCTATATAAAATATAAATTTTACCCAGACCCAAAACTGAAAACAATTTTACAGCCTCACCGCTCAAAGGTAACATCAAAAAGGAGTCAAACACACGTGTAAAAGCTAGTTTGGCTTGACCGAGTGGACCAAGATTTAAATTCACGGCTCGCTGGCTCTTAAGCAGGGCTTTGTGTTCGTTCTTGTTGATTTTTTGTTATTCCATCCGCGAATTTGGCTTGCGAGCCCTCACCACGCACTTGTTAATTTTAATGTATTCATACTTTGGATAGCGTTGAGAGTAGGCAGATGTTTCAGGTTGGGTCTCGAGGGATGCCTTCAACTTTCTGAATGTGTTGTAGTTCATTATTATCTTTTGCGGTATATATGGGCTATGATAGGTAAGTTGAAATTTCAGGATGGGGGATCAAATTTGTGTGAGATTGTACCTTCTTACCTACTTTCCCTGTAACCATTTTAGACTAAAAGACAGTATAACTACTGATACACTTTTAAAAGAAGATTATACGACAAACCAAGTAGCCGAATTAAAAAAAAGGATTTACAATGATTGACGCAATAAGCCGTAATTTACTTAGTGCTGGATTTAGGGCTAAATTAAGAGCAGACAAGCCAAAATGGAAGATTTCCACAATTTATTTTACAAAATTAATCTGATGACACTGGTTTTGTTTTTACTTAATTATACAAAGCTTTGACAAAGGTGAAAGAAACCGTCGAAAGGAAATTACTTACTTACTCGAATTTTATATTTCGATATAGCGATAGGATCTATCATATAATGGGGTTGAACACATAAGGCGACACGTGGGCGTCCTGGTGGCACCTCTGTATGGTCCTAGAGGGTTAATGTTCTCATGGTCCAAGGACTACGAGTATAACCCTGTTCTCGAAAATATTTTTTCACAAATATTTTTACTCGAATTTTATATAGCCGTATAAAAAGGTAGGAACATAAAATACGTTATTCCTAAGAGCGAATTTACGACATCATTTAAATTCCTCACCCATATTTTCATATTTCATGTCTTCTCCCATCTAAATTATTTAACATGCTTAAATTGAAGCACTGGGGTGCCCATGGAATAATAATCATTTAGTCCCCATCGTATAATTTTCCGCTAGAAAATACCCTCCAAAGGCCCTCAAAAGGGTACAAAGACCCCTCAAGAATGCTCCGTATAATGAAGTTGAAATTTTTGCAATATTTCAAAATTAATTTTGCAAGATAATTTTGTAAAACGTCGCTTTCTGTTTTAGAGACACACGAGGTTTTTGTGACAATCAAGTCAGGATGGTTCTCGGTAAGGTTCAACTAAAATCAGGCATGTTGTCCCTCATCACGTTGCCTCAAAATACCTGGCCCCGACAATCCTCTCTCTAAGAATTATTCTATCCATACACGTTTACTCTTCTCGAGGTTTTGTTAGTCTTTAGTGATCACCATTTCCCATTCTAAGGCGCCATTTACACGGGCAGAGTTTCTTACGGCGAGAATCGTAAGCGATTACCGCCTGACATAACCGCCATACATTATCGTGTTCTGCCAAATGTTTACACGATGCAACTTTTTATATCCTTACGATAATCGTATCATCGAGGCGAGAAACTCTCCCTGTGTAAACGGAGCTTTATGTTGCATAAAATCTCTCGCCTGTGAAAATTCTGTCTGCGTAATACTCACTCATCATCAGATCCATAGGTTACTTTATCTTTTCAGTGCGAAAAACAACGAAATAATCTCCACAACACACCCCAACAACGTGACACGTAAGCCTTATCTACATAATATATCACGTGCTAATTACATTTTTAATGAAACGCATTTACTTATTAATGTTGAGCGCACATTCATAAATAAATGAAATAAAGACGTTTCAACATAATGGAAACGTTAATTGTAATTATCTTGGGGCGCGGTCCCACTGCGAGCGGGAAGCGGATTAAATCGTCTTTATTAAACTTTATTACACTGAAATTTCACTGGCGATACTTAGCTGCTTTAGTTTAATTAAGCATTGGATCGTAGCTCAGTAAACTTTTACTTATTTGGCCTAGAATAAGAAATAAAATTAAGTAGGTTTATGAAGTAGTAGTAAATTTGTCGCTTAGTATAATTTTGTTTTTCGTGCCTAAATAACTTTTTATATTATGTATCTTTTTAAAAATTGGTGTTAAGTGTAATGAGTTCGCATTAAACAAAACTAAATTACTAATGACTAATTTAAGTGATTCATTTTACGAAACTCAATTATATTCATTTATGATATCTTACAAAATAATTACTAATCCTGAGTTGCAACGTACTATGCCTATTAACTTCTCAACATCCTCTTTTCACAACATTACACTTTTATATTAACAAATATTGTTCAAAAATTCTCATAAGAGCCAGCGGATAGTCTCTCCAAATCTCTAACACTCAGACCACCCGCGAAATCAAACACAAATGTGCCAAACATACATGGGTATATTTAGGCTCTTAATTTGGTATCATGCGTCTCCGTCACTCCCTCAGAGGACCGGTGTAATTAACTTGATATCATTAATGTATGTAATTGGGAGTTTTGAGGATTCCCAAATCAAAGTTGACAAAATTTTAGGGATTAATGTGTTTAGGTGTTCCTTGATGTTGAACTTTCAGTGTTGTCCATAACAGACGCTACCTGCCCTTTTGAGATTTGTAATTATTTTTCGAATGTTATTTTGCACAGGATCCTCGCTTTTCAACCATATTTCAATGGTAGGAATGATTTTTAGGTTACCCTTTGAATAATCCGTGGGAAGTCAAAACTAAACTTTTTAGATTACCCAATCACTTTTCACTATGAGATCACAAAGTCTCTGATGCTCTAATTGGGGATATATATCTTAATCCGAGGCTAGAACTGTTTAAACAAATATTCCATATATTTTACCTATATAAATAAACCCACTTTGCATTACCAATTGGCTATAAAATCTGTCGTGCACAAAGCCAATAACGCCAATTGGACTAAGACCGGCCAGGATATTTTCAGAATATATTATTTACAAAAACCAAAGTAAAACGCCAATTACACGCGTTAAATAAAACTTGTATAATGAGGTCTACAATACAGAGGTTTTCCGGCCGGTACACACAGTAAACTTGCTTCGAGAACTTGCCTCCAAAACTTTTCTGCTAATGTTCGCGCATTGTTTTTCAGGGAATGAGTTCAGTTTGTTTCATATCTGTAATGTTATATGTATGTTAATATTAGCGGAGTGGCTGAGTAAACTCACGATCCTCTCTTTTGTATTATAATATATCGGCCATAACGTGACGAAACAAATAATTAGGTTGACATGGTTGTCCCGAATGACGAAAGATAATCATTACGTCTTTTACCAATGAATTATGCCGAATTCAAGAACTAGACTGCCTTGACTAAAATTAAAGGCTCGATCCCAGGGAATACACCATTATTATCACTAACGTTTTTATTCATACTTAAAGGTAGCTTAAAGCTAGGTTAAGTAGCGATAGAAAACATCATAAAAAAATCTTCCTCATTCTGACCACATTCTACACTGCCGGTCGTAGCGCTTCCTCAAGAAAACAGTCTTCATACAACGACTTCCTGCAAGTTACAACCTTAATTAATCCCTCGCAAATAAACTAAAAGCTTAACCATTATGCGTGGTGGCTTGTTGGTAACGGACCAGACGCGGCTACCGATATGTTCTCGGCGGTCACGGTCTCAGATCTCAGGGTACACCTCTGTCTTTTCGGAGTCATATAGGTATTGATAATAATAAATCAAACACCTCACACTATAACGGTTAAGGAAAACGTTTTGAGAAAAAAGTAAAAAAATCTATGGTATGTAAGTCCGCCGACCTGCACTAAGCCAGCGTGGTTGACTATATGGCCTAACCCCTCTCCATCGTACCATCGATTGTGGAGAAGGCGTGTGCCCTGCAGTGGGACGTATGTATATGGGCTGATAAATTTGCATTATTACTGTTATGCATGTATCTACATACATATTGGTTACAAGAATTGTATAAGAGACTTGTGCAAAAATTGAAATACAACACAAAATGTACAAATTTTTCAACAAAACCAAACACCACTAAAGGAGTATATAAAAATATCGTCAGATAACCAGATTATTTCAGCGTCCTGGCGGTATGACGTACGATATAAAACTAATCGTGTTTGCCGGCCCAGTGCCTCGGAAAACGCTCGCTCCGTGGATATCACATTGTTACGATACTGTCCTGGTAGGGCTTCTCGGTTTACTGTTATCTGGGAAGTAAGGGGGTTATTATCTTCTGTATTTTTGTTTAAAACACACTAAGTACATCGAATAGTCACAGACATAGTTCTGACTTCACAGCAAATTACTAAGTTTCGAAACTTTAAATTATCAAGTCTTCAAGAAACCATGAGATTTTTAATTGGTCTCACAACACTCAAATACGATACAAATATTTGTAACTCACGCAAATTGAATCCATGGCCTCTTTTTATAACCGTATCTTTTTATAATCATGTTAACAGCGCCACAGAAACTGTCAGAAAATCATTCAATTTTTTTTATTATTTCACATGTATAAAAAATACCATGTTACACTGAGCCTACATTAAGTAACCATAATCCAATACACACGAAAATCTATACCACTTAGAGACTCTTAGATAAGTTGTCTTCAAAATTGCATGAGAATCGAACTAGAAGGATATACAATAGCATCTAAATAACCAAATACCTTTCCCTACACGCACAGATTCACCCCTCGGACGTGTCTCGGATCAGATACGTGATTTCACACACAGTTTCGGGCATCAGTTGAGATCGCGATATTACGAGTATAATCCATTGGTTTTGAGTAGGCATGCATATTGGTGCCTATTTTTGCCTTACATTACAGTTTCGCTATCCACGTATGATTGTTAGGTTAAACTTTGCGTGTACGAGCTTGGATGAGATCAGGTAGAAAATGTATTTTGTTGCGGACTTTTCCACTGACAGTCTTCACTAAAAATACACCCAACAGTCACATACATTGTTCTGATCCCGCACTAAGATCGAGTCTTGTGTCGTGGGCATCTGAAACTATGAGAGACTTTTCAGTCCCACTAACACTCAGACCCGAGGCAAATACCTGTGGAACACACAAACATGTCTTGGTGCGGGGATCGAAACTGCTTCCTTTCGTTTCACAACTGGCTTCTAACCAACTGCGCAACGGAGACGTCAATACATTTATTGAGTCAGCTATGAAACTAAAGGAAAGTAAAAGCATTTTGCTTACAAAATTCCATGATTGATACATGTACACCTAACCTTACTTAGCATCTAGCGTTACTTTGCCGTGCATATACTAAAAAACTAAAAGATCAATGTGATTTCTATATTAATAAACAACCAATATTCTTTATTTCAACAGCTATCGCCACTTAAATTACATTAGTCTGCTTTTCCGCTTATCCAGCATCTGACTGCCGATAGTCCGGTAGCCGTTGCAATCTTAATTCCAACGGTGATTCGTTTAGACTTTAGAGGATATTACAATCGTCAGTTAAAGTTATCAAATAACTTTTACCCTGAATTAAATGTTAAACTGAGCTGGTTAAAAATCTGTCAGACTAATAAAAATCAGACGATTGATAGAAATATTAACAAATCACTAAGCTATTATATTTAAAGTTAAGAAAGGTATTAAATTAAATTCTTCGGTTGAGAATTGTTGGTGAGGTTTTTCTAATCTATTTACTTTAAAGGAAATTTGCGTAATACGACTGTTGTTTTATAAACATAAACCAAATCATTCTGCAACATGTTTAAAGATATTTATACTGATTCCCACGTAAGTGACGAACTGATAGCAAAAATAATAATGAACTGTACAGACAAAGTCGGGGCATAAACGAGTACTGAATAGCACATTGCCATTAATTTTTATAAGTTAGAAGAACAGTGAGAATAACTTTCACTTCACGCAACGGGGGATTTCTAAAAGATTTGTGGCCTGATTTAACGCACCAATTTTCAATTATATCATCTCCATTTATCTTTCCACCTGTTTGGCAGAGTGGCGTTTTGATTATCGAAGTGTGACTTTTCAATAAAGTACGTACAAATCTATTTGAATAAGGATGTAAATGTGAATTTTTTAGTCATTATTTTATACTGGCAACTCATGTGACTGCAATGCATTGATTAGGTCGTACTAGTAAAGTGCTTGGCAGATTCAATGTTTACCAGAATTAATGATTCTATGGATATATCTATATATTCGACAGCCCCTAAGGTGCAATTGGTTAGATGCCAGCTTAGCAACGAGAGGCCGCGGGTTCGATGCCTGCACCGAGATAAATGTTCGTGTGGTCTGCAGATATTTGTTTCGGGTCTAGGTGTTTGTTAGACCGAAAAGTATCACGTTGCTACGTAGGGTGCCAGAGTACCCAGGACACGAGACTTGATCTTAGAGTCGAGTCAGGACTATGTATGTGACTGTTAGGTGTATTTATTTATTTATAGCCTGCAGCCTGCGTCGACCCATCTATAACCAGGCCTCATTTGCACGCCGCATTTTTCTGGCCGGTGCGAATCCACTGTTTTTCTGATTTTGGGTTAATAATTGTCACTTTATAAAATCTAAAAGGCATCCATATTTGCATGGGTATTTTTTTTTCCTTCATGATCTACGGTGGCCGCTATCTGGCCGGATACGAAAGCCTTAACGCCATTATACGAGTACAATTATAATACAATTTAATTGTCATACAACTTTTATAAATCAATACACGAATATATAGCACCTCTCCCTCGGGACCTCCAAAAAGCCGTCGACGTGAGCGAGTTTATTGAACATCCGTCATATCCCGGGCGTCCCGGGAATGCCTTGCAAATGAGCCGAACAAATTAAATCTATCAGTCGTACATTAGGGGAACTTTCCCTATGAATAAGATAATTATGAATGAAAATTGTTGAAAAGAGTATTATAAATTTGTATTTTTGCAGTTTCATGAAAAACTGACTACAATACAACTAATAGTAAGTGTACTTTATCGGCCCAAATAGGTCCCACTGGAGGGCATGAGCCTCGTCTACAATCGAGAGTACGACTGAGAGGAGTTAGGCCATATAGTCCACCATGCGGCCTTAGCGCGGGTTGGCAGACTTTAGATACCTGTATAAATTCTTTAAAATCGCTATGATATGTAGGTTGCCTCACGATGTTTTCCGCCACCTTTGTAGTGCGTCATCAATACACACATGACTCCGAAAAGTCAGAGATGTGTCCTGGGACAGCCTGGGGAGCCCGCGACCACTGTGAACATGTTGACAGCCGCATCTGGTCCATTTACCAATATGCCACCAGACACTCTGTAAGCGTAGTGATTTCCAAATTGAATATCGACCGGCAAAACAAGATTATCCTTCACTCGTTGACACTATTTTGTCGAATTGCTCGAAGTCGGACATACGAGCTCACACTATGCAGCCGGAATCTGAAACGCAACACTCGTGCTTAAATTACAACGATGTGTTTCCAACTGTAGTGTATAGACTTGGATAACCTACCACTACCTATAGGATCTTTTTATTTACATAAACATCACTTTTTTTTCCCAGAAGTAGGCAGAGGTTCAACCTGAACATCCACGTTTCACCACGTATGATGTGATAGGGGGCGAGCCTATCGCCATATCGGGCACAAATTCCTGACTCCGGGCTGATAATTAATGAATAGAAAAATCCTATATCACTTTGCCCGCCCCGGGATTGGAACCCGAGACTTCAGCTTTGTAATCATACCGTAGTACAACTACGCCACCAAGGCAGCATATTTTTTTATTGCAATGAATGGCCAGACGCGCACGCCATTCGCCTGATGGTAAGCAATACGATCGCTCATGGACAAAAGTAAAACCAAACAACACCATGAATTACAAAGCAATTATTGACATTCCACTGCGCTCGCCATCCTAAGACATAAGGCGTTAAGTCTCATCATGTCCAGTAGTTGCGCTGGCTACAATGTCTTTCAAACCGTAACACAACAATGCGTTTACTATGCTGTTTGGCGGAAGAAATAGGCATTGCGGTGGTACCTACCCAGGACGCCTCTATGAGAGACCCACCACCAGTGAAATCCAGCATCCGATCTCCGGCATATTCACTCACTGAACGAAATGCAACATCAAAGCTGCTAGTTCACGTCTGTTTTCTGACAGAATTGACAAACAACACCTATACAGCCGAGCTAACCCATTACGGAGTCCTTAACAAGCTACACCGAGACTCAATTTTATTCCATTAAGTTATAAAAGCAATTAAAGCTATTTTAAGCTATTTTAAGTGACCTACTGTAGTTTTTTTGTTGCTTCATAGGCACAAACTGTAAGCGGACTTAATGCCTAAGATATTATCTAACAGTCTAACTTTGGGCGATGTAGAGTCTAACTCATTGGACTTAACCCGATCATGATCAAAACAATTCCAAACAAAATTTTACTCCAGCGAACATATCGGTAGATTTTCTATGGTATGATAAGTCCACCAACCCGCACTAGGCCAGCGTAGCCTATATGGCCTAACCATTCTCAATCGTACTCTCGATTGTAGAGGAGGCTCGTGCCCTGCAGTAGGACGTATCTGAGCTGATACAGTACAGACCATATCGGTAAATAAAACATTCAGAAACAAGTAAATTTATTCACAAAAAACCGCAAACAAAACGGCGAGAGGCCTTTATTCACCGCGGTGGAACTGTTAAGGCCGCACGGCCAATTCATACCGTTCGTTTATTTATATTTTTCGGTTTCAATTCGTGTGAACCGCCGCACGCGCCATCTGTCGGCCACTCATTGCGAATTCCATCCTGCGACGCCCTCAATTAGTGGCCTGTTTGAAAATTGTATCGCCGACGTGTTAACTGGGTTTTATAGTTTTCAGTTTTCGTTTTTGTGGAACGATCGAGTTTAGGATTAATCATTTTTGGGTGTTTACGGTTTGGCAATGTCAATATGTTTTTGTGCTGAAGTTTTGAATTTGATCTGGTCCTCTTCTTGGCGCAGTTATTCATAGTTATGATCATCATCTTCGGACATAGTAAACGTACCGCTGAATATGATTTCAAGGATATTTGCGTGTTACCAACGCTGACTATGCTTGGTAGACGAGTTGTCAATGCAGGATGCAGTTTAACACATTGAACTTGCTACTATTCGTCGTTAATCGGTAATTGACTATGACTGGCGATTACCTCGCCCCCTATTACATCGTGAGGCGGAACACCCAAGGCGAAACGTGGGTGCCCTGGCTACCAGGAAAACATCTGCCTATCCCTTCTTGGAAAAAGGCGTGAGTTTATATATAAATGTACGTAATTGACTATGCCATCTTAGCAATGGTTACTTTTCAGCATTTCGTACTTTAGTAAGTAGGTTTTCCGCGACCAGGTGAAGTTGACTTGGGCTTCGGAAGGCATTGTTTTCAGTCGTTTATACCTCATAATCATTGATGATAGTCCAACCATCACTATGCTAATTTAATTTCAGCTAATTCGAGTTTCTAACTATTGTCTATTGACTATTGTTACCTAAAATTACTTCTTTATTTTAACAGCTGTCCGTTTCCTTCTAGGCCAATCAGTACTGTTGTAAAGAGATCAGGTTATACCGTATAGTCGACATGTTTCGCGATAATTGTCTAAAAGTTAGCGTTGTTAGCAACTTGGCTCGTAGCGGGGAAACTTTACGTCCCCTACTACTTGTATTTTTTCAATCTCGTTTTTGTCCTAGATAAGTTTCCGGCCGTCGCGAACAAAGATCCGAGTTTTGTTAATACCTTTTGTAGACATTTCCTGGCAAGAAATAAATGGATGCTGAAAGTAATTGCTAGTTATGGTTTTTATTTTATGTTGATGATAAGTTCGGAGATGGAAAAAGTTGAAATGTGATCATCATCAGCCCGTTTCAGTCCACTGCTGGACATAGGCCTCTCGGAAGGTATACCACAGAGTTCGGTGCTGCTTTATGCATCCAGTTGAAATATGTTAGAGTTGTTACCTAGTGGTAGAATGTTACGAGACGCCTAGATAACCATCACTACGCATGATGGTGTATATGGACATTCACAAATGCGTCACGTTTGGAGTACAACCTATGTTTGTCTAGATTTTTACCCTGAATGAATCATGTGAGTTGTAGTTTCTTTCACATGCGAGTATTAAAAAAAAACTATTGACGGAGTGTAGGTTTTCTAATCATAAAGTACTCATCTAATGTCATGTAAATTCCGATGACCCGCACTAGGCGAGCGTGGTGGACTACTCTCACTCAATCACTCTACTCTTTCTACTCAGAGTACGAGGACGTACCTAGGTTGATACAATTCAATACAACAAAACTTTATTAAATTATATTCGCATGTGGCGAAATTTGGAATCACAATTTATTTTAACGCATTGTTTGAGATATGTTTTCATAATATAAACAACAAGGGTTTATATTCGTAATCTAATAGTATTAACATGTCCAATTTAATAAAATATGAAAAGTGAAAAACTGTCCTAATATTTTGACAACAGCATGACAACAAAAATAAAGTAAACTAAAGTAACCGACATAGCTCATCGGATTAGCAAGTTAAAGTGGCAATGGGCGGGGCACATAGCACGGAGAACTGATGGCCGATGGGGCCAAAAAGTTCTCGAATAGAGGCCACGAAGCGGAAAGCGCAGCGTGGGACGTCCACCCACTAGGTGATCAGACGACCTGGTAAAGGTCGCGGGACGTCGCTGGATGCAGGCTGCCTCCAACAGGTCACTGTGGAAATCATTGGGAGAGGCCTATGTTCAGCAGTGGACTTCCTTTGGCTGATGGATGGATGGATGATGATAACAAGTTACTGTGAGAATTATCGCAAAATGCCTATTTTGAGCAGTGGACATAACATTACATAATTATAGTTACGTAAAATAAAACGTTTCTTAGTAGGGGCGCTGTCAGTACGTATAAAATTCGGTTCCTCCGTAATGCTCCAGATAATAGCTTTTATAACTTACGTTTCACTTCAAAATACATTTACAGCGCTATTCCATTGCCTTAGCTAGCGAGACCGACAAACGACAACATTTGTCTATACCAAAGCCAATGAAATATATTACTGTATATTATTCTGAAAACTTGTAATTGGTCTCCTGTTACACATTTTATTACACTTTCTGAAGATGAAACAAATGAAATATACAACATGAGTACATGAAATATAAAACTGCCGGGTACGGGCCTCCTGTACAATCGAGAGTACGATTGAGAGCGGTTAGGCCATACAATCGACCACGCTGGCCTAATGCGGGTTGGTGGACTTTCCATAATTTAGAAATTCTTTAAAACCGCTACGGTATATAGGTTTCCTCACGACTTTTTTCTTCACCGTTATAGTGCTTGGTGATTGATTATCGATACATACATTACTCCGAAAAGTCAGAGATGTGTCCTGGGATTTGAACCAACGACCACCGTGAATATGTTGGCAGCCGCATTTAGTTCTTTACCGACAGGCGGCCACGCACTTAAATTGAACATATTCTTATGTTATTCTCCCAAAGGATTATGACTCAAATCGCCTCGTTTCAACATTTTATTGATTCGAAACGAAATTTGATTAAACCAATAGATAATTATATATTATCATATTTAATACTTCTATCAATCACACTACGTAAACAATTTATCAAACCCGAAATAATACATAAATATAATTCTGTGTTAATAATCCTAAGACCAACCTGAGTTATGAACTCATAAAAAAAGATTATTTTATAAAATCTGAATGCCTAAATCCAGCGTTTCAGCTCTTAAAAATGGTACTTTATGGCCCTCTTACGTGGGTTATGCTAACCTAACCCTATTTTCGACCGTACATCGAAGGCATAAAAAAATATAGGAGCATAAAACAGCGGAAGCTCAACCCGTCTTGTCCAAAAGGAATTCTAATAAAATATTATTCCATAACCTTGAGGGTCTAAGCGACCATTTTCGGGATATTTCTAACCCTTTTCAGATTGGTTGTGCACTATTTGCGTGGTATGCAAATCTTTTTAACGACAATTGATCGCTGCTATAAGTAATTTAGCGAATGAGATGGTTCTAGGGTTAATTTCCTGGTGTCATAATTTTTAAATTATGTACTCAATCGGTAATTTATCGGATGCGACTCCTCTCCAATCGATTTCCTGCTCTAGTATTTTTTAAAATATACCTAAACATCAGTTGTGTCAGTGGGTGGGACATTATACTCGTATTAGTAATAGAAAGGATAATTGCTGAAGCATATATTCTGGAGTGGTATGCACAATTATTATGATTAGAATCCATATCGGTTTCAGCCTGTTATATACGATTTTAGCAAGCCGGCAAAATTGCGTCGACTGGAAGAATTTTCTATTTTTTTTTTTTAAGCCTTTATAGGCAGGCGAGCTAGCGGCCCGCCTGATGGAAAGCGGCTACCGCTGCCCATAGACCTCCGCAGTGCCAGGGGTCCAGCACAACAAAGTCGCTGCCTACCTTAAGGAAAGTACTCTCTTTAAGCCTCGTTTGAAGAAGGACAGGTCATAGCGCTCAGGAAACACCGATGCAGGGAGTTCATTCCAGAGCTTACACGTGCGTGGTAAGAAAGAACGCTGAAAACGTGCCGTTCGGGAACGGTACGCTTCCAGGTGGTAGGAATGAACTCTGCTGCGGTGACGGGTGGTGCGATGGTAAAAAGGTGACGTTGGTACCATCTCAAACAATTCCTCGGAGCACTCCCCATGGAACAGACGATAGAACACACAGAGAGACCCGAAGTCTCTCCGCAGTCCTAACGGCTCCAATTTGTCCGTGAAATTGGGGTCATCGACTATTCGACAAGCACGTCGCTGTAAGGAGTCAAGTGGGTTGAGCTGGTATTTTGGGGCACCTGCCCAGAGGTGAGAGCAGTACTCCACGTGGGGCCGGATTTGTGCTTTGTAGAGCGTCAATCTATGACCCGACGTGAAGTACCGCTTGGCTCTGTTCAGGATACCCAACTTCTTGCTCGCCAGTTTGACTATTTATTATTTCTATTATTATTTTTATTACTATTTTTATTTCTAGTCCATCAAAACTGAACTGCGTTACCATCAAACGAAAATTAGCACTTTATATACATTAGAATAAAAAAATACATTCAAATTAAGCTCTATAATATACATAATACTAATAAAGCGAACCTTACACCCTTCTTGAATAAAATATAACAAAAAAACATTTGGAACGGTTGATAATCTCACAATCGACAGAATGGCGGAGTGGAAAGCAATTTCCAATTCGCGGTTACAATAAAACTTAATTATGGTCGGTAATGAAAGGGTGGAATTGTTTTTACATCGCCGCGCCGCTGAGCTGCGGACCTTCGGATCTCCACTTAATTCTTTAAACTTTATTATATTTATTGCTATGTTCAACACCTTTTTTCCGCCGTAGTGTGAAGAAGCATCTCAGCAGACCGGCATAATTGTGTCGAATGGCATGGGACCGCCGTCTGATGCCATTCGATACTCTGTCTGGATGGCATTTGCGCTTACCATCAGGTGCAGTGCAGTTATTATGCCGTGCCAGTAAAAACAAAAAAAATATAAAAAAAATCACCCCGATAAGGACTATATGTAATGATTTTAGAAAGGTGCAGATTGTGATAATATTTTTGTATGCGTAGTTAATACATACACCCACAGTCACATAAATAGAGTGACCCCACACTGAGATATAGTCTTGTGTCGCGTCACAAATTACGTGTCTTTTCGGTCTCAGAAACACCCAGACCCGATTAAATATCTGTAAGTCACACCAATGTTTGTCTCAGTACGAGGATCGAACTAACGGCCTCCCGTTGTGAAGCCGGATTCTAACCACCTACACAACACAAAGCTGCATTGCACTACGCTTACCAAGATCGCAATAAATTTGTCGTGCCAACAAAAATGAGAAGACAGTCAACGCCACAAAGGGGTCAGGTCAAAAGTACCCTGAACCGACGAGCATGCATGAAGAGATTAATGAAAGTGGATGAAGCGAAAGTAGTATGTCAGGATCGAGCAAAGTGGCGATCCATAGTCTCTGCCTACCTCTATGGGATACAGGCGTGATGATTATGTATCAATGTATGTCAAAAGCACTTTCAAAACATATACACTACAGCACGTATGAGTTGCGTTTTACGTATTAACGAAATTAAACAAGTTTTAGGGTTTTATCGGTCGTAATTTATTTTTATTTCGTGTGGTCTCGACTCGGCTGTAAATTGTTTATTCTATGCCACGAATGGTATTGACAATAAATTCTGAAAATCTTTTAATCCAATAACACGTTTTATGTTGGCGCGCGTTTAACGTTAGGACGTAGGAAAGTCGAAGTAAATTTAGTATATTTATAACCCATCGTATTATGATATATATGGCGATACTTGGAGGGGAGTTTTGCTTTTAACGCTATAAAAAAAGTGGCTCGATCTGGGTACAACTATCTAAAACAAAGGCGATGACAAGTCATAGTTTTTTTGTCTGGCAAATATTCACCAGTCCATCCGTCGTCGTCCATCGGAAGGCCGCTTCTCTCGTCTGCATTAATCGAATATTAAAATAATAAGAAGTTGGATTCAAATTGTGTATTAAATCTCCGCTACAATGAAACGGGAGACAAAACTGTGTTCTGGAATAAATACACCCAACAGTCACATACATAGTCCTGACCCCACATTAAGATCAATTAAGTCATCTGTCGTGGGTATCAGGAAGTAGGTACGAGAGACTTTTCGGTATCACAAACACCCAGACCTGAGACAGATGCCATTGGGCTTCACCAATGAAATGAGAGGTCAAAATTTCCTATAAAATACTCCTGTAGCTGGAAATTACGCAAAACGGCCAGTTGCTTGCGTGTTCAGTGTTACAGTAATTGAAAAGTTTTTAATGTCAACATGACTGCCTCGGTATTGAGTTGTAGCACGGTGCGATTATAATGCTGAGGTCTCGGGTTCGAATCCCGGGTCGGGCAAAGTTATATTGGATTTTTCTATTCATTATTAGCCCGATGTCAGGAATTTGAACCCGATAAGGCGATAGGCTCGCCCCTATCACATCGTGGGATGGAACACAAGGCGAAACGTGGGTGTCCTGGTTGCACCTCTGCCTACCCCTTATGGGATAAAGGCGTGATGTTTATGTATGTAATGTCATCATACGTTCCTAAATCAGATCCAATATCTGAACCATACAATATGTATGATAGTCGCAACAAAATATTTTGTATTTAAATTTATAAAAACAATACCACCACAGTGTTTAACACAGATAATTATTAAACGGAGTGAAGCTGGCGGGTCGGCGATACGTTCAAAGGTTGGTAGTGACGTGGGCATCGAACCTGCACTAATGCGTTAATCGATGAGCCACATTTCCTGCGAGGGCCAGTTGCCATCTAATACACTTTGTTGCGATGCGCTTGTGGGTTGAAATATATTTTATAGATGCGTTATCTTTAGTACACAGATAGAGCAGGTTTTTGCTCATTGTATAAATTAATTAATATTTTTGGAGCCATATTGGTTTGGTCATCGGTTCAGCAGCATGATGTGTAAGGATTCATGACCTCATCAGTTCGATTTCCATGTTGTTTCTCATCCGCTTTGAGTAAGATTCACGGTTTGAGGTTTTAAAATATAATATTATCATGAATGATCTTTTATTTTAAAATAACAATTAAGTGTCTCCCCACCACAACGCAGCATATAGTCTGTATCAGCCCATATACGTCCCACTGCTGGGCACGGGCGTACTCTACAATCGAGAGAATCGATTGAGAGTGGTTAGGCCATATAGTCCACCACGCTGTATAATAGTATATCAGCATATAGTAATCGTAAAAAAATATTTCGGCGTGAAAATATTCTTCATAAGAAATTACTTCCATGTATGTAAACTAGATGGTCAGTCGACCTGGTAAAGGTCGCGGGACGTCGCGGGATGCAGGCTGCCTCCAACAGGTCACTGTGGAAATCATTGGGAGAGGCCTATGTTCAGCAGTGGACTTCCTTTGGCTGATGGATGGATGCAAACTAGGCCGTTCCTTCACCAGACAATAGTAATCCATAATAATCGAAAATTTTTCAAAAAAAATTCTTAGGTATTTATTAATGTTCCTATTGAGTAACGAACCTATTATCAACTGCTCCACAAAAACTGCATACAACTCTAAAATTCCAGCGGAATAATTTGGAATTTTCAACTCATAGCGTTCTCTCCTCATTTGATAGTTCCCAACAACGGAACTGGCAGCTTGACGTTCCATTGTGCGGAGAATTTTTCCTATAGCGTTGAAACTATGCGTACTCAATATACATATAAGCACGCTATGTTTAATATGTTAATATACATACATAAAATCACGCGCCTGTGTGCCAGACGGAGTAGGGCGATGTGCTACCAGGGCAACCACGTTTCGCCTTGTGTGTTCCGTCCCACGATGTGATAGGGGGCAAGCTTATCGCCATTTCGGGCACAAATTCCTGGCTTCGGACTGATAATTAATAAAAAAATCCAATATAACTTTGCCCGACCCGGGATTGGTACCAGAGACCTAAGTGTTGTAATCGTATCGCAGTACAAGTGCGCCCTCACAGTCATATATGTTAACATATGTTTCATTAAAGTATTTTGTATTTGCAAAACACTTAATTGCAAACAAAACAAGGAAACAAATAAAAAAAATAAAATAGTGTTACAATGAGCGGTCTTATCGCTTACAGCGATTTCTGCCAGATAACCGGTAGATAGTTTCCCAATTTTATAAAAGTAATATTAATAGTTGCGGTATTTTCATAATGAATTGAATAAATAAATATACATCTAAGTTCTACTTTTGCGAAGGGTTAGGCCATAATCAACCACATTGGCTTAGAGGTTTGGCAGCCTTTATAATATGTCGGTGCAATAAAAGTATGTTTTGAAGATCCGGACACAATCCACTCCAGAAAGGGACTACGTTATATTAAAATTAAACCATCACAAGTTAAAAGATTACTCCAAAGCTTCCGAGATTATTTCCTTTGCCGTCCAACTTGTATGTGTTTATTTTAATTGAGACGTCGACTTTCGTGAGACGGGACGTATGTGGAATTCCTTTTTGGGCACACGAAATGACTTTTCAAAAACTTGGCACAAACTTAGATGATCTAAGCTGGGATGTATGAAAAACTTTGTCCATTTTAATTATCAATTTACCTCGGGTTTTTAATCGCCACGATATGTAGATTTCCTCACGATGTTTTCCTTCACCGTTATTGAACGTAGTGATTGAGTATCAATACACATAACTCCAAAAAATCAGAGGTGTGCTCTCGGATTTGAACCCGCGACCACCGTGAACATGTAGGCAGTCGCGTCTGGGCCGTTACCAACAGGCCACCACGCACTTATTGATATTCTACTTTCTTTATTGCATAGGTTCGCCAAACGAGCAAACAGGTCACTTGATGGTTAGTAATCACTGCCGCCCATAAACATCCACAACACTGGATTATGGATGTGTTGCCGGCCCAATTGGGAAGGAAAACGATATACTGCTTTTATTTCACATACCATCAAATAGTATTCAGTAGTTACTTTATCAAGTAGCAAAAAGCTTCACCAGAAACAGCCAAAGTCACGTGCGCAAGCTAGTTCCCGGTAATTGCCGGTGCTCGAAATGAGAGCCCGCATTACTGGCATAAATCACGAATATTACGCGCGCCGTGCCAATTCCGCTGATATTGTCTTTTGGCCGCGTCTACAAACGCTACTGTATTGAACTATTGAATATGTTATTGATGTAAATAACGGGGGTTGAGAAGGCAAACAGTATTGGTTTTTTAATTTATACTGGCTGAATTGATTACTAAGTTATGATCGTGTCCTCCTGCGTACCTAGGATAAATCAGGAACATATTTTAAAGGTTTGTCACCTTGTATACGCCTGTAATTTTTCCACCTATAATAAGTACATATTTGTGAATCTTTCATGTATGTTTGAGTGAAGAATCGATAGTGTGTCTATTCATAAAATAAAAATTAAAATAAAAAAAACATTTCTGTATTACAGATTTATAACGAGATACTAGTCTATACTCGTATCTATCTAATTCAGGTATCTAGTTGCAATTTATTCATGTCGACAGGCTGTTTTCTAATGCCGGACTAATGTAACTTACAGACGGTGCCTAATAATTATTTTTATGTCCCTCAGGAACGGTACATATTTTCTGTATGAAAAGTATCCTATGTTCTTCATACTACCCCTGGAAACGTGTAGATAACATTATACATGATGGTTGGTTCAGTTGTTAAGGTACGGAGGAAAACAAAACAAAGCGTAAAAATAGCTTTCTTTTTTATAATATTAGTAAGAAAATAAATACCAAGGATTATAAAGGCAGAACATTACTTACTGCTTTGATAATGTATAGTGGTTGAATTATTGAATACGTTGACATGAGTAACTAGTACTCGTATTATGAAAGCAAGAAATTATTGCTTTTATATTTATGGGATTGAGTAGAACTTTAGTATTTGTATTAAAAGAGGTTTGCTGCTAAAAAATACATTGTAATAAACACATAGTTCAAGTTTGCAATATGTGAAAATAATAAATAAATACACACAACAGTCACATACAAAGTCCTGACCCCACACTAAGATCGAGTCTTGTGTCGTGGTTATCAGTGACTACAAGAGTCTTTTCGGTCTCACAAACACCCAAACCCGAAACATATCTTTGTGATTCACACAAACATTTGTTTCAGTACGAGGATCGAACCCGCGACCTCTCGTTTCACAGTTGGCGTCCAACCCACTGCGCCACGAAGGCAGTCATATTATATCAACTTTCTGAATTGTCCTATAGTCACCAATTAAATTTTATTGGTAGGTGGCTGTTACGTACATCTTACTTTTAAACTAGAATCAGGTGTCCAATTTTCCCAAACTTGAATAATTTATGCGTATGATTCATATTAAGCAGGTCAGCATTGAGATTTATTGATATTTATTTATTTATTATTTTTTATTATTAATATATTTATTATTTATTTATTTATTATTATTAATTGCGCCTTATATTATTACAACACATTGTGTTCATAAAATCATACAATGTCTTTTCAAAATATTCAAGTGAAACCAATTTTCATTGTCAGTAAAAATCCACGTACGACGAAAATTTAAGTCGATACAAAACTACTAAAATAAACATCACGAAATTCCCTACTACGAGTATATAACTTGTACATAAAGTTTTACTCTACGATCAAAACTTTCGACACTTATTACATATGGGACCAAATAAATATAAAAACTTGCTTTCTAAGAAATAAGTAATAAAATAAACATATGACTCTATGTATGATAGAGTCTGTTTGTAGAGCAAGATAAGATATTGATACAAATAAAGCTTACCTTATATTTTTGGAATATTGGGAAAACCTTTCGATGATTTATTGAATCTATATCCCATCATACACTTCACCATAAATATATTATAATATGTAAACTAAATAAAGAAAATAATCAAATAAATGAATATATACACCCAACATGCATAGTTGCCTCGGTGGCGTAGTGGTACTGCGGTACGATTGCAAAGCTGAGGTCTCGGGTTCGAATCCCGGGTCGGGCAAAGTGATATTGGATTTTTCTATTCATTATCAGCCCGGAGTCGGGAATTTGTGCCCGATATGGCGATAGGCTCGCCCCCTATCACATCGTGGGACGGAATATACAAGGCGAAACGTGGGTGTTCTGGTAGCACCTCTGCCTACCCCTTCTGGGAAAAAGGCGTGTGTTTATGTATGTGTGTGTTTATGTAACATGCATAGTCCTGACCCCGCACCAAGGTCGAGTCGTGTGTGGTGGGTATCATGAATTACGAGAGCCTATTCGGTCTCACAAACACCCATACCGGAGACAAATACTTGTAGTTCACACAAACATTCTCGGTGCGGGTTTCGAACTCGCGGCCTCACATTGCACAGCTGGCGTTCAACCAACTACGCTACGGAGGCTGTCAGTCAATTAAAACCACTTGTTTATACTCTTAATCTTGTCTTCATTTTCCACCTGCCACGTCATAGGATTTTGTCCATCTTGATTTGTACTTTACGACCAGCCGCCCGATGTCAACCTGTTCAAATGAAGGTATTTTTTTATTTATAATTATGGCCTAGTGTGGATATGCAAACTTCACATGCATTAGAAAATCTTGTGCAGTTTTTTTTTATTGCAATGAATGGTGAGACGAGCATGCCATTCGCCTGATGGTAAGCGATACGACCGCAGCAGCAGAACCAAAGCCACGAATTACAAAGCAATGCTTAGCATTCCACTGCGCTCGTCATCTCCAGACATAAGATGATAAGCCTCATTATGTTCAGTAGTTACTATGGCTACAATGTCCTTCAAACCAGAACACTACAATGTATTTACACTGCTGTTTGGAGGGAGAAATAGACATTGCGGTGGTACCTACCTAGGCGGCCTCTTGTATATGAGAGACCTACCACTAGTATACCAATATACTTAACCTACTACCTTCTTGTCAGGCCGATCATCTAGGGAATCACTTTCTATTTAATATCATCTAGATTTTAATAAATCGTCCGAAGTTAAAATCTTTTTGACGCTCTGTTAGTGAGAGGAATTGAATAACAGGGAAGTGGAATTAGTATTTAGCATTTAGATTGTTTGTGCGATTGCCAATAACACGAAAATGACCGGACCTCGTGGGAGGTTTATTTGATAAATCTGTAAAGAATCCATGAAATTGGAGTTAAATGTAATCAATTTATTTTGGTGTCAATAATTTTGCCTGTCTGAAGTTTCCAGTTATTATGAAGAAGAATAAAGGAACCAGTTTTTTGACACACACAGTGCTTTTATTGAATTTTCAATCTAGTTTAAACATTATAATATGAATTTAGATTTTTCGGTGGAATTTATCACCATAATCATAATCATCACCCCGTTGCAGTCCACTGCTGCACATAGCCCTCTCCTAAGGTACGCCACCGAGTACGGTCTGCTGCTTTATGCATCCAGTCGCTGCCGGCCCTCTAGTCCAAGTGGTCCCGCCATCTGG
Organism: Theretra japonica; assembly: GCA_033459515.1. NCBI lineage: Eukaryota > Metazoa > Arthropoda > Insecta > Lepidoptera > Sphingidae > Theretra > Theretra japonica. The sequence continues at coordinate 769,944 of CM065944.1, forward strand.
CCGGAAGACGTCCCACGGTAGAATTTACAGCCTTAGGTATTTTTAAGAAATTAAAATTTATTTCATCAAGCATCGCCACATACCTTCAAGTCCTTATAATATTTACCGCAATTTGATACAATTGCCAATTTATTTATACAAAATAAACTAAATAAATAATGAACGTAGATAAACAAAAGTATGCCTGTATGTTCTAATCCAATCATTAATTACTAAGCGCGTAAAAAAAATTCTGAACAAAATAAAAATTAAAACACATCATCCCATCTTATAACTCCGTCAAAAATGTCCGCACGACAATAACACGAATTAAATTGCTCGTTAATTGCCAAGCCATGGGGAGCGGCGACGAAACGCGGTTGTCAAAAAACCACTCGACAAATCGAGGCGAGGGTTCCGTACAAACTGAACTGACGTTGACTGACGTGACAAATTAAATTTGTTACTATTTCATTCCGAAAGCCTCCGGGGTTTGGTTAAAGAGGTAATTGTTCTTGGGTAATTTATTTTAATAAGTTCGACTGCGCTAGGGACATCCAATCTGGTATTCGCGCTGGTATGCAATTTGTGATGTGGTTTTTGAGTTTTCAATGCAACATTAAAATACAACAGTTGTACGTACAGATGTCGAATTAATTTATATAACAAATTATTGTGACATTATCTATGTTTGTGATCTTTGTGGGCAGAGATTCCACCAAAGAACTAATTTGAAACGGAACATCTGTATAATACATGGCCAAATTAAACCGCATTCATCTGTCAAAAACAGTTTTACGAGCAAAAACTACTTGGATAACCATGAAAGACAGCATACGGGAAAGCGCCCATATTCCTTTGACGTTTCCAAGAAGGATTTCACAGCGTACACAACATTAATAGCCCATATTGTGTAAAACTACTTTAGCACTAGGCCAGCGTGGTGGACTATATGGCCTAATCACTCTCAACCGTACTTTTGATTGTACAATTATGTAAAAATATTTTCAATTCATTAATTATAAATAAATTTATGTGATGTCTGGCCGCAAACATTTCGAATCAAATACGACCTTTTTTTGTCCTTTAGTATGCGTAGAGGTGGAATGTATACCGAAGGCTTAAGCCGAAATATATTTACATAAAATCACTAGTAAATAGCATTTTAAAATGTATAAGGCTTACTAATGTTTGCATAAAATCCTACTTAGATCAATTGAAAATAACAAATTGGACTATTAAAATATTCGTGTAGATTCGATTCGTAAAAGATTCACGGGTAAGATTACTCATGAATGAATGATTAAAAGGATTTTTACAGCCTTCGTGGCGTAGTTGATTGAGAGCTGACTGTGAACCGACAGACCCGGGTTCAATTCCAGTATTTAAAAAATGCTTATGTGACCGACAAATATTTATTGTGTGTTGAGGCGTAGTGAGATCAAATAGTCTCTTGCAGTTTTTGATACCCATAGCCACAAATTGTAGTATCTTACTGAGGAGTCAAGACTATGTACTCATATATATGACTGATTAATTTTTAAATTCCGTAACTCTTTCTAAATATATTATCAACTAAGAAAATCATACTAACATGACAGCAAAAACTATGAAAACTTCTACTACAGCATCCAAACTCTACATTGTCTCTACAAAGAGCCGACAGCGAACGCAGCGAGCCGGTAGAGCAAAGCGTACTTCAAACGTCTAACGGGACTAATTTTGGACGCTCGCTGATGAAACTTTGTCCTCTGTTTTCCTTCAATTTTCAAACAAGCTTGAAAAAATAGGTTTCGACCATGAAATTGACTGACAAAACCGCGTGTATTTGATCCATGTGGCTTTGGACTTTAAGTTCCCAAGGTTGGAGTTAATTTTATACTTGTACGAGTATTTATTGAATGGATAGGAACTATGATATATATCGAGATAGCTAGAATTGAATAGAAATAATTTATTTACACCATATCACAGACATATGTACCGGTAAAGACGATCGATAGCAAGGGAGGCATAATTCCTAATTAAGAGATATTGTGTCGTCTTCGATATAAATTTAACCTTAGGTACTATTAATTCATTTTTATATACCTGCTAACATATCAATATGACTGCAGGGGTCTGGTAGCCCAGGCAGAACATCGACTGGCTAATGATTGGCTAATGGATGTGACTAATTCGAAAACAATAATAGCCTCAACAAATTCATACAATTCAGTCTACCCAATACACGTTTAAAACTTGCTAGAATCACCCAGCTGTTCTAAACAATTTTCCGCTAAAACATTTTTTACGCCGCTCAAGTTTCCGCTCCAACTAGTCAACAAAATTCATTAACATCGCATGTCGATAACAATGTTCGAACAAAACATTTTTATCTCTCGTACAAAGTTTTATAACGATTCAAAAACAAAAAAGGGGAGCTGCCGAATCGAAGTTTTCCTATCTTTCCGCTTCATTGGAATGCGGGCCACGTGCTCGGTGCGTCGGGAAAATCTCTATATATTATACTTGCGTACAATACTGACTAGATGTGGCATCGGATAAACTTTGCGCGTACTGTACAAAATACATTTGGTAGAGTTCATACTGTAGTGGATAAATTACAAGAGTCTTGTACTTTGTGATATTTTATGATAATATTTCCGACACTATGTTTTTCTTCGATGATTTTTACGGCGTTTTGCAGGATTAGCTTGACAAAAAAGGTAAGTAAAAATACGCTTGACTTTTATTTTATTTGTACATATTATTTATTTTATAAATATAATTTGCTAAACTTAGTATTCCATAGTTTATAGTCCAATTGACACCAGTTAAACAACCACCTTTTTCGTTCACTTCCAGCCAGAAACTGTGCAAAATAAAGACGCGGAAGGTGTTCTTATAAATTATGGGGATGACATTTGATTTACATTTCTCCTGACCTATTTTTGACGGTGAACCATGGTATCTTCCATGCCCTTTGAACGATACTTCCTTCCTTAAGAATGGCAAAGTCTTTTTACGGCAAAGTCGGTTCTATTAACGAAACAAGAATTTAAATTTTTGCATACTTTTGTCCACAGAGCCCGGTCTGCTGCTTTATGCATCCAGTCGCTGGGCTCTGAGGTACCTTGAGAGAGGTTACCACCACCAGTGTACTGCAATGGGCTGATGATGATGATGATGATACCTTTGTACCACAATAATATAGAATTCAACACAATGTGACTTTTCAGCCATGTTGAAAATTATATAAGTTTAATTTCTGACATCAATTCGTTATAAATTAGGCCTTTTACGCCCGAATACTCAAACGCTACTTAAATATATTAACACAAGTCCCGCTTAAATGTACTGGCTAAGTAGGACGCGAGTAGTTAAATGGAACTTAACTCTTAAATGGTTTGAGTATTTCCTCACGATTTTTTTCTTTACCGTTATACACATAGTGCGTGGTGATTGACTGTCATCGTAGTAATAAAAATACTATCAACTTAATATTTCTAAGGGGCACAACACGGTATAGCTTCAAGACCGAGTCCTTCGTAGATAAATAACTCGAAGAAAATACGTTGAAAGCTAAGTAAGAAACTACTCTCTTACGTAATTATCTTTAGAAGGCTTCGAGTTTAGCTATTAATTATGATTAATACATACGTGACAGGGATTCCTAATTAACATATTATATTTTTCGCCGCATGTTTGTTTTGTCTGGTGCCGTGATAACCTGATAATGTTGAAAGATAATTTCTAGGTAAAATATTTTCAATTTCAAACATTTGTCGCTTTGGCTAAATAAATGACAGAGCAAAACATATGAATATACATTGCGCATGAACCCTGAGATTTTGAGTTCGATTCCCAAGTGGGGAACTCCAATTACTTATTTAAAAATTATTATATCGGCTTGTAGTTCAAAAAATCTTTTATGGATCTCCCAGGGCTAGAATGAACCCACAGAACTTCTACAATCTGTAGAAAGCGGCTTGAATCCAACAAAATCCAGCAACGTTTTCTAGCGCATCCTTTTCTCTACAACTTAAAAGGGTTTGCAATCAAAAACGCATCGCGTACCCCTTACAAGATATAAAGGCTATTATACAGTGGATTGTGACATGATAAACCACTTTGCGACGACGCGGTACAATCGCGTACATTGTGTAAAATTTCACTTTTAATATCACACGTCTGATACACGACCGTCTCAGACAAAGAAATTGCGGACGCAAGCTTTGCGATGTCCATTATAAAATGAACTTGATGTAATAGGAATTTGGTAAGTTTAGAGTCCAAGCAAATTGGAGTTATTAGAGTAAAAAACTTTTGAGGACGGATAATTGTATTATTTTAATGAACTGTATTAACTTTAAATCGTAAACTAAAAATGTTTTAGATGCCTATGAAATATTTACCCTATTTACACAGGAAGAGTTTCTCGCCTCAAAGATATGATTATCGTAAGGATATAAAAAAGTTGCATCGTGTAAATATTGTCAGAACACGATAATCTATGGCTGAAATGTCATACAATAATCGCATACGATTATCGCCACGAAAATTCTCCCGTGTAAATGGCGCTTTATTGTACTCGTAGTTGCTTTGTCCTGTAATTATATAAAAATAGATCTCTGGGTACTCAGGTTGGTCATAACAACCATGAGCCGTCGTGTATTTATCATTGGCTCTTAATTTTTTTTATGTGTCAAATACATGATATTACATTACGCTTTATGTCAAAATTTGTTGGATTACTATAATTTTCGTTCTATTTTCTTCAAAAATCCACGAGCCATAATCATAAAGAACCTCTCTTCAAGTCACGTATATCCGAAATTACAAATTAACATCGGATGCACCCAATAAAAGGCTGATTTTCTGAAAAATAAAAACACATAAAGCGACAAACAAGCTCTACTTATTGCAAACGTTTGCAGACACTGTCCAACATTGGCACGAACATCACCAAACCATAGAAAGCATTTCTGAAACAAAGCGAAAGTTAAACAAAAACGATTGTATAGATTGTGGCCCAGTACAACAAGCTGCAAGTGTCATTCTAGTTAGAAACTCGTTGCTGACGCGTTTTGTTCCTAACTAGGTGTATTCTTCAATTAATTAACGTTAAAGTGCCGCGCGGACATTTTCCGCGGAGGTCGTGTAGACAATAAACCTGTTTTTATAGTTTTATATACTGGCGCGGTAAAGTAAGTTCCACTTGACTTTCCAGTTATATTATTCACCAAGGCGAGCGCGCCGGTCGATATGATTACGCCTTCCTGTTTATAATCAGGTATACATATACAGGGTTATTTTTTAAGGACTGAATATTTTTTTATTGAATTTTAGAGATTAATACTGAGTAACAATGGTGGAAAATATTCAAATTTACACGTAATAAATCATTTATTTCCATTTCATAATATCCTAATCAATCTTCAAATGTTGTTCTTTATATCTGCTACAAGCACGGTTGTTATGTGAGGATAAAAGTTATGGAATATTTAAAAAAAAATCATTTTCCTTTACTAAAGGAGTATGTTCATGATTCTGAACTTCCTGTTAAAATTTGGATCATCCATCCATCATCCATCCATCAGCCAAAAGAAGTCCACTGCTGAACATAGGCCTCTCCCAATGATTTCCATAGTGACCTGTTGGAGGCAGCCTGCATCCAGCGACGTCCCGCGACCTTTACCAGGTCGTCTGACCACCTAGTGGGTGGACGTCCCACGCTGCGCTTTCCGCTTCGTGGCCTCCATTCGAGAACTTTTTGGCCCCATCGGCCATCAGTTCTCCGTGCTATGTGCCCCGCCCATTGGAAAAAATAAAATTTGAAAATTTGGATACTCAGATTAAAATAACCCAGTACAGGTTGGATCCTAAACGATGGGTTAGTGTATTCCATGCGCACTAGATTTAATAGAAAACTGCTATAAGCAAACATTGCTCAGGCATTGAAACATATTCTATTAGACCAAAAACATTAATTGGCTCATTTTTGTTTCTACTGAAAATATTATAACAGTAATAAATAATGGAGGTAATATTTGCGTAATGTTTCGGGACTATTGTCACACTTCCTTCCTTTAGTTTGCGTATTAGCTGACACGAATGGAATATTATTTCCAAGTTATTTTTTGTTCCTTTCTGTTATGGTTTCATAGTTATATTATTACGTCACACTAATGCCTCATTGGTTTAATACTAAAATTTATGGCAGCAATAAATTTTGGAACCTCGATGTTGAACATGGGATTTCAAAAACGAGCATAGGTACCAGTTTCAATGGGTTTCTTCGAAAAGCATAATTTATAGTGCTACATAGATAATATTACTGATACGTAATAGGTCAGCGTTGTGGCCTAAACTATCTCAATCGTATTCTTCATTGCAGAGGTATCTTACACGCAATAGTATAACAAAAACCAAATATTTATTTGAAATGAAATCAAATTAAAATAATTTATTGGATCTGTAGGTGTTCAACATCATTTAGACTCAGTCATTTTTCTATTCTACCACCCGGTTCGGAAAGCGATTTTCACTAGAGAAGAACGGGCAAGAAACTCTAGTGTTGCTCTTTCCAAAACCAGTTTACAGTACAGTGATAATTATTTAGTCATTTGACGAACAAAATAAAATAATATTAATACACGTTACCCAGTGGGGTGAAATGTAGGCAATCGAAATTAGACACAAACCTCATGTCACAAATAATTATGTTTCATGTCTAAAACATCAAAGGAATTGATTCACGCAGAATGTTGTCTTCGGTACTAAAGTAATTAATTACAGATACCTCTATAAATAGGGAGTCTATTTATATTAATTAGTTTTATTACGGGTTGACGAACACCCGGCAAATTGAATTAGGTATTATATAGATTAGAGCCTTACTAACATATCATCAAGATAGGATAATCATTTCGTATGATAGGCGATTATTATCTATATGTTTTTTTTTATTACGATGAATGGCGAGACGAACATGCCATTCCCCTGATGGTAAGTAAGTCGACCGCTCATGGACAGTAGCAAAACCAAACAACACCATGAATCACAAAACAATGCTTTGCATTCCACTGCGCTCGCCATCCTGAGACATAAGATGTTAAGTCTCATTATATCCAGTAGTTACTCTGCCTACAATGTCCTCCAAACCGGGCCACAGCAGTGCATTTACGGTACTGTTTTGCGGAAGAAATAGACATTCCGGTGGTACCTACCCAGGCGACCTCTCACATATGAAAGACCTACCACCGGTAGCATGAGGGATATTGTAGGCACTTTCCATATTAGTGTAAACAATATCATATGCTATAAAAATATAGTTTATTATTGGCAGTTCTGCCTCATATTCATAGATTGGCTTCGACTTACTTAAGTTCCTTTGTAGAGGCAACCTTTCACCCTCGTATTCACACATAACGCCCAAGGACTTCATAACAACTCGCACAATTTCCCATTATCAAGATATATAACACGAGACAAACAACAAACGCTTCACAAATCATGACAAATGTCTAACACAATGCAGCGCTGAAATTAGGCCGAGTACCAATTCGTTATCATCAGAGACCTTATCAATAATATAATTTCATAAGCCTGCGCTGACAAATGATGCGGATCAGTCATGTTGTTTTGGAAGCTCGAATTTATACGATGGAATATTCTATATTGTTCTGGGTTATTGTATAACATCGATGAGATGCCTCGTTTGCTCGATTTCATGCAAGCCCACTTGTCTGTGTTCTTCAATAGAAAACCTGAGTTGTCTGAAAAAATACCATTTTCGAATGAGTTTACGTTAGGTGTTTGGCTGTAAAATGTTTAGCTGAATGTTACGGAGTCAATGATACTTAAGCGTTAAGAACGTGAAAGTTGAGAAATATCGAAGATGTACTGGTAATTCAGGCTTAGACAGGCGAAGTACACTAAAAAAAGAATAATAAAAAAAGAAAAATATTACAATACACATTTTTACTGGATTAAAATGCAGGTTAAAAAAAGTATCATTATCCACATCAATATTAGTAAAAATCAACCTTGGGACTTATCCATTAACCGTGGAAAAGATTACAATAATCCAAAAACAGCAATCGCTTCGACCAATCGCTACGATCCGTCGCTAATTGAATCATCTCAATCTAACTGGAAGCCGGACATTAATAAAATTACAAGCAGATCAAGCCAATGGCTGAATTTGATGCAGATCTAAATTTTGATTTAATTTGATTTCTACTTTACTAAAGTTAGCAGTTTGACAGCCTCCGTGGCGTAGTTGGTTAGACGCCGACTGTAAAACGAGAGGCCGCGGGTTCGATCCTCGCACCAACACATATGTTTGTGTGGCCCACAAATATGTATGTCGAATCTGGGTGTTTGAGACCGAAAAGTCTCTTGTAGTTTCTGATACCTACGACACAAGACGTAATTGATCTTAATGTGGGGCCAGGACTATGTATGTAACTGTTGGATGTATTTATTTATTTTTGTTAGCTGGATTTAAGCATCTTAGCTCAGCAATTCTATATAGGCCGCTCATTTTTTTCTAGCCAAAAAATAAATTAATCAAAGAGAGCCAGTAATATTACTAGAATTCGACAGAGATCGAGCTGACTAAAATATGTAATAACCTTCAGGTCGGCGCTCTCTTAAAGAAATACATTCTTCCAAAAGAGAAACTTTCAGCTTTTATATTAGACGTTTATTTTTTAATATTCTTTTTTTATTCGCCGTTTCCTGGTGTTTACACGGTTGCTTACTTTTTGTATTAAATTAGATACGCTTTATGGAATTTGTTTGAGAATATTTGTGGACGATCTTGTTTATATTTAATGGAATAATTGGTAGTTGTTCCGTGAATAATATTACGAGTTATCAAAGAGTAGATGAGAGCAGTAAAGAAAACATTAGGTTAGAAAAGACATTAAAAGAAGAGCCACTCTTTTAGGCAGTGATCAAGTAACCAGTTGGAAAACAATAAATTTGGCCGCTGATCCTGAATAGAGACAATTTTTTTCATTATCTGAAAATATTGTTTTCGAGTTGAATGTTGTATGCTCGAATAGACCATCAAAGTTTTATCTACGACATAGGGCTATCTTACCATAAAGATTGCTTACTAACTTTTTTATTACATTTAATATATTTTATTAGACTCGATTTACAACACCAAAATGAAACCTCACAATGAACGCCACTTTCAATTTCCTTTCCTCCATATATTTCCAAAATTATCAATTAAAAAAAGGAAAAAAAATAGAATTCATTAAAATGTTCAACAATATTTAGATCAGTCATTTTTTGATCTACCACCCGGTTCGAAAAGGAGTTGTGACTAGAGAAGAAAGGGCAAGAAACTCTAGTGTTGCGCTTTTCAAAATCAGTTTACAATATAGTGATTATTACAAAAGTTACAAGTTGGTTTCAATCAGAGCTAATAGAAAACAGGTAACAGAAAAAAAACAAAGATTCCGACGAATTGAGAACCTCCTCCTTTTTTGAAGTCGGTTAAATAGTTCGGAATTACTTATGAACTCTGGCTTAGTGGATATTCATTGTTGGTAGTCTGCGACTGTTGTTACCTAGGCGCTCTGTAATAAAATGAGTACAAATTAAGTATATCTTCATGAGCAAACAAGCAACTTTTTAACTGGATCGCTGTGTTTTTACAGCCCCTCGCTAATCTACGCTCATTAAAAGGTTTAATGCAAAACAAACGTAACGGATGCCAACGTACATGTGTGTTTGTATAATTTGTTTATTATTATTAAGGTGTTTTATATATTCTACCACTGGCGTTATGGCTGTGGAGCTGGGTTCGATTCAAGCAAGTCCAAGTAAGGCAGTTTTTTGTGAGAGGTTTTTAGATTCAAAAAATATCCCAAGACCGGAATTTGTATAGTATGGCGTTAGGCTAGCTGCCTCTCTATTACATCTAGGCACAAGTATATTAATTGTAAACATACATACATAAACACACGCCTTTTTCCCAGAAGGGGTAGGCAGAGGTGCTACCAGAACACCCACGTTTCGCTTTATATATTCCGTCCCACGATGTGATAGGGGGCGAGCCTATTGCTATATCGGGCACAAATTCCTGACTCCGGGCTGATAATGAATAGAAAAATCCAATATCACTTTGCTCGACCTGGGATTCGAACCCGAGACCTCAGCTTTGCAATCATACCGTAGTACCACTACGCCACCGAGGCAGTCGGCAGTTAATTGTAAACACAACTAAGATTTATATTTCGAGCCAAAATATAAAAAGTTGTACGTAAATATTACACATTATCAAGATGTGAAACAGTTTGCCAACCCAAGTCATGTTTCAATACAACTTTGGACCGATTGGCGAAGCACAAGAACCTATTTAAATGGTTGATATAGTGGTTACGAATAACAAGGGGTAATACATTAATTTATGTGCATCTTACTCCGTCTCCGAAGACGCTGAGCTTCAATGCTCGGTGTCATTAAAATCCGTTCCACTGTTGATCCTGGCTAACAGGAGTTGCAGTGACGGTGTGAGGGCGGGACAGTCTCCTTACTAACATCACCGTTGCAGCACAAATAATAAAATAAGCACAAAAATTTAACTGCAAGATCTAAATTTAACTTCGATAGTAGTTACACAGATCGTTCCAAGAAGCGCTGTTATAACTTCCAAACGACCCAGTAGATGCTCCTCACGTAAAATTACTTTTAAATTATTCCGTACACAAATAACCTCTAAACTTTAAAAATATGTTTAGTAATTTCTATTTGCAACTTCATTGGGTTTTAAACAGCGTAATTTATTGGATATTGGAAAAGAGACTTTTTTCAGTCCTAGATTGCTTTATAAAGGACGAGCTTGTCAGTCGTGTATAGCTTAACAAAACGTTAAGGACCCGTCATGTCAGTTTGTCGCATTACGAGTTCAATTTGTAGGTAAAGAAGGGGTAGATAGAGGTATTCCTGGTAGTAAGCAGGTCACCCGCGTTTCGCCTTGTTTGTTGCGTCCCACGATGTGATAGGGTGCGAGCCTATTGCCATATTGCTGAACATATTAAATCTCACAACGAATAATCTCTATCAATAGAAAAATCTATTAAACAAAAACAACTAAGTCTATTTGAGTCTAAACCAACACTCAAATGGTCCCGATGAGAAATTTCATAAATCCGCAGCCTCCGTTTTTGAGAACATGATGAATTATTAAATATTTGCCTTGAATGACATAATTCCGATGAGGCTCATGAATTATTCAACTTGGTATTGGAAGACAATTCGTCTTGCGGGACAAAGATTTCGGTAATAAAGGACGTATTAATCTATTGTCATTGCTCTGGGGTAGTTCCATATCTAATATAAGTAATGTTATTATGTCCCTGTGTTTGTAAAAGATTATAGTAGCTTTAGGGACAAACTTGGTATTTTTTTTGTATTGTATTGTATCAGCCCATATACGACCCACTGCAGGGCACGGGCCTCCTCTACAATCGAGAGTACGATTGAGAGTGGTTAGGCCATATAGTCCACCACGCTGGCCTAGTGCGGGTTGGCGGACTTTCACATACCATAGAAATTTATACAAATCGCTGTGGTATGCAGGTTTACTCACGATGTTTTCCTTCACCGTTATAGTTCGTGGTGATTGACTATCAATACACACATGACTCCGAAAAATGATAGGTGTGCCCTGGGAATTGAACTCGCGACCACCGTAAACATGTAGGCAGCCGCGTCAGGTCCGTTACCAACAGGCCACCACGCACTTTATTTTTTGGTTTCATGTTTCTATCACGTGACAGTAATAGTTGAATTAATTTCATTTTGAAAAATACGTGGTTTATATTATTTCACTTGGTTCTATGCATACATTAACTCACGCCTTTTTCCAGAAGGGGCAGGCAAAAGTGCTACCAGGACACCCACATTTCGCCTTGGTCCGTCTCACTATGTGATAGGGTCGAGCCTATCGCCATATGGGACACAAATTCCAGACTCCAGGCCGATAATTAATAGAAAAATCCAATATCACTTTGCTCGACCCGGGATTCGAACCCGAGACCTTATTGCATCATATTTTTAACCAATATTAAATAAAAGTAGCAGTAGAGCCACATGGAGCCCATTGCTGAACAATAGGGCTTCCCCTAATATGTCCACAGCTATCTGTCGGAACCGACCTGATTTGAAATATTTCTTGCAACCTTTTGAAGTTTTCTTTTATAAATATGGAATTCCGACTTCTAGCAAAATACTAACAATAGAGAACTATCCGTATTTATAACTAAAATTGTATTTCAACAATTACGATCCTCATAGTTCCATAACCCAAAATATACAAAATAACCAAACTGAGAAGGAGTATACTACGAAAACAATAACGATATAATATGAATTCAAAACAGTACGTAGAAGAGCGGATCAAATCGAAGTGAGAAAGACTCGGCGCGTTTACTTGCGATGCGAATTTCAACAAGGTGTGAAATATTCAGTGTTCGAACATATTTTGTGAAACAACAGGTTTTTCTCGGGAAATCTATGCGATAAGATATTTTTATACTTGGGCGATAAACTTTTGACAATTAAATGAAAATACAGCTGATGGTGAATGAGATTTGAAAAACAATGTCCATTGGTGAAATAAAATGTCTTGCCAGTCGACTTAATTAGACCGATTTGCTAGAAATACACAGGCTGATCCGAAACACACACTTGTTGGTCAACATAACGAATTTTGACCCATCGTGTATGGTAGTTGTTAACTAGATGCAATAATGAATATACCAACAGTTATATGATGTATCCCATAATTTCCATCCTCGGATGTCGGCAATGACCCTGCGGTTTTGACGCGAGAAATATGTAGAGTTTTTATCTATACTAATATTATAAAAAGGAAACTTTTGTGTTTTTGTTTCTAACGAATAATCTCAAAAACTACTGGTTGCTACATTATCCTGGAGTAATATAGGGTATATTTTTGCGAAAAAAGGTTAAAACAACGGTTGAAATGGAAATGGAAAATCAAAACCACTGAGGATATTTCTTTGAAAATTTGTATTTTAACTACTTATTACAAAAATAAATAATGACATGCAACAATTTTGGAAAAAACATCATTATAGGAGTGAAATAATTTAAATATAAACCAGTACGCGAAATAACTAATATGTTGTTGATGTGGACTGGACTCAAATACTATCTGCACCCGGGTGAAGTCGCGCTCGACCGCTATCATAATATAAGTTTGGTCAACACAGGAGTTACCAAAATAGTTAATGTGGATTATTCATAAACCATTTTGGTAGCAGCTTAGTTGACCAAACATATATTATTATTAAAAAATCTCTACATAATCCATCACCATTATACATCCCAAAGCAATATTTTGTGTTGCAGTTCAGTTTCCGCCCCAGTGCAAAGTAAATAACAGATGAACCAGGAAACTGCGTAAATCAAGTCGTCTTACGAAATAAACATGGTTGAATGGAAGGAATGGGGGGAAATAATACGCCACTGGTGGGCAAGAATTATGAGACTCGGGAGATCGCGGAGTGAAGGCGAAACAAGATTTTGAAATGTTTAGTATTTTTTTAATAAAATTCATCGCATATTTCACAGCCGAAGTTTTTATAAAAAGGTATGTTATCGCGTTTCGCTACTAGTTTATTCACACGTAATAAATGTTTCTTAATTCTAGGTTAAAATTTTATTCAGGATCTGACTAGACAAATAATACAATCAGAACATTTTTGGAATAAAAGTATTGGCATAAGTCGATGTACCTACGAAAAAGCCTCTACGTTTTAAATTATTAAAAGCCAGGACAAAGAAAATATAACAAAGCAAAACAAAATATGTACTCATAGTCTTACGTCTTGTGATTTCAATGTTGCGAATCCTGTTAGAGTAATGGTCGGTCGGCGCTATCCAATTTAAGCTTGGGTGACAGAAAATGATCTAGGTTACTTATCTTTAGGGATTCCTAGGGATAGGTCTTAGCGCTTTACTGTCCGAATGATTTTGAAAACTGCCCAAATATGTAAATTATGTAGACGCGCACGAGATTCCTAAGAAAGGGTTTCTGACGTCGCGTCGTTTTAAATGTTTGTATATGCACGTTTCTATGTAAGTAAATATATAACCTACTTTAAATATAAATTGAACGCTCAACAATCACTTTTGTTATTCTTATCTTTTCTCAAATTTATAGGCTACAATCGCGTCTAGGTTTCCAGTATTGTTGGGTGTTGGTCATAGCGTCACAATGTCAATTTATTTTTAGATGATATTCTAGGCCGTTGATGACTTAACTGCCGTTGATGAGGGTACAGGCAAGTGCAGTGTAGGACATACACCTACAAGGTGGACGGACGACCTGCTTAAGGTTGCAGGAAGACGCTGTATTCGGCCCGCTTCCAACAGGTCGATGTGGGGATCTTTAGGGGTGGCCTAATATTAACAGTGGAGGCTGAAGAGAGAGAGAGAGTTATTATAGGAAATATAATATATGCTAATATATTACTATCCATTAAATATATCTCACTTGATTAATTATAGATCTAAATATAAGTACCATAAATGCTTTTTTTACTTAATATAAAATGTAACAAGTTGTCTCAATAAAACACGTCATATATTTTATTACTACGCGTAACGCGTAACGTAATACGTAGCCTATTGAAGACTGCATCTAACTCAATAAAGTATTGCCTGACAATTGCGGCATTCTTCGCTGAGATGTCAATTATTTCTATGAAAAGGATAAGTTTCCCATGTGACTGTAGTCAGTGTAAAGAATATACGATCAATATGTATAACAACTTTATGTTTATATTTCACGTAGATGTACCATCGCAATGTTTATTTCTTCCGCTTAACAGCAGTGTAAACGCACTGTATCGGCCCGGTTTGAAGGACGTTGTAGCCAGAGTGACTACTAGACATAATGAGACACTTATGTCTCAGGATAGCGCCGCAGTGGAATGCCAAACATTGCTTTGTAATTCGCCTGGGTGCAAACGTTTTTTGATTCCACTCCACACCAGATGCATGTCATTTTTCGTACGAACTGTGACACTCTGTATATGTATTATACATATAAACCTTCCTCTTCAATCATCATATCTATTAAAAAAACCGCATCAAAATCCGTTGCATAGTTTTAAAGATCTAAGCATACATAGAGACAGACAGACAGCGGGTGGCGACTTTGTTTTATACTATGTACTATTTAGTGATGATGTTGTTTGGATTTGCTACTTCCTATGTGCGATCGTATGGCTTACTATTAAGTGAATCGCACCCCCATTCATAATAAAAAAACACCTTTCATAATATGAAGCAAATATATTTTGATAAACATGATAGACACTGAAAACTTGCTTAATGATACATTTTCACTTTCCATCTGCAGAACCCTGTAAATTGATCGAAAAGGTACTATTAAGGTTACATAAAAACCCAGTCTAGATTTTTTATAAAAAGGAGCCTATTTAATAGACGACCCGCCTAATAGCAGGCAGATGGCTCACCCGTTAGATCTTTTAAATCGCTGTTTCAGACCAAAATTACTTGAATCCAAAGTCATATTCATTTAGCCCATCTCGCATTTACACGCTTTAAAACCTTCATTATTTTTAATCGCGTTTCCTATTCCTAAAATCGGTCGCTAATAGTGTAATATGATGTAAAAAATATGTTTATAGGTATATATTATGTAGCAGAGAGAATAATATGACTGCTCACACTACAACACGGACGGTATATGTCTATCCGATTATTTTAAATAATTAAATTAGATTAAACATCAAATTTTTGACAGCCTCCGTGGCGCAGTTAGTTAGACGCTGGCTGTGAACCGAGAGGCCGCGGGTTCGACCCCGCACCGAGACAAATGTTTGTGAGGCCCAGAAGTATTTGTCTCGGGTCTGGGTGTTTATGAGACCGAAAAGTCTCTCGTAGCTTCTGATACCCACGACACAAGACTAAATTGATCTTAATGTGGGGTCAGGACTATGTATGTGACTGTTGGGTGTATTTATTTATTTATTTATTTATAAATTTAAAAATATATATTCTGTAGCCACCCATATACGTCCCACTGCAGGGTACGGGCCTCCTCTACAATCGAGAGTACGATTAAGAGTGGTTAGGCCATATAGTCCACCACGCTGGCCTAGTGCGGGTTGGCGGACTTTTACATACCATAGAAACTTATACAAATCGCTTTGGTATGCATGTTTCCTCACGTTGTTTTTCTCCACCGTTAAATTGCGTGGTGATTGACTATCAATACACACATGACTCCGAAAAATCAGAGGTGTGCCCTGGGATTTGAACCCGCGACCACCGTAAACACGTAGGCAGTTTCAGTGTGCCGCAGCCGAATTCCATGGTGGCCTGTCGGTTAAAAATATATTACTAAAACTAAATTAGAAAATAATGGGAAAATACAGGTCAGTAAAAAAATAAATATATTATTATAATAAAAGTAGACACGGAATTGAATACCCATTAAAATTAAATGGTCCAAAACACTTCAATAAAAATCGATCACAAACCGATCCGAACGTTACAAATTGAAAAACTTTGTTCCAACTCTAAGAACATTTCTGTTAGCATCCGAACTCGATCCGCGATGCAATCTGCGACGCTAATTCAATTCCTACGTGGTGTGTATCTTGCTGCTGGGGTCTTGTTTGCCCATATGAACAGCCAACGTTGCCCAGCAGGTGTGGGCCACAAAATCCTTGCAAAACGCGTAAATTTAAATGCTTGGGGGTATATGCTTTTTTTATTGCATAGGTCCGGCAAGCAAGCAAACAGGTCACCTGATGGTAAGTGATCACTTCTGCCCACGAACATCCACAACGCTTGGATTATGCAGGTGCTGCCCACCCTTTATATCAGGAGCCGAGCGGAAAGAAAAAAAGGATGGCAAGAGGAAAGGGGTATTCGGCATCCGGCAGTCTCATTCACCGAACGAAACGCGACAGCTGTCGAAAAGCTGTCGCTTAACGTTGGTCTCCTGTGAGACAGTGGTACTACACCGGACGAGCCTGCCCATTCATGCTGAGTCATGGCTGACAACAGCGTGGCTCTATTACTTGCAAAAATGTATTGCGTTCTGTTTACAACTGTTTGATATTGAGCAATGTTTTTATTTCGGGCTATGTTTTTCACAGCTGATAAGTTGATAAATGTATGAAAACTAAACTAACTTACAAACGCTTTGATTTGATCGTCCATAACTACATTGAACATAAAAGTGCTACTGCCTGGGACATCTCGGGCGGCTTATAATCTGCGTGGAAGTCACCAAGTTGATATGCCCGCGTAAATTTTAATAAATACCAGGTCTGCTGCAATACTTGTAAGCCTACCGGGTTGAGAGGTCCGTGATACCAGCATACTGTTCTCGGTTTCCAATATTCCCTTGGGATATTGGAAAAGGAGTTTTATAACTCGTCCTTCACTTAAGAAATAAACAAACCATTTTATTTTCAACTACAAAGAAAAAATTAAATACTTATGATCCCCCAAATCATTGTCTTACTTCGTCCTCATAATCTTAATCCACAGCAACTCAACGGCGGAACATAGCTGGTTACGCCATATTTTTATACATTTTTTACGCGAAGTTGGCAATATTATCATCGAAATGTGTGAGTTGATTTGTCTAACATGTTCCCGCTATTTCCCTTTCCCTCTAACGCACGCCTAAACCTATATGTCTGTACTCCTTGCGCGTACGCCGCGCGAGGACCACGGAATGTGGGGTCTCGCTGAGGCCTCACCCCACTTCGCCTCGAACCGCCGCACGCGCCGCACATGCACTCGTAAGACGTAAGTGTTCCCGCCGCCGCCGCTATCCCGCATGTGCACATGGCGTATCGCTAATCCGCGCGAATCTTCGTAATCGCACACCGCTTCCTACAAATAACAAGCTTTAAAGACTTTTAACCGCATGGGTTGATGCCGGCATCGCTATCGTAAGGGACAAGCCCCTGTTCGCGCGAGTGTCGTGATTTCTATGTCGACGCCATAGCGCCGGGACCGCGTGCCACGTCGCCTGGGATGCAGATCTAAGGTAAGGCGTGCACATCCTTTGTTCCTGACCCAACCGCATCACCGCGAATCAGCTCCTCTGAAGGGGATAATTTATATACAGTCCACTCACATACTTATTCGTAGATATTAATTGCCAACTCCGCCGTGCTGCCGTTTAGCATCAACTCTCCATTTAATCCCGTCAACGCATAGGAGACATCCTTTTAGGGGCTAATTTTCGGCGCCTTCACCGCACCCGCCACCGCATGACACGTTGGTCGATTTACGCACCAATAGCTTTGACCCAATAACCTCCATATCATCTAGTCTTTTGAAAACAAAGCACTTCAAACCAAAACACAATTAAATTTTGAGACAGTCTAAATGGCTCAGGAATGGCACAATACTTTGCTTGTTCAAGAAGTATTAAAGTAAATGTTATAGTAAGTTTTATAACTGACTCGATGAAGTTTGTTTTCCCGAGCCTTATTTAAATTAACTGGACGTAAAGCAAACGTAGTATTTGGATTGCCCTCTATTTAAGTTGTGCGCTTTCAGTTCTTTAGTCTTTTGTTGCTGCGGAATAAAGAAACAGGTCTGTGAGTGCGCGCTTTTGTACTGAACCTTGTTAGGTTAAAATGCTCAGAATTTTATTTGATCTTCAAATTAACAATATATGTTTGCAAAATCTGTATAATTGAATAATTGCGTCTTGAAATCAATTCGAGCATACATTGCTTACTCTCTCTCTCTTCAGCCACTGGGACTGCTGAACATAGGCTTCCCTCAACGATTTCCACATTGACCTCTTGGAAATGCCCTGCGTCCAGCGACTTCTCACAACCTTAAGCAAGTCGTCCGTCCACCTTGTAGGCGGGCGTCCGACACTGCGCTTGCCTGTATTGCTTACTAATTATGTATTATTTGAAATAGTAGTCTAATACAACAGGAATATGATGATATCGCTATCTCACAGTAAGAGGAAGAGTAAAGTAAGAACTTTGTTGTTGCGTTTTGTTTAGTGAGTGAGAATGCAGAATACCTAAAAACTAGTGCTTAGACAGGTGTCTCCGCTGAAATAGTCACCATAGCACTCGATGTAGGAATATACGGCGCTGTGACCCACGCATGTCTAATGCCTTTCCGAGTCAGCCTGCGTAAATTCCATCAGGCCCAAATAATTTTGTTCATCTGCAAGAGGTCATGGCAGTGACTGGATGCATAAAGCAGAAGACCGGACACTAAAGCGTATCTTGGGAGAGGCCTTTATCCAGCAGTGGACTACAACGGCCTGATGATGATGATGATGAAAGAGGTCAATATCTCCAGATATTGTTTTGATTGCACTGCTCTCATAAATAAACGAAATACGAAAAATAAGGTAGAAAAAAATGTCCCTCAAAGAAAATGTTCCCCCGGTATCATTGTTCCAGGAGATTTAGTCGAAAAATATTCCAAACACCTGTAATTGATTAAATCAGGGATAAATCAGGACCGCCGGCCATCCGGAACGATGCCAGGTATTAAAACTTTAACTGCCAGGATTTATTGAAATGTTCGCGTCTAGTTTTATCTGAGGTCGCGAATTAAAAGTTCGCCGGGTTTCAGTTAAAAACTGTACATTTTGAGCCGCATTTCGGATTTATCTTCCAATCTTCGCGTTCTTAACACCTTTTACTTTTTGAAAATATTTGAGATGATTCATTTCACTTTGAAAATATAGTAAGAATTTTCCCCTTTTTTATCTTAACTAAAGATGGTCTTTATGTTGCTCTGGAGATTACGATCATTTCTCCTAAAATCTTACTTTCTTTTATATCCTTAAACTCAGAGTTAGCTATAAGATCATTCATGACATAATATTATACTATATAAAGTTTAATGTTATTCAGTACGACACAAGAATTACTTGGCCTCGTACCACTCTAAAGTCGTCACAAATGTTCTATTCCTGCCTCTCTCTAACAAGGGTTGACAGCTTACATATTCTCGAACTTGGTTCTAAATCGGTGGGAAAACCGTAAAGAAATCTGAAGGTGAGCTGTCGCATATTATTTTAGAAGCAGACTGACCTTAATGCGGATATTTTTCACTTCATTTTAGTTGATAGAAGTTACCTAAGAGTATACAGGAGTATACCATCCAGGTGATAGTTTTAGTGACGTTAGACACAACGCAACTAATTTTTTTGCAAAAAAGAGTCATTTTTTTTGTAATTTATTCCTATCGTCGTATTTGGATGGTAAATACATACATTTTCCTAAAAAAAATATGTACACTCTTTTATTTTTAAAGAGGCTATTAGTACGCAAGGCCTTAAATTATAATTTTAGCAAAAACTATGGATTTACCACCCAAACACAATGATATTTAAATCTTCACAAAAAAAATCGTCACTTTTTTGGCAAATTTTTTAGTAGCAGCGTGTCTATTGTCACTAAAACCACCACCTGGCTTCGTTTTCGGTAGCAGTCTTAATATTCCATATATGAACGGATTTTAGTAACATTTTTACATATACGAGTATATATCTAGAGGTAACTATAGATTTTAGAGCTTTTTTGGTAGGAGGTAAGCCTATTGACATTCTAAGCACCAATGCTAATCCCGGACCACCACGTAAGTAGAATACCCAAGTTAGTAATTGAACACAAAGCTACACAGTCTACAGCATCCACAACTTGCCACTTGAACAATCAAGCGTATTTAGAAAAATAATAAGGTCTAGTGATGAGCAGGCTACGAGGGAAAGAAATCATCTTGAAAGGCTCCATAGCTTGCAGTAGACGAGTAAAGTAATAAATGATAATGAATTATTCTTACACCATGTATAAATTATGATATACACAGTACAATGGCCTAACCACTATCAATCGTACTTTCGATTGCTGAGTAGGCCCGTGCCCTGCAGTGGGACCTATAGGTGGGCTGATACAAATGTACTCTTCCGTAGTAAATGCATTATGTACATCTCACAGGCTTAACATAACAAAAACATACACATAATGTAATACGAATACTTTTAATTCAATATTACCTGAACAACAAACTGAAAGTATCATTCCACTCGATAAAAGCCAGAAAAAAACTTGGTAAGAACCCCGCCACTATAAATCTCTTGCTGAAAGTTGGTCCAAGCTACCTGAACTGGCCAACTTCTACACGTCGAGTTTGAAATTCATGAGGCGTTGGTTGCCAATATTGGAGGCAAGTTTTGATGGAATGTTGGATCTGAGTTTATGAATCGTAAAATGTGGACATGTTGTTTAGGTCTGTGCAATGTTGTATGTTATGCTTTTATCAGTTGAGTTTTTGATCTAGTAGAAATATATTATTGCATAGGAATCGAATAGGTTAGGTTAAAATAATAAATATTAGGGATACTTTTATTATACTTACTATTATAATGTAAAAGGCTTTTTTTTGTCGATATAAAATTCCATCCGTAAATCAGTTCCACAAATTTTCAAATTGAATATTGTTGAAATGCTAAAGTATTTAAAAAATTGCAATTGAACAATAAACCAATATTATGATTGTAAATTAATGCTCCTTAAAACAAGTACCAAAAATAGAATGCTTTTTTTATATTTTTATTTTTCAGCCTTATTTAATCTGTATCATGTGCAAAATCAACCTCAAGTATTCTGTATTCAAGGATGGTTCCTTTACACCCCATGCATTTACCCTTTTGTTACCCTCGACACGCGTCATATTTTATATTGCAACTTAGCTTCCGGATGTCGTATTGTTATGAAACGTGCCTCAATTTTTAACTTCAAGTGTGAACAATGTAAGCATAAGCAGAATACGCACATTTTTTAGTATTTCGTGTGATGTTATAAAAGGAAAACCGGCGGAGTTAGTAAATTCTCGTATTTTGTTTTGTGTATCTTCAAAGTAATGTTTTCGTCATAAAGAAACAGAACACAGGTAGTCAATAGGGTTTGATTGGTGTATAGAACTTATTTAGGTTTTTTTTTTTGCGACGTGAGGCGAGACGAGCGTGCCATTTGCCTGATGGTAAGCAATACGACAAAGCTATGCTTGGCATTCCACTGCACTCGCAATTCTGAGACACAATATATTAAGTCTCATTGTGTCCAGAAGTTACTCTGGCTACAAAGTCCTTCAAACCGGAATACAACAGTACATTTACACTGCTGTTTGGCTGAAGAAATAGACATTGCAGTGGTACCTATGCAGGCGGGCTTTCCATCATGAAATTAGTATTTTAGAGCCACACACGCAACCACTAGAATCTATGGCATAATATATTTTCTGAATCACATTCACTCATCCATTAGGGTATATTTTTGACTCCATTGTAGTCAATGGAGTATGTAGTGGCTATTGAGCTTCAAAGAATTATCCAAACGCACCCTGGTTTGTTAGTACCTTCTGTACACCCCTAACCCTTATTAATTGTCTGCCCGATATATTTAACTTTGGTCACACCGCTATCAAGTCGGTCTTAAGCTTGGTTTTGTACATTGTCAATACCTTTTGTGAACGCTTTCCTTATCCTCATGAATCGACGGAGAGCCTCAAATTAACTCTTAATAAAAACACATGCAACATTCGTACCCAAATGTAATATACACCAGCTGAGCTATGAACTCCATAATAGAATAATTTAATTCGCCAATTGAGTAAATTACGTCACATACATCGCCCTTCATATCGTCATGATTACAATATGTAAATCATATTATGTAGATGAATATACTCAAAAAGTGCACAAACATTTCCAACCCATCTCATCTTCTCTAACCAATTCATCTCCGCTGTACCATTAAATTTAAATAAAAAAACAAAAGTCGCTGAAGGTTACAAAAAGTCGGCGAGGTCGACCAGGCCCAATAAAACTGAAAGCCTGAGACTCAGGGCTGGCCGAATCTCATGAATTAAACGTACTTAATTACTATGCAAGATTGAGACTCCTTTCTGTTTGAATATCAAAATGTTTATTCAAGATTTTGTTGTTTCGATTTTCGCCAAGAATTACTCGGCAACAGAATGTAATCTTCTACGCGACAAAGACTTACCAAGTAAACGATTAAGAGACGCGTACCGTTTTGAATTAATTTTGACGTAATGTAGTTTCGAATGGTTTGTGCACAACGCATAGAGATTGTTACTGTGGATTTTATCTGCAAGTTTGATCAATAGTTTGGTTGTATATGATTTATTTTGGGGAACATGCATTCCCAATCGATTTTTGTATTATTTCTTTTTAAGTTCGTCAATAAAATGCGTTTACGTTAATCATCATTTACTAATAAAGTAGATACGTGTCGGACTAAGAGGATAATAGTAGTTTCTTTTACACGTTTCAGGAATTGATACCCAATAATCATCATTTCAATGGCAATACCGCTTCCAACATGTCAATATGGAGATACATGGGGGAGGCCTATGTTCAGCAGTGGACTTCCTGTGGCTGAAGAGAGTAAGGGAGAGAGAATCACAATTTTGACTTATAAAAAAGGAAAACCTCCTAAAAACCGACATATTCAAATGTTAACATAATCAAAGACCTAGGAACCATATACTACAAATAATCACGATTTCTTCCCTACAGCTACTAATCGGATAGCTGTATGGGCCGTAATCAAGCGCAATACAATAACCAATATATCAAGACCCCTGCATAATATATTCATTTGGCATCAATTTAGTTAACACGTCGACGGCTATGTGAGACTGTCTTTATGTTCTCGTATTTAATGATAATTTTAGATAAAATGATTACATATTAGCTAGTGTAGTAATTATATCAATAAGAAAAAATCTTTAAAATTGAAGGAAATATTATTTCGTGTTAAAGTAGATTATTTAATAAAATTAGTCCTTCTATCAGCCTTCTTCAAATAACTACATGTAGTCGATGTAATTTATTTATTTGTTTGGCGTATGATGCTACATTCAGCTGATGCTTCCAGTGCTTACAATAATTATCGTATACCAGAGCCCATAATCAGAAGCACTTTATTTTACTACCTGCATGCTCTGCTACGATTACCTCCGCCCAGTGGCGAAGGGTGATTTTTTTAAAAAGGGAAGCCGAAGCTCAATACGCGAAATAAGTGTGTTTATACCTACTGGTCCTACATAGGGAAGACAATGCGACTGATACTTGATAGTAAACATAGTGCAGTCCGGATTGAGTAGATCAACTTATCGTGAGATGCTTCAGAGAATTAGCCCGAAACGCGACACATTTACATAATATGTACGTGTATCCTTATATCCGGACGTTTGCGAATATCCAACCGCCAGCAAATTATTCCTCCGACAATCTCACTCACCAAACGAAACGATTGCGTTTCGTATGATGGCATCTACGTACTGCGGTCGTCAATTATATTTTAATATTTCCAATATACAAAAGTTGCAATGTCATCATGGGAAAAGTAAAAAAGTATATTTTTAAACCGCACGTGAATATAAGATTAATAAAGAAAAATTAATGATCTAGATACAATGTTAACAAGTACGTTAGCCGCGCTTTTATTAGTTGTATTATTAGTAGTCGAGCACTTCCTAAAATCTAAACAGTAACGTTATTTCCGAAATTGACAATCTAAACATGTACGTCCCTCACGATTATTAATTTCCATTACAACATAATAATAATATTAATATTTATGTACATTTTGTAATTTAAAACATTAAAAACTAAATGCGTGAACCAGCTAATACTCGTATACTGTCAAAATGTTAATACAACACTTACAAATGCAGTGATATCTACACAAATACACACATAAACACACAAAATGCTGAAGAGTCGCAGCATGCCTCCTGCTTTTTTAACGGAAATTGAACCTTAAATCATTGTAAATTTAAGGTACAATTTTGCGTGATTTGTTGCAAACTACACAACCATGTCACACCAATGCGTAACATGCAGCCGACGCGGGCGGTCGGCGCACGGGCCGCGCCATTGTTATTCAATAAGCCGAACCATTTTGGCAGTAATTCGCCAGAGGTCGCAACGCGGCGCAATCTAATTACATGTTTGCTATGCGCCTCCGCAGTAATATTTACCTATGTGGCCGACAGATGTCGTTGAATAAAATGAGTTTAGATATTACATAAATAATTTTGAAAAATTTGCTTGTTTATAGTGTAATGATAAATTACAAAAGGTAAGCCGCAGGGAATCGAGTTATATGGAGCCTTCGCCACTGCCTCCGCCCATCTCAATATCGCTACGTACTTTTCGAAATGCTGTTTTTCTAATCCTAAATCAAGCCTTTCCCCTTAATACCAAAAGATACAAGTCTCTGCCAGGTATCATTCGAACCCCACAATTAAAATTCCAAACCAATAACACCAAATAGCGCCCGAAAGTTGAATAATACAAGTTTATTTGTACATAAACCAGTTTTATTTAAATAATCCGTAGTTTCCAACCCTGACACGCAGGTGCGGGCCAATTAGCCTCGCAGTCAACGGACAGATGCCCCGCGCAGACCACAACTTTGGGACTAGACGATTTTGTGGTTCTTTACTTGTAATTTTAGGTGATTTCTAGGAATTGTGTTTAGTATTGTTTTTATTTGAGTACGTGGTGGCCTGTTGGTAAGGCACAAGGCGTGACTGTCAAGATGTTGGTCGCAAGTACTTCGAAGTGATGACCATGTGTTGTGAATTGCCACGTAATTTAATAATGAAAAAATTGTCGTAAGGTCATTTGTATATGATAATATAATCTGTCAAGAATTTATTGTGTTATATGAAATAAGTAATTCCGCATTTGCAAATACTTTGAAATATGGTTAAAATTGTGTCATTGATCAACGATGATTATATTATGCTGATAATGCCTATATAAAAATCAACAAATTACGCTAAACACGAAACATCTTTAACAACGTAATGAATATCAAAACACATATATTCCCTTAATGATTGTAATACAGGAGTATTTGGCATAGGTCTTATTATATTGGACGTCTGTCCACTTAGTATTCAAGTCATTAACTGAATATCCGAATGTAATACATACTTGTGTCTATGTTGGCACTTCGCAGCTTAGGCCCTGGCGCAAATCCAGTGCAATCCGGGTAAGCAATATTAGCTGCTGTTTGGGCAACCGCTATGGATTTTTAATTTTGTCACGCAGCAACTACTCGTAATATGTTACTGTCTGAAACTCTAAAATTGTGTACTTTGATCTCCAAGATAGATCTTCAAGGTAGATTATTCGCACATGCTTGGATACGAATGCTGTGACCACCGTAAGATGAAAGATCTGCCATAGCGATGTCGCTATGGGTATGTACTGTAGTCTGTCAGTTTCTGGGATCAAGTCTATATCAAGTTGAGAATTACATGGCATTATGTGGATCGGCAAGAGATAATCTGATATTGCCAAACTTTAATCTTTTTCAAGTTTGCCGATATTATACAATGTATTGTAGTAAATTTTGCGTGCACGATTAATAGAATATTCTATGCAGGTGTCGAAAAAAATTTTAAGGTTCAGATATTTATTATCATTTAATAATTATTACTTATTATTATAAATTTATTACTTACTAGCGGCTCGATCTGGCTTTGCCCGAGTACAGACACTTTTTGAGTCCATTCCATTACACATAGGTACATACATATTTTTCACGTACTAAC
This sequence comes from Theretra japonica, assembly GCA_033459515.1. Classification (NCBI taxonomy): domain Eukaryota; kingdom Metazoa; phylum Arthropoda; class Insecta; order Lepidoptera; family Sphingidae; genus Theretra; species Theretra japonica. The sequence continues at coordinate 796,599 of CM065944.1, forward strand.
TTTCTCATCCCAAGAGAAAACTACATTTTCGGGATAAAAAGTAGCCTATACATTAATCCAGGATATCAGCTACCTCCATATCAAAATTCATAAAAATTGTTCCAGCTGTAAGAGCGCGGAAAAGTAACAAACATACAAACTTTTGCTTGTATAATATATAGAGTATTATCATGGAATCAGTCAAGTTACGATAAAACAGTGCACTTCGTTTTACTCTTCTGCGATAAATTGACGGGACCGAACCTAATGGCAAGTACACCGCATGATGTCATCTCTCTTATGGTCACTACAATCTTTCTGTTTATGTTTTCATAAATGAACCCTTATATTTTTATCATTAGCACCAATCCCCACATAGCTTTGTTCCCCTCCTTATCACAGGTTAACTTTTCAATTTTAACACTTGTTTGCTCACAATCCATTAGGGTCCCTGTTGGGCTTCAGTCCGTGATGGATGGCCCGCGTTGCGTGGACAGCCGCAAATAACATTTCGATGTCGATGACTGATGACGCAGTTGGTGCTTCTAGTAATGGTATTTGGAGATTCATATTTTGTTGCGGAGGGGTGCCTGGGGATAAGTGGGATTAATAAAAAATAGGAGAGTCACATGTAGTCATGTCTTCGGGGTGGGGTAGGAGATATGTGTCGTGAATGTCTGAAGCATGATTAATTATCATTCAGTGATATAACATCTATTTCTTATTTATTTAAACTTTTGATTGACTTAATTTTAACTTCTTATTTGTTAGTTGGAACCATGTGTTTCAAATTTTGTACCTCAGTTTAGACCCCCTCTCTCAATCTTACTTTCGATTATAGGGGAGGCTCATGACCTGCAATAGAACGTATGATACAGTATAGTACAGTTAGACCCATTTAGCCTTACAAGGAATAAAAATATAAAATACATTGACGGATTTTTTGTCGCTGTTAATATATGGCTTAAGTTTTGTAGCCAGGTGTAGTTAATAACAAAAGTTTCTATATTTTTGTAGCCCACTGTGGATCAAATTACCGACAGTCTATTGTGAGGCTTGGCGAAGTAAAGTAATAGTACAACAATCCCCTCACAAAATTGTTTTCCTAGTCCCTGCTCCACACAACGTTAGAAACTTCAGGGATCCATAACTGCGATCACATAAAATATGAGCTGTTCAGGAACAAGTTGAGAGGTTGATTACTGCCTCAAATAAATAAATAATTAATACACCCAACAGTCACATACATAGTCCTAACTCCATACTAAGATCGAGTCTTGTGTCGAGGAATTACGAGAGACTTTTTGGTTTCGCAAACACCTAGGGCCGAAACAAATACCTGTGGTTCACACAAATATTAGTCTCGGAGCGGGGATCGAACCCGCGACCTCTCGTTTCACAGCCGGCGTCTAACCTACTGCGCCACGGCGGCTGGCCTAATAACAGTAAAAATTTAAACAAATATGCCAGTTTCTAAATACACGAAATTTTGTTCCACATGGCAGAAAAATCTTACCTAGAAATTATCGGCTAACCAGCATTAGCTATACGTCATATTAATACTAAATACACGTGCCTGGGACATATGATTATTTATTAACTATTACTGGCAAAACACCAAATCGAAAGCCGCAATACGCGGCAATTGAAAATCCCTCGCGATTCGAAGTAATATTTTTCAAATTTGAAACTAAAAGCGTCGCGTCGAACCGATTTTGAGCGTTAGAAAACTTCGTCGAAATACAGCGTTTAGCCGTCAAGTGTGATGACGGCATGCAGCTCTAACATTATGAAACCAACACGGACAGTTCAGTGCACGTGGAAATTGGTTTCAGGCTTTATATATGGAGAATTTAGTTTTTTCAACATTGTGGCTGAGTGCGTCGGAAATTTAATAGGGGTTTTATAGGTCGCGTAGATGGATATGAAATCGCTCGTGGGTTTGTTTCGGAGTGCTGCTATGAGATTTTTTTATCTGATGTTGAGATTGATTGGAGAGATTCGATTGGTATTGTTTGTTTCTGTGATAGAAAACAAGTAATGATATTATATATTTATTGTAATGCGAGAAGTTCCTTATCGAAACTTGCTTCAAGTAGTTAGATAAGAAATGGATCGGCTTGAACCAAAAGCCACGTGATGTTTTGGTTTTGTTGTCACGTTTCGGTTAGTATCTGTGATAGCCAGAGTCCTTATACCGCATATTACCTTCCATCCTTTATTCATCCCTTCAAAATTAAAATTTGACTAGCCGACAACGCGTCTACGAACCACTAAAAAATTTTTGCGCGAAAGAACTACAAGCATCAATTACAAACTTTCATACTGATAATACAATTAGAACAATATAAATGCTTGTAAACAGCTTGCAGTATATCAACGCTTAACAACATTAAATTACGAATGCGGGTTGCTGCACAAAAGGACGAGTCGGGAGGAGCCAACAGTTTTCTAATCAACCAAACGGAGTTGCAACAAGTTAACGCTGTTTTTGTCTGTGCCGCAACGCTGATTAACCAAGTTGCGAGTTAACCAACTTGTGCCGGCGACAGTTTGGCTTATGGCAAATTTATGGGTCAGACCCAGGTTAGCCGCCCAGAGTTCAAAGTTGGCCTCATAAATGGGAAACGCTTTCGAAATTTGCAGCACTAACCTATTTACATTCTGCAATGTAAATTACTATTACGTGCTGGGAATTCATGATTACTTGATTCTACAACAAAATTGAGACATGAAATCATATTATATTCAGTGGATAATGGCTTTTCAACGTTATCTTCGGCTACAGGAAATCTATTGATGGACGGAGGCTTCCCTACCTCTGATGTATTTGAGTTATCTTTGATCCCAAATATTAGAAATACTTTAGTCATAAACGTGGTCTCATTAATTTTAACAGTTCTGATCTCGAGTTTGTTACTCGTTTCACAAATACTCGTAGAGTAAAGTGACAACTCCATAAAACTTATAACAAGCCTTTACCTCATAACTCGACCTTTGTTGTAGCACATGGGAATAAAAGGACCTATAGCAAATCCATATGAGACTAAAATGGTAATTGAACCTCCAAAAAACATTATCCAAATAAATACAGATACCATAAACATCAGATACAAAACAAAGCCCAAACAGTACAATGCTATTGCAAAACTTTATGCTGCTCGCCAGCATTCATATGTAAACGACAACTAATTTAAAAGCGTGGCCACATGCCGCTGAAATTTAGAATTATTTGAGAGCGTGCGTGACTGGAATAGTGAAATCCAACCGGGAATTAGCGGGTGCTGTAGAATGTGCGGTGGAGTCAAACGAGATGCGGATGTGTGCAATTTAGAAACGGGCGTGGATAAATTGGAATCTGGTATCAATCAAATTTTGAATTTTGCTTGTTGGAGTAGGCGTTTCCATAACATTTTAAATATGAAGATTTTTTTTTTTAATACACAGAGACAGGGGTTTGTGGAAAAAATATATTTCATACACTATGTTCCTTTGTAGTGTATCATCCGTTGTAGACTGTGATCTATGATGATGATATCTTTATAGAAGAGAAAGAGTAATTTGGTAGATTTTAAGTGCAATTATCTTTTCTGTTAACTAACTCATCGCTATGTGTATTTCCTCTCGATGTTTTTCATTAATCAAGCGATAATACAACTCAACAGTGTGAAGAGCTATACAAAACGTGGGCCTACAAATTCCTCTACATTTTTAATTTCACACGTCTTTCAATACAATTAAATACGGCGTAAGTAGCACAATCGTCAACGAATTTATGAGCCTTCCGACGATTAATATTCCGGCACTGACAACTTATAACACATACACGTAATAAAGGTGGTATTAATCAGTCGACGACCCACTTCCTCGACAAATGTACAAATAAGAATAAGCGAGGCATCCCCTGTTTACTTGTTTGTTCGGTATGTATTGATAAGATTACTATAACGGTGGAGGAAAATATCGTGAAGGAACCAGTACTTTTGCGGCTTGTCATAAATAATATGATGTGTAAAGTCCGCCAGCTCGTACTAGGCCAGCGTGGTGGACTATATAGGCTACCCTCTCTCGATAATAGAGAAGGTCCGTGCCCTGCAGTAGGACGTATATGGTCTTGCACAGATTTTATGCAAAGTGCCATGGGACTATTGACTGATGAAACTTTTCTATTCTGTATAATAAAAGTGATAGCGCGTAACGTACGACAGTCACATGGTACCCTTAATATTTTAAGGCAATTCCGCTATTAACTTAAACAAAACCGTTTAGACATCGTCCGTGTCGTATTTTATTAGACGCCGACTGTGAAACGAGAGGCCGCGGGTTCGATCCCCGCATCAACACAAATGTTTGTGTGGCTCACAAATATTTGTGTCAGGTCTGGGTGTTTGTGAGACCGAAAAGCCTCTCGTAGCTACTGATACCCACGACACAAGACTCGTTCTTAGTGTGGAGTTAGGACTATGTATGTGAATGTTCGGTGTATTTATTTATTTATTATTATTAAAACCGACGCTTCGTCTCTATTTAGTTTGAATAAAATATAATGAAATCAATTTATTAATTGTAATAAGTGACTTGTCTATGTGGTCCAACAGGTCGAAGTGGCGATCCATGGGGACGGCCTATGTTCAGCAGTAGACTTCATGTGGCTGAAGAGAAGAAGAAGATTCTAGGTTATCTTATCTATTATCTATTCTAGGTTACTTTGATTCTAGACACATACATAGTCCTGTCCTATACTGAGGTTCTTGTTTTATTTCTTAGGTATCACAAACTACGAGAAACTTCTCAGTCTCAGAAACACGCAAACCCGAATCAAATACACATGCAAGTAGACCATATAGATATTAATTGTTTCGGTGCTGCGATTGAACCGAAGGCACCTTGTTTTCTGACAAAAATAACAGATTTAAAAAATGTTCTTTATACAGTTTCAATTTACAATAGTTGCAGTTTTTAAAGACATTTCAGTTTCTTCGCTACTGTAGTTGGAAAGTATAAATTCATTTACGAAGCGCTTAATTGCTTGCAGTAACAATATCACATTTCAAAGGCGATGCTACAGCTCTATTTGTTAATTATAGAAACAGATATCTCTACTTAAATCGATATTATATTAAAGTTTTAAAGATCGAAAGTACTTATGTGGAAAAATAGCTTTTTATGTGACTATTTCTGCCTATGTATGTGTGTACTGTACTCTCCTTGACCAGAATCAATTTATTAAACCAATGGTAATTAAGAGTCAAAAATTTAAAAATAGTTTCTAATTTTATATTAAAAAGTTTTTTTCGTTTAGAGAAATGTACACTTACAAGTTTAATAAAATAAAAATACCACAGAAAAATAAAAAAAATAAACTAAACAATTAGTATCTATTAAACAAATGATCAACAGGGTGAAAACCGGCAGCGATCACCGAATGGTTAGAGGCACATTGAACATCAATGTCCAATTAGAAAGGCGTCGCTTGATGAAATCTACGCTCCGACCTACTCGCGCCCATATCCAAAACCCCGAGAGCTTTCAGCTTGAGCTGGCAAATCGCTTTGATTGTCTCAAAGAAAACCTTGCAGTGGACGAGCTAAACAGCGGTTTGGTAGAAGCTGTCCATACGGTGGGATCTAAGTATTTTAGACCTCGCCGTAGAGATAGACCACAAAAACTCTCGATCCACACTCTTGACCTCATGGCCGAACGTCGATCTATGGCGCTGCAGTCTTCCGATGACGCCGAAGCATATAGGCGGCTCAATAGACGGATCTGGAAGTCCTTGCGACACGATGTCCGTGCTCACAATACTGTGAGCATAAAAGAGACAATTGAGCGGAACGGAGGCTCCAAAGTGTTTGCAAGAGACTTGTCTATTGGGCAAAGCCAGTTGTCTAGGCTGAAGACGGACGGCGGCAGCGTAGTGTCGACGAGGGCAGAGGTATTAAGGGAGATCGAGAGGTTCTACGGACAGCTTTACACCTCGGTTGCCGAACCTACTGTTAGCTCGGCCGAAGACCCGAGAGCCGAGTTGATCCGACACTTTAGCGATGATATCCCGGACATCAACCTGTGTGAGATTGAGATGGCCCTGAAACAGCTTAAGAACAACAAGGCGCCGGGTGAGGACGGAATCACTTCAGAGCTTCTGAAAGCGGGCGGTATGCCGATGCTGAAAGTCCTTCAGAAGCTCTTCAATTCCGTTCTCCTCGAGGGCTCAACGCCAGAGGCATGGAGCAGGAGCGTGGTGGTACTGTTCTTCAAAAAAGGTGATAACACTTTGCTGAAGAACTACAGGCCCATCTCGCTCCTGAGCCATGTTTATAAGCTGTTTTCGAGGGTCATCACAAATCGTCTCGAACGCAGGTTTGATGACTTCCAGCCTCCCGAACAAGCCGGGTTCCGAAAAGGCTTTAGTACCATAGACCACATTCATACGCTTCGGCAAGTTATACAAAAAACCGAGGAATATAACTTGCCGCTTTGTTTAGCGTTTGTGGACTATGAGAAAGCCTTTGATTCGATCGAGACCTGGGCTGTGCTACAGTCTCTTCAGCGGTGCCACATTGACTATCGGTACATCGAAGTGTTGAAGTGTATATACAACAACGCCACTATGTCGGTCCGAGTACAAGATCAGAGCACGAAGGCTATTCCACTACAGAGAGGCGTAAGACAGGGGGATGTCATATCTCCGAAACTGTTTACTGCCGCGCTGGAAGACGCCTTCAAGCTCTTGCAGTGGAAAGGATTCGGCATCAACATCAACGGCGAGTATATCACTCACCTTCGATTTGCCGACGATATTGTAGTCTTGGCAGAATCGCTGGAAGACCTTAGCACTATGCTCGAAGATCTCAATCGAGTCTCCCAACAGGTGGGTCTTAAAATGAACATGGACAAAACGAAGATAATGTCGAATGTCCATGTTGTGCCCACCCCCATCGGAGTTGGGGGCTCGACTCTCGAAGTTGTAGACGAATATGTCTATTTAGGACAAGTGGTCCGGTTAGGCAGGTCCAACTTCGAGAGAGAGGTCAATCGTCGAATCCAACTCGGTTGGGCAGCGTTCGGGAAACTACGCGACGTCTTCTCGTCCAAAATACCTCAGTGCCTCAAATCGAAAGTCTTCGATAGTTGTGTGTTACCAGTGATGACATACGGCACCGAGACGTGGCCTCTTACTATGGGCCTTATCAGGAGGCTCAAAGTCACTCAACGAGCTATGGAGAGGGCTATGCTCGGGGTTTCCCTACGAGATCGAATCAGAAATGAGGAGATCCGTAGGAGAACTAAAGTAACCGACATAGCCCAGCGGATTAGCAAGTTGAAGTGGCAATGGGCGGGGCACATAGCACGGAGAACTGATGGCCGATGGGGCCAAAAAGTTCTCGAATGGAGGCCACGAAGCGGAAAGCGCAGCGTGGGACGTCCACCCACTAGGTGGTCTGACGACCTGGTAAAGGTCGCGGGACGTCGCTGGATGCAGACTGCCTCCAACAGGTCACTATGGAAATCATTGGGAGAGGCCTATGTTCAGCAGTGGACTTCCTTTGGCTGATGGATGAAACAAATTAAGAGAATATGGTTCACATGGCGTGACAAAAAATCAAATAAAATTATCTGGCAAATCTGGTTCTACCATACCTGTCAATATGGGTTTACAGATTGGCAAGCTTCAATTAATCTTTTATCTTTCAATATTTTCATGCCCAATTCACAGACTGCAAGCTGACTAAGTAAAGTGTATTCAAAGGTATAAAGATACTCTAGATGTCTTACATTTTGATTGATCATTGCCCTGAATTGAAAACTAAATAATTCTAAAGCGTTAGTATAAAACAGTCTCATGATACATGATATTACGATCATTTTTAAACCTGCTCTCAAATATTTCAATAAACTGGCAATAGATTGTACGTATGTGTTGATGCTTCGAAATGAAATGCACTGAGCAAACTAACCAAGTTTCACAAGTTTTGAAAACAAACAAATGTTGAACATAAAGGCTAATTAATAAACAATAAGTCAAGCTGTTGAATACAATAGTCTTACAAGTCTAAATTCTACTGCTGCAAATAAAATACACTTCCAAGGTAGGTCCGAGTTTAGTGCAACTAACAATAAGGAATAAATCTTCACCCTTTTGAATTATGTCATCGCTCGATTAAATGAAAAACCTCGAGGAGAATACATAGCGATGAGTTGGCTAATAAAAAAAATTAAAGCATTTAAAATCTATTAATTGTAGTCCGATAAATAACGAGCCTATTGCCACTATCAAGCAACTCATGCGGAATTTTCAAACCAAAGATCTACTCAATAAATCGCCCTCATTGGAAATCGAACACGGAAGCTCCCGGTTCACAAGTTTTACACAGCGCCATTGCACCAATAAATATTATAGAATATAGCGGAAAATATTTATTTTTTTCCAATGAATGTTATAGTGGAAACATATCTTTTTTTTATAGCATAGGTCCGGCAAACAAGCAAACAGATCAGCTGATAGTAAGTGATCACTGCCGTCCATGAACATCCACAACGCATGATCATGGATGTGTTGCAGACCCATTCAATCAGGAGGGGAGCGGGGAGGAAAACGAATGGGAAGAGGAAATGGGTATTAGGCATCCGACAATCTCACTCACCGAAAGAAACGCGACAGCAAATCTGTCGCTTCCCGTTGATCATTCGTGAGATAGTGGTACCAACCCGTAGGAGCCTGCCCAACCATACTGAGTCTTGACTGACAACAGCGTGGCTCTACCACTTCCAAAGAGTTTCTAGCAGTACTTCAACTGTCCTTAATCTTGCATGAGGATGCACACTTTGTTACGAGTGACTCTGTTATCTCGTATGCTGTGCTGTACAAGATAATATTGATGGTATAATATTATCGCAATCCGCTACAATACGTTACGTTGTAACTAATATTGAATTCATCAACACAAATAATTACAGTTTAACACAAGAAATTCCGAAGCGCTTAGTAGTAAAAAACGACCAGCTCGAAAATTTCATAATTCCATTCCGTAATTGGCGTCAGCTCTTCCAGCGACACCCGGGGTAAGTCATTAGCAGCTCAGTACTACATTTGATCGATAGCATCATTAAGCTATTGCGAGAGAGAGGCGGGCAGGGAAGTTTTTAACTCGTTTACAGATCGCCCATGAAGTGTTGAGAAGTTACAAGTTTTAATTGATTGAAAACATTGAGTTCCAGTGTATCTAGATTTTGATCCGATCCGGATAAATCTACGCTGCAGTTAATGGTTTACGTAAACTGATTTGAAACTTGAGTACAGCTTGGTTGTAGTCGATTTGTCTTGCAACGCCTTAAGGGATCGGCACTACTCCCTCGACAAAAATAACGTCAAGTTTAATTTATGTTTAATTCCATTTTAGACATTGTTTGTTTACACTGCGAACGCTATTTAAAAACAGTACTGCAAAATTAATAATTATTCTCCTCGCTCACAGAAAGTCTACACTCCTGAACACAGACTTTCACCACAAGATATCTAGTGACGTATTTACAAAAGCCTGATTCTAGCTAAATCCTATTGACAAAGTGACAGAGAGGTTGATAAGCTAGCTCACGCATTGATATCACACCTGATTTTATAATTTCAAAATATTTTGATTAACTCTTTCAGTCGTGTTGTAGTGCCGATATAAATCCATTACTCTGGATACAATTCTTGGTAATAGGGTCCCTAGCATATTATTACACATTAAGACAATACCCTATTACTTAAATCTAACCTTCATTTACCCTCACCACCACCCTCACCTTAGAATTTCATAGATTAGGTTATCAAATTGAATCTTACAATGTTGTCAATTCATCGACCCGGCTACGCACTTAAAACTTAAGACTCGAGTTTGTAACTTGTTTCCGGAGGCCATAGTTAGTAATTGAAAGCGATTTTGATATTAACTGACCACGGATTTAATAAATGTGATTGTCGCGAAGAAAATAATTGACATACGCATCAAATATGACACTCCTTTTTTTACCTTCTTGGTAGTACGTCTCTCATATGTGAGAGGCTGCCTGGGTAGGTACCACCGCCATGTCTATTTCTCCTGCTAAATAGTAGTGTAAACGCTATGTTGTGTTCCGGTTTGAAGAACATGCTAGCCAGAGTAACTACTAGACATGACGAGGCTTAACATCTTATGGAACAGACGGCTTCTCACATTTAAGACACCAGTAAAACTTTGACTATAAATATGGAAATTAATATTAACTAATAATGTTGTTCTATCATACACAACTCCCTACGCCGATACTAAATCCCAACTTTTGTTGGTAACACAAACATATTTATATAGTTTCTGACGCCTCATAACTAGTCGCTTTAGAGAAAAGTTGTCAGCTAAAGTTTAACTTAATCCCAACGGCTCGGAGGGACTCGGGAACTAACAGGGACGCTCCATGCAGGGTTGGGGCCCGTGTAACGGATCATATAGGACGCAAAACGCGAGTTGAAAAGGAGTAAACTTGAAAATAAAGTATTTATAGCAAAGTTAGGAAATTACAAATCGATTAATTTAGCTTATTTTTGATTTCGTTTCTATAAATCACTAAGCGCAAGCCTTAGTGATCTTCTTGCAATAAATAAGGGGCTTGAGTTTACCTCAAAAGCCTATTTTTTCTTGTTTTTCTCACATCCCGGAAAATTTTATACATCTCAAGTATTTATTACCATAAAGAAAATTTTAGTTCAAGTTTAAATATTTATAATCATAACCAAAAGTAATTCATTATTGTCCTTTAACGTCGTCGAGTCATTCATCGCTTTAAAGATTGAAAGATAATTTAATAAAATATTCATTAAATTCAAAGGAATTCAATTCCAAATCTAACACAATACAGGAGAATAATAAATCTGGCCGTAAACCGAAGCGTCCTTATCTGTACTGGAAACACGAAAGGGGCCGAAGCCGACGCTACTGTGAAAACACCGAAAATTCGGGCAAGCGTTATTTATTCCTGTCGTTGAAATAGTGGGCAGTGGGTGAGAGGACGAAGAATAGCGTGAATCGCATTGTCTTTTAGTGTTTATATATTTTATCTAGATATTCCACAATGATACAACTTCTAATCAAGTTTTATAATTCAAAAATATCATGACAAAATGACATCAATGTATATAATGGTACAGTGTAATGACGGGCGTTGAGTACGATCTATTATGACTTTTAAGCCCTATTGCAGTATGATTCATCATCATCATCATCAGCCCGCCCGCGTCCACTGCTGTACATAAACCTCTCCTATGGCACGCCACTGGACTCGATCATCAGCCCACCGTCTGGAATGATTACGCTTAAATAATTAATTGAACTATTAAATAATAAAAATTTGCCACACGCCAATAGATGATATATTATTTATAAATATTGTATTAATTAATAACTGTTAATATATCCAATCCAATTCTACCAATGATTCCCGCGACCTTTACCAGGTCGTCTGACCACCTAATGGGTTAATATATAATTGAAACAAATAAATAAATACACCCAACATTCACATTCATAGTCCTGACCCCACATTGAGATCGAGTCTTGTCTTGTAGGAATCAGGAACTACAAGAGACTTTTCATCTTACAAACACCCAGACCAGAAACAAATACTTGTGGTTCACACAAACATTTGTCTCGGTGGGGCGATTGAACCTGCAGCCTCCCGTTTCAAAGCCGGCGACTAAGCAACTGCGCCACGGAGGCTGTCGGTCAGACACTTGAGTTTTTTCTTTCGATCAGTCGAAATCGAATTCGTAGTTGAGTTCTCGAATGATATCTCAATAACCGCCAAGCCCGAGCGTAATTAAAATGTCGTTAACAAAATGGCGGGGACGGAATGAATATTGGAATGTGGAGTTTTTATGAATGATCTCGGCTGTAATACAGGATGAGAAATTCAGTACAGCTCGATGGGAACGCGATATTACAGTGTCGGGTCGTTGACCGGTGTGATATATTGAATTTGGTATTTAATTTTCTTATGTAATTTAATTAAACTTGAAATATTTTTTTTAATTTTTATAACTATTTATACACCATTCTCAATCGTACTCTCGATTGTAGAGGAGACTCGTGCTCTCCACTGAGCAGTATATGGGCTGATACAGACAGACAGACAGTCACTGATATCCAATCAGTTCAAGATTAAAACAATGTTGCTCCTTATTGCATATTAAAATGAAAATACTACTAGTTAATAAAAACATGGGCATTTTACTAGCCATGTGTAAAAATCGAAGGAAGCGCAATAGAAAAGCTTCCAGGTCGGTTTTCCTTAAGACATTGGTACAATCTTGCTCCAACCGACCCACATATTCTGTGGCTTTAATGACATACAAGGCCACTTAAATACCGTACCGAGAAGAAGCAATTAACCAGGCCGACATAGTTGCGTCGAATGGTGAAGACCACATTTGTCTGTCGGTAATCGATGCTTGTTCTGGACGGATATACTTACTACCTACTGGTGAAAGCCCCATTCACACGGGGAGAGTTTGTCGTTTCGAAGATACGATTATCCTAAGGATATAAAAAAGTTGCATCGTGTAAACATTGTCAGAACACATAGTCTTATGGCGGTTATTTCGTGTGATAATCGCATACGATTCTCGCCTCGACGAGAAACTCTTCCCGTGTAAATGACGCTTTCGCCAAATCAGGATTGAAAATAAATAGATACAAAAACGTGACTTGTTGACATTCATACCAGTCATTCAAATTTAAATCTCCGTTCTATATTTAAAATCGTGATTAAAAAACTTCGTAAACGTTTCAATTAAGCGGTGCATCCACACTATCTTTACAAATTAAATGCCGGAGGAGGCGGCGTCTTAATTACAAGTTTTTAATGATAAAACGTTATGAAAGTGTGGGGCCAGTAATTAACGAAGCCGGGCTGATTTATTAAGCGGGGATAGATTTAAGGGCCACACTCCGCTGATTTTTATCCAATCAATCATTTTAAATTGACTTGCGAGATTAAAGGAGATTTATGTCGCGCCGGCTATACGTGATTCGTTTATTTGCCGAGTTCCGAGTTAGATTTTTCGCTGGATTACGGACTAAGCGCTTTTTGTAATTTTCCGTGAATGAATTCGGCTGGGGAATTTGTTAAAATTGGGCTTCACTTTAATTTAGAAGCATATCGCCGGAATGTAACATGTAATGTATAATGTTATGGTCAATTTGATGTGTTTTGACTGTGTTTTAGGTGTTCATTCTCCTAATAAAATTGGTTCTTGTCAAATAGTCCACGTTTTGATATAATGCCTTAAATTGCATAGGGTCAGTATCCAGCAGAGTTTGTTTAAAACCATTATAATATCACCCGACGCAATGGTTTAAAATATTCAGAAAAGTACAAAAAATGCATTTTTATAAATATACAAACTCATGCCTTTTTTCCAGAAGGGTTAGGCAGAGGTTCCCTTGATAGTAACCAAGACGACCAAGTTTCGCTTTATGTGTTTCATCCCACAATGTGATAGGATGCAAGTCTATCGCCATGTCGGGCACAAATTCCTGACTCCGAGCCAATAATGAATAGACAAATCCAATATCACTTTGCCTGACCCGGGATTCGAATCCAAGCTTTGTAACGGTATCGTTGTCCAAATACACCACCGAGGCAGTCTGAAATTTCTCTGTCACTATCACTCTCAATTATAGATCCCAATACAATCAGCTGCATCGCGATAATTCATACAACAATCTATGAAATCTAAAATCCAACTCTAACACCAGAAGCATTTAACCAAATCCAACGAGTGTCAGCAGCCGCAACGTCACACCTAAACGAGATTGTCTCTCTTAATCCGTACACCAATTGGAATATTTTCGAGCCTTCGCTAGTACCGAGTGTGGCCTTTTGATTGATGAACTCGATCCGATTTTGATTGCAATCGCTCGACAGTACGCGTTACAATCTGATTTATGGGTTCAATAGATGTAATCACTTGGAATTTAGATGTTAATGCTGCTTTTGTAAGCGGTTTTCATTTCAGTTCTGGATACTGTTTTTGATGACCTGGGTCTCAATGATAGATGCTATAGCCCAAGTTATAAAAGTCAACCAAAAGACAGACATGTATTGGAACTGCTAAGAAAGTAGTTAATATTTTTATTTTCTCGTCTGACCCTTGAGCAAAATTTTTAGTGACGTAGAATGCAAGAAATCCATCGAAACTGATAGCAATTTGGTTCGCCAATCAATTTCTGAATATTTATGTACATGTTCTACTTTAAAAAACGATACATGTTTATTTGGAGCATCATAATATTTATAACTTTCCCTTGTTCCAGATGAGATGGCGACGTTAACCACCAGCCGATGAAATGAGACAAACCGACCATGAAGCTTTAACCATGAATAAAACCCACAACCACAGCGATCCTTCGAGTTACTTGTACCCTTCTAAAAGACCGCCAGATATTACCACAGACATCATCCACACTAGGTCTATCTACAAGGAGAATCGCACCAATGAGACCGGAGACTACATGCGATTGGTTGAAGACTTCAGCGATTATTTTTACGGGAATGCTAGTCATGATATCTTCGAGCACAATAGTACTTCCATGTTGAATGATTTGTATCAATACACAAATTGCAGCATCAATGGGACTTTTAACGTGTCGTGTTTCAGACAGAGTGTAACTCAAGAGTATAATTTGTGGGCCTTGTTCCTGTTAATATTTCCTTTCTTCACTCTGTTCGGTAATGTGTTGGTGATAATGAGTGTTGTGCGAGAGAGGACACTGCAGACTGTTACTAATTACTTCATCGTCAGTTTGGCTGTCGCTGATCTGCTCGTGGCTGTCGTCGTGATGCCGTTTGGTGTCTATTATTTGGTGAGTTTTGTTCCTTTATTCGCTTTTAATACTAAAGACATTTTATGATGTTATTTGATGACGTATATGAATATCTGACGGGAATATGGATCGTAGGTAGAAGTATTGAAAGTGGTTACAATTGACGGTTTGAAAATTAATTTGATGTAGGTTTCGATGTGCCATAACAATACTTTATATGAGTTATTAATTCTCCGAATGGTTCGTAAAGTACTTTAAAGTTTACATACATTAAAACGAATGTTCAATACTCGTAACTACCTTTATCACTAAACTTGGAATACGAAGAAAACATATTAAACAAGTTGCCCAATCTATTACAAAACTCCAAATTCCAATGAAATACTTAAGTACTGTACTTTTCAACTCAAACCTTAGTATCCCAACATCCACCGAGCAAAAACTTATTTGTTCGCGCCGTTTCATAACAGCATTAGAAGTACTTTGACCCTAAATCACTCACATAACACGGTCGGCAAAGTGGCAAGTCGTGTAATATATTTGAAACTGCACATATCATAATCGGATTGAATTCCAGACTAACGGACGAGTGGCAAGTTTTGGAATCCTAAAACACTTACGTTGCAACCGCTGAAAGTTCCGCTGGAACAGGGCAGAGCCGAAATCAGCGGCTGTTGTTGAGTGTAATCGGGGGACAGAGAAACGTTCATTACGTAGCAAATGCTGCGATTGAAATGCGACGAGGCCTCTGTTGCTAAAATGTAATGCCTAAAGCTAGATCATCGGTTTGAAATACGGAATGCATGTACGGTCTTGTTAGAAACATGAACTATTTGAATGTAACTCAATTTAAAAATATATTTGTTTGATTAACATTATCATCATTTGTGATTTGTATAGCTACGACTGTAAATATCGTTTTCTTTCTTTCGGTCTAAATAATTATATAATCAATTGGTTTTTCTTTCCCTTTCTAGATATGTTTAATACTGTCGCCCTGTCATTGCTTTTAATTTAACGATTCTTCGTCTCCCTTATTCATCCCTTAATAATAATATCGTAAGTGTTTACAAATAGCGGCAGTGATTACTTATCATCTGATAAACCGGGGTCGTATTTATAATGAATACTACATCAAACATACAAAAAATTGTTCAAAAGACCCATTCAAAGCAGCAGTACTGAGTTTTGCATTATGTACAGCATTGGGCTTCAACAAAGCTATTGTGAATGAAGTTAATAGAGCGGTTGCTTGTACCGATCGGGTTTTCTCGAATCAAACAAGTTTTTTCCTTGTAAAACATTTTATTCTGTGTAACCGATTCCCTTGTGCATGTTTTTGATTTATCGCTTAAGGCTGATAAACTCTAACGTCAAACAACTACGTGTGCTTAATTAACCAAATATTAGTAAACAGATTCCAGTTTATTCCAGTAATCCAATTTGAAACGATAATTTTTAATACTTGATCGGCAAAGTTACTATAATTTTCGTCATTTTCAGGTTTATCTGAGAAGTAAATTGAAATCTAAAGTATCTAGCGGCGACAGATGATAACTATCATTCGCCGATCGACTACTCGAATCCTGACATACTTGCGTGTGTCAATAAAAAATGAGATACATAATTTTTGTAAGGATATGTTTTAGAATAACATAGTTGTAATATTGTTTCACAATAACATACTACTCGTATTTATGCATATTTTTTTAAATCAATATTTTTTTCGTTTAAACTTGGGGGTTTTCAGCCAAAGTAATCCCGAATCCACATCTGTCTAGTTTAGTGACGACAAACACGAGCGAAAACAAAAGCAGTATTGTACTCGTAAGTAAACTGGTGAGAGCAAGTCGAACGGTGTCGCGCAGATGTTTTCGCTAATTAAACAAGCCTTCGCGTGTTCCGAACATTTTGTTCCGATCGGGAATTCTCGGTTCGCTTCGATATTACTACCGTTTATACGTTTCGACGAGGGTTTTATACTTTCTCTTTCTTTTTTCCGGGCATTATTGCGTTCTATGCCAGGTTCCATGCTCCTGCTCAGTCTTCTCTATTTCGCCTGATTTTTGGCCTCCTCGATCGTGTGACTATTGGTTTCTATAATTATCTTTCTTGATGATATCCAGCCAGCCCTTTTATGGAGAACCTTAAACTCTTGGCATAGCAGGGTCAAGGGTTGAAGTTCAGACATACCGGACGTTCTCTTGTGATTTTCGTGACAGTAAAAATAAATGATTTATGAACCTTCAATGTTTTATTACG
Source organism: Theretra japonica (assembly GCA_033459515.1). Lineage (NCBI taxonomy): Eukaryota > Metazoa > Arthropoda > Insecta > Lepidoptera > Sphingidae > Theretra > Theretra japonica. The sequence continues at coordinate 813,683 of CM065944.1, forward strand.
ATTGTCGATGACAGGGTTTACACTTAAACTTTTTCACTTTGCCCGACTTTTCATATTCTAAACATACACTGATTCATGAACGCTTAGATAAAACAATATTTAAATTATAAAACAACCACAGGTATAACAATCGTCTATATTTTATAACGGCTAAGAACAAGGAAAACCGAAAAAATACGGTAACATTAAGTTAAAAATAAATATACTTCCTTTTATAATTCCGGACCGCGCTCACAATCTGTCATTTCTAGATATTTAGTTTGTCTTGCACGAGTGAGTACCGTCGATTCAGATCCCTTGGTTTTCCTTGTTTTTTCTTTAGAAATATATCATAACGACGCTACCGCCTTTAGGTGAATGTGACTGAAATACAAAATATACATTAAATATTTATAACAGTACTAAATTCGAAATAGAACTACGAATTTATCAACCAATGTTTGAGCAAACAAATCACGTGTCCAGAGGACAAGAATCTGTCTATTTTGAATGTGTCTCTTGATATAGATCACAAACTCGCACGCTTGGACGCCCTTGGCCGACTTTTGCGGTCCGATAAGAACATTCAAAGGAACCGTACTATCCCCTACAGAAATTTAATTATCTACCTCTTAAACAAACGCAATGGCTTAGTCAATAACACATTAACAATAAAAAGCAAGCGTGGACAATTTTTCTCGCAGCAATCTTTCCGCATGATCTCCTTTACAGCCCCAGCGCGATACAAGGGAAACCCATAAAGTTTTAGGGCGCGCATGATTTTCAGTTTGCCATAAAATATTTGCAATAAACATTACTCGCGCGTGTAAAGCGGGTTGAGGTGAGGTCGCGGGGTGACTTTGTCCAGATTTAGAACAATTGTTCTGCGTACAAAACAATTGTTCTGTTATAGACTCCGATTTATTTGATTTCAAACTTTCGAATTGAGTCTGGATCAAATCACGGTTGGCAAATATGCTCAGCTGCCCGTTAAAGGTCAATTTGGATTAAAGTTACGGATTATAAAATTCTAAAAATTAATTCAATAATTTCTCGGAGCTCGAAAATGAACTTGAATTGATTGAATTTTTGGTGTGTTTTATTCGTTGTAATTCTGATAACCTACGAGTACGAACATTATTTAATTCAAGTTTTAAAATTGAAATATCACTCATGATCCATTTCAACACTAGGGGTCACTGCTCACAACTCTGTGAAAGACGAATCACTACATTATTATCAATATTTTATTCTAATATAATTCTGCATCGTAGCTTTGGATTCTAATTCAGCAGTTTACATGAAAACACTATTAAACGATAATGCTAAGGATTTGCGGCGGAGCCACGCTGTGGCTAATTTATTACAGCCTGAATGGGCCGGCTTGAATGGAGTACCAGTGTTTTACAGAATATTGATGTGAAGTAACAGCTGTTGCTTTCAGAGTGGGGAATAGGACTGGTGAAGTTCCTACAACAATTAATCGATAACTAGCAATCCTAGAATTGTTGGGTCCATGAGTAGCAGTCATTACTTCTAATCAAATGGCTTGCTTTGCTTTTGCTTATTTTCGGTATATTTTTATTAAAAAATATATTTACCGTCTGTATCTGTATCTATGTGAGCCCATATACGTCCCACTGCAAGGCACGGGCCTCCTTTACAACTGAAAGTACGTTTGAGAGGGGCTAGGCCATATAGGCCATCACGCTGGCCTAGGGCGGGTTGGCGGACTTTACATATCGTAGATTCATTTTTGAAATCGCTAGCGTAAGCAGGTTTCCTCACGATGTTTTTCCTTCACCATTATAGTCCGTGGTAATTGACTATCAATACACACATAAATCCGAAAAGTTAGAATGCATAATGTAGGCAGAGTAGTTATCGCTCTATCTAATAGTACAAGAAGACATCATGAGAGAATTTACGTACCTGAGAGATCTGTCAAACAATTTTAAATGTAGATATTATATATAAACGTGATCTACGAATGAATAGCTGTCCTACCTAATACCTATAGAGAACCTTAGTGCCCTTAGTGTTACCTACACGGGCAGTAATAATTTTAATATTAATCTATTTTATTCGGTGAATAATACAAAGCTTCTTTCAAACTTAAATTAATACTTCAGTTTGAAAGAAGCTTTTGCTTGGAGTAATAATTTACTCCAAGCAAAGTCCGGCTCGAAGGACCAAACGCGAATTTATCATAAAAATGCAGATTCCATTAAAGCCATCCATCACACATTTAAAAAGCTATTAAATTCAAATAATTCAGATGAGGACTAACGATAGGTTTTATAGTTGGTTGGCCCTTTTAAAATTCATCACGCTGTCAGGATTCCAAGTACTTAAGTACTTACTGTTGCCGATGGATTTTGGAGCGGAGTATTTTTGAATTTATTAAAAGTTCAAATTTATTATGACGTGACTTATAAAGTTATAATTAGAATATAAAGAATAGTAATTTGGGTGTATGGTCAACTACTAGATAAGTCAATGATTTGTGTAAAATTATGTAGAGGCGAAGCCAACTGCAACCAAAATGTTTGTTAGAGACCAAGTTTAAGATCAAAAGCAATTTACATTCAATAGACCGTATAATAAGGCTTAATTTACATTTTCGATAGACACCTGATAAGGCAATGCTTTATTTCTTATTAAAGCCTTCAAGATTTGAAACTTCGACTGTAAACTAGTACGGCGGTTTATCTATTAAGCCTCTATATCCCCAGTTAATTATTGCAACGTCGTTAAATTGTCTGTAAGATGAATCTATTATAGCCTCCTTGAGCGGTTAAGCACCCATTAAGGACCGAAAACGGTGTTACAGAATTGCAACCTTAAGTGTTTCCGATAGATATCGATTGGAATGGAAGGAAAAATTGTAAATTTGAGGTTTAGATATATTGCTGGTTTAACACCTGATAAGAAATAAGTAATTATTTGCAATTGAAACGATAACTCCGATTTTGCAATGTGTGTAGGTTTTTTTATTGCATAAGTCCGGCTGACGAGCAAACAGGTCACCTGATAGTAAGTGATCCCTGCCACCGATGAACATCCACAATGCATGATCATTCATGATGATTCATAATCATGGATGTGTTGGCATGATATCATAAAAACAACACCCAGACAGAACCAATATTTGGGGATCACACAAACATTTGTTACATACACAGAAAAAAACACACAGTCACTCAGTTCACGACCTCTCTATCGAAATGTATTTTTGCTATATTTTCAAAATGTGTAGTAGGGTCCTTACTAAAAGAAAGATCTGTATAAGGACTGCAAACTATTTTTAGCAACATTAAACAAATGAGGATCGTAAGGCACTCTGTTTTACATCAGACAATAATATCTTTACCCCCGAGAGTGGAGGGTCTGAAATAACTTATTTTAAGCGGGTGGGCGTAAAAATTGGCATAATTTTATGCCACAGCCTAAAATAATAAAACGCTGGAGTGAAAAATTCGCTTGGTTTATTGAAGTAGGCTTTTGAAACTCTTTGACGGGAATGGACCAATGAAGGGACTTGATGTCCGCCAGGAGATAGGTTGTAAAGTTATAAGCCAAGGCTTGGTTTGAATTGGAAATGATTGAGAACTGAACTCGATTATATTTATATATGACTCTGGACTCTTATGTGACATCATGCGATACACATATGCGGAAACAAATGTGAATTTTTTTTCCATTTTTTTATGTTTGCTGTCTTGACATTTCTTCAAGACAGGATATTCGACATGTTTTCTCCCACGAGAAGTGCGTGGTGGTCTGTTGGTAAACGGACCAGACGCGGACAACATGTTCACGGCGGCCGCGGGTTCAAGTCTCAGGGTACACCTCTGATTTTTCCGAGTCATGTGTGTATTGTTAGTCAATCACCACACATTATAACGGTGATGAAAAACATCGTAAGAAAACCTGCATAGCATCGCGATTTGTACGAATTTCTATGGTATGTAAAGTCTGCCAACCCGCACTAGGCCAGTGTGGTGGACTATATAGCCTAACTCCTCACGATTGTACATGAGGCTCGTGCCCTGCAGTAGGACGTATATGAGCTGATACAGTACAGTTCCTCCAATCAATTTCCTAAACTGACAAGCACCTATTCGTCAGTATTAGGTGTTTATAAGAGTCAGACATCGTGTGTTAAATCTACGCTGAAAAATTTCTACAGATCACTCAATAAGTCAAAGATTGCATGCTGCTTTGATATGTTCTTGAAAAGACGCGCCTCAATTTTCACATTATTCCGACTATCGCGATATACGTCTATTCAAAATGAAGATGCAATGGCCTTTCCCTTTCGACTTTGCGCTCATCAATGGAACAGCATTTCTTAGATATTGCTGCTTGGAATACACTTTTGAAGTAGTTGAGGGTCTTTCAAACTTCTATTAAATATAGCAATAAGATTCTTCTAATATGAAATGATAGAAATTATTTATTTATTTATATCTTTATGTTACACAAATATAAACAAAAACAGATCACAGAAACAATAATAAAAAAAAAAGTACAAATATCGGTCTTGTAGCTTTACAGCAATATCTTACAGACAGCTATGGGATCGATTTAAAAGAAGTTGAGAGAGAGATGTCTCAGGATGGCGAGCGCAGTGGCGTGCCAAGCATTGCCTTGTATTTTATGGTGTTGTTTAGTTTTGCTACTGTTCTTGAGCAGTCGTGTTGCTTACCATTATGGTACGCTCTTCTCGCAATTCATCGCAATAAAAAAAGAAAAGTGGTTACTCCTGTCGGTCGCGATAATTATGATAGCTAACTTGTAGGTATTCAGAGATTGTACCCCAACCTCGATTCACTGGCATGGATCGCTATAATTTTTCCAAAACGACATCTATTTTGATTCATATTTACTATTGATCATAATATTATAATTTATAAAACCACATATAGGAATATTACTCTTCGCACCTATATACACACAAACCTAAGTAACCTCACTGCTCATCTTAGATCAATGATCTTGATGTTGCCAAACTAGCAACAATCCTTTCTCAACTCTTGTTACAAAATTTTCCTCCCATTCCCAAAACTTTATGACAGCATTCATTTTCCTAAATCAACACCTACTCGTATGTTATGAACTGATGATATATTAAAGCATTAAATAAACCTCCAAATTTCCCCCAACAGGAAAGCGCATCGTTCAATACGATAGAGTTCATGCCCAAAATCAATGCTCGCTAAGCATTACAAATGACACGTATTCTAAAATATACAAGAGTGTATCGGGGAGGATGGGGAATCATTTATTTTGTCACCCACCTCCCGCGTCTCCCCGATCCCAGAATAAATATCGTATGGAAATTGTAAATATTTACCAAACAAAATGCTTCTAAACATGTTTGTTTATTCTGTTTCGTCTTTACAGGCTGTTTGTGAAGGAGCTATAACTGCGTATAGCTATAGTTATGTATGGTGAGCTACTATTTTATATAGTTAGCTACTTCTCTCTTTATTGTGATTCAGGCTTCTTGGAGCTATAGAAAACAAATACGGCGTATTCAAAGGCTTTGTAAACAATTTCTAATTGCTAACTAACTGCGCTATAGAACTTTGTTTAACGAAGTAATTAGATTTCTCAATAGTTACAATAACTTGTGAATTGTAATTGATATTACCGTGTATTTGAAATGTATTACAGCGGTTGAGAGGAGCAATATCAATCGTTATTTTAAAGTAGATACTGTTTTGTTCCAAACGATGGCTATGTAGAAATAAGAGCCATTTTGAGTTGCTCTCTTTTAAAATACATCCTGAATATCTTTAGATACGTAACAACAGTGCTGTTGCGTACAAATTACTTCTACAAAAAGTGTCTAGAACCATTTTCCTAGAACAAATAAATATGCTAACATCACTAAAAACATGTGGCTTATTCTGAAAATACGACCGAAGGACTTTCGCACACCTATACTTACCAAGACATCAAATTACCAAAGACAATGACCTCTCACCTTATCCCCATCTAAAAATAACCCTCACAATTACCTAATACAAGGGTCGTAACCCCTCTCAATTATTCAGGTGTCAAGCGCATTAATCTAACCTAACCAGATGTTAGGCGCTCAGTAATTTGACAATAACCCATTGGAATCTGCGGTTACCCCTTGACACAGCAAACGTCCGCCCGACTCGATCATAACATGTCCAATTCACGGTCAGAGCGAGTTTATTGAGCCAACATGAGCGAGCGTTTTCATTTGTAGTAAATCAGTTTATAGTTTTGGTACATTTGACAAATTTGGTTTGTATATAGAGGTGTAATTACATCGTTATTACTCTCCAATGTAGGCGGCTTTGGTAGATTGGTAAGCTTCACGTTTTATTTATTGTAATGAATGGCGAGACGAGCATGCCATTCGCCTGATGGTAGGCGATACGACCGCTCATAGAGTGTGGTAAACACAAAAAACACCATGAATAACAAAACGTGCTCGCCGTCTTGAGACATAAGATGTTAATTCTCATTATGTCCAGTAGTTACTTTGGCTACAATGCCCTCCAAACCGGAAAACAATAGTGCATTTACACTTCTTTTAGGTGTATTTTAAAAGTATGTAGACAACTCTCCGGTTAGGTTTCCACTCAATATTTTCCATATTGTATAAATTTTGTGATGTATAATTTCCCACTTTAGTTCGCAAATTCATAAAGACTTTTTGAGAAGAAGAAACAAATGGAAGCCACTTCTTAAAATCACTTCATGCTCCAATCAGGTTTACTTATTGATCATTTTGCAAATATATTTTCTAAACACAGACAAATACGACAGTTCCAAATCAGATATCCTCAAACTTTGAGGAAAAGCATATCCCGAAATAGCACAAGGAGATGCAAGTAAGGAACAATGCTGATCGAGGAAACGACTAAAATTAATTAAAATTCATAGATAATTTTTGGGTGTTGTTGACAATTTCTACAACTATATTTTGTAGAAGTAATGTGTGCCATGTAACGAAGAAAAATGCTAGACGTATTCAATGACATTACAAATTAAACAGGGAATAGTTTATATGGTTCCAATCTGTTATCAGGAAAAACAACTCGGTTTTAAAATTCATTTTGCTTTGGCCCATTCATTACAAATGTATCTATGCTGAAAAATATCAGGCCAAGAGCCATAGAAGCTGAACAGTGATCAAGGAACACACAAATTTGCCTGTCCGACGTATTTCACTTCTGAGCTGTGATTTCACCAAACATGACCGCGGGCATCAAGCATTTGCAGGCGTATCAGTGCCTCTACTGTCCATTAATTAGCAGTTTTGCTGTTGGCTAAATCTTTGCGTGTATGGCTTCCTATCTAAAATCTGTGTGAAAATGTGTTAGAAATCACTCACTATATTGGTAACTAGCTTCTAAGTAAATGTTCCTTTTTTATTGCATAGGTCCGGCAAACGAGCAAACAGGTCACCTGGTGGTAAGTAATCACTGCCGGCGATGAACATCCACAGCGCTAGATCATGGATGTGTTGCCGACCGAATTGGGAGAGGAGCGGAGGGGAAAAGGATGGGAGGAAGGACCCTGACCCTGTATTGGGCACCCGGTAATCTCACTCACCGGATGAAACGCGATAACCAAACTAAGGCGCTTCACGTCGATTTCCTGTGAGACAGTGGTACCGCTTCAGATGAGCCTGCCTTTCATGCTGAGTCATGACTGGCAATAGCGTAGTAGAACCAATTCTAAAATGTTTTACAATTTTGTCCTCCCAGCTTTTTATTTAGTTTTACAAGTATCGTTGCTTCAATCTGTTTCACCTGTTAAAAAACGACTCCTTACGCAGACTGATTTCGTTTCGCTTCGCCGGCACCGTTCGCAAAAACAAAAACTTATTAGACTGTAAATAAGTGAACCAATTTCTTTCTTCAACTATTTCACTGAACATCAAAAACCCTTGTTTAATTTGTAAGCGTCGCACATACATAAATCATGAAAACAATTACTCTTCACAGTATTGTGTTTTGCATGTGAATTTTGCGAAATTTATTTTTCGTATGTACAAGCAAGGATTTAATAGTCTATTAATTTCTTTGATGCGGTGGTTAGTTCAACATGACTGAAATGAATGCGAATACAAATTTGAAGTTGTAATGTGAAGTATTGCTGTTGTATTTATAAAGGGTTTCACAAGGTTGACTGTTTAATATTTTTGCAGCTGTGGTGATTCTAATTTTCAACTTATTCGTTTCGTTGGCGATAAGAGAAATGTAAATGTCATGAGACCTCAGCTTTGTTATCGTACCGTAGTACATATACGCAACCGAGAAAGTCTAGTCTTGTGTGTGTGTCTGGTGTAGTACTAGTAAATTTAATGATGTATTATCACTAATTGAAGTGCGTGGTGGCCTGTTGGTAACGGACCAGACGCGGCTGCCTACATGTTCACGGTGGTCGCGGGTTCAAATCCCAGGGCACACCTCTGACTTTTCGGAGTCATGTGTGTATTGATAGTCAATCACCACGCACTATAACGGTGAAGGAAAACATCGTGAGGAAACCTGCATACCATAGCGATTTGTATAAATTTCTATGGTATGTAAAAAGTTCGCCAACCCGCATTAGGCCAGCGTGGTGGACTATATGGCCTAAGCACTCTCAATCGTACTATCGATTGTAGAGGAGGCCCGTGCCCTGCAGTGGGTCGTATATGGGCTGATACAATACAATTATCACTAATTTGTACCGTTTCATTACTTCTAACACAGGTATTTAATATGCCCTTTTGAAACGTTTTAAAATAATACCTCCCAAAGATGTAGCATATACGCAAAGAAGCTGTAATAATTTTATTCTCCACATCTTTCTCTAACTTGTTGCAATCACAATTTTCTGAACCCACTGAATCATTCAAACCCATACAAATGGTATTTCAATACCAAATCACCTTTCTGTCAACTCTAGCATATTCATATCAGTTCTATCCCGCCAGAACTGAATCCGTGTAAATAAATCATTCGCCCATATCGTCTGGCTCATCTCTTTTGTGTTCGTATTTTTTTCAATTTAAATTCTAAGTAACGCGAAACAAAGTCCATTTTGTGTTAAACGATGTACTGTTAATTGAATTTTGATTAGGTCAACTGTGTTTTGCAACCTGCGGTTTTGCCGGTCTAAGGCCAATTAAAATTTTGTTTTGCGTTAATTAGTTTGTATGTATTTTTGTAATTAAATTTATTTTCTAACGCGTCTGCTCTTTGTACCGTTTTGCTGAATCAAATGTACGGTGAAGTGCTTTGGCGTGTATTTTGAGTGTTGCAACATTTTACATTCGATAAGTAAAATCGCGCAATATCAGAAACTATGTATTTTGATTTAGTATTCTGTTTGTACAGAATAACGGTGCTTCTAACACTGCTTTTTCATTTATATTAGATTTTTCCTTAATGCTAGAAACATGCATCAAGGCATTAGTATATTTGCGATATGATTTTTTTAATAACAAAAATATATCACAAAAACCAAGTAACTCCGTCAATATTTGTGTTATATTATCATTAAAATTGACGAATGTTTCTCCTTGCACTTTCAGACAACCTTTAATATTCTTGGACGACGCATATTTTCATATAATGTTGAACATTTCCATCTTCAATTGCATGCCATTCAATACGATCTACGGTTTCCCAATCATCTTCGGCGAGGAAGTTTATGGAAATCGTCGCTGCATCTAAGTCAGAGATCGTTCTACATCTTTTGAATTTCCAATACATTTAATAATAATAAATACACCCAACAGTCACATACATAGTACTGACAGAACATTAGTATCAATTAAATTTTGTGTTCAGAAAGTACGAGCAACTTTTCGGTCTAACAAACACCCAGACACAGTTAAACAACAGTTAAAACCTATGGATCACACAAACATTGTCTCGTTACCGGGATACAACCCACAACCTCTCGTTTCACAGCCGGCGCCTAACTAACTACGCCACAGATGCTGTCAAAATCATTTAAGTTTTAATACATTATTACCTTCAATGGTTTCAATTTCACCCCATAAGGCATCAGCAAATACTATACGTAGGTGTACCAATAATTGTCATCAACCGATTCCACGTGATTGACTGAGTAAATACGGATCGCCTCGATAGTAACATTTTGTCACTCTTCAATTATGAAGATAGTATATATTAATATACTGTCCATGTTAATACTATTCGATTTCGAGTATAGATACTTGTTGCTCATATTAAGAAAACATATCTGAAACAATGCGTTAAATAGAGAATGTATGTTCGTAATAATTTGGCAGCAGCATGACAGCAACTCATTCGCACGCCAAGGGACCATTCCCGAAGTATTAACATGGACAATATATATTGTGAAGGGTGAAAAACTATTCCTAATATTTTGACAGCCGCATGACAACAACGCATTCAGGTGCCAAGGGACCGTAGAGGAGCCACATTTATCCCAGTTATCTATCCACAATATAACCAACATCAAATATTCCACTTTTAATATCGATGTTACGAGGCTTCAGTGTCTCATATTGAAATACGTTAAAATGTATTCCCATAGTAATATTAATGGCTTTCCAATTGTTTTTCATATTGGTATCTATTAAACTGTTGTTTGGAGTATTTATTTATTCAGTAACAGTCTCCGGTGGGATTTACTATCCAAAGTTTAGAATACTATAGCAATGTTATTTATTATTTTCGTAGTTTTGGAATTTATAGAAAATATTTTTTAATGGACAGCTATTTATAGAATTTTCAATATATAAAATGATTGTAGATCTTTAACCTTTAGGCTATGCCTTTGCTGTCAATTAGTGTAACAGTTTTATGAAGTGGCATTATATTACTATTATGAACTAACTTTAGAGGTACATACATAAACGAAACATATTATAAATACACATCATTACTAATATATCAATCTTACAACTAAAACTTAAACACAGAAGTTATAAAGATCATAATATCATTTATAATGTGTTGTTTAGCGAACACAGGACGAAAATAACGACGCGCAATGAAATCTTAACGCCGGGAAAGCTATCTCTCGGACTTTGTTGAAGACATCTGATATCTTTGAAAACATAGAAAATATAGGTTGAAATTGACGCCGCAAAATTTACTAAATTTTGTAAGACAAGGCCGCAGATCATTGTGAAATGGTCGACAAATCGCTGAAGAGAAGATGTGTTGTTGTTGTGTGTTGTGATTGTAATGGCATTTTTAACAGAATTTACAAAGATAAATCTGATATAGAAATATTATACGCATTAACGCAGTCTCCGTGGCGCAGTTGGTTAAACGCCAGCTGTGAAATGTGAGGCCGCGGGTTCGATCCGCGCAATTAGGCAAATCTTTGTGAGGCCCATAAATATTTTTCTCGGATCTGGGTGTTTGTGACACGGAAAAGTCTCTTATAGGTTCTGACACCTAAGACACAAGACTTCATTGATCTTAATGTGTTGTCAGGACTATGTATGTGACTGTTGGTTGTATTTATATTTAATGCAATTTTGTTACATTATTAATCTTTACATTCTTAGTGTTAGCTATTTTTCTCAGATTCCTTATTACATAATTCTTCATATCTATCTATTTAATCCATCTAAAATACAATCCATTCAAAGTCCTTACATGATGTTAACGTTTTTGTCTCCCGTGTCCATTCTTACAACAACGCGAAGAATTTGATCATTATTAAAATGGGAAATCTCTAATAAATTCCCGTATTGGCAATATTCAGTTAATTGACATCACTTATAAAGAACATCTGAGAAGGAATGTCGGACGGGAGGTCCATTAGCATCCTTAATGTAATTACACTGAGCGAGGGAAATTCGAACGGTTTAGTGCGCTGTAGCTGCATGTCTGCGTATTTCACAGTTCTAGCCTGCGAATAGCAGCTTTAAGGACTTAGATTCTTGTTACTAGTTTATGTTCTGTACATGCTAATTGGTTTTTTTCTATCTCTCATCAATCACTTACGTGATGGTGCGATGTGATTTTTATACAAAATAAAAAATCTGTATTATATGTACATACGTCCCACTATAGGGCCCGTGCCCTATAGTGGGACGTACTCTCTACAATCGAGAGTACGATTGAGAGGGATAAGGCCATATAGTCCACCACGCTGGCCTAGTGCGGGTTGGCAAACTTTACATAACGTATAATTGTTTAAAAATCGCTACGGTATACAGGTCTCCTCACGATGTTTTCCTTTATCGTAATAATGCATGGCGATTGATCATCAATTTAGATTAGTGTCATTATATCCAATTAGCTGCGTCTTTGATATATTCGTATAAAATACAAAAAGATAAATACTCTTTACTAATCTATAAATGGACAAATAATTGCCCAAGTTAGGGTCTAAAAAATTGAGTTTATCGTTCCTTGATTTATACTCAAATCGAATAAGGATTTTTATTTAATTTCTTTGGTAAAGACATTGCTATTAGTAAATCTTATATAATTCCTTTCATCAAGTACTACCAATTGTATGGCAAACTCCAAATCCAATCTTAGTAAAAATTGCCAATTTAAATGTAAGCTAACCCTGCCGACCCATAAGGCCAACAATATCTTTGTTGCATTACTAAAGATCAAACATGCCCGGGTCGGACTAACCAAATATCGCATCTTTTATTCTGCGACATCAAAGCGGGTTTACTTTTAACCCGTTCTCGTGTTATTTGCTTTGGGTTCAGCTCATTATTATTTTCTTTTAGAGTTTCCAACATAGTGGGCCCTTTGTACCCTTTAATGAATACTTATTTAACATATACATTTCGTTAAAGTGAAGGCTGGGCATAATGTTTAGGCATCCGGTGTTTGCCTTAACCCTTCTCTACTAGCTTTCTATAACACTTGTCATGTTAAGTATTTAGATATTTTTGTAGTACAATCGTGTTAATGAAATTTAGATGATACATCATCACTACCACTCATGAACTAAAGGGAACCTTTGAAATTGAATAGAAAATATGGGAGGGGCAACTGGGAGTTAAATAGTAATTTTTTTATTGTACAGGTCCGGCAAACGAGCAAACAGTTCATCTGATGGTAAGTGATTACTGCCGCCCATGAACAGCTACAACGCTTGGATCATGGATGTGTTGCCGGCACATTAAATTTATACTTTTTATACTCTGTATAAAAAGTATAAATAAATAAATCAGGAGGGGAGCGGGAAGGAAAAAGGATGGGAAAAGGAAATGGGTATTGAACACCGAACGTAATGTAACAGCAAAGCTGACGCTTCACGTCGATCATGTTAGATGTGGTACCGACCTGGACGAGCCTGGCCATTCATTCTGAGTCATGGCTGACAACAGCGTCGGTCTACCACAATACATTATATCCAGTTATCACAATTTTTTTTCTATAAGTCCATAAGCAAAAAGCCTGAAACAGTAAGATCTAGAATTATGTATATTTGTAAAAACATTGTTTCCTGATAGATAGCTATTTATTTTCATTGTTTTATGTCTACATTACCATAATCCTCTTTCACATCGAGGTAAAGTTTATATTGGAATCAATAAATACAAGACGCTCCTCCGAGATCAAAGAATACCGCTCACTTGACTTACCTTCAGTTTTAGTTACAACGCTCAGATACCCTTTTAGCACTCCCTCTCTTGGGACGGGGTAGTCTTCAACAATTTTTAGATTTCCTAAGTAAAGTCTAATGTCCCGTGGGCTTGGGTATTTTATTAGCTCTGTATTCTTTGAGTTTTTAGATGGGTTGTGCGACGTTACTAGAAGGAAATTGTTCTCAAATATTTTTTTTATAAACCATCAGAGGATTCCATCTTCCGTCTTTGACATGCAACCTTCAGGAAGAAATCTTACACTTTCCTTGACAAGAGGCCTTGAATTGGTTCATAAATTCGGGTTATTTATGTTATATTAATATCTAGATTTAAATTAAATAATTATAGCTGATATTTAAATTTATTAATTATGAGATTACTTTGGTTTCCTGTTGGTGGACTTAGTATACAAGTATTTAAACAAAGAAAAATAAAATCGAGAATACTATTTATAATAATTGAACCACTTAGTCTATTTTGTAATTTACGACTACATTTCTTTTCTTTTATTCTTTCGTATTCTGAGCTCTTAGACAGGCGTCCCTAGAGAATATTCTAGACTTTTAGACATTTAATAAAAACGTTCTTTGCACGTGTATATTAGCACAGACCTTTGAACAAATGTCTAGGCAAACTTAATAATGGCTTGGGTTTACAATAGCACACTTCTATTTGAAATAATATTAATTACATAGTGCTGTATGTTTTTTTAAGTAGGTATAATTAAAATATTTATGGCCTTATTCATAGACAATGTTTTGTGCCTTTCGAACGGCGCAATTCGAATTCGCAATTCAGTTTGAGAAAACAAGACAAAATATCCGATAAATAAAATAGGTTTTAAAACTGTCTATGTCGTTCTGTATGTGCCTAGGTCGTTAATGTATAACATACTTAAATAATTAATCATAATAAATAATAATAATAAAGTCACCCAATAGACACAAACATAACCCTGACCCTAAATTGGATAACATGTAATGTGTCGTCGGAATCAAAACTACAAGAGTTTTAGGTGTCAAGTAGCTACATACATCCCAGATAAATACAAAATAGTTACTTGTGGATTTCATAAACATTTTTCTCGTGGCGTAATCAAACCCGCAGCCACTCGTTTCACAGACGGTGTATTACACAACTACACTAAAGAGACAGTATTTGATAAAAGAATAGATGTATAAAGAAAACTATGAAATAATTTATGTATTCACAAACGTTGATTAACAGTTTCTCAAACAAAGTATTGTTTGAGATGTATGTAGAAGCATGTTTGTAGTAACATACGTACATAAACATCACGCCTTTATCCCCGAAGAGGTCGGCAGCAAGGGGTGTCCTGACATCCGTGTAGCCTTGAGTTCTGTCTCACGATGTGATAGGGGGCGAGCCTACCGCCATATCGGGCACAAATTTTTGACTCCGGGCTGATATAATGAATAGAAAAATACAATATCAGTTTACCCGACTCGGGATTCGAACCAAAGACCTAGGCTTCGTTATCGTACCGTAGTACAACTACGGCACCAAGGCATTAAATCAAGTCAAACAATACTAATTACTCATTATTTTCTATAAAAAGTTGTTCTATTATAAAACAACCCCAATTCACATCCCCACAAGACTGAAGGAGTAACTACTAAAATAATCCGCAAAATAGCACGCATAAGTCCTAATTACCATCCATTAAACAGTTAACTTTAATAATGAATAGACACCTACGAAGATTAGCATCTCCTAAGAGACTTAAATAGCTGGTTGGCTCGTCTTGGCAGGTTAGTGTCAAGCGACAAAGGCCCTTAAGCTCCGTCTGAACTGCTAACTTAATAAACTGAAACTTGGCTGCCCGCAAGTCTAATTTCGCCTAACAACCTGCATTAGATCGCCGGAACGGAATAATGTCCCAGCCGTTAGTAGCACAGGTGTTTCAACCTTATGTTAGTGGACCTTCCTAGCTTTATTATTTCAACTTTGCCAGAATTTATTATTATGTTATATTTTTATTTAGACTGCCTCGGTGCCGTAGTGGTACTACGGTACGATTGCAAAGCTGAGGTCTCGGGTTCGAATCCCGGGTCGGGCAAAGTTATATTGTATTTTTCTATTCATTATCAGCCCGGAGTCAGGAATTTGTGCCCGATATGGCGATAGGCTCGCCCCCTATGACATCGTGGGACGGAATATACAAGGCGAAACGTGGGTGTTCCGGTAGCACCTCTGCCTACCCCTTCTGGGAAAAAGGCGTGTGTTTATGTATGTATGTTTATTTAGACTATTTTGTATACCGAAAATACAAAATTAAAAACAAAAAATATATACAATAAAAATGGGAGTATTATTGCAATACGCGATTTCTTGCAGACCGGCTGCGGTTACATGGACGTATATCGGAGCGCTTCTCCCCCTGGGATGTCCAGTGCTGCCATAATGCGTGTGAAGGTCACCGAGGGGTTTGTAGTCAGTATACTGGCGTAGGTTCTGTTAGGGTCCCAGCCCGGCCACAATCCGCAATGTGCGGGGCTGGAAGGCCAGAGACACTGACATACCCATCGGCCTCCCCCGAGGTACCGAAAGGGGAGCTTAATAGCTTTTACTTTTGGACACAAAAAAAAATAGCTTATCTTTATACCACAATAAAGTTAATCAGAAAAAAAATAATAGGAGGAGGTTAGTACTATCTATAAATTAATAATAATTACTCTTGTCGCCTCGATAGCCCCCGTGGCGCAGTTGGTTAGACGCCGGCTGTGAAACGTGAGGCCGCGGGTTCGACCCCCGCACCGAGATAATTATTTGTGTGAACCACGTGTATTTGTTTCGGGTCTGGGTGTTTATGAGAGTCAAAATTCTCTCGTACTTTCTGATACGCACGACACAAGACTCGACGTTAGTGTGGGGTCAGAACTATGTATGTGCTTGTTGGGTGTATTTATGGTGGTGTCAACCGTAAAGTAGTGCCAGTTGGCTAAGAAGTTAGCTGTGTCACGAGAGGACGCAGGTTCGATCGCCGTACCGAGACAATCAACGGTCTAAGTTTTGCTTGTATGGACCGAAATGTCTCTTAGTTTCTGAATATTACAGTCTAAAAAGCATTATTTCGATTCAACACAATTTTATTAAACAAATCAGTGTAATTAAACAGTGAATAAGCAAAACCAGTATGCCGGCTGTTGTGGTTTGTTCGATTCACGGTACAAAGCGATAAATAATTCCCATTAATGAAGTAATTAATCGTTTTATAAATTCCAGACGTAAAACAACCTTGTTTATAAAACAAACTTTCAAATTAATTTGTTAATTAAATAGTTTAAAACTTAACACTTCCCTGCGAGTTTCGAATACTTTTACTCGGGCCTTGGACATCTCACTGTCTTGTTTATTTATTTGCTTTTAAATTTATCTCCTGGGGCATTTTAATGAACGGAAATAAATGGTGTTAGGAAGTAAGGAAGTCCACTGCTAAGCATACGCCTCCTTCGAAGTTTTTTACAGCCACCTCTTTGAAGTCAAATCCATCCAAATACGAGAGACCTTTTGGTTTCAAAAAACCCATAACTAAAACATTTTTGTATTTTCAAAAATATGTCTCGGTGCAGGCGTCAAACCTGTGTTTCACTTGGTTCAACTAACTGCGCTTTGGAGCCTGTCAAGATGATTATGATACAGTCTTTATTTATATACACTTTAGTGCACAGAAAAAATGAAATAGATACAGTCAGAAATCAATAAAAAATAAAAGAACAATTGGCGGTCTTATCGCTCAAAGGCAATGTCTTGCAGACAGCAGTGGGATGGATATAAGAAAAGCATGAACAGATCAGTCCTTATAAGTTTTAAAAAGTGTTAAGTGCGTGGTGGCCTGTTGGTAACGGACCAGACTCGGCTGCCTACATGTTCACGGTGGTCGAGGGTTCAAAATCCAGGGCACACCTTTGACTTTTCGGAGTTATGTGTGTATTGATAGTCAATCACAACGCACTTTAACGGTGAAGGAAAACATCGTGAGGAAACCTGCATACCGTTGCGATTTCAAAGAATTTCTACGGTATGTAAGTCCGCCAACCCGCGCTATGCCAGCGTGGTGGACTATATGGCCTAACCACTCTCAATCGATTCTCTCGATTGTAGAGTAGGCCCGTGCCCAGCAGCGGGACGTATATGGGCTGATAAAAAAAAAAGTTTTAAAAATAATTTTCTTTCTAAAAATACCCAAGTAATTACAGAAATTCAGCGTCACCATGACAAATAATCCCTCGTTAGCCAGATCTATGCACCGCGCCGACATAATGAATATTATTTTCACATTTAAAAACGCAACAGCGATTTTAATGAGTTTTTCGAGTGACTTTTGGCCCGATTTTACAGCAGTAAGTAGGCTAATTGCAATTACTCCGTATTCTACAACAAGGGCAATGGTTGTAGCTAGATGCTTGTACATCTGTTTTGTTAGTAATAACAATAATTACGCTGGAATGTGCGCAGGTTATTCAAGTATAGTCAGTTGTGCCGCTTATATAAATGTAAATAAATAAATACACCCAACAGTCACATACGTCATACATAGCCCTGACTCCACAGTAAGATCGAGTCCTGTGTCGTGGGTACCAGAAAGTACGAGAGACTTTTCGGTCTCACAAACTCCCAGACCCGAAACTAATACCTGTGGATCACACAAACATTTGTTTCGGTGCGGGGATCGAACCTGCAGCCTTTCGTTTCACAGCTGGCGTCTAACCAATTGCGCCACGGAGGCTCTCAAATAAGATCAAAATATGCCCGGGAATATCAATAAATAAATACATTCAACAGTCATACACATACGGTCTTATTCATAGACATAATATTTAAAACCTATTTTAGTTAACGAATGTTTTGTCCCTTTCGAACGACTTTAGAATTCAGTTTGAGCGAAAGAGACAAAACATTCGATAACTAAAATAGGTTTTAAAACTGGTTATAAATAAGGCTGTATATATAATTAAAATTAAATTATAATTAAAACTGTAGTAGGCGACCATAATGCATTTTTTTTTGTATTGTATCAGCCCATATACGACCCACTGCAGGGCACGGGCCTCCTCTACAATCGAGAGTACGATTGAGAGTGGTTAGGCCATATAGTCCACCACGCTGGCCTAGTGCGGGTTGGCGGACTTACATAATGCATTAAAGTTATAAAAATACTACATAGTTTTTTTCGTCCTCAAAAACACAAATTCGAAATAGTTATATGTGTGCCTCATAAGCAGTGAGTGGTTGAATCCGCAGCTCATATTTTCAAACCCAGCATCCTAACAGCCCCAACATTTCTAGACGTCACATAATTACACCAAAGATCCATCCTAGGAATGTTGCACATATCAGCAACAACTTAACAAGAATAAATAAGGTCTAACATACCGATAAGGTCAACACAAAGCTTTTCCATCTAATCCCTTACTAATGGCCCGCCACAAATAAAACTCTATGCCGTTACTCGCCAAGACGCTATCAGAGCCCTACAAATGACTACAGCAGCAATAATCAGGGTATAAATCGAGATTCCTGCAGCTTTGTGGCCCCACACGACTGTGAATAGCGGTCATTTCCATTTTAAGACGGGATATTGAAGTGTGGATTGAGTGATGGGAGGTGGCGGTTCATGTTCACGGTGGTCGCGGGTTTAAATCCCAGGGCACACCTCTGACTTTTCGGAGTCATGTGTGTATTGATAGTTAATCGCCACGCACTATAACGGTGACGGAAAACATAAATAAAAAATAATTAAATATGTATAAATTTCTATGGTATGTAAAAGTCCGCCAACCCGCACTAGGCCAGCGTGGTGGACTATATGGCCTAACCACTCTCAATCGTACTCTCGATTGTAGAAGAGGCCCGTGCCCTGCAGTGGGTCCTATATGGGCTGATACAATACAATACAAAAAGGTGGCGGTTTGGCTAGAAGTGATATTGGTAATAAATATTTTAAATTGGCATGATTATTTAATTTTAAATGAAATTTGAAAAGTGTAATATTGTAAATAATAATTGAAGGTTTTATACAGGGTTAAATATTCACTAAGTCAACGGATCACTTTCCAACAATAAAATGCTCTAATACAACAATAATTAAAATATAGATAAAAAAAAAAATTTACACAGTATTTATTATTTAAATTCATTTGAAACTTAAAAATAATTGAATTATTTTACAAAATACTCTTGAACTTTAACGCTTCATGATCCCTTTAGTACTACCTATTTAATTATCTTAATATTAATTCCCCTATTTTTCTGATAATGGCAGTCAAACTCCTTTTTCTCGAACAACAGTCTAACTTAGTTCCGATACAACCGCCTCGACAGATTGCTTCGTAAACTGCGTCTAGGTACTGTCTTTACACTATTTACATAACTTTGATAGTGTCGTCTCTAAGTATTATGTTTTAAGTACCGTCTCTAATTTACCCTATGTATTTCTCTTTAGTTTCGCGCCCTCAAGTCACTATTCTTGACCAATCAAAGTTCTTAGAATGACTACCAAATAAAGCTGATCAATCGCTTCTCCTTACTGTCTCGTCAAAACTATCTCTATCACAGCACAGAACCGTTCCAATGAGCATCAAACCGTAGTATTTATACTGCATTACTATAAAACAGAAATCTTCGAAATCACACAGCGTCCTTTATAATCTCTTCGAACAAAAGTCTAACTTCGTTCCAATAGAACCGCCTCGATAGATTGCGTCGTAAAACTACGTCCAGGTACGGTCTTTACATTATTTACATAGCTTTGATAGTCTTGTCTTAGTTTTCTTTACTTTCCGGTCGTCAGTAATACAAGGCTGAAATGGTTTTGAGGGTTTTTAACAATGCTTTATGTTATTGTATGGTGTTTATGGTAGGATCACGAGGTCTCTTGTGTGAAATGAGTCATCTAGGCAGATATTACGTGTGTCTTTTCTATCCTTAAGTAGCAATGTGTTAATTGGATTCATGTTTGAAAGACATATCAGTCAGCAATTGTTGTGGACTAAGAAACTAAACAACAAACTCCTCGGTTACACTACCGCAGTACAGAGTCATGCAGAGCTCAGTAATTAATAGCTCTGAGAGATATTGCAAGCGCATACCATCAGACCAATAACATGCTCGTCCGGGCATTCTCGACATTAATATTGTCAAAACTTTGATCTGAAGCTGTAATATCCAAATACATTCCTTTCAAAGAAAGAGCCATTACAATCTTCAAGAAAATGCCCTAAATCCCCTGCACTTTACAAACAGAACGACATAAAAATTTACGAGCTATAAAATGTTACGGAGGATTCGAATTGACTTGCGATGAACAGCTTTCAGCTCAAAACAGATGTAAAAAGGTGTGTCGATTAATGGCCCATATTCTGTACTCTGTAGTCCCACAGCATCCCAATACTGATAAAGTTGAACAAAATGAAACAACGTAACGTACGAGAGATATGGAACGGACAACGGTTTTACCCGACGCCGAATGTGTCAACAATATTGCAAAATAACAAAGAAGTGTTACGTTGATTAAAAATCGTGAGATCTGCGCGCTGGACGCAATTCGAATGATGCAGTCCAAATATAGCGATAAAAGTGCGGATGACATTTTTTGTCTTTTAAATAAATGGGAAGTTATTTCGTGGAAAGTGTGATGGAAGCTGTAATATTCAAACAACCTAGGAATCTTTATTCAGAGAGAAACGACATAGTGTAAGAATTGCTATGTTGCGTATCTTTTTTTAATGATATGGACGAAGATCAAATGATTCTAGCCCAGATATCTCCCATATCCTTCCCATTATCCTTCCTTTTCCAAAGATCAGGGATATTACTTGATCACTGATTTGTCGGGCATCCTTTACCAATAAAATCTTATAGACCTGCTGAATTGGGCATGACATACATTTGACAACCTCCGTGGCGCAGTTCGTTAGGCGCCGCCTGTGAAACGAGAGGCCGCGGGTTCGATCCGCGCACCGAAATACATGTTTGTAGGCCCACAAGTATTTCTCTCGGGTCTGGCTGTTTGTGAGACCGAAAAGTCTCTCGTAGCTTCTGATACCCACGACACAAGACTTAATTGATCTTAATGTGGGGTCAGGACTATGTGACTGTTGGGTGTATTTATTATTAAAAATTCACCTATGATATTATATAACCAACGCTCCACTCAATACATGGCAACAAAAATCAATACCCGTCCCTGTACGTTTTTTGTGAGAAAAACCCTTACACAACAGTACAGGCTTGTAAAAATGGTGCAG
Source organism: Theretra japonica (assembly GCA_033459515.1). NCBI lineage: Eukaryota > Metazoa > Arthropoda > Insecta > Lepidoptera > Sphingidae > Theretra > Theretra japonica. Next base: position 835,541 of record CM065944.1, read on the forward strand.
AACCATTTGCAATGCAAAAACGCCGTCTGTCCGCGCCGCCGATATCTCGATACAGTTAAATCAATGCCTCTGCCTTTCCTGAGTCATGTTTATTTCATAAACCCTGTGAATTTTCCAAATAATTCAATTTTGAGGCCTTCATGACGTTATGAGCAAGTTGAAATAAGAAGAATTAACATTACAATGCCCATGCAATGGATTAAGTTATCTAAAAATGACGTTACTTGTAATTAAGGTTTAAACGGAATTTCTAATATTATTTTTGTTACAAGGAGTATCGCATTAATAATATTATGCTATGTTTACCAATGAATTAAATTCTACGGTGTGTAAGTCCGCCAACCCGCACTAGGCCAGCGTGGTGGACTATATGGCCTAACCACTCTCAATCGTACTCTGGATTGTAGAGGAGGCCCGTGCCCTGCAGTGGGTCGTATATGGGCTGATACAATACAAAAAATTACCAATGAATATATGCAGTATCATCATCATCAGCCCGTTGCAGTCCACTGCTGGACATAGACCTGTCCCAAGGTACGCCACAGAGCCCGGCCTGCTGCTTTATGCACCCAGTCGCTGTCGGCCCTCTTGTGCAAGTCGTCCCGCCATCTGGTTAGAGGATGTCCCACGCTATGTTTGCCAAGACATTTGCAGTTTAGATTTCTTAAAATGGTAGAAGCAAATTGTTACAACGCAGGGTGAAATCCTCGATATCTCATTGTAAGTCATGTTGGAGGTGGTGTAGAATCTGTCATAAAACCACAAACAATGATCTTATGTGTATGTATATTTCTCTATTTACCACCTACCCTTTTGGTGCTTCCCAACAATGCTCACAGATGGCGCTATTACGAGTTTGCAGTACAGATATGAACAGTAACTGCTATAATGGGTTTATTACTGTTTTACGATATGCTAAGATATGAAATTCTATAGTTTATATATAAGTCACGTGTTCCGATAACGTTATACAACGTCGTATAAGTGAAAGTAATAAATGTCTTGTGTTATAACTTAGGCCGTTATTTAGATTAAACATACAATCGGCTCGTTGGTCTAGGGGTATGATTTTCGCTTAGGGTGCGAGAGGTCCCGGGTTCAAATCCCGGACGAGCCCAAATCCTTTTTTGGAGTAAGGTACTTTAGTAATATCCGATAAATATCGGCCCTTATTCGGAAATCACGTTATACCGTTGGTTTCAATCAAATATTTCGATCGTTTTTTTTTAGATTTTTGCACTTATTTCAGGATATTTCACCAATGTGTCTTCTTGTGATATTTAAGTATTAAAATTTTATAGACCTGTTTTATATCAAAGAAGTTTATTGGACTCCAATCAACATCATTCGGGGGCACACTGGCTCTGGTGCACCTCAGTGCTCGTTGATAAACGACGATTAAGTGACCAAAGGACGGGCAGAATAAATATAATCATTGTAAAGTAAGAACGATGACGGGCAGCAGCGTCATTAGGGCTAAAAATTATGTGCCTCAGGCAAGCAGGCAGGGCATCAACCCATATACGTCCCACTGCAGGGCACGGGCCTCCTATACAGTTGAGAGTACCTACTCTTTAGAGGGATTAGGCAATATAGTCCACCACGCTGGCCTAGTACGGGTTAGTGGACTTTACATACCGTAGAAATTCTTTAAAATCGCTACGGTGTGAAGGTTTCCTCACAATGTTTTCCTTCACCGTTATAGTGCGTGGTGATTGACTATCAATACTCACAAGACTCCGTAAAGTGAGGGGTGTGCCCTGGGTTTTGAACCCGCGAATACCGTGATCATGTTGGCAGTCGCGTCTGGTCCGTTATCAATAGGCCGGCACGCACCCAACACGCAAAACTACATATGTCCTGTGTATCCTAAGTCCCCTGCCAAGCGTGACAAGTGTTGCCAATATTTTCTCCACCCAAATCCAAAGGAAGATCTAAATTTCACGTAACTGAAGAAGATCATAAAGATTTTCATAAGCGCAAAGTGCTTAACGTTATATGCTCTCTGATCTAAGTAAGAAAACGGTTGTTAACTTGAACTAAACAGGCAAACTCACTGGCTTCAGCAAGTTATGTAACAGCCTTAAAATGTTAAGTGTGTAGTGTAGCGCAGTTGACCTGAATCGTTGTGTGTTGATTGTTTTCAATTAAGTGAATTGATGGAGCTCCCCAGCGCCTCCAAATAATTGATTGTCGATCTGATTATTTTAATTAAATTACACGCTGTTCGTGTTTTATCAAGATATTATAACTAGCTTGCTGTCTTTCTATTAGTTTAAGTATGTAGATTTATCATTAGAACATCACTTATTACAGGAAATTCATAGTTCATACAAAATAATGTTAATAATAGTTTTTATTTACATTCTCCCTCCTTTAGCCCTTAAGCCATTCAAAAAATAGTATTTTAGGAGTATTGAGAATAATTTAAAATTCGAGTTCACTAATGTTTTAATTAATTGGCTTTGTAGATTTAGGTCGATTTCATCATAATATAACATTTCATCATAATGTGACTCTTGTATAAAAAGCAAGTTGGGCTCGTCCGGGATTTGAACCCGGGACCTCTCGCACCCTAAGCGAAAATCATACCCCTAGACCAACGAGCCGATTAGATGTGCGTTCGAAATAACGATACATAAAACCATTTACTTTCACTACATACGGTCTTATGTAATACGTTACCAATGCATAAAACAGAAGCAGTATAATGAATCAATACCTACTGTTTCAGTTTGGACGACAAAAAAATCTACTTTTTTATCTAAATGAAGTTTCTCTTCTGCGCTGGATGGTAGAAGTAGGCATCTAGAAAAAGCGACAATGTGTGGCAAATACTCACCCGCAGGCCTAATTAATACCATCTGTAATTTATAGCACGGTGTAAACAGTCAACAGCATTAATTTATGATTTATAAAATTACTACAAAATACCACCTTCCGACAGTCAAGTTATAAGTAAATTGGTCGAAAAAGTTGATTGGGCTCGACCGGGATTTGAACCCGGGACCTCTCGCACCCTAAGCGAAAATCATACCCCTAGACCATCGAGCCGGTTGTTAGCTCATTCGAAAGAATGCAACAGAAGGTTTTGATACAAAATATCGCACTTTCACTGATATAGTATTCCGGCAGCCAATTGTTTGTTACGTGTCTTAAATATCGTTGCTATCTGCATTATGTACTGTGTCAGTCCACATACGTCCTCAGGGGACGAGCCTCCTCTACTATCGACAGTACGATTGAGAGGGGTTAGGCCATATATACTATAGACATTCTTGCAAATCGCTATGGTATGGTATGCAGGATTCCTCACGATGTTTTCCTTCACCGCTATAGTGCGTATCGTATCGTTATAGTGACTATCAATACACACATAAACCCAAAAATTCAGAGGTGTGCCCTGGGATTTGAACCGACGACCACAGTGAACATGGTGCCATGGTGGCAGCCGCGTCTGGTCCGTTACCAACAGGCCACAACGCACTATTTGAATGAACGAGTTCATTTTATAAAGTGTATTACTTATTAGCCTTCACACTAATGGGGAATTCAATAGAGACCATGTTTCCCCAAAAGCATGATGGATACGTAAATTTGAATAGGATTTTAACCAATCGATTCACATTTTTTTAAAACTGTAGCTCGTGATAGCGGTACATAAGAGACTAATATTTGATGTGATGAGCGCCGCATAGTGATATGCATCTTAACGGTAAAACGCTCTTAATTTTGTTGCTCCTGTTTATGGCCTTAAGAGCTTATCATATTCTCTATTGTACAACGACATCCCAAATGTCCTATATGCCCACCATTCATCGTGAATGCTGAGCCACGTGGGCTTATAACTTACAAAATTATTTAATGTAGATGTGTTTTGTTAACTTTGCTATGCTCAGTTCTTTTTCTATTGGCGCAGTTGGTTAGACGCCGAATGTTAAACGAGAGGCTGTGGGTTCAATCGCCGCACGGAACACAAATATTTGTGAGCCCCACAAGTATTTCTCGGGTCTAGGTGTTTGAGAGCCCGAAAAGTGTCTCGTAGTTTCTGATATTCACGACGCAGGACTTAATTGATCTTAATGTGAGGTCAGGGCTATTTATGTGACTGTTGGGTGTGTTTATATATTCTTGTGTTTTTTAGGCTGTATCAAGATTTTATAAAGACAGTTACATAGAGTATTTTCACGACATATTAACCGCATAAATATTTATGCGCATTTTCTGTTCCAATCCTGAGATCTAACAAAAGGATTCATTCGTTAGCATGATCAAGATTGTCAGCCAAGCGACGTAGATGATAGCATTACCAATATGCTCAACCCTTTAATTAAGCAGCAGTCCAAAGGCAATTGATAACCAAATCATGAAGCTTATTGCATTTGAAGTCCAACCCAACATCAGTACCAAAACAGTAAACGAAAATTTATATGCTTTAGTATTCCATGGCGTGCCATCTTGATACGGCTAATTCAATTTCCTGAATGCGCAGCGATGTATCTTTACATTGAGACACGTGTTATTTGTCCGAACGTGAAACACGACCGCAGCAAAACACTACATCAAGCAGTTTAGGAAATGGATTTAGTGTTTTGAATTTAGGTATGAATCTTTAAAATTATCTCTAGAATGTTTGTACTTGGTGATCAGATCAAAAATGCAAGATTCTCTGGTCCTGATCCTAGTATATTAAAATATGCACAATCTTCAATTCTTTTTGGTTTAAAATTATAATTTACTCCGCTTTGATCACCGTCCACGTAATCCACAAGATTTGATAGCCTCCGTGGCGCAGTTGGTTAGCGCCGGATGTGAAACGAGAGGCTGTAGGTTCGATTATCGTACAGAGAAAAATGCTTGTGTGATCCACAGGTATTTGTTTCAGATCTGGGTGTTTGTGAAATGAAAAAGTCTCTCGTAATTTCTGATACTCACGACACAAGAGTCATTCTTAGTGTGAGGTCAGGAGTACGTATCTGACTGTTTACTTATTAATAATTAATATTTTCTTCAGCCTTCGTCTACTATCATTAATTCTGTATTCTCTGCCTACCGATACAGCATATAGTGGTGAGTTCATACGTGAGTTGTTAAGTGAGAATTTGGCACGTCCACACGTCCGCGTACGCAACATTTCTAGGTCACCTTTCACTGTCGCTGGTGCGAATACGTGATTATTTTGGACGTGTCTGTCAACCGGCTCGTTGGTCTAGGGGTATGATTTGCGCTTAGGGTGCGAGAGGTCCCGGGTTCAAATCCCGGACGAGCCCAATGAATTTTTTAGACAAATTTTTATCACCGGTGTTTTGAAAGGTTAGTGTTTCAAGTGCCTGTAGCTGCTTACACAACACATTGAGATTGATGCCAATTTTTTTTTATTCGCCTTAATAAAGGATTTTATCTAAGTCCAAAAATACTAACTGAACGTTGGAACAGGGAATCACAAAAGATATGTGGAATAAAAAAGTTATTTTTGTTCAGTTCTGGTTAGACTGCGAATTGCATAATATTAAGGTAGTTTTATATGAAATCCTGTCGGTATATATCATGTGAGGTATAGTCAAGAATGTCAAAGATCAATTAAAGGGCTACATTTCATCGCAGAGAAAGAATTATGGAAAATATCTGGTCTAGAGGTGCAATCACAACTTGAGAAGTTTGAACTGTTGAGGTTTAAAATACCATGGAATTCCGGAAAGAGATTTTTCTTGTATTTGTTACGTTAGGTTTGCCATACGAACTCAACATTTGAGATGTACTACCTTTGTCCATACTGCTACTGTTTATGGCAATTATGCCACATTAGATAATCATGATTGGTGAATGTATTTGGTTTGTATATCGATATTTGGCACTGTCTTATAACCGGCTCGTTGGTCTAGGGGTATGATTTTCGCTTAGGGTGCGAGAGGTCCCGGGTTCAAATCCCGGACGAGCCCGATATTTCTTTTATAATACTACAGGATTGTCAATATCACTGATTACGGACTATTGGACTGTGATTTTAAAAAACAAATCAGTATTGCTTGATGATATTCTTAATGTTTATTTTTTATACAATAAGAGACAAACGAGTCAAAGGGCCACATGATATGTGGTCAACGCTGCTAATGACCAGTCACAATCTAGAAGAATCGGCACATCGGTGCGTTACTAGCTTTTAGAAAAGCGCAAGTTGTATTCATGAAGGTCTTATTAAGGAAGCAAGCATGTAGTTAAATGGGGTGGGTCCTGGCCAAAGTTTTCATTATTATGTACGTAGTATCACTCCCTCACAATTATAACGACATGTTGGAAATCGAATATGCACAGGCTGCACCCAATACCCTACATACTTCCATAGGTTACTGTGACTGGCTTGCCAATATGATGTACTATGTACTGGAAGTGGTAGAACCACGCTATTGTCACTCATGACTCAGCGTGAATGTACAGGCTCATCTGGGGCGGTACCACTGACTCACAGGAAATTCGTTTCGTTCGGTGAGTGAGATTGCCGGATGCCAAATACCCCTTTTCTCTTCTCATTCCTTTTTCGTTCCTGCTCCCCTCCTAATTGGGCCGGCAACATATTTACTATCCAGGGTTATGGATGTTCATGGCTGCCAGTGATCACTTACTATCAGGTGATCTGTTTGCTCGTTTGCCGGACCTATGCAATAAAAATATTAAAAAAGAAGGATACGAATATTCTGACATCAAGTCAAGAGTCTTCTCTCTTCTCATCTATGTAAAAGGTAGGAAATGTATCTGCGATTCATTCATTGTGTCATAATGGCTGTAATCACTTAGCCTCAGATCATCATTCACCGCGGTCCCGATAAAAATACAAACAATTCCAAAACAATAACGTTTGACTTCCGCAAACCCTCCGACATTAACTTCTAAATAAAGCCAATAAATACCAACAGATAAACAATGGACCGAATTTTATCAAGCATATAAATATTGGTCGGGTAATAAATAACGTGGATTATAGTGCTGTGGCATAGATAAGGTATTGTCGATAATTTATAGCTGGTATCGGCTATCTAACATTTTTCAACGGGTTCCAGGATTACGCGTTGTGGTAATAGACGTGATACATTGAGATGAAATGGCGGCTTTTATTAAACTTTATAGTCTGCATTTAAAGCTGTAGTTGTTATCTTTTAGTCAAAATTAGATTATGCAACTCTGTGTCTTTTCAGCCATAGGAAGACCACTGCTGAACATAGGCCTACCCCATCGCCACATATACCTGGATTATGTATAAATAGAGAAAATAGGTGTTTATGTTTTAATGTAACATAAATATAATCTACACCTGATAAAGATAGTTTGTAGTTGCTGGACGCAGGCTGGCTCCCAAACTGTCGATGTAAATAGATATTCAAGGTACGGCAATTAAGTTTCTGTGGCTAAAAATAATGCTAATGATGATGATCATTGACATATCCATATCTTCGTAAAATATGAGTAACTGCAATATTTATTGTTATGGCATACTTACCTTATTTAGGCATAATTATGATAATTCCAAGATTTCTTTTACGGCTCATGTACATTGGTCCATAAGACCCGCATGCAGGTGCGCTAAATTCTCTGATTCTATGAAGTTGTGTCCGTACTCGCACCCCGCATATTGTAGATTAGCTAAGTCATCGACTATTTTTCATCAGGCACTACCCATCATGCTGCAGGTACTCGTATGTCCACTGAATTCCTGACAAACGTAAATGAGATGTTAAATTTATTGCAGAATGGTATAGCTAATAATTTTACCTGTCGCTTGCGTCACGTCCTTTTCGGAAAAGTTCAAGTCCTTAGTTTACCAGTGCACTTAGTCTGGTCGTAACTGCTGTTATCTTTCAAATACAATCGATTGATTACAGATTATCAGTACACTTGACACAATCAGCTGGGCTGCTCTGAATCGGTACACGTTCAATGCTCACTAATATAATTTACTCTCTCCTTTCATAAATGAGGTTTAGAACACAAATAAATTAGTACAAAAAATCAAAGTCTAGTATACTTTATCAGAGGAAATAGAAGAACCCATAAACAATTCTTTCTTTTTTATTGCGATAAATGGCGAGACGAGCGTGCCATTCGACTGATAGTAAGCGATACGACCGCTGATGGAGTATGGACAGTAGCAAAACCAAACAACACCATGAATAACAAAGTAATTCTTGGCATTCCATTGCGCTCGCCATCCTGAGACATAAGATATTAAGTCTCATTACGTCCAGTATATACTCTGGCTCCAATGTCCTACAAACCTCAACACAATACTTTTCATTTACACCGCTGTTTGACGGGAGAAATAGACATTGCGGTGGTACCTACAGAGGCAACCTTTCACATATGAGAGACCTACTACCAATTCGATTAGATACCAACATTGTATCTTTATAAAAATCACGTACTACAAGTACGTTACATACTTTGGTAGAAGTGAAAGTAAATATTGTGTGTAACAGCCTTCTGTATCGTAATTTAACATGTACTATCAACCGGCTCGTTGGTCTAGGGGTATGATTTTCGCTTAGGGTGCGAGAGGTCCCGGGTTCAAATCCCGGACGAGCCCAAATTACTTTTTGGACAAAGTTTGCAACTCGGATACTAGAAGGCAATGTTTTTCAAGTAGACACATAACTGTGCTGTTGTTTTTTAATCCCATTTTGTCTAAGCCGCATAAAATTTAACAATATATATAGTTCTACTGTACCAGTGAAGGAAACCTGCGCACCATAACGATTCGGAAAAAAATTCTGTGTCCGCTAAACCGCACTAGGCCAGCATATAGTAAATATACGGCCTAACCCCTCTCAATCGTTCTCTCGATTGTAAAGGAGGCCCGTGCCCTGCAGTGTGATGTACATACTTATATGGGATGATACGATACGACGATACAATATGAGCATTGTTTTCGTAAGACTTTAACGGTTTTTAGAATCACGTTAATCGGTTTTTAAGCTGGATCTGTGGTATTAAAATTGACTTCGATGCAAAATGAACCCATATTTGGTTTTTGTGGAGATGTGTTATGTTAAGTTTTGTCTATGTTTGGTGGTTGAAAACGTCAATTAAATTGTATATGTAATTCGATATTGTTTTATTATTTAATCTTGAACATGCTTACTCGTGACGTATTTTACAGTTCCTACTATTGAGATTTATTGTTATGCTGATTTGGAGAATAATATAAGTTATTAATTGTGAATATTCTAATAGTTCTGTAGGTTGACAAACTAATGTCATTTAACATGACGTTTTACATTTAACACAGTGCAACAGACCTAAAATCCCACTGTACTCGTAGTACGAGCAGTCAGACGCTCGATATCAGCTTTTTTAAATTATTAACAAAATAATATACTTAACTTACTTGTTTCTGGTTCTAATACAGCTGGCTGTATTGTTAACGGCATATCTTTATTTTTAAAGTACTAAATATGGAAAGTACAATATGTTTCTTACTCAATAGCCAATACGTGGAAAATATAGTGATTATGACCCTAAATTATGTTTTAACATGTATTTTTCTTTCAAATAAAAAGTTAAACTTATGTGGTGTTACTGATCATCTTCTTTGGCCATACGACATCTAGTGGTAAACATTATCAAAACCCTACATATCTACGGGTAGTGGTAAATACTATCAAAAGCCTTCCGGGCATTGATGGAGTCCATCCTTGAAGGAATCCAAGGATACCCTAAGCGACCTGTTGGAAGTGGCCTGCATTCAGTGATTTACTGTAACCTTTATAAGGCCGCTTTTTTCCTTGTTGATCTATTCGAGAAAATTCCTACTGTTGGAGAAATGTAACCTCCGTTGTGGTTACTTCTATATATTAACACTGGATAGTAGAAAAATGTATTATGTTCTAATTTTTATAATATACTTTTGTCTTTCTAGCCTTAGTTTTTCAGTACTTCAATTATACACTTCTGACAGTCAACATCTCTTTTTATTTATTCAATCTTTATATAAATAACATTTTTCTTATTATTATTTCAACACCTACCATACGCTTCAGTGATGAATGCTATTAAAATATTGTCGTAAATTTAAAATATTTACAATAATTCCGTTCTGCTGAATAAGCAAACATTACACATGAGTATCTGAGTTAACACTTATTTTATAAACAATCTTACTCTGGCATCTATGACACACTTTTAACATATATCGATCTTTTTCCCTCCCAAAGATTACCACATGTGTGAAAGAGATGCAAGATTAGAAAGTTACGCGTGTGTTTTGCTGCGTTGTAATTTGGTGAAAGGAAGTTGTGTTGTATGTATGCATATTTCGAATACTCTTACAACCGGCTCGTTGGTCTAGGGGTATGATTTTCGCTTAGGGTGCGAGAGGTCCCGGGTTCAAATCCCGGACGAGCCCAAATTTTTTTTATCACTATTTGACTTATGTAAATAATTTTAATACATCTACGAACATTTTAGAGATTTGGGTAAAAACTTTAATGTCACGATAATGTATAGGGGAGAGCAGGTAGGATTCGTACAGTGGGAGCATTCGTACAGTGCTTGTATTTACACAACTAAACACGCTGACGGGTTCGTATTTGTGTGCGTGAATCGCACTCGGGCGCTAGTACTACAGAGCGAGACGGAACGACGATCAGTGCGCCATTTTTGTCGTGATGAGTCGAGACGTGTTTTCGCACCGCGTAAGTAATTATTATGTTTATTTTTAAAATCTATTATTTAATAGGGTTTCTCTTGATTGGTTTGTGTGATTTATTGTAGTTTATGGTCACAAACTTTAGTTTGTAAAGATATTGTGGTGTTTGAGTTAAAGTAAGAGTACCTATTTTAATTAGAATTTCTTTACTATTTTTTCGGCTTGGGGTGCATTCATACAGTTATACGTGGGGTAGATTCGTACTGTACGAATGTACCCCACGCATAATATACGCATACGCTTTGATAGGTTTAATACATTTTAAACAAGAATATCATTATTACAGAACTATGCCGCGAATTTACAAGAAGAAAGGGACTAGGACGCAAGACGTCGATGAAGATGCAATGTCATCTGCAATGCATGAAGTTTTAAATAAAACTTTATCCATCAGAAAATCCGCACAAAAATATGGCATCAAACCGACAACTCTTGCAAGTCGTTTGACAAATTATCATAAGAAAGCTGCTTCGATTTACCAAGATACTGCCAGTGAGCGTGTATTTAGTTCCAAATTCACGTCAAATCAAGTTTTCACTGTAGAAGAAGAAACTCTTTTAAATAAATATATCATTGAATGCTCAAAAATGCACTACGGTTTGACCATAATACACATCCGTAAATTAGCATATGATTTTGCACAGCAAAATAAATTACGTTATCCTCCTTCGTGGGATAATAATATGATGGCCGGTAAAGAATGGTCGGACAGCTTCCGTAGGAGGAATCCAAATTTAAGTCTAAGAAAACCAGAGAACACAAGTGTGGCCAGATCATTTGGTTTTAACATATCAGCTGTTAACCATTTTTTTGAAAATTTAGAAAATGTTCTACGAAAATACGAATTTTCTTCAGATCGAATTTTCAATTTTGATGAATCGGGTATATCTACAGTGATGAACACGCCAAAAGTGTTGGCTGAAAAAAACCAAAAACAAATTGGCCAAATTGTTGCCCAAGAAAGGGGTGAACTCGTTACGTTTGGTGGTATCATTTCTGCTAGTGGGAACACAATTCCTCCACTCTTCATTTTTCCCAGGGTGCACTATAAAGATCATTTCCTGCATGGAGCTCCAGAAGGGAGTTTAGGAGTTGCATCAAAGAGTGGTTGGATAAATTCCGGTATATATTTGGAGGTTCTAAAACATATTCAAAAGAAAACATCATGCTCTAAAGAGAATCCTATTCTGCTTCTGATAGATAATCATGAAAGTCACGTCACCATTGCGGCGGTAGATTACGCACGTGAAAATGGCATTGTTTTTCTATCATTCCCGCCCCATACTACGCACCGTCTTCAACCCTTGGATGTGGGTGTGTTCGGACCTTTTAAGGCTAAACTGAAGATTGCATTTAATGATTGGAATATAAATAATCCAGGAAAAACTCTGAAATACCTTGATATTCCTCAACTTGCCAAAATTGCATACTTTGAATCATTTAATTGCAAAAATATTATAAATGCTTTTGAAAAAACTGGAATATGGCCGTTCAACAAATTAGTTTTTAGTGAGGATGACTTTGCACCCATAAATATTTATCATTCAGACTCTGTCAACCCAAATATAAGTGGTCATAATACCACAACCGATGCTGCTGAAAACATAGATCTTACACAGCCAGAAATATCACAGAGATCATTATCTGTGTCACCTTCTTTAATATCTCACCAACTCGACTTACCATCTACTTCAACAGCTGTAGGATTAATATCACCGGAAATCATTCGACCCTTCCCGAAAGTAGATAGAAATGCATCCAAAAAAGTAAGAAAAGGAAAAACGCCCGGAAAATCTAGAATATATACAGACACACCTGAAAAGAATAGATTGGAAGAAATTGAAAAGGTGAAAGACATGAAAAAACAAGAACAAGAAAAAAAACAAAGGGCTAAAGAAATAAAGCGTGCTTTAAAATTAGCGGAGGAAACAAATTTAAAAACTAAACCAAAGAAATTGAAAAAAATAGTAGAAACTGATAGTGAAAATGAGACTGATATAAGTTTACGAGAAAGTTCTTGTTCTTCTGTTGAAGAAAGATCTGATATTGAGAATGAAACTCCAGTTGTGACGGAAGATATCAAACCAGGAAGCTTTGCATTAGTGAAATTTGAAAAGAAAAAAAGTGTTTTACACTATGTAGGACAGATTATAACAAAATACAGCCCCACGGAATATAAAGTTTCATTTTTAAGAAGGAAACCTGGTACCTGGAAGTTCGTTTTTCCCAATACAGAAGATAATGGAACTGTATACTTGTCTGATTTGGTTTGTATACTTCCTCAATCCAAATCGACATCTACTTCGCGAACAGCTAAGATATTTAGTTTTTCCAAAGATTTAGTCATGTATAATGTTCAATAAGTTGTCTTTTGCATTTGTTTTTTATGTTATCTTGATATTTGATTAATGATAAAGTTATTATGTTGTTTTGGTTGATCATAAGGCTGATTCTGTGATTTTGCTCAACATTGATCTCAATAAAGAGTATTATTTTTACTATAATATAGTTTTTAATTTCTTTGTATGAACGCTCCCCACTATGTACGAAGGTATCCCACATGGTGAACGAAGCTACCCCGTGGTGGGGCAGATTCGAACACTTTGCCATTTTTTCAAAAAATTGTCATAGCATCCTAATACTCTTATATACTGCAATTTACTATTTGTATTGTCAAACATAGATATCTAAGCTACATAACACGACTGAAATTATTTGAAAAAAGTTAATAATTAAAATTATAAAATTCTTAGAAAAAAAAGTGTACGAATCCTACCTGCTTTCCCCTATGTTTGTGGGACCTACATTAGACTAATTTATTTAAGCATGAATTCAGGACTATGTGGCGACTGTTGAGGGGTGTTTGCATATTCTGCCGCCAAAATGTTTTTCGAAGGAATAATATTGTTTTCAAAACTATAGCAACAAGTAACATCTATTTTCCCAATTAGCTTTGAATATTTTAGTTAGCAACTGAATTTTTTCACCAATATTGGTTAAGACCAAAGCTATTCTTTCTAATCGAACAAATGACTTTCCTATTGAACTAAAGTGGAGAGATCTTAATTTCGACATGGCCTTTGCCTACGTATATTATAAAATTACAATTCGTAAAGTTACGATTCTTCAGGGAACATTAAAAAAAAATGAAAGTTTAATCTTATTTTTATGTTTTGTGAGTATTGTGCTAAAGTATTAAATTTTGATTTAATTTATTATTAGTTAGGAATGGAAAATAGCCAACCAACATATATTTTTTTTATTTTTAATATAATTATGTTATTCTTCACCATACAAATACATATATTATGCTTAGAAGTTCTCCACAGCTCAAGTTTCTTTCAATTCTATTTATTAGACAAACAAATACATAAATGGCGATAGGCTCGCACCCTATCACATCATGGGGTTCACCATCATTCTGGTTGCACTTCTGCCTACCCCTTCTGGAAAAAGGTGTGATGTTACGTATGTATGTTAATACATGAATAATTACATGGACCGCGTCAAAGATACCACTAAGTAAATTTTAGTCTAGCACTAGATGTCTTTCAAGTATAGCGTATAGAATCTCAAAGATTTCCAATTATAACGGAATATGTGCGTTATGTAACGTCCTACGGTCATCAAATATATTATGGCATACCGCAACCAGATGGATGTGGTTCTTGATATATGGCTCTAGAATATTAATTAAATTCATGATCAAAATCCGTCAATTTTTATTTTAACAATCCAATTATTTTGTTTGGATAGTAAAGTCGAGAGTACGATTGAGGTTCGTGCCCCGCAGTGGGACTATGTGAATGAATAAAATACAAATACGAGTACTTACATAAATACACTTCTGCTGCAGCAAGCTGGCTAAAAAACCTGGACATAGAAGTTTGATCCACACAGGATGAAAGCCATATGCAGTGATCATGATGGCAGAGTCGAATTATTCACATAGTCTTACAGTGTCATCCATAATTTCTGCGCAAAACAGACTCCCATTTTTGCTCTCATTCTCAATCTCAGTAATATGTGTATCTTCGTCTTCTGCCGTTAGAATTCTACAGTCCATCATACAGCGTATTATTAATTTATTTATTTATTTCTTTATTGTACAAGTATACACCAACAGAAAACAAAAAATAATAATTATAACTATAATAAGTAAGTACTATAGGCGGCCTTATTGCACTAGGTAATCTCTTCGAGGCAACCAAAAAGCAGTCTTTGGTGTACAGTGACACAAAATATATAGAATTACTATCTACGTTCCCCCAAATCGCTTATTCTGCACGAAATACACACACAGATTCATTAGTCTATGACTCGCATTTTCAAATTGTCACACTAAATGTACTTCCATTCTGTAAAACTTGATCAAAACAAATTGCTGTTTATACGACAATGGCAACATTTACAAAGGGAGGCAACGTATTAAACAAGGTATAGGTAAAAGCCATTAGCGTGGTCTAAAATATAATTTAAAAAGTTTCCCGTGGAGGCACGTTGTGTGTAAACATGAAAAAACAAGCTAGCAAGGCTCTTTAGTAGCTGCCACTAAAACTGTTCGTGCAGGCTCGTAATTTGCCATAAAACTGCGTTTTTACAGTACACTTTAGTACACAAACTATGGGGTACAGAAGGCTTACTGTGTTATTTTTGCTGCATTAGTTATGAGGTTCTACTTAGTTGTTAAATAATTTGATACTGCTCTCTCACAGTTTTGTATAGTACCTATAAAAATTCTCTTCTGCCTTTTTTAATAAAAAAATATAATCCTCGTTGTATAAGATATATTTATTGTTGCATCTGTTACTGCTGTTTGGTTCAAAAATAATATTTACACTATAAATTTAACTAAGCCGGCCATCTTGAAACTGATTATAATGTATTGATTGAGTGTCGAGTGACCCTATTTTTGTATCACCAAGTTACTAAAAACTCTTTCGTATTAGTTTCATGAAATCATGCATTTATTTTAAAACAATCCAATAAAGTATACTCAAGATTTTAACAACAGATCACAAAATTAAAAATACTGCGTTTTAGTTCGTCAACAACATTTATAGATTAAAACAAACCTGTAGAATGTGTACCCAGCCCTCTGTCGTGTTTAGTTTGTGTTGCAAGTTGGCACGCGGCCCTTAACGATGATATTTGTTTAAGTGCTACTTAGCAAGTGTTAACCACGAGGTGTTGCCTTTGTAGTTTGCAAGGAGAAATATTAGTTTGTTTGTTTTTGCAGCGTAGCTAATTTTATTCATATTACTTCTATTCCTGAGACTAGTTTTATTCACTTTTTATGGCAAACTCCGGGAAATATTTAATGGTGAGTAATTACTGCTACCTATTAGAAACTACATTACTTTGACAGCCTCTGTGGCGCAGTTAGTTACACGCCGACTGTGAAACAAGAGGTCGCGGGTTCGATCCCCGCACCGAAACAAATGTTTGTGTCATCCATGGGTATGTGTTTCGGGTCTGGTTTTTTGTGAGACCGAAAAGTCTCTCGTAGTTTCTGATACCCACGACACAAGACTCGATCTTAGTGTGGGCTCAGGACTATGTATGTGACTGCTGGGTGTATTTATTTATTTATTATTTACCACAGCACTTGGATGATAGATCCATTGCCGGCTTCTCATAATCGTATTGTTTGCATGCCTCGGTGGCGTAGTGGTACTACGGTATGATTGCAAAGCTGAGGTCTCGGGTTCGAATCCCGGGTCGGGCAAAGTGATATTGGATTTTTCTATTCATTATTAGCCCGGAGTCAGTAATTTGTGCCCGATATGGCGATAGGCTCGCCCCCTATCACATCGTGGGACGGAATATACAAGGCGAAACGTAGGTGTTCTAGTAGCACCTCTGCCTACCCCTTCTGGGAAAAAGGCGTGTGGGTATGTATGTATGTATGTATTGTTTGCATGACCACAAAATGGTTGTGTAGAACCTGGGTGTCTTAACAGTGTCTCGAATTTTGTGACACCCAGAACACATGATTTGGTTTTTGTTTTTAAAAATATAGTATGTGACTGTAAGGTGTATTTTTATACATAAATACATTATCATCACGCCTTTTTTCTAGACGGGGTAGGCGAAAGTGCAACCAGGTCACCCACGTTTTGCCTTATATTATGTTCCGTGATCCATCCCACGATGTGGTAGGGTGAGAGCCAGCGAATGTTGATAATGAATACACAAATCAAACATCGCTCTGCGCAACCCGGGATTCAAAACCGAGACCTCACGCCATCGACTATTTTTTTATTTAAGAAATTATTCTAATAAGTTGCTATGGATTTTGTGATTAGCCTTTCTGTTGTTTTAATATTCAATGCTTCAAAACTGCTGACACGCCAACTAGAACCCATCGCCTTCGTTCCCTTCTAAACAATAAAGGCTAGCCATAAATACTGTCCACCATACATAAAAGTTGGCTCGGTGGTACCAGTGATCAAGTGGCTCCGACAGATTTACGGTCCAAACTCGATCGCTATGTCGGCACTGACCTTGATCGGTAGCTGTATTGAAAAGTTGCAGATTTATAGACGCAAATAAAAAGTATGCTAGATTTTTTATGCATAGGAGGAACGAGACCCACCCTAGACGCAAAAGTAATGACTAATGACCAGAAACGTCAACAATATATTATTAAGTAGGTGCATGGGCAAGACTAGACTCGATGAGGACGTGAGATGATTATATCAGATGGTAGATACACTTACATATACGAGTATGAGAATTTTCAAAAGGCAAAAACATTTTTTTTTATTTTTCCTAAGCGGAAAACGTACATACAATGGATTTCCGATTTGAAAATTGATTTCAGGACTTTAGGGTTCACAGTATACAGTAGTACATTGACCTATTGGAAGTGGCATGCATATATATATATATATTCAGGATTAAATAAATATCTTTTAAAAAAATCATCAATCTTGGGTGCGTGCAAACATCCGGAAATTTATTTAAACAAATAAATTTATTGGTAAGGGAAAGTTATTCCATCGTATAATTCTTCGGATAATACCCTGAAATCCCTTTACGAAAAATGTCGTAAAGATAACTTACTGTGTTGCGAATACCCATATATCGTGGCTCAAGACACCCGTTATTTAACGCTGGCCCGGGAGGTATTTTAATTCCGCTTTATATAAGCCGAAAGTTTAAATTTACGATCGCAGCGCCACCTGCCCACTGATATAGTAGAGTTAGAGGTTTGGAAAAATGCCCTAGCGTGGTCATTCGTTTCATCCATCTAGTGAAGTTCCTCACATTTAATTCATATAATAGTCCTCTTTGAGGTATATTTCGTCGATGTATAATTTAAGACCACTCGTTTTTAAGCTGCTATATATTTTGACCAGGTAATGACAGCCGTACATGATGATGAAAAATCTATCTGTTGTACCGCGGATTTATCTGACGATTTCTGGTTATGACCAGGCAGCTATAATTGAAATGAAATGGTATTCGTTTATTGGTCACGTGGGTAGTTTAATAGCTCGTTTGAAAGTCAATACATACTACTTAATCGCTATTCACAAAACATTAGATATAATATATTTTTATTTGGTCTTTTTGTTTATTAAGTTTATAACTATTTTATGTTAATAAAAAAAGTACATACGTTATTACGTTAAGACTGAGTGGAACATGAGTATTACTAAAACGACGCACAGGGATTTAATGCTACCACCGGATCCAATGCGGCCCTGCTTGAGAAGACCCGGCGAAACAAACTTGTTTTTTATGGCAAGAAAATGATACGACGGTAAATACCCTATTTTGAATGTTTTGCGCTTACCATTAGACGCATTACATAACACTGTCATGCCAGCAAAAACAATTTGCCATCCAGTATCAAAACCAGTATCGAACTTTTTGGAATAACCAGGATCTGGACTCTAATTATTTTAAAAAAAACGAAGATCGAAGTAGCAATAAAGTGACATTTCTTTTGCAAGAAGACTCATTATGAAGGAAATAAAATAGAGAGGTAATGTTCATTGTAGTATCGAAGTGTAAAACGAGCATAGTGCTATCTCGGAAGTAGGCTGATTCCTATGGAAAAACGCCCATCAGCAACCTAAGAATTGTGAGTTTTTAAAGTAAGAATATTAAGCTGAATCAAAAACGCTACACGCTGTAATGAGTAATTCACCAGCGTGTAAAATGATCGCTATCCTAGCAGATGCGAATATCCTCCTTCTAGTTAAGTCTTAACGAATTACAGGCAATATAAACTCACAATCACGAATACTATTACTTCAAATCGCTATTCTATGAGGCTGTCCATCCAACTGTGTTAAACATTAGTTACAGTGGTTCCCTTAGCTGGACATTGTATTAAAGTAGTGCTTAATTCCCAATCTCCAAACTACATAATCTCGCAGATCTTACAAAGCGTCACGCCACAATACCTCCATACGCAAATTCCGAGCTCAAAACAATTCGACTGAGTCGTAATTATTACGTGAAGCGTGAAACCCTGAAACTTACATGAAAATTATTAGAAACGTGTTGTACATATTCATGTTGCCAAGTTTGAGCCGCTAACGTTCCAAGTTGGTGTAAGTTGAGGCGGGCTTTCAAAAGATTTGGGGATTAGGCTAAATCTGTTGACAGTTTCAATAGGCGATGTGCGGGTCCCCTTCAGATGTGTTCCCATGGAAAATCTTCGTGGAGTTTAATCGCATTTCGAAATTTAATTTTACACGGATGTGAGTTGAGTTTTTGCAGTGACTGTTACTCAGAGGGTTTGGTGGATACAATATTTCATTTTGTTGCGAGCGAGATCCCGAATTTAATTTCCGAGACGGAACAACTGCTTGTTTGATAAATATAAAGTGTGATTTAGCTGCGATGAATTGGCATGAAGGAAATTTTGTTTTTAGTCTCGTTGTTTCACTTACGAAGAAAATAGGCTTGGAATTTCCATTCTTGGAACTTGATCCAATGAAACAAACTATTTTTATTTCAAAATATCATATTCGCAAATCGCGGATATTAACTAAACATGTGCAACTTTAATGACGAAGATAACATTTTCAATTCTGGGAATTTCGAAATATAAATCTTCAGTGATTTATGATCACTAACCTACATACTTACCTAGATAAAAAAATTTACCAAGGCAAATTCCTCGGTGAAATATAACCACACGCCCTTACAACAGCAGTTGAATTGTGCAACAAAAACAATTCCACAAATGGACACAGAAAAATACTTTTTCAAGAATTTCTCCTGGATGCACAGCGGGGCGTTCAAACATTCCTGCCCGATTACTCTGTAAACACAACGAGCCAATAGGATATTAAACAAGGTACAACGTGCTGTGCGAGTGAATAAAAAATACAGCTCCGACATTAGAAGCAGGCACTTCAAGTAAATGCGCTGAGAAGAAATTAGTTCACGTCTTTAGTACTGAAGAGAAATTGATTAATTTAAAAAGGGATGGATCTTTGAATTTGAAATGTCGAAGGATTCAAAATCAAAAAGTTCTAGTGTTATTGCGTTCATATTATTCTGACAGCCTTCGTGGTATTGGTTATGAACTGGCTGAGAAACAAGATGCCACGGATTCGACCCCGCATCGAGACAAAACTTTTTGTTATGTATTTATTTTTTAATTCTTTAAACATATTATAAAAAAAATGTATTATAATTAAAGTCAAGCCAGCGTAACTATAATTTTTAATTCTAGCTACATCGACCAGCATAATTGCCAAACGCGTGAACGTCCCTCATAAAACATGTAAAGGGGACGCATATTAGTTAATATAGACGCTGTAAGCTATGCTGATTAGACTTCTAAGGCATTGTAAGCCAAGCGATGCAATATACACCAGTAAATTTGAAACACAACGTAAACAGTTTGAAGCCTTACGGTCTCTATAAGCTATCTATCTTTAACAAGGAATTAAGATAGCAACCAGTATTACAAGTGGATGCATTTTTATATATTAATAAACAATGACAGATAGATGAATATGAGGTGTATTATATTTAATAATCAAAATTTAAAACAATATAAATATTGTTTATTCTACAATAAAAACGCATCTATGTGTATTCATATCATTTTAACTTCTTGTTAAAGATAGATAAGTTATAGAGAAAGGCCGTTAGCTGACATGTTTATACATACAAACAATATTAACTGTTATAAACAACGCAGCGCTGGCTAAGCGAAAATATGACGCCATAATTTTTCAGCGTTCGCTGTAACCTATATTAGAGTGCAAAAAACTGTTGACGTAAGTAATGGCTTTGCATGCTGTGTATAATAATATCCTGTTAGTAAATGAATGATGTTTGTTTGTTTAGTTTAAAAGGTATTGTTGTATATAGTGATGTGTTTGAAATTTAAATAAATTTTAACAACTCTCAATCGTACTCTCGATTGTAATGGAAGCTCGTGCCCTGCAGTGGGACGTATTTGGTCTAATAAATTGAAATTGTCTGAAAATATAAGTTCAGTACTACCTGGTATAGACGTGGCCATTACCAAGTTTTGATTTCCGATTCAGGGCCTATGTATACACTAATTTTCAACTAGGTAACAAATGCACGCAATGAACAAAGCCCTGACTCCACATTATGCAAGTCTAGTGTCATAGTTATCAGAAACTACGGAGACTTTTCAGTTTCACTAACACCCAGGCCCGGAATAAATACTTACGGGTCACGCTATTTATCTCGGGGCGACGATGGAATCCATGGCGTCTCTTTTCAATCTCTTCGCAACTGGCGACGTCGAAATAATACCGATAAATAATCACAATCAATCCAAAGTATAACACCTGGTACCTACATCCCGAAAAAAATCAAACTTGACTAAAACATACTTCAAGAATACCAAATAAAGTCTTCGCAACGTTTTTAAACTTGAAACGGTTGAAGTTGCGGAATCAATTTGGTACGTCATGGTGCCATTACGCGAGCGCGTCTCGCGATCATTACTGAAGTTGGCCCACTACGGCCTAATAGCGGTTAGTTGAGGCGACACCGGCTCGAGATGGCTGTTTTCAATTTTTCATATGTTTGAGACAAGGAAATTTTAAGTTATTATGTCATATGTATTATATTGATATTCTATGTAATTGATTTATGTTTAATAAATTAAATACAGTTTGTATTCCACATCACTGTTATATTTTATATTCTTTTTATTGTTTTCCCCTATGTTGTGACTACCCATTTCTTCCGTGCTACCGTTCATTCCAGTCCATCTTAAAGTTGTCTGGAAGAAATCGCCGACAGCGATAAGACCCGATTGTTACACATATTTATGCACTTTATGTTTTTGTGTGTCAAATTTTGTGGGGTGTACAATAAAGTATATTACAATAAATAAATAAATAAGTTTGAGGTATTTTGCTAGTATTTTGATTTTACTGAGTTTTATATTGTATCAACCAATATACGTCCCACTGCAGGGCACAGGCCTCCTCTACAAACGAGGGTACGATTGAGAGTGGTTAGGCTGTATCGTTCATCACACTGGTTTGAAATATAATCTCTTACAGTCTCGAGAGCCTTCCCAGACCAGTATCTGTCGGCTAAGGATGATCATCTCTTGCCATTGGACACAATTATACCGTCCAGCTGGAAATTAATTCAAAATGCAACCCGTTCCCGTGAATCGTTTTATAACATGTAGTGCAGCATTGCTGTGTGGGCGGCAGTGGCGAAGGCTCCATATAACTCGATTCCCTGCGGCTTACCTTTTGTAATTTATTGTTAGTTTATATTTATATAAAAGTAACAAATAACACAATATAACTAACATTTATCATTACACTATAAACAAGCAAATCTTTCAAAATTATTTATGTAGTATCTAAACTCATTTTATTCAACGACATCTGTCGGCCACATAGGTAAATATTACTGCGGAGGCGCATAGCAAACACGTAATTAGATTGCGCCGCGTTGCGACCTCTGGCGAATTACTGCCAAAATTGTTCGGCTTATTGAATAACAATGGCGCGGCCCGTGCGCCGACCGCCCGCGTCGGCTGCATGTTACGCATTGGTGTGACATGGTTGTGTATTTTGCAACAAATCACGCAAAATTGTACCTTAAACTTTTATTGATTTAAGGTTCAATTTCCGTTAAAAAAGCAGAAGGCATGCTGTGACTCTTCAGCATTTGTGTGTTTATGTGTGTATTTGTGTAGATATCACTGCATTTGTAAGTGTTGTATTAACATTTAGACAGTATACGAGTATTAGCTGGTTCACGCATTTAGTTTTTAATGTTTTAAATTAAAAAATGTACATAAATATTAATAGTATTATTATGTTGTAATGGAAATTAATAATCGTGAGGGACGTACATGTTTAGATTGTCAATTTCGGAAATAACGTTACTGTTTAGATTTTAGGAAGTGCTCGACTACTAATAATACAACTAATAAAAGCGCGGCTAACGTACTTGTTAACATTGTATCTAGATTATAAATTTTTCTTTATTAATCTTATATTCACGTGCGGTTTAAAAATATACTTTTTTACTTTTCTCATGATGACATTGCAACTTTTGTATATTGGAAATATTAAAATATAATTGACGACCGCAGTACGTAGATGCCATCATACGAAACGCAATCGTTTCGTTTGGTGAGTGAGATTGTCGGAGGAATAATTTGCTGGCGGTTGGATATTCGCAAACGTCCGGATATAAGGATACACGTACATATTATGTAAATGTGTCGCGTTTCGGGCTAATTCTGTAAAGCATCTCACGATAATTTGATCTACTCAATCCGGACTGCACTATGTGTACTATCAAGTATCAGTCGCATTGTCTTCCCTATGTAGGGCCAGTAGGTATAAACAAAATAAACACACTTATTTAGCGTATTGAGCTTCGGCTTCCCTTTTTAAAAAAATCACCCTTCGCCACTGGTGGGCGGATACAAAAAACTAAGAATTTAAGCAACTATTTATTCCATCGTTACTCAAAACAGTTGCCTGCCTTCTGCCAGGAACAGATCGACCTAAACTTATTCTTTACACACAAGTCACGCTATGGGCCTGTCTCGAAGACATTACTTTTGAGTCGGCATGTCATATGGGGCATTACGAATCATTAATTCTATACTATGGTACTCCATCAAATTCTAATCAGTACCAAGTTATCACATTTAGTAGACAGCTAATTTGTATGTTCAACTTTACTCGAATGTTCTACGACTGTGTTATATTGTCTTTGGTTTTTCAAGCTGGGCAATTTGTAACGTACATTAGACTATGATATATTATGATTGAAGAACTACATACAATACATGGCGTATTAATCTGGTGGGTATTTTATTTATGTAATTTTATAGTAAAGCCAGCCAGCTTGTAAGTCTTTTGATAGACAGCGATCGAATCTGCCCACTAATATCTGTCAAATCTAAAGTTTTCTACGTGAATTGCCTTGAAGGATAAAAATCGAAAATGGTGAAGGTATTCTGTATCAACTTATATACACGTCCCACTGCAGGCCACGGGCCTCCTTTACAATCGAGAGTACGATTGAGAGTGGTTAGGCCATATAGTCCACCACGCTGGCCTAGTGCGGGTTGGCGGACTTTTACACACCATAGAAATTTATACAAATCGCTTTGGTATGCAGGTTTCCTCACGATGTTTTCCTTCACCGTTATAGTGCGTGGTGAATGACTATGAATACACACATGACTACGAAAAGTCAGAGGTGTGCCCTGGGATTTGAACCCGCGACCACCGTGAACATGTTGGCAACCGCGTCGTAACAATGAATCTACGCATTACCAACGCGTTACCAACAGGCCACCACGCATAGTGAAGGTATATACAGTAAGAATTCTTGGCCCTGTAGCTTTGCCACTAACCCTACAAAATGTGGCGAGCCTGGGTGTAGTCGTCCATTGGAAGGACCTGATTCGCGCTAAAAAAAGACTGAAACATGGTTCTATCACATATCCTACATCTACTAGGACATCTTAATCCTGGGAACAATAGCTAAGCAAATATGATACTAATTTTCGCCGTGAAGAAAATAACGACACAAATGGCTTCCTCTGCAACACAAACTGCCGTGATTTTTTTTTCTTATTCTCTTAGCGTTTAGTTTCTTAGTGTTCCCTATTTTATACAAACACTCTGTAGAAACTAAGTATATATGTGGACTTAATGCATGAGGCATTCTCGACAAATCGAACCTTATTGTGATTTTTTTCACCTTATTTTCGTTATTTAACATTAGGCTTCAACCAATTTCAAATTACATTTTGATACTTGCTAATTTTTATGGCAAAGGATTACTAAACAACATCTAGAGCAGAACCCTACCAATGACATTCCAATACGCCTATACTACAGTAATCCTTCCACACCATAAGAAACTGGGCTGAGCATAACAGCTGATATTATAATAAGCCGTGAAAGGGGGTAGTGTCCGGGTGGTAAACAAGGGGCGTCGTGTAGCGAGTTAACAAGAAACTTCATTAAGAGAGCGGCTCACCTGCGATTAATGCAAGCATTATCAGCCGGCCATCTTGCGCCGAGTAAGGATGGGACGGTGTCGATATCGATTATCTTCCTGGTTGATGTTATATAAAACTTTTCTCAATTTGTGTAACACATTTTGTCTGAAATATGAATGGGTACCGAATGATATTGCACTAATTCATTTTAAAGACAAATTGATAAATTTCCATTCTTTTAATATTCAATCACCACTTTGTTTCTTGCACGCCCTTTGATAATTGCTTTTGATTTGGCTGTATTTTAATACGCCTTTAATTTGTAGTAACTAAGATGTTTTAACAACATTGCTAATGAATAGCAATAGCAATATATATTTAAATAGATTTATTCAGTGTCTATGCCTCATTCGTTTCAATATGAAACCACTCAAGTATTTTTTCTATTCTATCATGGATATTTACATGTTCAGTCTTTTCAGGTTTCTTTTTTATCACATTATTATTAAATATATCGTCAATTTAACTCCGCATTTGCTTTTCAACTATAACTCATTCATACTTATATGTTTTTCTGTCGTAAAATCTGGTTATTAACATTACTAAAATCGGTTATGCATATTTTAATAGTAAAATAGTTTATTCTCTAGCGTTATGCGTAATTTTCTCAATTTTCTCGGGTCTTTAGTATAGTTGCTTGTAATAAATACTTTATTGAATAAAAACATAACAGAAAGACATGGTAAAAATAACGCTGTGATATTCAGCGACAGCAATTTTCAGACTAGTGAACCCAGGTAGGGTCTTTGCAAGGGGTTTTAACTATTTAAAACCCCTGAACTCAAAAAATTGCTGATTTTTTTTTCAGTTTGTATGTCAATCTTGAAATTGAACATCGGAAACACATAAACAAGCATTTATAAGCACAAGCACGATAAATTCCAAAATCCATCTAATCTTTAAAGAAATGTATGTCTTTCTTGAAGAAAGTGTTCACATCACTAGTGTTTCGCAATCTAGCGTAACGATCGGCTATTAGGAGCCTCTGTATAACTCGGCGCGGACCTGTATTGTAAAGCAGTAAGAACGACACGCAATCCTTTTTGTTATTAGATACCTCCGTCCGTGCAGTAGAGAGCGAAAATAGGTTTACTAGTGGGTATTAGTGAGAGGATAACGTATCAACTCGGATTACTAGCATCGAATAGAAAGGTGTAAAACTCGTATTTTTTACTAAAGCTGCTGCTTTTGTCGGAGCTGGTCGGACCTTGGATTATCCCGATCAGGGTTCACCTTCGTGCTCAGTTTTTGCAATTTCGTCTGGTTTTTAGCACGCAAGGTCAATGATATCAAGCTTGCGCTTTTTTGACTGGTCTCGGGGCTTTAGAGGCTGCAGACAACTATCGCTACATTAATTCACAAGCGTATTAAATTCACAACGTACTCCTGTGGTTTTTGTGACACGAGACTAAAGAAGATATTTATGGGCGTCGGTGATCACTTACCATCAGTTGAGTATAATATAAAAAAAAATGAATCTTATGCGACATTCTTGGAGTCTAGCTGCCATAACATTACTAAGATCTTTTGAAAAAAATATATAGAGAATGCAACTGTCAGGTTTTTCCATGTATTATCAAGGTAAATCCTAAATCTTCGCTCAAGCTAAGGAGCTTAACTATGCATTAGGTGCTACGCTGTTACTTTTAACAGTATTATATCCCCTCGTAATGTAAATTAAGCCTTTTGTTTCCAAGAAAGACGTTAAATTTCCGTTCACATAAAACTGTAGACACTATCTGATCTTGTTTGGAATTAAGCGGTACATAAGCATATTCGGCCTGTGAAGGTAAACATAATGTAGTTGTCTACGAAAGAGAAGCCTTAACAAGCCTAACCTAGCAAGATTAAGGAATAATTTTATACAGCTTAATTCTATATAATCCACCGCTTATATGACCGAAAATTTTAACTGTTCCTTTCAAATCATTGACAGATTATGTCCAGAAGTGTTCCGATACAAGTGGTGCGGCGCTCCAGTGCATCTCCAGTGGCGCGTTGCTAAAATTAGTCTTCGCTCGCAACGATTTTGTAAATGCTTGCTTGTATTATGGCAAAGTTAAATAAAAATAATAATTCTTATCACCGTTAAAACAAAATATTTTTTTTTTATCAGCCCATATACGTCCCACTGCAAGGCACGGGCCTACTCTACAATCGAGAGAATCGATTGAGAGTGGTTAGGCCATATAGTCCACCACGCTGGCCTAGTGCGGGTTGGCGGACTTATATACTGTAGAAATTCTTTAAAATCGCTACGGTATGCAGGTTTCCTCACGATGTTTTTCTTCACCGTTAAAGTGCGTGGTGATTGACTATCAATACACACATAACTCCGGAAAGTCAGAGGTGTGCCCTGGGATTTGAACCCGCGACCACCGTGAACATGTAGGCAGCCGAGTCTAGTTCGTTACCAACAGGCCACCACGCACTTCAAAATCTATTAGATTCAGTTAATTTAATATTTATTTTAGCGCGATTTTCGCGTTCATCTTTTTGAAACTACAAATGTGCTGAAGAGTCTATCCTTAGTTCTTAAATCAACGTTTCATACATAATCTTAGGTCATGATTATAATAAGTAACATTTTGAATTAAAAATAAAAACATCACGGTTGCTGTAGTCAAGATTAGGTGCTTATCTCCAGCCGAAATGGGATAAAAAAACTTATTTTAAAAGTATAAGTAAGCTAACGTAGTTGTCCTTGTAGCGCCTCTACCTATCCCTCCTGGGAAAAAGGCGTGTGTTGTATATATGTATGTAAGTAAGCTAATGCCTATATTCTAAAAACGGGTTGACGGGCCTCTGATGTCTCCCTTAATTAGTGAAGCTTTTTATCCCAAGATTATGATAGACACAATCTTATCGCCATGCTGAGCGCAATCAATCTTGGCGAAATAATGCAAGATTTTTCAAATCCAAAACTCAGAATTCCCCTGCTCTTTCTGCGAATCGCCCACAACATCCCATACACATCTGGAACCACTAAACTAGGTACCTCAGAATTTGGTATTCTCGTGTGCGTGTGTACTATGTAATGTGCGCTGACCTTAAATCTTGAACGTAAACCGAGGCTGGAGATTGGGCGTCGTTAACGGCAACTCGCTTCAGGCAGACGGAATGCGGTCGGGAGTAAGTCACGTGCGGTGCTCCCTCTTGCATTAACACGTACATTACTGGTCGATGTATCGTATTTATTGTTTTATTATATTATTTCTGGTAATTCGTTGGTAGATATTCGTCTCTTTGATATCTCGTAAATCTAAATTAAAAAATTGTGAGAATGTTTGACACTCTTTCATATTAACTACTAAATCGATATTAATAATGCTTGATGATGTCATAGATTATTGTACACGGGATAAACCTGATATATTAAGCGAGGCTGGAATTTAAAATCAGGCAGGTGACTAAATGTAATAAACGAATTATCAATTTCGCAAGCAGATGGATGCTTGCATAGAAAAAAAAGCGATACGCATTGTTATCCCACAATTTCTACGTCGGTATTAGTTTTTAATTAAGTCTATAAAAACAACACTGTCAAAAGAAGCCAAAACTATATTAACCTTTAATGTCTAAACAATAATTTACCACATATTTTATCTTCTCCAATCTCTGCAACAACCCATTCCACAACACAAGATCACCAATCCGGAACACCGCACCAATTGCATATTTAGCATTCAGAACATTCACAGTAAACAAACATCCAAGATCCATAAACAGCGGGAACAATACGGGCCCCGTGCCCCCCCGGGAGTCGAACGGAGACGCAGGTCTCAGTGTACGCAGATTGACCCAATTTGGGACACCGGTGCTTGTACAGAGGACACACCGGGAGATATTTGATGCAATATAAATAGGATATTTACATACATAGTACGAGTATATACAAATGTGAAGGAACATATGTGTTTTTTTGGTATATTGCCAGTGGTTCTACATCTGGTGACTTACGGAATTAAACTATTCCAGTAGCAAAAGATACCAATATCGCGTTGGTCGACGCAATTATACCAGTGATCAAACCATACGTAGACTGAACTCACATAATAAATAAATAAATAGCTGCCCATTTATTTTTTTGCAAACCAATTGACTGTATCAGCCCAGATACGTCCTACTGTAGGGCAAGATTACAATCGAGAGGACGATTGAGAATGGTCAGGCCGTATAGTCCACCTCGCTGGCATAGTGCCGGTTGGCAGACTTTACATACCATAGAAATTCTTGCAAATCGCTTTGGTATGCAGACCACCGTGAACATGTTGGCAGCCGCCTCGTAACAACCAATCTACTAATCCAATCCAATCCATCAGCCAAAGGAAGTCCACTGCTGAACATAGACCTCTCCTAATGATTTCCACAGTGACCTGTTGGAGGCAGCCTGCAACCAATCTACGCATTTATGAAATTCCTTCACCATACAAGCGTAGGTAAATTCAACATGGCTGTTATCACCAAGAAGACACACCCGCATCCCGTTATATCCTCAACCTAACCCCGTAAACAAACTGAAGGAAGACGCGGCAATATGAACCGATTCCGGCGCGATTGGGGTGAACTGTATTTATGGCTCCATCACTACTCGCGACTTTCGACTCCAATTGTTTTATGAGGGCGACGAACTTTGTCTATATATTCGAATATAGACTGGGTGGCTGTAAATATACAGTTGGTAAATAATATGATGCCTTCTATCTACAATTTATGAGTGAAGGATTTGTTTGAACGCGCTAATATCAGGAAGTACCAGTTCGAATCTAAAAAAATATGTTGTTGGCTAGTTTACTCAGGATATAGATTATAGAGTACTTTTTATCTCGTAAAAATATAAATAACCCTTTTTTATCCCTGAAAAATTTTTCACGCAGGCGAATTCGCGAGTCACACTTTCGTATAAGGTGTTGAAATCGAGAAAAGTTAAATAACATTAACAAATAAATAATAAATATAATAATAAAGGTTGTGGTTTAAAAATCCTGAGGGAAGACCGAATTTCAACAGTGTAATTCTTGTGTAAAAGAGGATGGTAATAATTTACGTTTCTTATCTTCTTTCGACGTAGATCTTGTGATGCAAGGCAATAAATTTAGTTACATAACTTGGATCAAAATAATCAGTGTCATAATATTGATAAGGAAACCACTACTTACGTTAATTTATGGTCGATAAAAGTGGATTAATTTTAAAACCGGATTTAGGAATGAATAACTGATATACAAGTTTACAATTGCTAATTTTAAAAGAACGTTCAACCGGCTCGTTGGTCTAGGGGTATGATTTTCGCTTAGGGTGCGAGAGGTCCCGGGTTCAAATCCCGGACGAGCCCAAACTATTTTTTGAGGAATATATACCCACAGTATATTTCCCAATAACCAGTCATTGAAACTAAGATATTCCTAAAATTATGAAAAAATATGATTTTACTATATTTTACCTCCACATAAACTAATTTTAATTCTGCATTAAATTACTCCTTCAACCAATTTTCTTTCTTTGCCACTTGAAATGCCAGAGAAATTTCCGACCTCGGAACCTCGCTCAGGACTTCACAATACACGCGCCATTTCTAATGATGCAGCTTGCTAATCGCTCATATTTCCAACCAAGCAAAGTCTGCAACTAACATTAATATCCAAGTCGGTATCAATTAGACACCAATCGCACGCCCATTACCTCCAGCTC
The DNA here is from genome assembly GCA_033459515.1 of Theretra japonica. Lineage (NCBI taxonomy): Eukaryota > Metazoa > Arthropoda > Insecta > Lepidoptera > Sphingidae > Theretra > Theretra japonica. The sequence continues at coordinate 866,446 of CM065944.1, forward strand.
CCGATCTGCATGCAAATTAATTTCCTTGTAAATACGGCGAGGTAAATACGTGCGTTCCTCGCCTTCATCCGATTTGGATGTTTAATGTCTGGCTTCGCGGCACGGTTTGTGTTTTAAGTCAAAGGTTGTTCCAATGTTGAATTGACTGATGGAATTAGCGAAATTTGAAATGAGAAGCTTGATTGACTATATGGCCTAACGCCTATCAATCGTATTCTTGATTGTAGAGAAGGCCTGTGTTCTGCAGTGTGACGTATATGGGCTGATACATGTTGGTATCCTGGAAACGAAAGGATGTTTACTGATGGTAACATAGTCGTATGTGTCGGGATACCAACCGTCTTAACCACTTTGTTGTACCAGTATAAAAAAATGTCTGCTGTGAAGCAATAAATTAAATTTAAATTTGTCAGAATTTTCAATTTCTTGTAAGCATTCATTATTTGCAAGATAGAAGTTGAAACTCATCGACGAGTTGCATTAAAGACGAAGTATTTTTAGTTTTAAAACGCAAAGAGTGTTCAAAGAAATATTCGAAATAATTTAACAAAAGCATTTGAAACTACTTCAATCTTCTCTAATGAATATGAAAAATGTTTAAATCTTTGTAAACATTCAGAAGAGCTTGCAGAGGCAAATGTCTGGAAATAATAATGAAATGCAAAATCACACTAAGTGGTACGGTATTGTGAATGTCTAGGCAAACAATTTCACTTGTAAATTCAAATATAATTAAAGCGTAGATAATCACGTCATTACAAGCATAATGTCATTAAAATTTTCTGTTAATTAAACACCAATTTATTAATTACCGATTAGTGGTAGTGTCATTAGTGTAAAATGGGCAACTTACGGAATAATTATTTGATTTAATTTACGCGTACTGAATTAATATGGGTACAATGAATTTTAATAATTTGTTCTCTCTTCTCTCTTCAGTCATAGGAAGTCCACTGCTGATGCCTCCCCCAAGGATCTCCACATTGACCTGTTAGAAGCGGCTTGCATCCAGGAAATTCCTGCAACCTTAACCAGGTTGTCAATCCACTTTATAGGCGGGTGTCTGACACTACGCTTGCCTGTACGTGGCTTCCACTCAAGAACATTTCGGCCCCAACGGCTATCAGCTCTTCGCGATATGTGTCCGGCCCACTGCCACTTCAATTTGCTAATCCTTTGGACTACGTCGGTAGCCTTTGTTCTCCTGCGGATCTCGTCATAACACCAATCTCCGATCTTATTAATAAACGTAAACTGTGAGACGCGATTACGGAATTTGGAATTTGACAGAATTGCTCGTGGGGTACTCAATTTAAAATCACCTGTTAAATGTTTTGTTTTAAATTTACTTCCTCATTGCGCTCATATTACATAGTTTGTTTCGGATCTTTTTGAAAAAAAAAATTGTCTACGCCTTAATAAGTTCCAGTATATAAGAATAATAAATTTACATTTATTCATGTGAAATCACAAAGAAATTTATCACATTGAGCTCACAGCACCACTACCGAAGAAGATCTTCAAACCATTAAAATGATTAAAATTTCAACTCCGATGACACAAACGGGACTGTTAATGAGCAATTGTGCTTCAAGATTAACTTTATTAAACTTTACAAAATCTTCAACAGTTTCTTCGATTCCACAATCGACATCATCAACCTCAGAAATTCTATTCAAAAACAATCGAACTAATTAGCTGTGCATTAATCAGCGGCTTCATCATCAATGAGGCCGCATTACTGAAATGGCACAATGTTTCCAATTTGCCAGATTGGTCGGTACTCGAACCGGTGCAAGATAAATATCCGAAATTGTTTTGGAACATCCCCGGGCCAACTCCGCCACTTTTGATCTCGTAGTGTTTGACTTTACTTTTGAAACCATTTCGTGTTTAATATTGGATGTAATTTGCAATTCTGCTTCGTTGGCCAACTTTGTATTTATAATAGAAAGTACCAAACTTTAAAATAAAACATCTTACATTGATGTTTTATGTAGATTTCTCAAATTACTCAGTACCTTTATTGCACACCATAGTTTATAAAAATGTTTTACTGGTGGTAGATCAATCACATGTGGGAGTTCGCCTGGGTAGGTACCACCGCAATGTCTATTTTTTCCGCCAAACAGCAGTGTAAATGCACTGCTGTGTTCTAGTTTGAATTATATTGTAGCCAAAGCAACTACAGGACATAATGGGCCTTAACATCTGATGTCGCAGAATGGCGAACGCGGTGGAATCCCAAGCATTGTTTTGTTATTCATGGTGTTGCTTGGTTTTGCTACTATCCATAAATGGTTGTATCACTTACCATCAGACTCATGCTCGTCTCTCCATTTATTGCAATAAAAAAAATGATACAATGTCATAGGTATGTACAATGTCACAGACAGAGCTTATTGATCTCTACTCCATATACACCTTTATTAGTTATTCGATATATTAATTTGCTTAATATTGAAAATATTTCAGAAATAAAGAAATCGTAGTCACAATTTTAAGATGAAGACAGACTATCATGAACCTATCATAGAAACCTCCATCACAATTACAAATAACAAAACAATTAAACAAAACCATTTCGAAAACAAATAAATCTCGCCAAAACAATTGCGAGCAATCAAAACATTCTATTTGCATTCAAAACCACTTAAATTCCGATACAATTCGCTAAAAGCAGCGCTCCCCGGACAGTTAATTTGTTTGCGAGGACGCCTCGTGTCTCCCAGGTCGACGATAATCCTACAGCAGCTAGTTTGAACTTTAAATCCTGTTCGAGAATTGCAAAGATACAAATGATAGTAATTCTAGCAATTAACAATTCAAATCTAGTGCCTGGAGACGCGTACACCATTTGTATTGCGGATTTGTTCATAGTTTTGAAAGGATTCATGTTTTCTTTTTCTGTTTTAGTGGTTGACATATCTTTGCCAATAAAAATAGTAATTAATTGATTGATTGTATTGATTGCTGTCTATATTCTTGGAAATTAGACTCAAGTTCATTCGCGCAACGTAAACCATACAATACGCATGCCTGTCACTCATTCTCACTAAATTAGATAATGAAAATTTTCGGATTGGTGGAATCTTCTTAAGGAAGATAAATTCGTTATGAATGGTAACAGCCCGAAAATAAAATATTATTTACAACACAATCCATAGCCTTCTGCTGATGTAAAATTGTAAGATAAGCTCCACGATCGCGTAAAACAAAATTACTTTCTCATACACCGAGTTTGATTTGACCCGACTGTACACAATATATTTTATATGTCTATGAAAGTGCAAATAAATATTTTTACGCCATTTTTATAACAAAAAACAAGTTTTATCGGCCATATATCGCGGGCGTACCAAACAAGCTTTACGACGTCGATTCGTCTTGTTGACAGAAATCGTTCTGGGTGCAATTAAACTGAATTTAATTGCGTGATTACCTTCCGCATGGCCCGGCCGGTGTACGATACAATCACTTGCAAAATATCCAGTGTTCAGGCTTGTTTTATACTGTTGTTGGATTTCCCTGTCAAGGGGATTGAAGTTATCCATGGATTAGATGTATTGACGGATGCTAAATTTCGCAGCATTTATTTGTATGTATTTTTTTAAAAATGCGATGAATGATGAGACGAGCATAACATTCGTCTGATGGTAAGTGATGCGACCGCTCATGGACAGTAGCTAAACCTAACAACACCATGAACTACAAACCATTGCTTGGCATTCCACTGCGCTTGCCATCCTGACATGTAAGATGTTAAGTCCCAATATGTTATTTAGTTTCTCTGGCTTCAATGTCTTTCAAATCGGAACACAACTGTGCATTTATACTGCTGTTTGGCGGGTGAAATAGTCATTCCGGTGCTACCTACCCAGGCGGCCTCTCACATATGAGAGACTTACCAGTAAAAATATCTTTATCTTACTTTACGTAGTACTTTACATAAGGTTAGTAAACGATAGCGACGATATGGCTTAGGTTTAAAATCTATTAGTGGCCAAATATCTTGTAGAAATTAAGAAGAACTTTATAGCTAGTAGGCACATGTCAGTTAATGGGTTTGAATAATCTGGACTGACCGTGTTCAATCGATCATTTAGTCCTTAGAACTATAACCTATTCATATCTTATTACTTTCGTAGATTACCACCATGCCATCATCTATTATTCAGTACGTGTAGTACAGCTCCGAAATAAAACATTCCAAAAAACAAACACATGATCTTATTTCACACATTCCTACTCAATTTATATTTGTAAATCCAGTTGCGGGTTTCCTCTGGATTTTTACTGCGCAAGGAGTTTCCTCAGGAAAAGTACACAAAGCGAGGCTTGCAAACAAACCGACGTATTCTTAAACGGCAGAACGTTCAACATTATTTCTCTTTGCATACAAAACACTAGATGTGTAAGCGATAAAATGGGACACTTGGTAGTAGTATAAGATGTCTTTGTTGGGTTCTACGAGGATTTGTGGCCTCATAACAGCACGGCTGCCAACATTGGAATTAGCCTTTTTTATTTTATTACTCTATACTGGGGGTGTGTTCGTGAATGAGGCACGTTTATAGATAGGGGAAAGAAGGTGTTTGTTGCGATTGATTTTCATGATTGATTGATGGTAGTTATTATGGAACTATATTTTTAATGATTGATCTGATGTTCGTGATAAAATATTGCTTCAATTATAAATTATTATGACACTTGACTTAAAATGGCTACGAAATAGTAATAACACTTTTTTCAAACTTTATTGAAATTCATTTACAAACCGTGCAAGCCTTCTAAGGATCATTACTGTCATAATGTTTCATTTATTTTTAGTAGCATAGATATCAATCTAATGTCCACACAAGCTTCATAAATAACTCCAATCGTCAGAATCAAAGTTTCCAAGACACTAATATTCCATAGCACATCTAATATTTATCAACTGCGGCCAACCTTTCCATAAGTTTCAAGTTTAAATTGGATGATTCTACATCAACAAGCCTTCCAAATTACATTACAGCGACCAAATTGATTTCGAATACGGGTCCCTGAAATAGCGGCCTTACTTACTGGGCCCGTGGTATGTTGCCGCTCTTAAATGGATATTACAGCAGATCGATCTTGGATCCATTACCCACACCCTATCCTTGGGGAGAAGGCGGGAACACACGGGAGCGTAATTGAGGCGGGCACGCACTTGTGTTAGACAAACATCCGATATGCGTGTCGTAATTTTGTTGTAAGGTTTTAATCCTTTCATATGGAGGTTTTCTTATTAATTTTTCAGTGCCGTATTTGGTGTGAAAACTTCTATTAAATGTATTACACAATGTGTTGACGGCAGAATTTTTAATCAAAATCAGGGCATCCGGTTACATCAATCATAAATAATTTCGAGTTAAAGACACAACAAAATCTTTACTCGTGATTAATTAATTACACTCGGCACTCGTTAATTTGTCGATAGAACTTCTATTATGCTTAAGCTATTCTGTTTAAGGTTATTTGTTAGAAACTTAACCTAGATTCATCATCTGAACTAAAATAAAAAAAAACGCAGGCAATCAATAATTTTTTCCCAGCGTGAACAAACACAACGAACAGCCGTATATCCCTCCTGCAATGCTACAAAAATCGCAATAAGAATTCATGTTCAACCCTTGGAATGACAAATTTTCAGGAAACATTTATACTTTCCACGCCTTATTTCAATTTCAGTCGTCTCGAAGCTTTCAGCTCCCATTCGAGGCAGCGAGCGTGGCCTCTGAAGACAAGCCACAAAGGAATATTGGCTGAGGCGCGGATTCTGGAGTATCGGCTTGGAACTAGACTCTTGGCTTGGATTTAAAACTATTTCCTTTAAAGAAAGGACTGACAAAATTGAAACGAATTGCGATACTTTAAAACAGAATATGGTAATCTTGAATGTTGCGGCTCGTTTTATAGTAGTAACAAAGGGTAAAGACAAAACTATGATAATTACTTCAGCCTGAAATATTTATGATGTTATTATGATTTAAAGTTGTGGTCATAAATAGAATCGAATCCAGTTTATTTTACGTTCTAAATGAACGATATAAAAAAGATGATAGAAAACATAGATCACCAATCACTTTTGCAATTTCAGCAATAGCGATTCCGATAGTTATCAATGATACAGCAAGCACAAATTATTGCTTCTACCTCACATTATACCGCGATCCGTATCGTACATACGCGTTGGAGTTTCGAAACTCATTAGTGCACAAAGTTTACAACATCTTTAACTACCGTTAACTTGCCAAAAGTTATGTGGGTACGCATCACTGGAAACCACCATTTAATATCTCATAACAGCGACGAATTTCTACATAATGCCGTGATGGAGGGATTAGCTACAATTTTATTTGTGGTGTGGATTTCTGTGGCTGTAGATAGTTTTATTTTATAATAACACGACAAAGTGAAGGCTGTGACTATGATTTGTCTTGCTTACAATATAATCTGTTCATACCTATATACAATCAAAAGCGGGCGACAGGCCTAGGCCTGAAGGCCTAGGCCTGAAGGCCTAGCCTAGCCTAGGCCTAGCCCATTGTACTTTGAAACATAGACTAGTCTATGTTACAATGTTATGTCTATGTACAATGGGCTTTATTAACCTGTGATTTTTAAAATTCTAAGGGATATAGCATGCCCATGTAGCCGAAAAGTCAAGGTAAGTGCCTTGGGCTCGAACTATCACCCTTTGTTCTATCAATTCCGCAGCCTATTAAGCTACAGCTCAACTTTCTCGTGCATCATATTACGGTACATGTTTGCAATCACAAACAACTCAAAAAAACTTTCTAATGTTCTAAATTGCCAGCCTAATTTCAAAAATCAAATCTGATTTGCTGTCAAATGAGAATCATACCAATCCGCCAGTGTTTAAACGTTGAGCTGCCAATATTTCGGAACACAAAGGCCGTGATTGTTTCAATTGAACCGGAGCCAGCCACCCGTCGATCTCAACTCTTTGATGGCTCTGCTTTATTTGAATTAATAGAAAAAATCTCCACATTACGTGTTATGGCATTCTAAAGGCTTGCTTTTTCAATTGTGATTTGTGGTTGCGGAAATTTTATTGGTAGGCTTTTGTTGTGGGTACATGTTTTTTTAATGTGCCCTGCTTTGATATGAGTTAGATCGTGCGTATTTTGGTTAGTATCGCTGGAAAAAAATACGATGTTATTTTACTCAGCATCAGCAGCGCAGAAAGCCTCCGTGGCGCGGTTGGTTAGTCTTCGGTGGTGAAACGAGAGGCCGCGGGCTCGATCCCCGCACCGAGACAAATGTTTGTGAGGCCCACAAGTATTTGTCTCGGATCTAGATGTTTGTGAGACCGAAACGTCTCTCGTAGTTCCCGATATCCACGACACAAGACTCGATCTTAGTGTGGGGTCAGGACTATGTATGTGACTGTTGGGTGTATTTATTTACTGAAATAACAAATGTCATTCTACTAAAACTGATGACCAAAATTCTTGCCTCGTTTAGAATCATCCATAATTAATTTTATTGTGTAATTTTGGCAATAAGCCTCTAATTTCATTTGAACGAAAATGTGGATTGAAGTTGTACTACAGAAAATCTTCTCTAAAAATCTGAAAATAGTAAACGTCGGAACAATAATACTTCATATATAGAATATTACTGCCATTAGACCGATGAGGTTTAAATATATTAACACGGCTCAGCAGTGGCGCCACAGATGTTAATATGCGGTTTGTGACTGAGTTTGAGTGATGTGATATGAATCCTCCATTACTGATTTGATGCGGTCTAATGATGTATATTCTGGTATATTATTTGATTTACTTTGTTGTATTCAATCTTAAATGGACACTTGCTATAGGTGGACAAAACAGGGCAAATGGGTGGCCCTGAATTGATTGTTGCATTTCATTTGGTGAGTTAATTTCCGAAGACTTTGGTTCATGGTTGGATTTTTGCGATAAGTGGCGAGACAAGCATGTCATTCGTCTGACGCGCCCGCTAATGGACAGTAGCAAAACCAAACAACGCCATGAATTACAAAGCAATGCTTGACATTCCACTGCGCTCGCCATCCTCAGACGTAAGATGTTAAGTCTCATTATGTCCAGTAGTTACTCTGGCTATAAAGTCCTGCAAACCGGAACACTACAGTATGTTTACACTGCTGTTTGGTGGGGATTTTTGTATTAGCCCGGATAACGATCGCCATACCCGATAGTAGAGTATAGTGAACGTCGAAAGCGTGTCGCGTTTCAGGTAGGTATAGACTATGAATATTTCGTTTCGAGCAGATAAAATTTTGGTTCATAAAAATATTATGACAGTAAAATAAACAGAGTTATTTTTAAAATAATTTTATTATGAGCGTGGATAAAATATTACAAAGACACTTGTATCAAATGGTATGAAACTACGTAGTGTCTATTGTCAATATAAATCACATACACGTTTAAACGCCACTTTCAGAATCTATAAATTCGACTCCTACAACCTTTAACCCTGAAGGTGACCTCTTAATGTCTCACCTTCATTGTGAGTGTTAAAAACCCTATAAATTTTTTTAAAATGTCAAGCAAATACAATAAAACAAGCACTCAATACCACTCGTAAAACTTTTAAGTACAAGATACGTAAATTCTCAAAGAAAACAAAACAATACTAAAATTTTTCATACTTGAGACAAATAATTTCACTCAAGGTAAAGAAATTGGAGTTTTGTTTTCGCCGTTCGGGTTGAATCCAATGGTCACTGACATACTGATAGTTTCAACTGTTGTTAATAGATGGCGCTGTTTTCAATTGCGTATACTTGAGGATCTGGATATGCTGTTATGTGAAGTGCGTCTGTTTATACAAGAGGTTTTCGTGGGGTTTATAAATACTAGGCCAGCGTGGTGAACTATAGCCTAATTTTTCTCAATCATACTCTCGATTGTAGAGGAGGCTCGTGCCCTGCAGTGGGACGTATCTGGGCTAATACAGTACAGTACAGTTATAAATACTTGGAAATATCAGTGACAAAATTAATACATTACTTTATTTATATATTTATTGCTATATTTTATAGTCTGTTACACAGTCTGTTCATTAAAATCCATGGAGAGTTCAGTTTTCTATTAGTCATTTATCGGTCTGCTTACATACAATAGACCATCACAAAATGTGTAAAACATTTATTTCTCTAAATTCCAATGAAAAATAGTCGCGTTCTAAAATAAATTTTAGAGAGAGCCGGCACAACCGTTGCGACATGTGAGAAATAATCTTTCCCGTTCTCGATACTAATGTCATGTCATATAATAAACCATCATCAATTGCAGAAATACGTACTCAAGTCGATATAAAAAAAAAGGTTATTTGAATTAAGTAAACAAAAAGTGTAATAACAAGCTATAAATCTAGGCACTAGAACGATGTTATATGTATTTTTATATTACATTGTGCTATCTACATTGACAGAACACCAGTTTGTCTATGTCAGACGCGTAATGTATACAATTAACAGAAAAATAGTGGTATTTGTACAGTTTTATAGCCTGGGCTCTAATGGGTAATTAAAATAAATCACCTTTTTCGTTCATTGTAATCAGTGAAAAACACGCCCCTGTAAATGATTATGAAAAAACTTCACCACGCCTTGATTTTGAAGTGTTAGCAGAGTAATGTAATTTGTCTAGAATTATTTTGATTTTAGATCTGATACATTGACATTTTATTACTGCTTAGCAAATATTTGATTTGATTCTGCAGTTATAATTTGTTTATTAAAATAATGTTATACTATTGTGAAAAAAAAAATCTACGGTATGTAAGTCCGCCAACCCGCAGTAGGCCAGCGTGGTGGACTATATGGTCTAACCAGTCTCAATCGATTCTCTCGATTGTAGAGTAGGCCCGTGCCGAGCAGTGAGACGTATATGGGCTGATAAAAAAAAATTGTGAAAAAATTCGGAATATTCAATTTTTTTACTATACTCGGACAAATCTTAGTCAATAGGTAGAAAAAAATCAAGAATGCGCCTAAAACTCACTTTTTTTCTGTCATCAATAAATCATTGTTTCCATTCTGAGTTAAGCACTAAAAAACCCTTGGTAGCACCTAACAACCATTACACTCGCCTTGCCATTAGATCGATCGATGTATTATTAATATTTTTATGAAATTCGAAACAGGAAAAGATTCTCAGTTCGGCTGCATTTAATCTGACAATACATTGCAACCAATACTTTTATCACAATTATAAAATGCGAGTGCACAGGCCACAAGTGCCCTTGTAAGAGAATAAATCGAGGGATCGTGTGGACGCCTATGACGTGAGTCGTGACTTATCTCGCCTCAGAATACTCCCCCCGGTAATGATGCCCACTTAAATAAATATCGCAGGTTAATGAGGTTTATAATGGACATTTTTATTGTAATTTGTTTTGAGAACATTGTATGAAACAAAATTATAATATGCTTATATTGCCATTATTATGAAATGGTAGTGCAAAGGCCACAAGTGCCCCTGTGCGAGAATAAATCGAGGGATCGTGTGGACGCCAATGACGTATCTCGTGACTTCTCTTGCTTTAGAATACTCCCCCGATAGTGATGCCCACTTGAATAAATATTGCGATTTAATGAGGTTATTATAGTAATTTTTAATGTTGTAGTTTGTTTTGTTTGTAACGTATTTTAAGAAAGGTGTTTAAAATTTTTCTCTAAGTCTTAGACACCGTCTAGATCAAATCTAGAAAAGGCTAAGTTTCTACGGAGTCTTAGTCCCGGTTGGTGAACTACAATTGTTTTCAAAAATCACATAATATTCAAGTTTACCTTCGCAAAAAAATACCATACCACCCTTTAAGAGTTGGTACTGTAGCCCTAACATCTAAAGCAAGGCTCCCGCTAATTACAACATAACACTTACTACCTCTATTAATATAATTAGCTAGTTAAATTTTACCAGTATTAAAATAGTTAGCTACAGCATTTTCCCAGTATTTAATCACATCTTTTAAATAGCATAATTTTTAACCGTCTCTATTATCGACAATCGATAGTCAATATAAACATTCAGCAAGTTGGCCTGCTGCCAAAGAGTCTCGTGCACCTCTCCAGGATTATTTCTTTGTATAAGCCATTACCCAGCTTCGTGTCAATAAACACGTGCTAAGAACCTTTGGTGACATTCGCTGAGTTCAATTTGCCTTTGAAATACCGCTAGGTAAGCTTAAATGGATGGTGAAATTTTAAGTCGAGCAATTTTGAAGGATTTCATGTGTATTTTTACGGAGCCCTTACTAATTGGTCTCCTGTTCTATCTCAAATTGATGTCCAGTTGTTGAATACGGTTTTCGATTTTCAGATCGAAGTTAATCCGTACTCCAAAAGGGGTTAGGACTTCCTCCACCAGAATCGCATGAAGCAGATATTGACGCACAGTTGACTAGTCGTAGGCTGCAAAACCAGAGGTTACAGTTCGCTCTCGGCGTCAAAACAACGTGTATTTGTTTTAGGTCTTGATATTTGAAACCTTGCGTTCCGTAGTTTCTGATACTCACGACTTAAAACTTTATTTATAATAAAGTGGAATCAGGACTTTGTCAGTCCGTGCATTTTTTTATGACAATATGACAACCTCCGTGGCGTAGTTGGTTAGACGCCGAATGTGAAACGATAGGCCGCGAGTTCGATCCCGTCCCCGCAATAACACAACGACCCACAAGTATTTGTCTTGGGTCTGGGTGTTTGTGAGACCGAAAAGTTTCTTGTGGGTCTGATACCCACGACACAAGACTTAATAGATCTTAATGTGGGCTCAGGACTATGTATGCGACTGTTGGTATATTTATTGATATTATTATTTATAGATATGCACGATCGTCAATCCAATTTGCTAGTGGATGTCTAATTCAGTTATTAATGATATTATTTGTAACCAATACTAACAAATCGAGCCCTGCAAGTCCTTCATACAACCCATTGAAACCGCATACTTGTGTGGAATTGAATCCCACAATAAGCCCATTCCTAGCCATTCGGCGTAGCGCTGTTGGCTACCGTCGACTGCGATAAATCACTTCTTTTTGGCGATTTGTGCACGCTAGTATTGAACTATTTTGTGCAGATCTAAGCCTAGTGTTGAGAGTCAACTGTACATATAGTATTTATGTGTGGCTTAAAACATGACAAGGCACATCATTTTTTCCTTCAGGAGTATGCATGATCTAAGAAATAGTACCCAGCAGAGAGATGAGCAGGTCATAGTTGAATCAATCTCATAGAATCAAAGATAAGTTAAAGCAAAGCTGTGACATAACGTCCGTTTTCAGACAGAGAACTGTAACTATATCTTCAGTCAGTGCATTTATATCAACGTGAAGATTATGTCATGGTTCCCTGATTTAATTTATCAAAACCATAAAGTCATAAAAAAATATATTGCAATGAATGGCGATACAAGCATGTCATTCGCCTGATGGTAAGTGATACGACCGCTCATAGACAGTAGCAAAAGCAAGCAGCACCATGAATTACAAACCAATGCTTGGCATTCCATTGCGCTCGCCAACCTAAGAAACACACACCCAAACACACGCTTCTTCTTTTTGTCTGAAGGGGTAGGTAGAGATGCTACCAGAACACCCACGTGTCGCCTCGTATATTCCGTCCCACGATGTGATAGGGGGCGAGCCCATCGCCATATCGGGCACAATCTCCTGACTCCGGACTGATAATGAATAGAAAAATCCAATATCACTTGGCCCGACCCGGGATTCGAACCCGAGACCTCAGCTTTGCAATCATACCGTAGTATCACTACGCCACCGAGGCAGTCATAGCCAATCTAAGACATAGGATGTTAATTCTCATGATGTTCAGTAATTATTCTGGCTACAATGTCCTTCAAACCGGAACACAACAGTGCATTTGCACTGCTGTTAGTCGGAGGAAATAGATATTGCGGTGATACCCACCCACGCCGCCTCTCACATATGAGATACCATCAGTGAATATTTCACCAAACAGTGTAGACATAAAATAGATTTTCAATTACATTGCATTCAAATCGTGTGAAGATATTTATTAACCCTCTCAACACAAAAAGCATTACACAAAGTCTAATAGAATTTACTTGTAAAGAACCCAAAGAATTTTAACCCATCCAAATCGAGACAAATAAACAATATATAGTTAGGAATAGGTGGGTCGATGTGTCGGGCTGAGGACGATGCGGTCAAACGGCTAAGATACGCTTCAATCCCAAATCCAACCTTATTTAAGACCTAATTCTGTATCGGATTTTGTCTGGGTAGGGTTGATAAAATACTTGGTACATACAATTGAATAATTGTGCTGAATGACGAGAGAGTAATGTCTGCTGTTTAACGCTCTAACAGCTATCTGAATGGCACTAGAATACTTAGCTTCAGATCCAGCACAGTCGCTTTGCCGATCCAGAAAAAAAAGGAATGATGAATGGTCTTTAGATTAATAAATAAAACAAAAGAGGAGACTGTTTTCATGATACGCACGGGATAGAGTTACTAAACCTTCGTCCACCACATTCCGTAAAGCCACATTTACAAGGGGAGAGTTTCTCCCCTCGGAGATACGATTTTCGTATGGATATAAAAATGTTGCATCGTGTAAACATTGTCAGAACACGATAATCTCATGGTGGTTAATTCGTGCGATAATGGCATACGATTCTCGCCGCGAGAAACTCTCCCCGTGTAGCGCTTTTGGTAGGTTAGGAGACTGCACCTAAATTGGCAATTATTTCAAAGAAGAACAAAATTTTAAGTAACGAAATTGAGACCACAACAAGACACGTATGAATGGTTTTCAAGACTATAGTATTTTACTTTTCTTGTATTTATTTTTTTATTTACTCTCACAATCATAATCTGCTAAAATGTTTTGTGCAAATTTAGCCCTACTTTGATATAATCAGCCTCCAGCCGACCATGAACTAACAAGCGTACGGTCCGCAAATAAAAGCAAAACAAACAAATGTACTCGGAATCACTGATTCGGATTGATTCAATGAACTCCTATCAACAACGAAAATATTTTCTTTCTCCCGTACACAGAATTAAATCTGGAATGGAAGAAGTAGCGCGGTAAATTTTAATCTTATTTATTAACTTCTTGTTCTGTGGACGGTACATAATGAACCTACAGAAGGTTCATTACGGGTTGGTTTTTGAAATCTTAAGCATTTTTAAAAATTATGTTTTGAAAATCAATTTCGATTTTAATAATAATACTATTTAGTTATTCTAACACATGGAACAATAAAAAAAAAATGTTTTGGGCTCGTCCGGGATTTGAACCCGGGACCTCTCGCACCCTAAGCGAAAATCATACCCCTAGACCAACGAGCCAGCTGTATTACTTTGCAAAATAATTAATCAAAAACTCATATACTACAATTATGTAATCTGGTTTTAACCTTAAGCCAGTTTATCGATTAGGTAATCATGCGAGATGGTATATCACTGATATCGCGCATGGTTATCACACTAAAATTATAAATAGCAAAGTGTGTCTATCGGTTTGTATAAGCTGTTCAGAATCTCAGATATATTTTATTTTGAATTTTGAATAAAACTCGGCTCCTTTGGGATCCATTTACACAATTCTTATTATCGGAGGATTTCGCGGACCAAATCTGCTATGACTTATTATCTTGTCAGTGTGTCATTGTAGATTATGTAAGGTATTTGTCTGATGTAACAAAAATATTATAGATTATGACTTTATGGCTTAATCGTAGCCTAAATATGATCTTTTAGCAAAACAATCCCGAGAAAATGATATTTTTCAATTTAAGAATAAACTAATAAGTAAATGCATCATATTCCACAAAAAAATACACGTTTCACAGCCATAAAACTTTCCATGATTAAGATGTTAATAAATATCACGATAATTTTTAATTTATTAATAATTCCTGACCTTCTCTGCCGCTTTGATTGTAATAACGACACAGCAGGGAGTGAGTCAGTCTTCAGCAACGGTTAACTGTGCTTAAGAAAAACAAGTTAAACTTTACTAAAGAATGGGACCCAACTTGAACCCTGTAGTTTCACGCGGAACCGCTTGCCTCCAAATAATTAATGATGGGGAAAATGGGAGAATAAACTGAGGGTGTGCTAAATTTTTGGTTAAATATTCTTTATATTCCACAGAGGGTCGTTTGAGGGAGGAAAATGGGTAGTGATTTCAGCGTGTTTTTTCAGGAAACTCCTGTAGATAAGATTATTTTAAGGGTATGGTAATGAGTTAGGTAAGATACTGTATTTTTTGGTTCATAAAAATATAAGCAATGTCTCAATTATATTGTAGGTGCATACATTGAAAATAAATTGCCACGCACTTCATTAGTGAAGGAACTGTTCTTAAGAAATTTTATGGTGCGTGAAGTCCACCAAACCGCAATAGGCCAGCGTAGTCGATGACGAAATAAGGTATCTCCTTCGAAATTTCGATGGTAAAAGTGTTCCGTGCACAAAAGAAGGTTATTTATGATTTGATTCAATATAGTATCAACTAAATATATATATATATATATATATATATATTATTGACTGTCTAAGGGGCGTAGTTCTACTACAGTATGAATACAAGCTGAGGTCTCGGGTTCGAATCCCGGGTCGGGCAAAGTGATATTGGATTTTCTATTCCTTATCAGCCTGGAATCAGGAATTTGTGCCCGATATGGCGATAGGCTCTCTCCCTATCACACCATGGGTCGGAATACATAAGGCGAAACGTGTGTGTCCTGGTTGCACGTCTGCCTACCCTTTCTGAGATAAAGGAGTGATATTTATATTATGTACGTACAAAATAGTAAACTTTATAATCATTTGTAAATTAAATACAATATACAGTATTGGCAAATTTCAAAACCATTTGTTATATCGACCGCTGCATTGCCGAAAGAAACAATTTATCCTCATACACTCACTTCATGTAATAATAGCTGCCATACCCCCGTATTTTAGGGCCCAAACAGAGTGAAATATATTTACGTATACGTAGGCAAAACAAAACCTCCATTGATGATTATTCAAGCATTGTAAACAAACCACCCTCCAGAAAAGAATCGGCTTAGTATGCGCGAAATTTATCTTTTGGAGGTTCTGTACAGATAATATTTATATTGTGCCACCTTTTAATAATATTGTTAGATTCATGAACCTTCGGTCGTTCATAGCACATTCGTTTATTTTTTTTTTATCAGTATGGACTGATATGGATACGTCCCACTGCTGGGCACGGGCCTACTCTACAATCGAGAGAATCGATTAAGAGTGGTTAAGCCATATAGTCCACCACGCTGGCCTAGTGCGGGTTGGCACATTCGTTCATAGCAAGTTTTTTGTTTCAAGGTTACGATGGGGATTAATTAAAAATATATTTAGTAAATATAATAGATAATAGATATAATAGATTAAATTGCCATTGGCAGATGTTTATACAACAAAATATTTCCTTCCACATAACCTTCCAAATCGCAATTAGACTTCAAAAACGTGAAAAAAGAACGGAATGTAATAATCAAATGAAATTTGTCATCAGTCTGCCGAAGTTATTCCAATTCCAAGGCGTGATGGGGGCGATCCTATCATACAATTTTTTTTTTATCAGCCTATATACGTCCCACTGCTGGGCACGGGCCTACTCTACAATCGAGAGAATCGATTGAGAGTGGTTAGGCCATATAGTCCTCCACGCTGGCCTAGTGCGGATTGGCGGACTTACATACCGTAGAAATTCTTTAAAATCGCTACGGTATGCAGGTTTCCTCACGATGTTTTCCTTCACCGTTATAGTGCGTGGTGATTCACTATCAATACACACATAACTCCGAAAAGTCAGAGGTGTGCCCTGGGATTTGAACCCGCGACCACCGTGAATATGTAGGCACATAATACTAGGCATCAATTTGATACGACATATTATTATGGTAATAGGTAATACGGATTCAAAAATTATAATTGAGGTACCTACTAATAACTAATAATATTTAAGACTACGGGCTCTTTTGACCTGGTTCGAACTACTCTACATTACAGACAACTGAACTCAGATTTAATTCAAAGAACAAGATCCTACGAAACATACAAAATCTAAACACAAATTCGATACTAAAAGTATTTCATGTTTTAATAATTCAGTTAAAAATTGAATTTATACCACGGACCCCCAAACACAAAGTGAAGATACACCGGAATATATTATGCAAATTCTTCGCACGCTCTCGCGAAACTTTTTTATATTTCCACCCGCTGCATAGTTGAGCGGCGATGTTCGCTTCGGATATAAAGCTTGTTTACACAGTAAGCTAAGAAATTTCATTTGATTATTGCATTCCGTTCTTTGTACGTTTTTGTAGTCTAACTGCGATTTGGAAAGTTATTTGGAAGGAAATATTTTCTTGTGAATTTCACAGAGTAGGACAGTCTCTGTGGCGCAGTTGGTTAGACGCCAGCTGTGAAAGGAGAGGACGCGTGTTCGATCTCTGCACCGAGACAAATATTTGTAAGGCCCGCAAGTATTAGTCCCGGGGCTAGGTTTGTCAGAGCGAAAAATCTCTCGTGGCTTCTGATACTCACGACACAAGACTTAATTGATCTTAATGAGGGGCCAGGACTATGCTGACTGTTGGGTGCATTTATATATTAATGTTAGAGTTAACTGTTACATGGCGTCAGTTTCAGACAGATAAGTGTAATTGTTTCACCAGTCAGTGCATTTATTTCAAAGTGAAGATTATGATGTCATGGTTTCCTGATTTAATTATCAAGAACCATAGTCATAACAACTTTTTTTTATTGCAATGAATGGCGAGACGAGCATGTCATCCGCCTGATGGTAAGTGATACAATCGCTCATGGACAGTAGCAAAAACCAAACAACACCATGAATTACAAAACAATGCTTGAGATTCCACTGCGCTCGCCATCCTGAAACATAAGGTTTTAAGTCTCATTATGTCCAGTAGTTACGCTGACTACTATTTCCTTCAAACCGAAAAACAACAATACGTTTACACTACTGTTTGATGGAAAAAAGAGACATATATAAAATATGCATGTACATACGTAAATCCTAATAAAAAGACCTTCAATAAAGTAAAGCAGTAACGTTAACAAGACTAATATGAGTCGAGACTCGGCAGTCGCAGTATATTACTCGCAGGAGCTAATTCTATCGTAAACTCAATGCGACGAACATTTCATTACGGTTTATGCGTGTTGGGGACACACGCAGACTGTTTAGCACCTTAAGCTTTGAAGGGGTGTAATGTATTACAAGAGAGAGCGATCGCCGCCGCTTATGGTGCGAAGAATTTTAAATTTGGAATCGCCAGGGTTGATCAAGTGACCAGTAGGGACCAAATCGTACATACAACAGTCAGATAGGTGGGGCATATATAAGGGTTGAATTCAAAGTAGTCTTATCCGACGAAATAAGTGCGTGGTGGCTTATTGGTAAACGGACCAGACGCGGCTACCAATATGTTACGGTGGTAGCGGATTCATCCCAGGACACACCTCTGACTTTTGAGAGCCATGTGTGTATTGATAGTCAATCACCACGCACTATGACCTGCATACTATAGCGATTTGCAAGAACTTGTATGATATGTAAAATCCGCCAACCCGCACAACGCCAGCGTGGTGGACTATATGGCCCTATAACCCCTCTCAATCATGCTCTCGATTGTAGAGGAAGCTCGTGCACTGCACTGGGACGTATCTGGGCTGATACAGTACAGTACAGTAATCAGGCGAAAAGACATACAAATATTGATGAAAGTAGATGAAGTGAAAGTAGCATGACATGATTTCACAAAGAGGAGATCAATATTTTCAGTACAGGCTTGACATTGACAATAATATGTATTTTATTTATATACATTAGGTCCGCCAAATGAGCAACCTGGTCACCTGATGGTAAGGGATCACTGCCGACCATCCATAACGCTGAGATTATAGATGTGTGGATTATAGCGTCTTTTTTATGACAGCCAATAATTTATGGCTTTCCTGCAGTTAATATTAATAACTATAATAACATTATTATGTATGTCCGCTCCGTTCATCACCATAACCCCGGCTTAATATTAACACGACGCGCGTTCATACGAGCTGTCAAAATTTTATTATTAATATGCAATAAAAGGGAATCGCGATGCAAAACCGACTTTATGTGCGATCCCTTAATGACGTGTCTTTATGACGTCATCAATTTAACACTCGCACCTAAGAGTTCATTTATCAGTGTAGGCGTAAATATTGCTTTTTATAGCGAGTTTTAATGGAAATCGACTTACCTTCATACTATGTTATTAACATTTGTAATAAATGTGTTGTGACTTTTCGTGGTGGTAAGACTTTCTTATCAGTCACTTTGTATTGACAAATGCTTCAGTAATATGGATTAAAGTTATGTATCCCTTACAAAATTAAGTTGAAGGATGAGGATCTAGGAAGAAGTATATAAATAATAGTTGTGCTATTTTGATTAAATTTAACCTTTTTTTTCTTGTTTTCAGGTAAGTCCAGTAATTTCCTGTTGAGGGGTGAGTCATATATATCAATATCTTCAATTGATGCGTAGTATTATAACAAATCAATTATTAATTACAGACATATTTTATATTAAAAATGAATTTTAAAAATATTATTCTACGTAGGAAAATTCTTTGGTTATGTCAGTGATAAATATACATTTGTATTACAAAAACCAAGCAACAAGGTACAATCTTAATCCGTTTAACCCAACGCTGGTTACATACAACGCAATAAAAAAACCTGCTATATTTTATCAAATCTACGTCCCAGGGGTACCGAAACCTCGTTCGATGCTAACTCAATAGTCCACGAGCACGACCTTCACCAAATCTAGTAACGCATGTCGCGCAATTATTACATTATGTATTGGGCCGATCCGGCTGATATTGAGCTGGGGGAGAAAATCTTTTTTGTTGTGATTTTTGTCACGGTTCAGTGAATTTGGATTTGTTTTTGTTGGGTGGTGATTGTAAGTGGAATGTATTGGTTGTGGTTCTTGATTCAAGGGTATTCAAGACACTTCTCGGAACTATGTATGCCTAGTTTAGTTCTTTGTTAATTATCGCTTGGTTTAAGGCAACGGAAAAGACCAGTCCTCAAGGATTTCGATAGTGGGTAACGCCATTACCCTGGTGGTAATAAGCCCATTCGCGAAAAGGCTGAAGATGACTGCAGCTGGTCTTAAAATTATAATCAAAGTCAAAAAGAAAAAAGTTTTGAACAAAAGAAGAAGACTTTCGCATATCCTAATGTTTCCTTTATTCAAAACAGTTTAATTCATTAAAGGCTTTTAGGCTTCCCTAAAACCCCACAAATCTGGATAGTCAATATAAAATTTTATATTTTTGGGTGTGTATTAATACGTTATACGATGAGACTTATAAGACCACTAGCAAAAACATTGCTACAAAATAACTATTCATAACACGAACGGAATACGATAAAAGAGCACTTTATCCCTAGACACTACGAGTTCAAAATTATCATGAATATAACAGAACTTCACGTAGACAAAGCCATCTCAGGTAATTAGCTTAACAAGTTAGCTCAATTTGTTAACTAAACTTACCAAGACTAATAGTGTCCAACCCGCATAAACAATAGAACCTGTTGAGTCCAATTGTGGAGGGAAACTTGCGTCTCAGAAGGGAAGTTTTAAGCGGGTAAGAATTAGTAATGTTCAAAGACCTACGAATTATCTTTTATTCTTTCTATGCACTATATCGCTATGTTCACGGCGGTCGCGAGTTCAATTCCTAGGGCATACCTCTGACTTTTCGGAGTCATGTGTGTATTGATAATATCGATCGCCACGCACTATATCAGTGAAGGAAAACATCGTGAGGAAACCTACACACCATAGCGATTTTGTAATAATTTCTATGGTATGTTAAGTCCGCGAGCGTGGTGGATTATGTGGCCTAAACACTCTCAATCGTACTCTCGATTGTAGAAAAGGCTCGTGCCCTGCAGTGGGTTGTATACGAGCTGATACATAGTATATCGCTATTGTTATTATCATCCTTCTCATTCAGCCTCTCACAATCTAATCTCAGACAGCCTCCGTGGCGCAGTTGGTTGGACGCCAGCTGTGAAACGAGAGGCCACGGGTTCAATCCCCGCACAAAACAAAAGTTTGTCTGAACCACAAGTATTTATTTCGGGTCTCGGTGTTTGTGAGACTGAAAAGTTTCTCGCAATTCCTGATACCCACGACTCAAGACTCGATCTTATTGTGGGATCAGGACTATGTATGTGACTGTTCTGTGTATTTATTGATTTTTATTTTGTTCATTCACAAGACTCTCTTAAGCCCCATTTACACGAGTAGAGTTTCACGCCTCGCAGATACGATTATCGTAAGGATATAAAAAAGTTGCATCGTGTAAACATTGTCAAAACACGATAATCTTATGGATGTAATGTCATGTTATAATGGCATACGATTCTCGCCGCAAGAAACTGTCCCTGTGTAAATGGCGCTTTAGTTTTTCGGTATCTCTCTTAAAGATTTTTCTAAAATAAAGGTCAAAATCATTTTAACAACGGCAGGCCAAATCACCACTCTACTGTAATCTAAAATGAATATTTGCTTGAGTCACTAACAGGAATTTTACAACAGGTCGCTATCGGAACGGATTTTTTCGACACATTAAACGTTTACACAATGAAAACCCTTTTATAAATCAAAACCACCTATCAACACATTATCCGCATGTCCACGTATTAACACCAAAGACGCATTGTATTCCCATTGTTAAATTTTTTTTCCCTCCATCAATAAAGGGTTTAAAGTGATTTATGGTGGAAAACCGTCGCGTCAACCGCATAGTGATATGACGGAATGGGCACGAGCGACATCTCTCATTTCATTTGACACCGTCTGTACAACTTGGGCAGTATGCCATCTTTTTGTAGAACCACTGGACATGGTAATGACAGGCTGCTTGATGCCGCGGTTAAGATTTTTGTCATCTGATAAGTCACTGCGGAAAACCTTGGGGAAGACCTTTGTTCATAACTGGTCTCCCTGTGGCTGATGATAAATTAATGGTCATGGGCTCACAGTATTATATCTTACGCCGACAAGCGTGGCGAGTTATGTTGTGGGTGGTACTTCTACCAACTTTTATTACCAACCCAAGGATTCAAACGTGAGTGTATAGTATTTTAGAAAATAACTTATTTTTACAGTGCATAAATTACAAGTTAATTAATGCAATTGGTATAAAAAATATAAATTCCATTTACTACTAATTACAATAAAAAAGTATATAAATTACAGTTGGTTAAAATCTGTATTTTTCTTAACATAAAACCTCATTTACACGGGGAGTTTCTCACGGCGAGAATCGTATGCCATTATCGCATGACATAATCGCCGTAAGATTATCGTGTTATGACAATGTTTACACGATACAACTTTTTTATCCTTACGATAATCGTACCTTCGAGGCGAGAAACTCTTCCCGTGTAAAAGGATCTTAAGTATTATATAGGTATAAGTGCGGCAAAAAAGTAGTTCATCTTAAGAAAATTAAATCGTTTGTAGATTCTTAGTCTTTTGAGATGTTTGAAAATGAGAGAAGGAAGAGATGGGATGAAGATGGGGTTGGTTAAGATTATTGGGCCTCAGGCAATCTCATCTATCAAATAATACATAACAGCATTCAAACCGATACTCCAAATCAGTCTTTTCTATAATATTTGTGCTCTGATTTTCTAATTAACCTAGGGCCTTATTAATAAACTCGGATGAGCGAAGAATTAACTTTAGTCCAAGGCTATAGAATTGACTCAATTATTTTGAATAGCGAGGTATTCACGACTTTATTAATAAACACGGAATTGCATAGAGGGCTAGGCAACCATCGTATTGTAGTTACATTATTCAATATTATAGTTAAATTAATACTCAATTCTAAAGCCTTAGACTAAAGTTAATCCTTCGCTCGTCCGAGTTTATTAATAAGGCACATAAAGTTTAATTATCCTAATATTTACATAACGCTTCCATGTAAAGCATCTTTAGTTTGACCCAATATCTGAATCAAGCAAAGTGCACATACTAATCATTTGGTATGCGGCGCGCTGCAAGCGAGGCACTCACTGATCCCATCGTGTGAAGCCAGCTTAGCTGTTAAAGCGGGCTCGGCTTGCGGCCCGACGGCAGATAGTCGTTCACAATAGTTTTTATCCCCGTATAATGTTTGTATACGGAGTTTTGTGGACTTTTTTCTAGATAAGAATTCGTATTATGCCTTGTTTGTCTCACAATGCGGGTGGGATACTGGTTTTGTTTTGGCGACTACAACGGAGTTGGTTTTAAGTGCAGTGTACAGATAGTGTCTAAAAGCGAGATGATTGTATCTTGCTGTCACAAAATTTTTAACATGCTCGATATAAGTTATGCATTGGTTTTTCATTAACAATACGAGTATAACCGTCTTGAGTATTCTCAATTTTGACGAAATAGCCACTTAGAATGGTATTTCGGTCGCACAGCGCTTTCAAACAATGTGATGGAACCTTTATGACATAAATCTCTTACCATCATCGAAGAAAAATGTCCATTTCTATAATGCCCACACATTGATCAGACGTTTATTTTCGTGTTTTCATGTATCATGAGACACTCAATAAATTGCAATATACATTCTCGAGCAATCTTCGATAGAATATAACTGAAACTGAACTGAACAACCTTTCGTTTTCGTGTTTATCCGTAATAAGCCGAACACTTTCAAATTCAGACGTAGACGACCTATTTCAGATACCCTTAAACCCTCCCTGGTTCGATAGTAATCAAATATAAATTCGATTGTCGACACTCGACAATCCAGCGGGCGTTTACGACGTGTCCCGCACTAAAACATCGATGTTTACGGCGCATCACTAAACGGCCATTCTCCATGTAATTTATCGAGTCGACAGCTTTTGTGAGAGATTTTATTTTTTCATTTCACCTTGCCAATTGTTTATGGGTTGTAAAAAAGCCTTAATTTAGATTTCTTTTAAAGGTCGAGGAGTTCGTTGCTTAATTAGAGATCAGAATCGTCACTCATGGTTATACAGATCAAGGCTTCGCCATTTCGGAACTCAACTGCTGCTGTTCTTTATAACAAAATTATTTTTGTAACGTAGTTTTAAATATTGATCTACGATATGATATATTTTAATGTAACGTATTGAATTTGTAATATCGTGCTTAAACGAGTTTTAACTTCAATATTCTTAATCGGACTCTACTAAACCAACACCATAATTATTGTTTAGAGTGTGAAGTAGTATTCTTTTTGTCTCGCTTCATGCAGTAAGTAAGGCTACTTCCAAAACAGCAGTCCTCGTCTGAAAATTTTAATCAACATCATTTATAAAACTTGCATCTTTGTAGGAGAATCAATTACGATCATGAAATAATTAAATTACTACAACATTCTTTATAGTCGTCTTCAAAACCTAAAGTTCCAAATATATCCTAGCCTGAGATCTAATTTTGGAAGTTTATTGGCCATTTCAACATAAGAAACTCAAATTAGTATTCTGCGTGAGATATTATTCGACATACCAAACCGAGAGATTTATAGTCAGGTCCTGCGTTCAATACATTTTTTGTAATATCTTATAAGATTCTTATTTTAGCGAAGATTTATTTCTGCCAAATATTTTGGGCGTCTTACACAATATATTTAACCATACATCATTTTAGTCCTAAACAATGTAATCCTCTGATTGGTTTTGGGAAATCATGTTTGGGCTATAAACTATTAGATCCAAGGTTCAAGTCAGATATCAGATAAACCATTTAAGTGTGCGATATTTTATTTATAACTCGCGCATTACTTGCTGGGGCTAAAGTTTATACATAACTTAACGTCCTAACAAATCATGGGGTGGAAATATTGTGGAACAATTGTTGGTAGCACTAGTAACACCTCTGCCCGCCCTTTGAGTGAGCTTTTATTTGTATGTAATAAAACATTCGCTAGTTCGAGGTTTTTATATATTTGTTCTGTCTCGTTTTCCACTTCAAAAAGCCAGCCAAAGCAGCTAGTTTCAGGTCACATAACGGAAACTGGTTTCCAGTTAACATTTAGTATTCAAAACTCGTGACCGCTGTCTGTGTCACTTTGCGGCAAAAAGCTTTATTTGAATAAGACTTCGTAACACAAATATTGCTCGTACAAATGTGTTTTAGATGTTCGCCGCCGTGGTTAGAATTCGCGAACACTATAATGTGTTTGTCGATAAATGTCAATTCCTGTATACGCGAACGATGTGATAAGTAAGATGATAGAGTTTGTGGAAGGGATCAAATTGTCTCACACCTACACAAAAATCTCCTGTAAGCCGGGATCAAGCACACTGTTGAAAATGCGTTGTTCATTCGAGAATCTCCAAGTGTGGAAGATATTTTATCGTCATAATTGTTAGCTACAGACTATGAACTGATAGTGTCGGTGCTTCCTAAACATAGACCAGACCAAAGAGGTCGGCAACAATTTTTTTCAAGCACCACGTTCATACTACTTTATTAAATCATCAGTTCCCAATTCAGTAATGGTCTATATTCGTTGATACAAGAACCAACGCTAGAGAATATATATGTGCCTCTATTTCTTTAGGGATCCCCACATATCTGATCCTATAGTCTAAAAGCCTCACATTACACAGACTGATCATGACTGAAATGTAATACATTTTTCCCTTCCGCTTATCCCCCAATATCCTGTCAAACCCCAAACAGCAATGCCAATCACACGCTGTCACGCCAACACAGCTACAGAACATGCAGAAACATGTAAAAACGTTCCAGGGAGCGGTCACGCAACAATGCTCATATTAAATTCGCTTTGTAGCATCTGTCGACGACAGTTGTGCCGCTGTTTATTCAGCGCTACTTGCGAATTCACTTTGTTTCATATTGTGTTAACAAGCGATAAAATAGTAGGTTTTTTGCTGGCCATGTCGCAGCCTCGGGAACAGGGGGGTTTTAGTGTTGGTTGAATTATTCGTTTTTTTAAGATGTCTTTTCCAGACATACATAATATCACGCCACGGTGTAAAAAGCCACATAACGGTGTAAAAAGTATCGTGAGGAAACCTGCATACCATAGCGATTTGTATAAATTTCTATGGTATGTAAGTCCGCCAACCCACACTAGGCCGTCGTGGTGGACTATATGGTCTAACCACTTTTAATCGTACTCTCGTTTGTGAAGTCGAGACTAAGAAATAATATAAACTTAAGAATTCTAGATACCATATTTTCTATTATTTTTACACATTTGTCAATATTATTTTCGTTTCACCAGTCCAGTAATGGCTGTAGCCATTGGTCACGTAAAAATACGTGGACATACGAATAACCTAGAAACTTCGTAATTCATAGTTCCATCTGGGCTAGGCACGTCCTGTTTATGTACCACGAAAGCCTGAAAAAGGCCAACATACGAAAGGTAAAATAAAATAAGGCACCTTCGACATTTACAAAGGTACGATGACAGCCGGCGCGGAGCTTAGCGGTCTGAACCCAAAACATAAAATGTCTAATATTTTTTCTCGACGATAAGTGTCAATTCGAGGGGAGGATAAGTGTCGACTTACCTTCCACGCGTTGGACATCTTTAAATTTAATTTATATTTTACGAGCCATTATCGCCGGAATTTAGATTGTGATGTTTAATTTAATCTCCTGGAGGTCGACAATTCTAATGAAAACTATGGTTTACGATCTTTTGTGTTTTAATTATTTTTAACGACTCTTCAAGAGGGAACGGGACTGAAAGTGATAGGTTTAGCATGTTAGCTGTTTCATTAGATCTAGGCTTTATTTTTTTCGGATAAACTAAAGTTTAGAGCTGTCGCGTTTGGTTCGGTGAGTGAGATTGCCGGATGCCCAATACCTCTTTCCTCTTCCCATCTTTTTTCCTTACCGCCCCCTCCCAATTGGGCCGGCAACATATCTATGATCCAACAGTGTGGATGTTCCTGGGCAGTGATCACTTACCATCAGGTGACCTGTTTGCTCGTTTGCCGGACTTATGCAATAAAAAAAAGCAAAAACAACGAGTTTGCTTTTAGGTGAGAATTTTTATGGCCCTTTTTCTACTCTCGGAGTATAGCTTTTATAGTACATCCGACGCATGGTTTTAAGAAGATTCGTGGCGCATTAAGACAAGGTGCCTGCTTCTATATAAGTTTCCCTTGGGTTCGATTTAAGAATCGAGACAAATTTTGTGTGATCCACTAAAACAATATATTTTTTGAGTCTGCGAATTGTGAACCGAAAACTATCCTGTAGATTCTGATGTCCATTAAGTAAGGCTATATGCGAGGAGCCATGACTACGTACGCTACCGTGGGGTGTATTGAATCTAATCAGGCGTACACTAGCCGAAATATTATTACAATTCCCATAGGCTTTAAGAACCTACTTAACGATTCATTTCTATACCAGAACTAGTCCAGCCTATAACTCTGCAAGAGTGTTTACCGACCCTGGTCGATTGATATATTTCATGGGAATGGGAAAATAAAGCAGAATTGGCAAATGCGAGTATTGACCCGCTGGAATAATTTGTGTAATGGATTCATTTGACTAAGTTACTTGAAGAGGCTGCATGTTTGATTTGCATAAGAGTAGCCGTTAGGTAAAAAGATGCTGACTGAAGGTAGTATTTTTTGTGCCAACTGTTAGATGCTGGCTCAGCAAAACGACTCTATAGTAGTTTCTATATACAGTGCCGTTTAAATTAAAGAGACAATTTTGCCGGTCTGCTTTCAACTGGATAAACACAAGCTGAAACGACAAACTTGCGTGGCACCCACAGGATTTTTGCTATTTTTTATTTTTAGGTATTCGAAACAATTATGAAACGACTTCAATTCGACTTCAATTGAAACAGTTTCGACAAATATATTAAACTTTACTCAGAAGACGACTGCAGTTCTGTTTTAACAAAATTATGGTAAGATACTTGCATCTTGAGGTACAATAACAGTTTTTAGTCTTGGCCAGCGTAGATCCTAAATTATTGAAAATGTATAAGAACGCTTTTTAAATCAAGCCATAAATCTTTCAAACTACTAACTTAAATTCTGTAAAAACAATCGATTAAAGTTCAAAAACTTCTCAAAACCAACCACTTTAAAGTAAAACATCGAAACGTACCTTACAGAGCAAAGTTTCCTTTTCTAAAATCGCGCAAAAAGGCTCGAAAAATAAAACGGTTTTCTTAGCCGCAGAATTGAATCAAGTACCTCTCGGTTACAAACGGAGGTTCGCCCTTTCCACGGCAGAATTGAATTTAACAGAAAGGAAAACATGGACCGAGTCAGTCCCGGCGAAAAATAACGCTACAAATTAAATTGTTAATTTTTGGCTTGCGACGGCAGTATTCGTTTGAGATTTTTTGCTTAACTTCCACTTTAAGGCTTAGATTCAAGTGCTTTTAATTAATTTACGTTAATTAATGTGATATTTTAAATTACTGTTACTAACAAGTAGAAGAAGAATACCAAGGAGAAACTCGTTAATAAATGACATACAATTAAAATGAAAATAATTAAAAAAAAATTAAACCGACTTCAAGATGGTAATAAAAAGAGAAAAATAAAACTAATCTTTAAGTCTGAAATACCTAAATATGCCAACGACTTTTTTGAGGTCGGTGCCGATCATATAAAAATAGGCTTTTAAGCTGTCTATGAATAAGGCCACATATCTATTTCTCTTTATCTTTGTTTACTGGCACGTAAAATGCAACGAAACATCTAAACTATACAGTATACACATAACATAACATATCCAAAAACTGTGCAATACATACATACTAGTCGAATTGATAATCTTTTTTTGAAGTATATTAAGAATAATCCATCTTTTAGAAGTCCAAAACACAAGTGAATTATCAAATATCGACCACCAGCTACTTGAGATTAACTACTAAAGTACTCCAAATTGACCTATTGGAAATAAATGACAACCATAAGTCCGAAACCAGAACCTTCTAAAGCAAAGCTCCCGTTCCATTTTAAGATAAATCGCCGCTGCAAATTCACAATAGCGAGGTCGACGTATCCGATATAATGAATACGTGACACCGACTTGAGGTGTCTTCAAATTAATGGGCGAGGGGTCAGGAGTGCTCCCATTTCTAACGAATCTGGCCCCAGGGTCATTAGTTTGAATTGCTTTTGGCCAGAGTCTGTCGTGGCCTGGCCAAGTAAAACCGGATGTCTGGAAATGGCACTACTTAGATTTGAACGCAGACTTTTGGCTGCCGTCTTGATTTAAATTTTCGCTTCATTAGTGATTTTAGCGATGTTTACGGTTCCTGAATCCGTTGACATTTTTATGAATATACATATTTATGAATAGTAATAGAACACCATTAAAAACGTTACTTAATTGTATGGTAGGTCTTAAATATGTCATTGCTTAATACTATCGTTTGCTTTAAATAAAAGAAATGATGCAGGGATTTAGCAAAACTAAAATTCTTGTCCAACTACTCGTAATACTATACCCGCAGCCTCTTAACCATCTGTGTCACGTATTATGCTACTTTTGAAAAACAAGAAACTCAGAAAAAATGGTTTGCCACTCTGAGAACCCAACTCAGAACCTCATTCACAATCCATACATCCCAGAACAATGAAAAAATATAATTTCTATTCAAGAAGTGTATTAAAACTGTTCCACTCAGTCACGTCCGTAGTAGCGAGTTCCACTGACGTTGAAGAAATAGTTAAAACATTTAATCCCCGCATAATGGGAGGAGATTTATCCATTTGAGTTGCACCGCAATTTCTAATATTGCATTACCGCTACTGTTGCTTAAGTATTTCATTATGAAAAGTGGTAAAAGGTAGTGACGTTATTACGTTTTTCGGTTTCGTTTCGACTTTAAATATTATGAAAGCACGTTTGTCATTGCACTATTTTCCGTCGGTATTTTGAGCAACGGTGGTTTTCCATTGGCAATTGTTAGTTTTGCGACTGGTTTCTCGGTATAAAAGGTCATCTACTGTACGTTTGAGAGCATATTCGGTTTTGAGACTGACGAAAACCGCCGCTGCCAGAATATTGCGACAATTTTTTCTGTTATTGATTGTATCATCGTCAGTCTTAGCCACATGGTTGATATTTAATGTCCTGACATGACGAGTCCAATGCAGTGCCTGGAACATATAATTTATTAATGTTATTGCTCCAGTTTATGGATAGGCGGGACGCTTACCACCAAGCTCGTTTTGAAAACACCATAACGAATAAGTGAAGTGAATATCATCATTGCCTGTCCTTCCGGTGATAAAAATAACTAACTCACGTAAATATAAAATGAAATAACTTGATTTGAGTCAATAATTAGTGCTGGATATGGCGATAGGCTCGCCAACTATCACATCATGGGACTGAACACATAAGGCGAAACGTGGGTGTACTCTGCCTACCCCTCCTAGAGAAAGGCGTTATGTTTATATATGTATGTATGTAAATAACTTGATGTACGCAAATCCCATAAGATCGCTCTTAAAATAATTATAGAAGTCGAAAAATTATATATGTTCAGCGGTATGTTATTGTGTGTATTGATAGTCAATCACCACCCACTATAACCGGAAAGGAAAATATCAACAAGACACCTGCATAGCGATTTGTAAGAATTTTTATGGTATGTAAAAGTCCGCCAATCCACACTAGGTCGACGCGGTGGACCTAATGGCCCAATCCCTCTCAACGGTACTCTTGATTATAGAGGAGACCAGTGTCCTGCGGTGGGACGTAGATGGGCTGATACAGATACACATACAGTGTATCATTGTGATGATGAACTAATATTTCAAACCGAAGTTATTTCGGTTTCCACCCAGCCAGCACATCACTACAGCACCAGTTCTAGAGACATTAAAGAAATGAGACTCGTAGTTATATCAGTCGGATAAAAACCCGCCGCTATCCATTTAACTTGCAAACCAGACAAATGCTTAAATGTTTTAAAATGGTCCACAAATTTCAGACAAACTACTATTCTGCAATGTCCATTTGTATAATTTGTTAGATTTAACCGTGTGTTTTTATTGTTATGAGGGCTTGCAGGTTAATGACAAAACTAACTTTCACTCACCGGACTATATGGCCTAACCCCTCGCAATCGTACTCTCGTTAGTAGAGACTTATGCCATGGAGTGCATATGACGTAGATTTAAGAATCTCAGGTTTTTTATTTAAAAACTAACCATTCTAAAATACATCTTTCCTTTTTCATCATCATTGGGCCTACGCCCTATAGCAGCCCAAAGCTGGACATATCCTTCTCCAAATTCACGGATGTCTTCTACTTTACAATTAATATATCATGTATTGAGATGTTGCGTTCAGCAGTTGAAAATTAATCAATCCCCAAACGAAACTGATATTTGTCATCGCCATCTTGGCGCTTTTGTCTTCGCCTCGCTTTCGCATCAATCTAGTTGATTCTGAATCTTAACGGGGCGTAAGCAGTCAGTAAGACGGGTGGGCTTATTATTATTTACAATTTACGCATAAATTAAAATGTTCGGCAGTTCTGCCGTTTCAGGCAGTTCACACAAAATTATCTTAATATAGCAGCTTCAATACTGAATTTTAGTCTACCTAGGAAATATTATTCAACTTTGAAGGTATTTATAGGCGGTGAGGATAATTTTCTTTCAGATGTGACCTAGTTATTTTACCCCGCTTATGCTAAAATGAAGGTGGGAAAATTTAACACTATCGCTGAAAACATAAAGTAATATACAAAATGAAGTCAAATGCATAAACTAGAAATAGCACCATAAAATCACGTTTACCAAAAATCACAGTATGTTCGTGTTTGTAATCGTTTTATTGAATGCTGAAATGTAGTAGTTGACTGCCTCGGTGGCGTAGTTGTACTACGGTATGATTACAAAGCTGAGGCCTCGGGTTCGAATCCTGGGACGGGCAAAGTGATATTGGATTTTTCTATTCATTGTCAGCCCGGAATCAAGAATATGGCGATAGGCTCGCCCCTTATCACTTCATCGGACGGAATATACAAGGCGAAACGTGCGTGTCCTGGCAGCACCTCTGCCTACCCCTTCTAGAAAAAAGGCATGCGGTTAAATATGTAAGTATTTCTGTATGTAATAAATAAATACTACATTTATTCGCCTATAGTGATGCCAGCCCCTAAACAATTTCCTGATTCCACGCCAGCCTTTCACCTGGCCCGGTAGGCGCAGCTTTGTCGTCGAATTTGCAATACAATAGAAATTGACACGGCAGGCAAGTCGGCGCTCGGGTGATAAATACCCGTTTGTGCCATTGTTCGCATTTATTTTATAAATTCTGCAGGCACATTGTTTTGGTAAAAGGGGATTTTGAGGATTGATGGCGTTACTTGATTTGTGATGCTGGTATTGATGTGTTTGGATCAGGGGTGTTGGGTTATGAGATGGAAAAAAAGATGGTTGTCACCAACGCTTTATTCCTTTTTAACTTACACTTATTGAAAACAGCTAGTTATATTCCGAGCGAATTCACAGGATAAAATCTTACGGAGCCACATAAAACAGTCTTCGTGTACAAGAACAGAACGTGTCATTTCATTAGTGTTGTTAGTATCGTTTGTGTGGTGTTTATCGGTCGACAGTCTTATGCTACTAATTTCCCAACACGAAAGAATAGAGAAATCTGAATATTTCGAAAATGAACTAGGGAATTATAATGAATATAATATTTCTATGGCAATATAATTAAATGTCCAAGTTAAATACCGTGGAAAAGTGTAACACGAAAAATACGTTCACTTTTATTTATTTCAGAGCGTAAATTGAAAATGAAACGAGAACCGTCGAGTGAAAAGCAGAACCAATCGCCAATCAATTTGCTATCACCAACCTTCGAACCTCATGCAATTTGCCCCAACTTCTCACGCACTCTCAAATGAATATACGTTACAGAGGGCAATGGAGCGTGCAGTTTCAAGTGGCAATCATTTCAACTCACTTTATGTATTAAAATGGAAAAAACCATTGAGTCGCGAAGGAATCGCGCAAAATATCTTAAACGGCTCTTTCCGAACGGATGAGCGGGTTGATTGCGCCGCACGCTCAGGGCTGCCCATGTGATTTATGTTCGAGGTTTTTTTCATCTGTACCGAGATGTGGACTCTCCATATATTTTCTTTCTGGCGTTTCGGGGTCTCTGTGTCCGTGCGCTGTTTTGCATTCGGAAAAAAATTGTATGCGCATTTTTTGTTCTGTGTAAATGTGTGCATGAAATTCCCATTGTTTGATGTAGATGGTTATTTGGAATCAACGGGGTATATTTTATCCCTAGTGTATATAAAAAAGAGAGAAAAGAATGATGTACTTAATAAATTCTAAAATTCTCGTGAGATTTTGATAGGAAAAAAAACAACAAATTCTAACATTTGAAATTATTTTGTATCATTGATTTTATCGACAAATATCGAGAGGTAAGATCAGGTTATTAATATATTATGACAGTATTTAATAAACGTCTTAATAAGTTACATTCATCCATAGCTCACGGTTATAAATACCTTTTTACGAGTTCCGAAACGACGTAAGCAACCCACACGCTCTCATAAAACGAATTTAGTTACATTACCTTACCCTAAGTCTTTTTACTACCTCGTCTGTATTATACTAAGCATTATAATACTACGTGAAAGTCTAGAGATTATTTCGTTCATGAGGTTATTGTGACTCCTACGCGGCAACATTAAGAAATCGCATTAAACTGAATATAAATAGTTATGAAGACTTGCAGCATCGGAAATATTTCAAAGACAGTCATTTATAAAAACGATTCATTCATTAATATCGACTGATGATAGGTTATTCCGATCCGACTATAAAACGATAAATCGAACTCATCGTTCGGAATCTGGATATACTGTGTCACGCAAGTCTCATTTGCGATTCAGGCTGTGTTTAGACTTTAGAGCAGACTATGAAAATTGTGACAGTTTTTGAGATTTTCTACCTTTACACTGCACATACCATTTGCCATATTGACATAATAATCTAACTCATATTAAGTTGTACAACAAAGCACCGGCCTGTACCATCAAGAGACGTATTAAAGGGCTTCCACCATAGTCCACCATGCTGGCCTATTACGGGTTGGAAAACTTCACATATCATTGCATTTTTACCTCGTGAAGTTTCCCTTCTCCTTAAAAAAAATATACTCGAGTCAGCCCTGCAGCATTCGCAGTTCGGACGCGACTCCCGTGGCCTCCACCGCGCCATTCACGACGACGGCTTTTGTCGGCATCCCCATTCAGTTATAGAATCTTTATCTTTTCGAGTCTACTGAAATTCCGTACGTGATGCCTCGCCTGATCGAGTGTGAGCTATCGCTAAATAACTTCAGCTTCATGGACAAACGAGATCGGGTCCAGATTAGCTCGTCTCAGTGCGTTTGAGAAATTAAGTTCTTTGTTTTCAGTAAAGGATTGTTAAGGCTATGAGAATTCCTAGTGATTAAGGAATCGTGACGTGATACTATGATATGTAGTAATGTATTGTCTTATAAGGTATTTGGAGTGTTGAATATTTGGACCAAACAATAAGAATTCCTAATGATTTCACTTTAAGTGGCTTCTAGTAATTTTGAATCCTTTTTCGTAAATTTTAGCCTTGGACGGTATACGTCCTAGCTCGAAAGAAAGTGTGAAGATATTTTACTAGTTAGCACCGTTTAACTGCACGAGCGACTGATTTTATCAATTTTCCAAAAGCTGTAAAACCACATAAAAATTTAAAACCGACGACGAAACTCGATCTTACATTTCTTGTTAAAAAGACACGATTCCAAACGCTCAAAGCTAACCCCAATAAACAACTCAACATAAATAAACATAATGTTGACTAATTAAAGAAATTTAAATACAAACTGAAACGGAACGACACCAGCCGCCATATTGGCTGTAAAAAAATGGCGGGCATTTAAAAATACGCGGCAATTTATGAGCTAGCCGCCATTAATTAATTACAACAAATGCTCTGTGTTTACTCGGAACGAGCGTTTTATTTTTTGAATTTAAGAAAAATGAACGTGCGGTGAGTGATGGTAAATGATGCAAACTGTAAATTAAAGTTACAACTAGTTAAAGGACAAGAAATAACTGTTTTGCCTACAGTATTATAATAAAAATTAGACAATTCTTCAAAACAATCTCAACGGAGTATGTGGAGGTTACTGGCCAAGATACGATATACACATAAGTCAAAATCTTTTAGATAGAACTGCTTCTAGAACCTTAGCGGTGCATTCACATCGCAGTTATCTTTTGTAGAGTAACCTTGTACAACAATGATATCGATTGTTACCACATGTTGGCAACATTACTTAACATTATATGCTTTTGCAGGATGCAAACTGCCTCCAACAGGTCACTGTGGAAATCATTAGGAGAGGCCTATGTTCAGCAGTTGACTTCCTTTGGCTGATGGATTGATTGATTGATATACTAATAAGGTAACATGTACCTACGTCATATATAAACTCACGCCTTTTTCCCAGAAGGGTTAGGCAAAGGTTCTCCTGGTAATAACCAGGAAACCCACGTTTCGCATTGTCTGTTCCATGCCACGATGTGGTAAGGGGCGAGCATATCACCATATCAGGCACAAATTCCTGACTCCAAGCTGATAATGAATAGAAAAATTCAATATTATTTTGCGCGACCCGGGATTTGAACCCGAGACCTCAGCGTTGTAGCCGTACTGTAGTACAACTACGCCACACCCAGGTAACATGTCACTGACATTAAATAACATTTTTTTATCAAATATTGCTGAGTAATATTTGGAAATGTTGCTTAAGAAAAAGTAACTGCTGTGTGTATTGACAGCCTCCGTGGCGCAGTTGGTTAGACGCCGGCTGTGAAACGAGAGGTCGCGGGTTCGATCCCCGCACTAAAACAATAGTTTGTGTGATCCACGAGTGTTTGTTTCGAGTCTGGGTGTTTGTGAGACCGAAAATTCTCTCGTAGCTCCTGATACCCACAAAACAGGACTCGGTCTTAGTGTGGGGTCAGGACTATGTATGTGACTGTTGGCTGTATGTATGTACATATGTAGGATTCACCATAACGTGAAAAATCCCTACAGGTACCCACTAAAGCAACAAACCTGATAAATTCTAAATTGTATGCTTTTCATCCAATCTTAAGAGACACCTAATTATTTATGTCTTCGCTAACTCGAACAAGTATGGGACAAAGCGAATAAAGCGTAAAAAGCGCTGTACCCTTATCACACGAGCGCTGTCAGCCGCACAGCGCCACGGCGGTTAATCGAATTAATTATAAGTATAAAGCCGGCCATTCAATGTGCTATTGTGGTCTGCGTTTGAATGTCCGTAAGAACTTGTTTTGTTGTCAATGGCCGCTGTTGTTTACTTGGCTCGTGCCTTGTTAAATTATTGTTTCAGTGTCAATTGGCACTTATTGGTTCTGGAAATTAATTTACTTTTTGGGTTTCTGTGTGGTGTTATGTCTATGTTTGGAAATTGGTATTTTAGCATACATACATACATAAACACACGCCTTTTTCCCAGAAGGGGTAGGCAGAGGTGCTACCAGAACACCCACGTTTCGCCTTGTATATTCCGTCCCACGATGTGATAGGGGGCGAGCCTATCGTCATATCGGGCACAAATTCCTGACTCCGGGCTGATAATGAATAGAAAAATCCAATATCACTTTGCCCGACCCGGGATTCGAACCCGAGACCTCAGCTTTGCAATCATACCGTAGTACCACTACGCCACCGAGGCAGTTTTTTAGCATTTATTTTATTTTATAGAATAATTTGTGTAATATCTCAATATATTTTTTTATGGTGTTACTTAAATTCTTAACTTTTATAAAATTATCCGAACATATACAGTATGACTCACAACATAAAATTAATATTAACATATCAGTTAATATAAATTATTTTAATACTATGCATTTTTTATATAGCTAATTAAGTTTTTCTTTGATCGCATTCGTCAATTGGTCGTGATTTGAATGCCTTTTATTGCCGTCATAAGCAGACGACCTAGCGGCCCGCCTGATGCTAAGCGGCTACCGCTGCTCATGGACCTTTGCAGTGCCAGGGGTCCAGCAGAACATAGTCGCTGCCTACCTTAAGGAGAATACTCTCTTTAAGCCTCGTTTGAAGGACAGGTCATAGCGCTCAGGAAACAGCGAAGCAGGGAGTTCATAGCTTGCACGTGGGTGGTAGGAAAGAACGCTGAAAACGTACTATTCGGAAACGGTATACGTCTACTTATATTCATCAGCCAAGATAATTATTACTCAATATTATGTAAATGATGCGTTACTAATTACATGCATTATTTATGATCTTTATTATATTTTTTATCGGAGTCTTGATTTTATAACAGAACTATTTTCAAAAAAAATTGTGTATAAAATGCTGACATTATACTGTTATGTGGTTCTAATTAATTTCACCGAGTCTCAACCCATAACATTCGTATATTAGCTTAGCAAACTTGACATCAAAAGACAACCTTAAAGTCTAATTAAGAAATTACATAAAGTCTCGAAATCTACTAAATTACACAGTGAAAACATTCATATTTTAACTCACATGTTTTTTTACGCGTCTCAAAGAGAAATGCTGAAATTAACTCTTTGTACATTCGTCGCGTTAAGATTACTAAATGTCTCTTGAAATCTTAGTTTAATGTACGTCTGTTTAATTTTGAAAACCATCCGAATTTCAACAGACAATTCCCTTGGTGTTACGAGTATTTCGTAAATACAAAAAGGATTATATTCGAATGGATACGAAATTAACAGTAGCAGTACGTTTTATTTAAGCCACTTCTTCCATCACAAATTGTCAGCACTCGAAAAACATAAAGTGTCACCGAACAAATTGAATGCAAAAACGGAATTGTCGAAAGAATATTGATGGGCGTAAAAAAATTAACTTCTAATTAAAACGGGCCGATAAAAGGTCCTGGACGAAGGTTAATTCGGGAGCAATCTGAAGAAATTTCCATTTTCTCTGAAACTCGGTTAAAAATGGCATTAATTATAATAGCCCGGGATCGGAGGATTTTCCCACCCCGCCGGGAAAAAATCGGGCCCCAGGCTAATGCTGATGGATCTTTTAACGCGAAATGCTTAAAACAAATGCATTAGTTGATGATGCTGGAACGCCGTGTTATTTTTGTTAAGCTTAAATCTTTTAGGACGTTTCGAGGCGGACGACGGAGCGGGTAATCGGCGAAGTATTAAAATAATTTACGTTATATACTCGCTAATCTGTAGCTTAAAAGGAAAACATTGTGAGAAAACTTGAATATGTATGAGTTCTTTACAATAATTTGGAAAGCTTTTCAAAATAACTGATACTATTATTTTCCTGTCTGTATCCCACACGGACATGGACTTTACACGACGTCTCCTATTCGACATAATAATTTGTCCAAAAAATTCACTCCAGCCTTAAAAAGCGAGTATTTGCTCGCTCAGACAATCTACCAATCAGACAAAATAAAATATATAAAAAATAAAATTGTATAATTTGTGACTTATTCTTTGACTCCACCCTATGTAAAATAATTATATTACTCAAATTGAGAATCAAACTTCTACACCTTTTAACTGCAACGAAAACTAACTAGCACATAACAAGTCACAAGCAACTGAAGACAGCGCTATAAACGTCAGCAGTGACAGATGGTACCTGCCAATGGTCGCGGTGTTATGACGTGGGTGTACCCGCGTCAGTTGCTGACAGCTGACGGCGAGCCCTAATTGACTGACGCCGGAGATTCTCTCTATGCAGTGAGATTTCGAATGTGCGAACGATTTTTTTGGTGTTGCGATGGCTTTGCGGTTGGGTACCTTGTTTGTTTTCTGGATGTCTTTTTCTTGGGATAAAATTTTTGCGTGTAATTGCACTTACTGGTATCTAAAATAATTTTATAGAGCAAAGGCCAATTAAAATGGACAAGTTCTAAAGTATTGGCGCTAAAGACTAAACTATCAGGGTTGGAAATCCAGGTTAGACAATTAACATGTCTTACATCTGCGAGAATCTCATATGATTTTCACGTAACTGGCATTTGTGGTATAGTAATAGGCTCGTCCACTTTACATCTTGGTTCGGAAATGGGTTTGGCGAGCATGGATGACACTCGTAGGACTTGCAATCACGTTAGCTTAAATTTAACCCAAATTTGAGCTATATCTTCATTTACAACCTACCGACTCAATTATATGACTAACCTTCAAAAAGGAGAAGGTTTTCAACAGCTATTACGAATCTAGTAAGCAGTGACTAAAATCTACCAATATATAGACTCAAAAATTCAAATCAAATCGAACACAAATATTTCAATTTCCAAGCAAGTAGCACATCAATAAGCAACACTCTTTCCGTTCGTCAGCTGTCGGCCACAAAGCGAGCGGAAATGTCTTGTCACGTTGTTCAGCGATTGGTAATCAAGTGTCAGGGTAGCGGCAATTAATTGAATATACGTGTTGCGGACGGGTGTCACGCTGACGGTAATCGCGCATGTCACGCTCCTATGTAAATGGGCCCAAGATTTGAGTTTGACGTGACGTTACATGCGATGATAATTGATGTTTGTTTGCTTCGGGAAAAACATTTTGTATTTCGACTTGGGCTGAATGCCGCAGTAGGCTCTTGTGCCGGAATAACCGTAAACTACACGGAATTCAGATACATATATCCGTACTTAAAAGCAATATTTAAATAAGTGAAAATTTGTTTCAGTGCGGAGTTCGCATTTAACTTCTAACGAATTGTAATAATGGGCCCATCGCACTACAAAAAATTATCGTGGATACTATTTCGAGCTGGCATATCTTAATTAGAGAGATGCGTGCTTGTCTTTTTATTCTTTCTATCATCCATTATACCCTGATATTGGACTGTCCCTGACAGTACAACTACTTATGCAATCTTCTCGTATAACTAATTAATCTTATTTAATTTAACTACCACTGGACGGAAAGCCGTGGAGGGAGATCATCCGCTCTAGATGCAACTCTGATGCTGACCACAATCCACAGACTTGAGCGCCCGACCAGAGAGAGAGAGATAACTAATTTTCTCAATGTTGTAGCCAAAGCATCGCGATCAATTCCACCAATAAAATCACAACAAAATATTCACACAACACAGCCCTGCACGACACACCTGATAGTGTGGCGTAAGTTTCCGGAGACGAGATCCGAAGGCCGCCACCATATTTCATTGCCGGTTGACACTTCAATTCGCTGCTTAATTAGAATCTATGAGGCACGTGCTTCGCCCCGTCTACGGAGCTTTATTTAGCATGTTATTAGGGCTGTTAGGTTTACGCCCGGCTTTATGTTCTCGTATTTTCTAATTATATGGTAAATATTTTGGTTTGGAGAATAAATTACAATTACTGCTGCACTTTGTATCGATATTGGTTGGCTGGCTGTTGTATTTTTCTGTACTTCTTTATCCTCGATAAACTCAACTCTTTTATGATAAATCAAAGCGTGCATAGAGGTTCGTGATCACTTTCTACCAAATGTGATCCTTGTTTAATGTAGTTATTATAAAAAAACATATTTAAAAATTATTATGAACAATTCATCATTGTGATTTACGTTTATTATTTAGCCTGTATATGTACAACCACTTTTGACTCCGACGACATCATTATGTCTGATAGTCTGGTGATCTAGTAACACTACTTTCACCATAAAATGTATTCTAAAAATTAGACTGCCTCGGTGGCGTAGTGGTACTACGGTATGATTGCAAAGCTGCGGTCTTGGGTTCGAATCCCGGGTCGGGCAAAGTGATATTGGATTTTCCTGTTCATTATCAGCCCGGAGTCAGGAATTTGTGCCCGATATGGCGATAGGCTCGCCCACTATCACATCGTGGGACGGAATATACAAGGCGAAACGTGGGTGTTCTGGTAGCACCTCTGCCTACCCCTTCTGGGAAAAAGGCGTGTGTTTATATATGTATATTCTAAAAATTATGTCGCGGTAGTATAAACTAAGAACCCTAAAAATGTAAAAATGTTATAAGAAATACTCGTACTATTGTGTTTCCTGTCTAATTAGCTTTAGTTTACACCAATAAGAAATCTGAATTATTCTAAATTACGACTCATATTTAGAAGTAAAAGCTAGTAAATAGTATCCATTACTTAAATTACCTTAATCCAGCCTTTGATTTTGATTGAATGCTGTACCTAATTAATTTTGACTAACAGGCCTGAGGCCATGTCTGAAATTTAGGAATAAATTAGGATCGATATCTGGGGATTAAAATAGAAACTGGATGTCCCGTGAGGATTGTCATAGATAACTGAATGTGTTTCGGATACTGACATCATTAGACTTACGGCCTTAATTTTAAACAGTTTTAAAACTTGTGTTATGAAATGTTTTGTCCCTTTTGAACGACTTTAGAATTCAGTTTGAGCGAAAAAGAAAACAAAAAAGAAGATAAAAATACCGCTTTTAACATGTCTATGCGGCGATCTATGGGTGAGGCCAATGTTCAGTAGTCAACTTCCTCTGGCTGAAGAGAGACAGAGAGAGAGGGAAAGACAAAACATTGGATAACTAAAATAGGTGTTACATCTGTCTAAGAATAAGGCCGTTAGTATCTAAATGTAGGGTGACCTGACTATAATACTTAAAGTATTAAGTGTATTATTATTGCCATTAAAAGAAAGAAGGATACACTCAATCTTGAATGTTTATATAGTAACTACTGAATAAGGAAAACATTATAGAAAATTCTAACTTGAGGGCAAGCTTCGTGTATGAGATCCGATAATCAAACGGAATAATAAACAATATTACAAATATTTTCAGATCCGCTGAAGCGTGTATGCCACGGCTCACCGCATCCGGACCGTATTAGCTACGACTAATGTCTTTCTAACTATAACGGAACTACCGGAAAACAAAAGAAAATCTTCATCGTCATCACAGATCCGAAAGAATTTGACACAACATTTGCTCAAACATTTGTCTCCACAGCCTCTCGTACCGTAACAACTTCTCACTGAATCTCGCCGGTTGTCATGTAAATCTCACTTAACTTTCAAAATAAACGAAACACAAGTTATTAACATGTTTAAATGGACTTGAAACGCAAAGGTGGCGCGTATGACAGAAAGAATAAGCGACAACTCGTTTGGGCCGAGTAGGGGCAGGTGCATAGTAATTAGCGGAAAGCGATAATGATTTTTAAGACGTTTTCTGTTATATTGGTATTACGAAATGTTGTGACTTATATTTTACACGATCTTCTGCGAGCTCTTTTAAAAATAATATTCGTCTATTAAGCGTTTGTCTATATAGCTTATAAACCAGCGTAATACAAAACTACAACGAATATCTAATCATTTTTTAATTATCTTTATTGTAATAGGTGCCTGTTTCTCTTTTCACCTGCAGGAAATTTACTGCTGAATATAGACTTCGCCTATAGATCGCCACATAGACCTGTTGTTGTAATAAGTGTAATAAACAGATAAAAATTCAACGAAACTTATCTTGTTAATCTACTTAATCCAAAGAAAAAACATTTAAATTATATATTTTAAAAGTGGTAGAACCACGCTTTTGTCAGCCATGAATGGGCAGGCTCGTCCGGGGTGGTACCACTATCTCACACGGGATAGACGTGTAGTGGCAGGTTAGTGAGACTGTCGAATGCCCAATATCCCTATCCTCTTCCTATATATTTTCCTTCCCCCTCCCCTCCCGATCTGATGGACCGGCAACACATCCATGATCCCAGCGTTGTGGATGTTCATGGGCTGTGATCACTTACTATGACCTGCTTGCTCGTTTGCCGGACCTATGCTAAAAAAATCAAACGTAATTGTAAATAACACAAAAAGCTTTTGATAAAAACCGATTGAATACTTTACCCGATTGATTTGCAAATAGCGTATCGGTGTTAAATGGAGATCGCTAATCTACTACCATTGTTAGAAGTTAACTCTATGGAATTTATTAGAGCACTCAACAAATTTTGGCATTTTTAGATTTTCGATATAAAATTGAGTTTTTACTCAGTTGAGTAAAAAATTGTGGATTTATAGTTATAAATCCACAATGTCTGATGGGTTCTGGCAGCGCGTATGCAAGACTGTAAAATTTGAGGTTCGGAGCTTGATCAGTAGATCGAACAATCGCAAGATGTTTTTCCTATATTTTTTTAGGAAGAAACTAAGCTCGACAATCTGTGCCACGATTATAACTTATTGTGATAACAGTTTTATTGTTTAACCCGCTCCCGCTAAAGCCTGTGCAATATATCCACGCACCGCCGTAGCAAGGGTCTAATTGACTTAACGACGTCGCTTTACTGACGGCCGGGCGAGGCCACAAGCTTTGTAGCCCACAGGCCGGCGCAAAAATGTCCCCTTTGTAGTTGAACGCAAACAGAAAAGGATTTTTGAACTATGAAAATACTGCCGCGGTTAAGTGAGCACTTTGCCGCTTGAGCCTAGGTGGGCTGTGGACAAATATTTGGGGTTTTTTGTTGTGGCTTTGTAAAACGATTGCACAAGACCTGGTGGTGTGTATAGACTTTGATATTTTTATTTATTAGTGTTCCACTATTATACTTGATGTGACGTAATAGGTGTATGAATCGAAGTATGTAGGTTTATGTAATAATTGTATTGTATTGTATTGTATCAGCCCATATACGACCCACTGCAGGGCACAGGCCTCCTCTACAATCGAGAGTACGATTGAGAGTGATATGTATATATGTATGTAATAATACCTTAATATAATTTATTTGACTGCCTCGGTGGCGTAGTTGTACTACGGTATGATTACAAAACTGATGTCTCGGGTTCGAATCCCGGGTCGGGTAGTGATATTGGATTTTCTATTCAATATCAGTCTTAAGTCAGAAAATTGTTCCCGATATGGCGATTGACTCGCCCCTATCACATCATAGGACGGAACAAATAAGGCGAAACGTGAGTGTCCTGGTTGCACCTCTGCCTACCCCTTCTGGGAAAAGGCGTGATGTTTAATTTGTTTTTATTAAAGATTCAGGACATTTATACCTACGAGAAATTAATACTGTCTTTTAACCTAACCCTAACTTAACCTAATAATGCAGAGTCGAGCAGGTCGTTTGCTTGAATA
The DNA here is from genome assembly GCA_033459515.1 of Theretra japonica. Lineage (NCBI taxonomy): Eukaryota > Metazoa > Arthropoda > Insecta > Lepidoptera > Sphingidae > Theretra > Theretra japonica. Next base: position 910,761 of record CM065944.1, read on the forward strand.
TAGACAAAAGCAACTCTAATCAGAATGTATTATCAAGCGTTGTACGGTGCTGCAAAGCGCTTGTCATCGCTTTACACTTTAGGTGTTAAATTTCTTAATGAACAGCAGTAACTGTCTGCCACGTCTTTTACTTCGTAATGGAACAGTGGATCGTTTCAATTGTTATTAATTATTTACACACATTATTGTACTTAGTACGCCGCTGCTTCGGGACAGAAATAGACTTACCTGTGGAACCTACCCAGGCAATACCTTGCATAAGAGGACCCTATCTAAATTATTTTATTTTATTTTTATTTATTTATTTTTATTTATAACATCGTTACACCATCGGTGCGCCACCGATAAAATTACACATACATATATTATATATCAGAATTATGCAAGGTGACGAGCCTTTATAGGTGTATACAGCATTACAATATTATGTTATTAAAACAAAAGCACAACGTAATATAAAACAAAGTGTAGTTAAAAATTAAAAAATAGTACAAAACAAAAGAATAATATTCAACTAAAGACAATTATAGTATTAAATTATAAAATATTAAAACATTGTAACAATATTAAAATTAAAACTTACAACAGTGCAATGAGATCTAAGCAAACCTTAAAATTAATACTAAAATTATTGAAAATATTATTCATTTTCAAAAAAGGTGTTGCACATATGTCGCACTTTAGGTACACTGTCCACATGGAAAATATCAACGCTGCCACTGCAGTTTAGGTTGTTATAAGTCCTAACTATGCGATTCAAGGGAGCATATTGACCCAAATTTGTTCTACAACTAGATATCGAGAAAGTATGTTTTATAGGGTACCTTGGTAAAACGCGAGGGACTGTGATATTTAAATTACTTAATGATTCAGGGGAAATTATTTTACCGTGTAAAAGCTTAAATAAAGTTGTAATGTCTATAATTTTGCGCCTAGCATCAAGAGATTTAATTTTGAAATAACTTAACCTCTCTGTATAGTTGGCACGGTAAGGACAATTTCGATCTAAGTAAGCCAAGTATCTGGTGAAGTTTCGTTGGACGCGTTCGATGCGGTCAGTATGTATTTGATAGGATGGGTTCCAGATTGGGGAGGCGTATTCCAATTGACTACGCACAAGAGAATTATAGAGGGTAATCAAGGTTTGAGGGTTTTTGAAATTTTTACCAATGCGTTTTAAGAACCCTAGCATTTTAAAGGAGTTTAAATTATGTAGTGGAGTAAATTATGTCAATAGCATAAGAGAGTAGAAAAACACTTTATAAATAATCATTTCGCTCTTATAATAACAGTTTATTTCACGACAAAAAATCTGATTTCAACCTGTTCATAGAAATGTTTGTAAAAAAATACATACATATTTATATATGTCCATCACACCTTTTTCCCAGAAGGGGTGGGTAGATGTACAACCAAGACACCCAGGTTTCGCATTGTGTGTTCCTTCCCATAATAGGGGGCGAGCCTATCACCACATCGGGCACAAATTCCTAACTCCGGGCTGATAATGAATAGATTAGCAAAATTTCACACAATAAAGAAAAGATTAATAGATACCTAAGAAGCCTTAAATCCCTATGGGAACTAGCAATTAAGGCAACCTTAGATCCGAGTAGTCTAGCTAATTAGCACAGGTTGGATATCGTCGGATGTGACACTACCTTAATGACGTGTTTCTGGGCATATTTGGTTTCAATGCAGAGTAGTATTATTATTTATTCCTTACAAACAGGTTAATTAGACATAAACAGATTTATCCGTCTTAGATCTGATCTATGATTTCAGTTGAATTATGTACTTAGTTGTCCTAAAGGCACTTGAGACATACGACAAGAATATTCGCGTTCTATGAATTTAACATTTTGGCAGGTACCTACTGGCATTTCTCGCTTACATATTTTGATTGTAATGAATGGCGAGACGAGCATGTACTTTGCTTGATGGCAAGCGATATGACCGCTCATAGACATAAGCAAAACCAAACAACACCATGAATTACAAAGCGATGCTTGGCATCCCGCGCGCTCGCCATCCTGAGACTTAAGATGTTAATTCTCATTATATGCAGTAGTTACTCTGGCTCCAATCACCTTCAAACCGGAACACAACAGTGCATTTACAATGCTGTTTGGCGGAGAAATTGACATTGCGGTGGTTCCTACCCAGGCGGTCTCTCACATATAAGAGACCTACAGCAGTATACTATTACACCGGCCTGCTGAAAACCTGTATGTAGGTTCAAATCGAGACGTCACATTCTTGCGAAGGTGCCTATGGCAACTTTTCGACCATAGTGTACGATAGTCGATAGACCGCTTCCAATAGGTTGATATGGAGATCCATGGGGGAGGCCTGTGTTCAGCAGTGGACTTCTTGTGACTGAAGAGAAAGAGATAGGGAGAGAGAGAGACAGATACGATAGTTGCTATCCATTCTTGTATGAATATCCTGGACCTTTAGAACTGTTGGATTTAAATTAACACCACCTCAACACAAACCTTCCTGCATAAATACCCAACACAAGTCTCTAATTAGATCCTCAAATAGTTGTACCTGGTCCTTTGAACTTGTAAAGTCAACAAGCATGGTACCAACAGGTCGCCATGGCAACAGGTGGGGCAGTCCACGAGCAAAATAACGTTTAATCCTATTCTACGTATCGCTTCGGTTAAATCCACCTGGAATTTGTTACCATTCAGCTGAAGTTTGGATGCAATTTTATGTCTTATTATTTATGAATGTGGTTTATTTTATACGGGCATTGAAAAGAAATTCCAATCAATGTGTTAGTAAGAACAGTTCATCTGCAATATTGTTTATTGACATGTACTGAACCTAAAAGCGACAAACTTGCATGGATCATTTCTTCTATGTGAACAAAGGCCGCTAACCATTGCATACAAGCATTCCACTATCTTTAAATGTAAGTGTGTTCATAGTTAATTACAACTAATTTGAACCGTAAACAGTGTAATATTGTTTGTACTTGAAACTTTTTAGAAGTATTTACTGCTCTTTCTTTCTCCTATTTATATATCCAACCCATGGTTGCCTGTAAAAATTTTTTTTTTTTTTTTGTATCAGCCCATATACGACCCACTGCAGGGCACAGGCCTCCTCTACAATCGAGAGTACGATTGAGAGTGGTTAGGCCGTATAGTCCACCACGCTGGCCTAGTGCGGGTTGGCGGACTTACATACCGTAGAAATTCTTTAAAATCGCTACGGTATGCAGGTTTCCTCACGATGTTTTCCTTCACCGTTAAAGTACGTGGTGATTGACTATCAATACACACATAACTCCGAAAAGGCAGAGGTGTGCCCTGGGATTTGAACCCGCGACCACCGTGAACATGTAGGCAGCCGAGTCTGGTCCGATACCACGAGGCCACCACGCACTTCGAGAAATTACCTTGTGATAAAAATCTCATACAGAAAATGTGCGCTGTGTGACTTTAGATTCAAACTCAGGCCTGATACAATTAGAACAGTATAATGCGACGATTATTGATACCTCGCCTTAATCTCACATTTTAGGAAATAACAAAAAACTGAACTTGAATAAAAAAATGACAACCAAAAATAACATAGACCTTCATCCATTCCACTATCCAATCAGCTTTTCCTAAAGTATCTGGTCCCAAATTACCCAGTAAATTCGCGACATATAATCCTATGTTATGAAACATTCAGCACTAAGTTATTCCAAGTCCTGGCACAAACGCCGCAGATTTCCCTGCGGACGGAGCCAGACTGCCTCCGATCCTTGCAAAAGCTTTGCCTGTGTATTTATCGATAGTTGTGACGTAGTATTAGCTGGGACAGGTGTGGTTTTAATGGCATTCACGATTTATTTATACAAAAGTGAGCTGAAAGCAGAAAAACTTTAGTTAGTGGTAGCCCATTTAAGTAAGGAAAGAACAAGGATTGATTATTAAAGGAGGTTAAATGATTTGTTAACGGTCCGTAATACGCTTCACAAATATTTTTAACGTTTGTCATAATACAGATTACTATTTATTTTGTATTAGTCTATTTATAATTAACAAAATATAGCCATTTAGTAGTTATTAGCGGTAACTTGATTTGAGTAATGGTCGGGTACGAGCGTAGAGTATGAGGTATTATAATCGGTATTTGAAATCTATAGCACCTACGTATCAGTTATCTCTGCCAATTAAGGTAAATAGAAAAAAGCTAGACAAATTAAAATTTATATGAATTATAAAAAATGCGCCTGGCAACTTTTTATAGGCAACCTCAATTCTAATAAAACACGAATTATTTTATAGGTGTAAAAACAGGTACTCTTTCTAAAACTATACTTAAGTATTATCTATACATTCAAAATAAAAAAATTACCGCTCGATGTCTGAAATATTTTTTTACGATTTTTTTTTAATTACTTTCTAGCTGTGGCTGTAAAGTGTAAAGTAATCGAAAGATCACGTCGGGAAGTTAAAAAGTGTAAAAATTATATCTAATCCTGGATAAAATCCGTATTCTTTTTATTTCAATTTGTAAATTGCATAAATCTAATAAACCATTATGATCGATGGCTGATTTAAAATAAAAATACGGAAAACAGTTGACACATCCTCAACATATTCCTAACATTAATAATATACTTGTGTGTGTGTGTGTAGTTGGCTCACACAATTTCCTGCTTTGCGTGGCGGCGGATGCTTGGCCGCAACAGGATGTCGCTTCCCCTGCATCCTTTCGCTGTGGTCAGCGCTGACTGCGAATTCATGAATAATGAATATACTTATTACTTAATATATGAATAAAATGCTTTAAGTGTTTTAGGGGATAAGATACGTTATAATTTGAAATATCAAATGTGTAATTGAGACTGCCTCGGTGGCGTAGTTGTACTACGGCACGATAGCAAAGTTGAGGTCTCGGGTTCGAATCCCGGGTCGGGCAAAGTGATAATGGATTTTAGCCTGCCTACACTTTCTAGGAAACAATGTTTATTTATGTATGTATGTATTGAGATATGAATGATTATAAATTATTGTATTTTATTGTTGAAAAAACTGGCTACCCAGCAAATTTACAATCGTGTTTTATATATGTATACTATTTAATAAAAAAAACAAACAGTTATTGAATGCAATAGATTATTTTTTACTATCAAAACAATTAATTCATTTTGAATTTTCATTCCTTTGTTTTTTCGCGTATGATTTTTTTAAACATAAAATTAAATCATCAAATAAAAAAATATCTACCTACGTATTAGATATAAATTGACTGACACCAAGTTCGATTGTGGGTACAATTATAAAACTTAATAATAACTCATTGAAGGTATAACACTTCCTGAGCATTGCGGTAAAACGCGTGTCAATTGTGAATATTAAACAGTTCAGTAATCACGGTGAATTTAGTGTTTCAAAGTGGAAATGTGTTTGAAAAATGAAGGCTTCTGTCGAGGTAAGTAATTATTTTGTTTTTAAATATAGCTTGTAAGGAAATACAATGACGTGTGCATAATTATATAGGTTGGTACTATTTACTGGATCTCGGACCCTGAATATTTTTCACAATTATTTTTAAATATAATTTCGCAAAATATTAGTGTCGTATTTGGTCTTGTACAATGGCTATTGTCGTTCCTGAATGTGTTATTGTAATGGGAAACGGGTGTAATAAACTGTCTTTAATTGCTATTTTACATAAATGATTCACAACCAGCCGAATTAGGTTACAAATCATAATCTTTCTGCTATATGCATAAACAAATTGCGTCGAATGATAAGATCAGGTAAAAACGGAAATTTTAATTTATTCCATATTGTAGTACTTCTAAACATATTAAATTGTACTAGCCTATTGTAAATTACGAGAATTTATATTTATAGTAAGTGAGTTTCATCGACAATTTCCTTCAACATTAAATGATGTTCTGTCATTAAAATAAAACGAATTCTTACGGATTTTATCGCGAATTTGATTTAATTGGCCGCCCCGTGACCATGAAAGCTGTAGTGATGGAAACGTCGGGAAGTTAAAAAATAAATCAAACTCGCAATGAAATCCGTAAGAATTCATTTTATTTCAATGTATAACATTCGCGTAAACCTAAAAAGCCAGCCATTATACGTATAAGTGTCGACTAACATTGCACACATGCCTTGAAAAATAACATATGTAATCTGAGATTCAAACCAGCGACCATAACATCACAAACTTATACCTTTTTTCTATAAATTATAAAGATCTAATATACATATGAAATTAAATTCATAATTGTGAAATTTCCCGTATATTTAAAATTTTTACATTCGCCATAATGCAGACGCTTGCTGTGTGACAGGCAAGCCGGGATTGAGTAAGTCCACGGCTGCTATTCCCTCAGGATCCAGTAATGCGGGACATTTGAAACGGAATGTAGTGGCTTTAGTTTTTAACGTTTGCTGTGGTTAATTTATATAAAATCAGCTGTTTGTGTACCCCGTCTTTGTGGTTAAAAGGATACTGTTGGAAGTCATGTTATTTCGTTTTTTAAAGATCCAAAATTGCAAAATCAAAATGCTTTCTGGAAACATAGCATAATAAAGTGACTGAGCATATATTTTTAAAATTCTAATAACGCAAAAATGTAATAAATAGCAACAGTTCTTTAAATATAAAATTTATTCCTATTAGTATTCAGTTTGTATATTCCGTCAATATTTCCGAATGGAATGTTCAGTAATTAATGTTCTTACAAAGTATATAGATACTTTTTAGATACGTTTCTAGTCTGTACTACTAGTAGAGACTAGAATACTAAATAAATCTAACGTCAGTTGTATAGGCTGATAAGGAGATATTACATTCATATCCACAAGTATACTCCCCGAACAACTAAAGCGAACATGACAAGGTTTGAAAATCCGTTCCCAAAGTACGCTCATTGAAATGTAAAATCTAGTTAACAGATCAAAACATCGATCATCCGTCCTATACGCACTTATGATGAAAAGTGATGTGCAAACAGGACATCAAATCTACTGCAACGATAGATTTGAGAACTGTGATAAGTTCATCAGTCACAGTTCATAAAGCATAGGAAACGGCTTTTTTATTATGAGTAAATTTTTCTTCCTTCTTCAGACTTGCCTGAAGATATCCGTAGTGATTTGTGAAGAGTACAATATTTTCTATTTATTTGTTTAAAGCACATCTTGCTTTTCACTTTTGGCAGCCTTCTTGGCGCAGTTGGTTAGAAAACGGTTGCGAAACGAGAGGCTGCGGGTTCGATCCCCAGGCGAAGTCAAATGTTTTTGTTAGCCAAAAGTTCTCATATTTGTTTCGGGTCTGGATGTTTGTGAGACCGAAAAGTCGCTAGGAGTCCCTGATACCCACGACACAAAACTCGATTTCAGTGTGGGGTCATGAATATATATGTGACTGTTGGGTGTATTTGTTTATTTATTTAACCATCTCCACCCAGAGACTCTTAAAAGACACTCCCATAATAATGCTATCAAATTAGACATTCGTATTCACCGTTCCTACAAAGATCACAATGATTGCCTCACTGGAAGACATCAGCTGCAGCGCCAATCACACAGTGCCGGCAAATAGGTCAACAAGTCAATTAGCGACGCAAACAGTACGCCGCGACACGCACATCATTATGTTCGCGAGCCTGTTCGCTAGTTAGATTGCACGATAACCACTTATACGCCATGGGGGAAGGAAAATCCGGGCACATAACGATTTATTTTGGACTAAAATATATTTTTTATGCTATCTGTTTGTATATAGATGGATGTAAATATGACGGGGGTTCATTATTAATTGTTTACTAAAATCTTCTGCATCGAGTGACTTTAGCAAAAATCATTATACTTATTTTGAATGTTAGTTGTTCCCTATATGATGTTGCATGTGCCTGATATTTCATTTCTGATTTAACTTAACTGTTGTTACTTGAAGATTACTAATTAAGACGCCATAAATTACCAATATGGCGTGCATTAGGGCATTCCACTGATAATTCTGGGCCCCAATTAGTGGATAGACACCCCATACAAACTACTAACCTAACTGAAATCCTCAAAGTATTAGACAATATTTCACATATGTGACCATAATGATTCGAAAATTCTGAATTCCAGGCACGTTGTATAGTCTGTAACCTAGTTTTCTGCTGCGCTGACTGTCGTTGGAAACACGAGCAGGCAACCCACAATCTCACATACGATTGCCCCATCTGTCGAGGACATAAATACCTTTGTAGACCAGACCAACTGAACGAGGACTTTCTCATCCACATATCCGAAGAGCATTTACCTTTACGCTGCAACAAGTGTACAGAACATTTTAATAATATGGAGGACCTACTAAACATAGAAGAGTGTTCAAGCATTTCTGAATTAGTGAAGAACGAAGAAATAGGAGAAAAGGTTGATGATAAATTCGATTCGCTTTACGAGAAAATTGGCAACGCTGAAGATAATACTGAGGAAGTTAAAGTTCCTAAAACTGCTATAATAACCCCAACTATAAGGAAAGCTCATATTGTCGACTATGATACTAGCGATAGTGAAGAAGGAACTTCTAGAAAGCTTGGTGGGACTACGCCACATCCTAAATTGTCTGGAAAGATTTCTAAGTTGAAGAGACAAAGAGCTGTTACTCCTCACACGAAGAAACTGCTGAGCTTGATGAGACAGAAGGTTGTGGAAGAATATGAGGAGACAGTTGATGATGAAGCCAAATTTACTGGATATCCTATAAACAGCACTACACCGTCAAGGCACGATATTGATGCAGGTAAGAATATATTTACTTACTTTGAAAACTATCATATTTTCATAACTGCATGATACATTAGTAACGGTAAAGATCGCGGGACGTCGCTGGATGCAGGCTGCCTCTAACAGGTTACTGTGGAAATCTTTGGGAGAGGCCTATGTTCAGCAGTTCACTCCCTTTGGCTGATGGATTGAATTGATTGGACGATACATTTTAAAACAGACATTTCTTATAAGTCTCCATCATTCTCATTCCAGTGATGGAATGTCCCCAAAATACGCTTTCTTTTGTTGCTTATGTTTATAAATGTTCATATAGTCATAAAAAATATTAAAGCAGTCGTTTAAAAAGTTATAAACATACATAACACTAAGCAAGTATTTATGTGTAAACACGTTTTCCTAATCACTCCAAACATCCAAATACGCTGTTTATCCACGCAATTTGCATTTGACAACGTATAGTAATCCCGATCAATATGATTACACTCGTGTTCAAATGTATTATGTCAACACATCCGCCTACGCTGGTGTAATTTTACTTAATCAATGCAATATCCTAATCATAAACGATCTATTTAGAGCTACCCATCGGCTTCTATTGTAAGACTGAATTATTGACGAATTGATTATGTCTGGCCACTATCTTAGACCAGAGACTAGACCAGAGTAGTGAACTATCACCTTATTGTTGACGAGATCCATGTCCTGCTGTGGAACGTATATGAGCTGGATTAATTTAAATTAAATAATTATTTTATGTATTAAAGATTCATTTGTATCTTCAGGAAGTTTTGTGTACAGTAAATGAATTTTATTTGCCACGCAAATGATAGATAAATTTGCGGATGCGGATTACTCTGTAGTCCAACATTTTTCTTTATTTAAAAATACTTTATGGAACAGTATGAGTGATATACGCACACGGATTAAAAAAAAACACACACACAAAATCATAACATTTCCAATAAAATTATACTGTTAAAAAGTAGTCAACTTCATCATCCACAATGTTGTAGAAGTCCAAAAAGAGATGACGACGCCCACCTCCCACCTGCCTCACCTGATAAAGCTGACCCAAGCCGTCACCACTAGCACGCCCACCCACGCCTGCGGGGGCTGGTCACTGTTCCCAGATGCAGGTGCCGACTCTCCACTCTCTGAGATTGAGAATACTGGGAGCCCTGCGCAGAGCATTGGGAACGAGGTGATGTTTTATTCCTAGATATTTGTTTTACCTTACATACATACATAAGCTCACGCCTTTTTCCCAGGAGGGGTAGGTAAAGGTTTTTCTGGTAGTAACCAGGACACTCACGGTTCGCCATGTCTGTTCTGTCCCACGATAAGATAGGGGGCGAGCCCATCGCCATATCGGGCACAAATTCCTGACTCCATGCTGATTGATAATGAATAGAAAAATCCTGTATCACTTTGCCCGACCCGGGTTTCGAACCCGAGACCTCAGCTTTGTAATCATACCGTAGTACAACTACGCCACCGTGGCAGTCAGTCAGTTGTTTAAAGAGCGTGGATTGCGATTTATGAGGTAATGGGTTCGATTCCCAGATCAGGCAGTCCCATCGTACGATTTTTTGGTTTACAGTAATCAGTGCCTCGACTGCCTCGGTGGCGTAGTGGTACTACGGTATGATTGCAAAGCTGAGGTCTCGGGTTCGAATCCCGGGTCGGGCAAAGTGATATTGGATTTTTCTATTCATTATTAGCCCGGAGTCAGGAATTTGTGCCCGATATGGCGATAGGCTCGCCCCCTATCACATCGTGGGACGGAATATACAAGGCGAAACGTGGGTGTTCTAGTAGCACCTCTGCCTACCCCTTCTGGGAAAAAGGCGTGTGGTTATGTATGTTATGCAGTAATCAGTTACGGGTTGCCAGAGACAGGATTATCAATCGCTATCATATTTTAAGATTGAAACAAGAATGAAGGGTAATGTTAGTGATATATTTTTGTTATTTCTTCGGATATCCATATTATGTATGTTTATAGTTGCGAAGAGGTATGCATAATTTATTTATTGTGATTTTCAGCCATCCAAAACAGATTCAGATGCTGTACCTCCTAAATTGAAGAGCATTATTATAACAGCCAGCCGGCTTCGTCTGAGCAGCCAGGATAGCTCTGAAAAGCACGTCACCTTCCAAGATTCAGCTAATACGGAATCATCCATGAAGACTAAAAAAGTCAAGTTTGCTGAAGACACTGTTTTTGAACAAGAGCCTAGGCCTAAACGAGGTAAGAATATTTTCATCATAAAACGTCCCATTACAAGGCCACTATTTCAACTGAGTGGAAGTTATAACAATTCAGTGCCTCCTCCCCATTAATTTCTATTATAATACTACTATAATAATATTATAATCCTTAGTCTACCACGCTCGCCTGATTCGGTTTGGTAGACTTTATATACCTTGGTAATTCATGCGAAATCTCGAAAGACCTGATGTTCCCTTAGCAGCTAAAGTTACAGTTAATTGACTACAAATACAAATGTAATTTTTAAATCAAAATCCACGGTCTGTCTCCCCAGCGTGGTTAGCTTCAATTATGTCACCACTAACTTGTGGCAGTGTTCATACAAACATACATTCGGTTTCAAACAGATACAAGGTACAGCTGCAGTTATAACAACAAGATTGGCTGCTAATTCGCAACGGCTTACACATATTGACCTAAATGCTACTCAGCCAGTCAATCAGATACATGTTAGGTCGCTTTGATGAATTCGGCGTAATATGTATTACTAATTCCGTTCTGACACGATTTCCAACGTCTGACGGAATATCAGAGTAAATCTTCTGTTTTCCCTTATCTTACGTTTTAAAGGGATTTGTGATGGATGAAAATTTAAATTAATATTTTATGACCTAACCTCCTGGTATCAAGTCTTCGATAAATGATTTTATTAACGAATCAGATTGTTTTCGCATTAGAAATAGAATTGACACGCATATATGATTAATTTATATTTTATTCGATTAAATTTCAGTGTATCGCAAACCAAAACGCATGCTGACACCAGGCCCTCAGAAGCGATTCTGTTACAACCCACGTTTCCAAGCGCTCATCAACCGATTTGAAAACCAAGGATTGATCCTCACTAGAACTCCTGTCACAAATCGCGAGAAACCCCAGGAGAGTACGCCACCTATGATAGAACATGATCTTCCTGCCAGAGCAATAGACTTCGTAGAAGAAAGTCCTTTGGTAAACCTATCCAAAGAATCAGAAGACGCTTACAAAACATGCATAGACTCTTCTGAACTAGGGATGAATACTGCTATAAATGCGCTGACAGCAAACATAGCAGGGTCCTTGCAAAACTGCCTGTCCACTGTTTTCAAGACCTCAGAGGAGGAGACAGAAATCCAATTCAAATTCACCATAACAAAGAAGACGGTGACCAAAAAGCACGCGGAGGATGACGAAATGTGGTCACAAGACAAAAACGGCGAGTCGGTTAAGGAAAACATGTGGTCGTGTGTCGCCAGGGCTGTCCGGAACGTGTTTTGGGGTGGCCAGGGTAATTTATCTGAGTGACTTTTATTACCTTTTCTCATTTCTAAATGGAGTCGTTTTAGTGTTTTCCGAGGTCCCTTTAGGGTCTTGTGTGCGTTTAAGGGTATTGTTTTGCCAGTTATCCCTTTCTTTGATTATTTAGAGCTTTTGTTGGAATTGGAAAGTGGACTCAAAATTGAAACGGGCTGTGGAATTACGTTGAATAGTACAAGTTATTTTTAGTTGTAAAAAACAGTCAGGTATGTACTATATGGTTGAAAGGCTTAAATTTATTTTAACGCATTTTGCAATTTTATTTATTTTTTTCAAGACCCAACTAAAATATAGCAATGCCCAAAAGCTCAATTTTATATGGCACAATAATTAAAAGAATAATTTTGGTAGTTTATGAAGCTGTCAGTTTGTCGAACCCTTATTGTAAATTGGAGACTGTCCAAATTTTTTGTGGTATCTGAAAAATTCATACAAGCTGGAACTATTCCAGAGCAAGGGGGTATATAGAAATCACATTGTAAATTTCGAAAACGACGTCATTCCATCTTCAAGTGGGCCTTGTATTGCAATTTATGACATGTTAGTTACTAAGAGGCGTTAAAGCTGCCGGAGTCGAGTTGCGATTCACACAATGTTTACTATGCTTTTGAGAATTTTAGTATTTATAATCAATTGTTTCTACGGTTTTTTACCACAAATAAGAGTTATTTTTTTCTTTATAATACGAGTATATTCGACAATATACTATTTATTTTATGCGACTTTAGAGACACAGATATATAGACTTTGAATACCTTAATTTTTTTTGGCTTTGTATTGTATATATGTGTAATCTATTATATGTGTACATTGCAATTACTAGGCGTCGACATGACTTAAAAACTAATAAGTATAACAGGCAACATTTATGAAAATCATTGTTCTAAAAGTATACTGAAATGCAAAACTTTCAAATGCACGCGTCAAAATGTTATCTTAGTTTCAATGAAAACATCTAGCTTTGATTGCTTTTACAAATCACCCAAACTTTGACTTGACTGTTAGTAAATATAAATTAGAAAAAATATGAATGAACTCAACTGCCTGCAATTTCTACATCAATTTAAGGTTTCAGTAGTAAATTGATCGAATAGTTAATATTTACCTATTTTTCAAGGTAAACTTCGTCTGCTAATCTTCCGACACCATTAAGCGAGGCGACGAAAACTTTATTCACCAATTTGAGATTTCTCGGGCTGTATTCGTTTTCTAAAAATTAAATTGCCATTTTAGTTTCGCGGCTAAATTTTAAGGTTGAATACGCGGATAAGGTTGAATAGGAGTTAAGTAAGACTTTCACAATTTGTATATTTTTAAAATATTATTCAAACAATTCTGTGGATACAGGTATATAATACTACGGCTCTTATTCTAAATTTACTAGGTGGTTTATTTAGTTAATACAACAGAAAGTAACTCTAGCAAGTAATCATTTAGTTGTTATATGTTTTTCTGAGAACACAATTTAAGTTTCTCAATAAACAATATACTCGTACAAGACCATTGCCTCACAAATCTTGATTAATACATCAAGCCAGCTCTTTATAGATCAACCTCAATTCCTCAGACCAGCTACATTAAAGCCTTATCTTAACAACCATATCTTCCAGGTACCAGCCCTCACAGTCCTCATGAGTCATTCAACTCCACCTCATCATCAACATCCAAGCGTAAATGTGAAGAGATGGACCCTGAGAGTCCTATCAATCATAAGAGGCACAAGTATGAAGGCAGGATCAGGGCAAGGCCTCCTCTACGACGAACCAGGAGTACAGGAGTATCAGCTTTAAGGAGTTCGAGGTCTGCAGAACAGCAATCGATATTGAAGGAGATTCCCATGATGCAAGACGATGCTGTGAATTTGAGTTTTTGAAGATTGTGGTTTAGTTGATTGATAAAAAGTTTGGGTGGGATTATGTTGTTGCCATCCTTGTCATTGACGTTTTGAAGCAACAATAAAAATCACTAAGTATTAATATTATTAATCCCAGTATCAAATCATAAAAACATAATATCTATGTATGGAAGTAGTTTGTAAGCATACCAAGAAATACTTTGATTTTTTCTTTTTTAATACTTTTAAATCATTATCTGTAGAAAAAGAATAATAGCTAAAATACTTCGAAAAACTCAGATCACACGCATTTTTGGTATTCGATCTTTAATCATTAGATTTAGTGTATTAAGTAGGATTGTAAAATTAATTTTTAGTTTTATCTTAATAAATTCCTAAGTTAGTTTTAATAAGTAAATATCACTTGCTGAGTCGTCTTTTAATTCGTTACACCTTTTCTACCCCAATGTTTAAAAATACAGCACTTTATCGCATAAACTATAATATTAATGTTTGCATTTTTAATTTTAAAATATCTTTTTTTATAACTTTTATACACATATCTTGTATCTCACACAATTTACCTTCGCACTATTACTTAAAAATTTATAACCATTACAATCCGGATTAGAATAATGAATATTATAATATTATGGTAATAGTAGCCAAAAATGGCATGATTCTTTTAAAAAATCGGTTTCATTTTGCTCTAAAAATGTGGGATTATAAACAATTTGGTAATAGAGTCCCCGTCTATCTTAATTTTTATAAAAATACGGTTTTATAGTCCAATACAAACATATTAAAACACACCTTTCTAACTCATACCAAAACATCTTATATTCAGAACGAAATATACCTAAAATAGATTCTTCAAGTGTCACGTATCTTTGACAAAGATATGTTTGCAAACGCAAATTATACCATAAAGGGAACATCCCTCATCCATCCACGTTCCTGTGCCATTCCAAACATGGCGCGGGTCTTGGGAACACAAGGGACCCTTAATAAATCAAAGTCGTTTTATGATTCGATAGTTTTACTGCCGCATACGCTTCCTGTTTGTTTATATAAGTGAATATATTAAGCTGTATTCGATCAGCTCTATGTTTGTTAGGGAAAGCTTTAATAAATAAGAATAATTTATTTACGGAAATATTTTACTTATGTATGAGTACAAAAACATTCACTAAAGTACCACTTAGAATAATAATATTATAAATAAATAAATAAATACACCCACTAGCCACGTACATAGTCCTAACCCCACACTAAGATCGAGTCTTGTGTCGTGGGTATCGGGAACTACGAGAGACTTTTCAGTCTCACAAACACCCAGACCCGAAACAAATACTGGTGCTTCACTCAAAGATTTGTCTTGGTGCGGGGTTCGAACCCGCAGCATCACCTTTTACAACCGCCGTCTAACCAACTGCACCATAGAGGTACATATGGCGGTACGCATACAACAATTAAAAATCTTTGCACTCCGTGCTAGTTACAACTGTGTTACGGAAAGCCAATTATTCTTTTATCGTTATATGTCATACAGCTTACAATTGTGTGACGAGTGTGCGTCGGTAGTGAACTATTAATTGTAGTAAACGCAAAACATACAGATAAAACACTTGGTTTTCGTAATTTTACTTAAGTACGAGGTATCTTTTTTATGGCAAAATTTATGGCAACTAGAAATTAAAACAAAGAAAAAGTAATCTTAAAAAAAACAGTCAATCACTGAGTTCTAACTCAATATAAATAGA
The DNA here is from genome assembly GCA_033459515.1 of Theretra japonica. Classification (NCBI taxonomy): domain Eukaryota; kingdom Metazoa; phylum Arthropoda; class Insecta; order Lepidoptera; family Sphingidae; genus Theretra; species Theretra japonica. The sequence continues at coordinate 926,688 of CM065944.1, forward strand.
AGTTTTGTGTTCTAGTCGTGATAAACACTGGACGCAAATTGTTTATCCCACAAACATGTGTTGTAGAATGGAAACTGACATGCTCTTTATTCAGGCTGCACTATTGTACATAACTACGCCACGGAAGCTGTCTGAATAGTCTATATTAGCCTAGGTTGATTTTGTTAGCGGAACGAACCTCCATTACGATTAAGACTGTCTAAATTTAAGTCACCGCGCCTGGTGCGCGTTGGTGGACCCCATATTATATACTAACTTGATTCATATATTTATTAGCGTATAATTTATTTACTTATTTATTTATTTATAAATTCTTTATTGAACACCACATACAGAAATAAGATAAAAATAAATATGACAACACGTTTAAATAAAGGTGACAAATGGCGGTCTTATCGCTTAACGCGATTTCTTCCAGACAACCATTAGATGGATTAAGTTGAAAAAAAAAAGCTACAAAGAATAGGGTGGTCATAAAAAAGGTAAAAAAGAAAGAGAATATTAATCATAATTGAGAGTAATATGTACAAAATATGAGGAATTAAAATATACATTTTCATTAAAAAATACATAGACTGCATAAAATAAAAATATCGTATAATATACTACATAAACTACAATACAATATAAAATACTGATTTAGGGGAAACATGAAAGTAATAATAAATTTAAAGTGATAGATAATGTGCTCTAAGGAGCCTTTTGAAGATGGGGAGGGATTTGGCTAATCTAATAGACACTGGCACTTCATTCCACAAGCGAGCAGCATGGACGGTCAACGATTTGCTAAGGAAAGTACTGCTATGCTCGGGAATTGCTAACACCAAATTCTCTGAGGATCTAAGAGATCTTGCATGTGTGCTGCTAAGGAAAGTAAAACGTTCTTCAAGGTAACGGGGAGTAGTGGAATGGAAAAGAATAGTATATAAGAGGAATAGGATACGAGTATTTCGGCGAAGGCGTATTGATAGCCACTTGAGCTTTTTACGAAATTCAGACACATGGTCATATTTGCGAAGTCCAAATATGAACCGGATACAAAAATTTTGAAGTCGCTCAAGCTTTTCAAATTGGGCTTCGGTGAGATCGAGATAGCTAGCATCAGCATAATCAAGGAGAAATATAATATATAATTAATATAATTATATAATTTTCCTTTAAAATATTTTATAGCGCATAATTTATAGTGATTCAAATATTACAAGTACTCATAAATTATAGTGTAACAGCCAGAGACGTCCCATTGCAGGGCACGAGCCTCCTCTACAATCGAAAGTACGATTTAGACTGGTTAGGCCATATAGTCAACCACGCTGGACTAGTGCGGTTTAGCAGACTTTACTTACTATAAAAATTCTTGCAAATCGCCATCGTATGCCGGTTTCCTCGCGATGTTTATAGTGTATGGTGATTGACTATCAATAAATACACTATAATCATTAGATATCATAAATTATAGCGATAACGAAAACAAAACATACTGCTATTATTTCACTCTTTAATCTCATGTAGAATTAACGAACAAATGTATTATTTTATTTAATCACTTTATTACATTCCGAAAACACGAAACACAATAAAATAATACACCCAATCATTCTTTATTTGAATTCACCGTTCCAATTTTAAAAATAAATAAACCGAATTTCGGCGCGCAGCGAACGGACCATTCAGAAAATATCATTGGCAAAATGTAACAGAACTGGCAAGTTATTTCGAAGGCAGTATTCGGATCACGGACGCAATGCAGCTCTATCTCAAAATTCAAAGGGGTAAAAAGCAGAGGCTGTATTAAAAAGGATGGCCCACTTGTCATTGGACGGAATACTAAATAGTGAGGCGCTAGTGCGGTGCGACGGTGTATTGTAGGTGTCGACTGTGACTCGCGTGTGGAAATTCTTAGTCAGTTATTTGGCGTGGATTTTCGGTTTGCTTTTTACGGTATTTTTGTTAGCAATTACCAATGTTTCTTTTTAAAATTGTTATCGGTTTTTAGCTATATGAATAGCGATGAGTTTTATATCAACTGGCACACCAAAGTAACTACATTGCACCTGAAGTTAAGTGTTTGCGCAATCAAATTAATCCGACTAGACCAGCAAGAGATGAATTTCTCGCCGTTCCACATAGTCGGTGTAATTGGAAATGATTGGAATTATTGGAATATACGCGGGCTGAACACTACGCTGTATGTATCAATATAATCGGATTGGCATGTGTGTACAGGAACTCCGTTCGGGTGAATTCGGATACCGTACCACCAGTTTACTACTTAAAACCATAGTACATAAATAGCATTATTGTTTTATTAAGAAAAAGAGAAGAATGGTACATTTACCCCGACTGTGATTATTTAGCAAAGTACGATGTATTGTATCAGCCCATATATGTCCCACTGCAGGGCACGGGCCTCCTCTACAATCAAGAGTACGATTGAGAGTGGTTAGGCCATATAGTCCTCCACGCTAGCCTAGCGCGGGTTGACGGACTTTTAAATACCATAGAAATTTATACAAAGTACGATACACATTTAAAAATAATTGTTTATACTTCGAATTGTAATGGTAATATGATTGCATATCTATAATAGCTTAAAACGTTTTTATTTTATTTTATTATAAAAATATCGATAATTTGAACCGCCTCCCCGCCCTAAACCCCAACGGAATAGTTCCACTACGATCAGCGATCGCGCGGAGTTCTCCATCGGAAATACTTCTATTAGTATTTCCCACCCGTTCCTTTGAAATAAGGCTCATTTTCACGCGACAAGGTGTGTGCTTGCGGACGAAACGGTTCCCAAGTTACCGATATACTGAATAGTTTGTTTTTTCTCTTTTGACGGATTGGGTGGCTTGTGTGTGCTAGATTTTGGTGGGTATTTTGTACAATTATCTGAACTTTTCAGTTATTGTTTCAGTGTAGGATATATGTGAAAATATGTCCACTAGGGGAATGCTTTGCATCATAAAGTGCAAGGATGACTTCAAATTTCTATTTTTTAAACAGCTTCGTAGTAGAATCTGTCTCTTTATCACTTTGATATATTGCTTGAAAGCTTTTTGAATATATAAAATTATCGGCACGTGCTGCAACGTATTGCAAAAAAATATTATAAAGTTTTTCTTTAGTATTTATCACCGTTTTGTGCGTATATGTTTATAATATTATTTGAACACCTACGGCCTAATTCATAGACATTTTTAAAACCTATTTTAGCTATCGAGTGTTTTTCCCTTTCGAACGACTTTTGAATTCAGTTTGAGCGAAGATGATAAAACATTCGATACTTAAAATAGATTTTAAATTTCTCTATGAATAAAGTCGGCATTCTTTTACACGCTCTTCGTTTGATACTATGTATAAATATGGAGTTAGAGCCAATATGGGCAATTACCTATATTTTCACCACACTTAGGTACTTTATTGTGTTTTTATCCATCTATCTACAGACTTATCAGTTAAATAACATCAGACTGTCACCAAATAAGGCTCGGCCACACAAACGGGGAAATAAACTACGTTCTGTTGATATCGGTCGTAAAACGCGGCGGAGTTAAGGAACCTCTTACTGGCTGATTATGTACAGACTTTCTTGATACAGTGCCAAGATTCCACCCTTTATTAGCCAAACTGACTCGGGAATCCCAACTTATAATACAAGCTACATCTTAACTCTGAATTACTTCAACCTCGATGTCTGAGTAGTTAACACATTTTTGCTTGGACTGGTTGTAGACTGCATCAGGTTATAACAGAAAGAATTACATTTAAATGGGTCGACAGCCGCCGTAGCGTAGTTGGTTAGACGCCGACTGTGAAATGAGAGGCCGCGTGTTCGATCCCCGCACAAATGTTTGTGTTGGGTCTGGGTGTTTGTGAGACCGAAAAGTCTCCCGTAGCTTCTGATTCCCACGCCACAAGACTCGATCTTAGTGCGGGGTTAGTACGAAGAATGTGACTTTTGGGTGTATTTATTTAAATGGGTGAATATTACGTTATATTTAAATGGGTTACTGCTGTCTGAGAAAAAACTTATAGTAACGGAATTGCTTTCACAATTTGTTCAGGCAATGTGTAATAATGTGCATAATGTAATTCTCCTTATATTTTAACCAAACTGCAATCCTCAGATATTGTAAAACATAATATATTAAGTATACCACATGTCCAATAAACAAGAATATAGAAATACCGTACGACAATAATATTAATTTAAGGAAAGTGTTTCATTAAACTTTGATGTCCAAATAAAGATTTAACTTGTAGTATGGACACCAGCGACATAAAAACGTGGGGCATGTAACGAGTAGAAACCGCTATTTCTATTTTAGGAAAGTCTCCCACAATATGGAAAAAAGGACAGCAATGTTTTGCTTCACGTCGCTACTCAGTAAGTATGCGTCGGAAAAACAACATTTTCTAGTATATAAAAATAGGAAAATCAAATCCCAAAGGGCCAGGACCGCTTTTAGGGTTAATGTCTGCAGTCTCCGTGGACTTCTAAAAGCACTTTAACCCTTTAAAGCTGGCCGTTGGAAAGGGACCTTCTTTTCACCTTAAAAATATTTATGGGACAAACAAATGCCTTATTCAGGCGTAGTTTGAATATTTATTTTCCGTACATATACAATTGTTTAAAGGCAACCTTAATAGAAATGGTATTTTGTTCCATTCAACGGTCAACGCATAGTCAAAATATCTTACGGAGAGAAATATTTGAGGTCAACTACCGAAATATCTTGCAATTTCCGTTAGATAACTGTATCTTGACGCCGATCTATTTTGTAAATAGCTATATCATAGAGAGATTCTTGGGGGAGACTTTGTTCAGCAGTGGACTTCCTATGGCTGAAGAGAGAGATAGAGGGATATATATCTTAAAGGTACATATTTCCATGCCATCATTGTCCAGCTACGGAAAGACCACTGCTACACATAGGCTGCGCTATAAGACATAGCGGTTTATAGAAAGCTGTTAGCATCCAGCGACTTCTTGCAGCCTTTACAGTATTGTATTGTATCAACCCATATACGACCCACTGCAGGGCACGGGCCTTCTCTACAATCGAAAGTACGATTGAGAGTGGTTAGGCCATATAGTCCACCACGCTGGCCTAATGCGGGTTGGCGGACTTTTACATACCATAGAAATTTATACAAATCGCTATGGTATGCAGGTTTACTCACGATGTTTTCCTTCACCGTTATAGTGCGTGGTGATTGACTATCAATACACACATGACTCCGAAAAGTCAGAGGTGTACCCTGGGATTTGAACTCGCGACCACCGTGAGCATGTAGGAAGCCGCGTCTGGTCCGTTACCAAGAGGCCACCACGCACTTCCTTTACCTTAGCCTTTACTGAGTCAGTATTAAATGTCTTTAATGCGTCGTACACGAAGATAAATTGATTAGGTCGTATTTATGATATCCATTATTAAAATTATTACAAAATATAGACTGACAAAACTACTAGACAATCCCCAAGGTTTCCCAAAAAACAATTGTCATTTAAACACAGTTCAGTGACAGAATTCCACTAAAGCACATTGTGTGTATAAAACTTTTATACTGTACGATATTGCTTCCGATTTTTATCAGATTTGAAGAAAAGGTTAGTGTCCTTATGAGACTCGCCAAGCTTTGCTGCTATCTGCTCTTCCGCTGCTGCTGCTGCTTTGTGCTCAGTTTTAATTCTTTAAATGCTGTTGATCCTGGATGACGGCAGTTCCAGTAGTGCATGTGTGAGCAGGATAATGTTAAGCACTAGGTAGGTCCCTCATAATGTGACAATGCCTGGAAAACCATCGCAATGTCTATTTCTCCCGCCACAGTAGTGTAAATGCACTGTAGGGTTCCGGTTTGAAGGACATCGTAGCCAGAGTAACTACTGGATATAATGAGAATTAACATCTTACGTCTTAGGATGGCGAGCGCAGTGGAATACCAAGTATTGCTTTGTAATTGATGGTGTTGTTTGGGTTTGCTACTGGCCATGAGCGGTCGTATCGCTTACCATTAGGCGAATGCCATGATCGTCTCGCCATTAATCGCAATAAAAAAACGTTTTTTGTAAAAAGTGTTAAATTAAGCTTTTTCCTTAGGTTTTATTTTTAATTTATTTACATACTATGTTCTTCCTTGTTGGTACACCGCTCTCTTAATGAACTCTTAACCCGTATGCAAGCCACGAAGATAGCAATTATGCGTAATTACTAATTACGAGCCATTCGTCAATACAAATATACTCTCTCTGTCTCTGAACATAATTAACTTCATAATTAAAAGCTTTAAACGTATCGGAGTTAATTGTGTTTACTGTTCCGCATGTTGGTGAACTCATATTGGTGAGATATTAGTCTAATTTATATAAAACAGAAATTACAGCGCTAATTAAGAGATAATGAGGCGTTTATAAAGATATGTTTTTAAGAATGATAGAAGTACGAGTTGTAGAAACCAAATAATTCCTCGCAAAGAAGTTGTTGTTGAGCAATAGACTTACATTTTAGAGGGCATAATTTTTCGGTCATTTTCAGTAATAATTATGTGGCTCAAAAATTTCTGCCGCATTGTCGTAACGCAGTTGGTTGGTAAATCTTTCATACTTTGTTGTTTGAAATTGTTAAAGAATAACTTTTTGGCACGTGCCACTCCATACATACATAAGTACATGCATACGTACATATCTTCCTTAACACTTAAAGCAAGCGATTATTATCTGAGATGAAACATATTATAATATCGGAAAGTCAGTGCTGTATGCTCTTAGCTCCAAGGCGCGACATCCATTACCGTACTCTGAATAAGATAAGATACGATAAGATAAGATCTGAATAAGATACTAAGATAGTATTAAGATTGAACAAAAATAGTATCGCAACGTGTAAACGACTCAACAAATCCACCTTAGGGGAGCAAACTAATAAAACGAGAAGACACAAAGGATAGTGGACAATAGACGCACGTAACATCCGCCGGAAGTGGGCCAGATAGCCGATGTTGCCGTGTGACGTCACGTCCCCTCCAAATTGGACCCGGCGAGGGACCAAGTGTACTTATTACGTTTTATATTTTCTCAGATTTTTTTCTGGAGACAATTCGGGGTGGTGTTTATTTTCCTTTTGTGTACTGGCATGGCAAAGCTACGCACAGCCATATATGGTTTCAGTAGTGTCCAGATATTGTCGATTGTCGTGACATTTTATTTCTTCGCTCTTAATAAGGTTAAGATTTTTTATTGTATTAAATGATTTGAATACTTTTGTGCGATTAAAATAACATTTTTTTAGATACAATTGCCAGCTACGACACTTTCGATTTCTCCCTTTCTTCTCTCTCTTTTCAGCAACAGGAAGTCCATTGCTAAATATAGAACTTCCTCAAGGATCACCACATTGACGTGTTCCAAAGTGGCCTGCATTCAGCGACTTCCTGCAACCTTAACCAGGACATTTTCAATTTAACAGTATATTATCCAATTGTCTAGCTTGTTTTATGCCCATAAACAAAATACATATTCTATGAATATGATCTTAAAATATGTATTTATCATCACCACTCTTTTACGATTTCATGTAGCAAGGATTTTTTATTGAACGTAGCTTTGAATATCCAAATCACAAAACAATATATTCAGAACAAAACAAAGCGAACAAATACGAATATACAGGATAAAATTTCACGTAATTCACAAGATCACCTTTTAAATATAATGGCGGCACTTGCAGATCTCATCAAAGAATCTACGTTATAATTGTCACTTAAATTTTTCAGCTGTAAAACAGATCTTGGAAAACACAAAATTGGATCCGCCACGTTTCGCCGCTGCAAATTAAAGTTTCTAATGGAATTTTTAATAAAACGTTATGACTCCAGAAATGTTGCTTTTATTTCATTGTCTTAATGAAAGTCTAGGTTTTGGGATGGCGCAATAATCTCGGCTAGCTCCCACCTCGTTTTTACTGCTTTCAAACGTGGTCGTGTTTTATTATTTAAAGTTTTCATTTCACACGGTTCACCTGTTGCTGGTATGCATTTATGATAATCAAGCTAGTGGATATGAGAATTTTATCTAAAAAGTTTAGGGCTGTTACTTATATGAAAATGTACACAAATGTTGTTTAATACTTCAGTACTTATTTTATCCGTTATTTTCTACAGATCTCGGTTGAAATGTTTGTTCTTACTTTGGGCTGCGGTGACGTCTTAACATTATTTGAGTTCCAAAATAATGTTTGATCCATAGTTTCCCAAACGAATGCGAAATAGGTAATTCAATATTAAGGTTGATAGTTGTTAGCCTCCATCAACCAAATATCTAAAAATTCCAAAAAAGAACATATACGTGCTAGTGAGTTTCTCGCTTAATTTTTCAGACAAGTAGGTATTTATGACACACCGACAATCGTTAATACTTATTCAACTAAATAACTGATATATAAATTTGCCTCAACCAACCGTTGCACCTAGATCACGAGTAGTTACTAACTGGTTTATTTGTCCTCAGGTAAACGGCTCATGGGGTTTGCCGGCGTTCGTGTGTGACGTGTACATCGCCATGGACGTCACCTCGTCTACTTCCAGCATATTCAACCTCGTCGCCATCTCAGTCGACAGGTGGGTCTGCATTCCTTTCTCATGGAAGTGACTTAATATAGTCTTTTTGGGAATAAATTTCTTTAAACCTTCACGTAACTAGGATGAACCCGAAGTTAAGTGGTGTGCAGTCTATAAAGCAGCCACTGATCAAACTCGATTGACACTCGTTGGTTATCAATCGACACATTCTACTAGGCAGTAGTATTAGGGGGTCAATTCCATGTATCTTTTTATGGCGCGATTACACTTGGTCGTTAGCCTCTATTCGGGAGCACGAAAGTTGGTGCTGGAATTCGGGTGCACGAAAGACGGGGCTCGAATAAGGGCACCCGATGCATTAATTACATTGTTTTGCAAGAAAGAGAGAAAAGTTTTTGGAGAGCAACACTACTAATTGCGACGAGTGGCAAAGTAGTGCTTGCTTATATTCAAAGTAATGCACTGTACTTTACTTCACAGCTCATGTGAAATATTTTTTGAAGTAAAACAATGATAGCAAGATTCAATCGAATGAGTAATCAAAGCGAACATGAACGAAGTCATATAAAATTCAATTTAAAATATCCATATTGAATATTATGCCAAGGAACAAAAACCAAGCTACATTTTAGATCCATCAAAATCGTGTCAAAGTTGCAAATTTCAGTAAAGCAGACGAGCTATTTCGCGCTGATTAAGTAACTATTTAACAGTATGCAAATTCCTTAATGCATATTTTAATTAAAATCTCTACTACCGCCTCGATCCGGCGGTAATTTATACCAGACGTATCATTATAAGATAATTAGAATTTACTTAATATACAGCTCCGCGGAATTTTCAAATGTGTACTTTTTCGGCCCAAATTTTAGTTTAACGTGCTAATATAAGAATAGCAGTACTTGATTTTAAGTTGGCCCCTTTAGATCCAAAAGAGTTGGCAGAAGTACTAATGTCACCCTTATTCGTAAACCTTACATTCGTCTTCCTATCGCTACACTGGTCTCAAATCAAGACTTGGGCATCATTTTGTCCAACCTGGCAATCGAAGTCTCTTGCTTTTCAGCCAATACGTACTGCCAATACAGGAACATACTCATTACGATAAGTATTTTTATTTTTTCGTATTCCTGACAGGATTTAATCCTGACAGACCTTACGGTGGCAGAAGTTACTTTTACAAGAACAATTATCAAGGACTCCATGAATACTAAAATTTTGTTGTCCTGTATACTCGTATATATGTTCAAAAATAAATAAATTCCTACAGGGATGTGTAGGAGGATAAAATCCAGTCTGTAGGCGGACAGCCAATAAAAGCCTACAAAAGGTCAAAGAAGAAACGATTGGCAGGTCCAACTAGCAAGATCGCTTGTATTTTTATGACTTGATATAACTATCTTTTTTAATTGTATTGAATAACGAGACGAGCATGCCTTTCGCCTGATGAAACATAAGATGTTAAGTCTCATTATAACCAGTAGTTACTCTGACTATAATGTCCTTCAAACCGGAACACAACAGGTGCATTTACACTGCTTTTTGGCGAGAGATATAAACAATTATATGTACATTGCGGTGGTACCTACCCAGGCGGCTTCCCACATATGTGAGACCTTCCACCAGTCATCTAGTGAGATTTGAATGTAGTCGCTATTATATGTGTATTATTGAGTTGGAAGAAGTAGTCCTTAATTTTTATTGTAGGTCTACTGTTCATAATATTTATTCCACTGATGACATTATGGTGCTTAAAAATATTTAACTACCTCGGTGGCGCAGTTGTACTACGGTACGATTACAACCTCAAGCCTCGGGTTCGAATCCCGGTCGGGTGAAGTGATATTGGATTTTTATATTCATTATCGGCCCAGAGTCAGGAATTTGTCTTCGATATGGTTAAGGCTCGCTTCTATTATATTGTGGGACGGAACACACAGGGCGCACGTGAGTGTCCTGATGTTTCCTCTGCATACCCTTTAGGCAAAATCCGTGAACTTTTGTATATACCTATGAAAAAGTATTTTAGATAAGCTGTTTACTAATTAAAACGGAAGTTAAAATTATTGATTTAATTCCGATTTCAGACACCAGGATTGGTAGGCAATAGACGCAAAAAATCTGTTTCTTTTTTCTAAATAAGGTTTACTACTCCATAAATTATTCTCGGTTAAAATTAATAAATCTCTCGAATCTTACGAAATAAGTTAATTTTAAAATTATTTGTAACAGGTACATTGCAGTAACACAACCAATAAAATACGCGAAGCATAAGAACAACCGTCGCGTGTGGTTCACCATCGTCCTGGTGTGGCTGATATCCGCCGCCATCGGAGCGCCCATAGTCCTGGGCCTCAACGACACTCCCGACAGGAACTTCGACGAGTGCCTCTTCAACAGCCAGAACTACATCATCTACTCGTCCATGGGTTCCTTCTATATCCCTTGTATTATGATGATGTTCCTCTATTATAATATATTTAAGGTGAGGAGTGTTTACATCTATGTGGCTGCTTAATAAGCTATGTGTAATATTTGTGACTGATCTAAAGAGTGATTCAGGAAAAAGCGTACTCTAATTTCTTAGTTCTATGGGTCCATATGTGGTGAATAAAAATTTCACTGTTAAATAAATAGCTTTACATAGTACCTAACACACACATACACTAAAAATGTATCTTGAAAAGTTTTAACATTCAGTCTCAATTTATATGAAAATTAAAATAATTTATTGAATTCATTAAAATCTACAACATTATTTAGATTTCATTTTTAAATTTTTGATCTAATCATACCACCCGATTCGGAAAGCTGTTTTCACTAGAGAAGAACGGCCAAGAAGTTCTAGTGTTGCTCGTTGCAAAACCAGTTTACAATATAGTGATTATTACAAAAAATTAGATTAGTTTCAATCAGAGGAGTTCATTAATAATTTGTTATAATTTGCAAGTAACATATATGTTTTATATAAAAAATATATATTATAATAAATGAAAGCTTCGGTTAAATATACAATTACATCAACTAACGTACGTATTTTAGGCTTTAAGAAACCGAGCAAAGAAACAGAGAGCAGCAAAGAAGCCACCAGTATCTGGAGACCCCGCGACGGGAGCGACCACGGCAGTTGTTATAGAGAACGTGGTACAAACCAGACGACTGGCCGAGACAGCGCTCCACGAAGACAGGCCTACGAACACTGGCTCTGGGAGCAATGAGGACGATCATGAAGATAGGTAACAAATTTTAATGTATAAGAATATCCCTGGTCAATGCAAGAATGTTAAACCGCAATTGGTTTGAACATTATTTCCCTACAGTAATAGCTCGAGAGATTGATTTATTGGATTAGAGTCGTGTCACATAACTTTTCAATACTACATGTTACCGCTATGACTAACCTTTAATTTATAAAAATATTAAGGACGTCAATGATATTAATTAACCACTCTCAATCGTACTCTCGATTGTAGAGGAGGCCCGTGCCCTGCAGTGGGTCATATATGGGCTGATACAATACAATACAATACAATACAATGATATTAATACCCTCATGGAGATAGTCGAATCGATATATAATTAATTGAATTTTAAACGCATGTTATTTCTTAACAGTTTCGACAAGAGGTCAGCTGACCTGGAAGCAGACGCTGACGAGTGCCACGTGATACCAAACGACAAGTCTACTGAATTTATGCTAGCTACCGTAGCAGAAGAATCCGCAATGTAATACATACATTTTGTTATTTTAGATAATATTATTACTTTATGTGGATCGCATTCCAGAGATCAATTTAGAAGTCTTTGCAACAAGCCCAAATTTAGCACTGGGTGTATTATTTTAACTGATTATCTTCATAGATATACATATATTAAATTTTGGAAAATGTTCATATTTTAATTATCTAGAACCAAGCATTTTAGACAGTTATATCCTACTCCATGTTTCAGCACACCAAAGAAACACATAAAATCCCAACCAATTCCCGATCCGAACGGCAACAATGATTCGGGATACGCGCCTTCCAACATAGAGGATATGATCAAGGAACACGTATCCCCGCCAGGGTCCCCGGGGATGAAAGACGCAACGGTGTTAAAAAACATGGGCTGCGATAAATGGAAGAAGAATGGGAAGACAGAGAAATTGAGTGAAACTTCTAGGTAATTGCAATATATTTGTAATCTTTATATACCATAAGAGATGAAAGAGTAAGCGGCCCTCCTGGTGATACGTCATCATTAATACCCATGAACACACACCTGGGGAATACATGAACACACAATCCTATATTCATTGCCGTCTTTTCAGTCTTGATAATGCATATCGTAAGTCACTTAAAATAGAAGCTAATAGAAATCATTGTTTCAGAAACGTGTCCTTAGCTCTTCGTTCCGAAGACGACCATGAAGCGAGCACTTTCGATCTCAGAGACGGATCATCAACCAAAAAAGAGCGGAAAGCGAGCGCCGCCACGGCCAGGTTCACTATATACAAAGCAAACAAAGCGAGTAAAAAGAAACGTGAAAAATCCTCGGCGAAGAAAGAGAGGAAAGCCACTAAAACTTTGGCGATCGTTTTAGGTGAGCGGGACTAAGTTTTCGGCGAGTGTTTTTACGAAAGATTTAACACTTCTGTAACGCTGAAAGTTGAGCGGCTGTTAAAAGTTTGGTTTGTGGAGTTTTATCGATTGAAATTCTAGACAAAAAGCACTTTCACGGATAGTTCCTAAGTGGTCTTAGCGCTGGATTTGGAATCTAGACGGGAAAGATCATCGCCTTTTTAACGGAAAATAGATAAAGGAACGATTCTCTTATGCGCTTCAATATTCTTGAAACTTACTATTAGCTCGATGTTCTGGAAAGAACTTTTTGATTTCCCACGTACGCTCATTGGCAATATCCAATTCTTATTGCGTAGAACTAATACGAATACGAGTAAATGTTAAACTTTTACATTTGAACTTTTACAAAATGCATTCTATAGTACGTAGTAGAATTTTATTGCTCAAAATTTAAACACTAAAATTATATTTTTATATTTTGTGCTTTACGAAAAGATTTTAAGCAGACTATTTTCTCGATACTTTTATCTCATTTTATTGCTGATACCATTTAATAAGAAACAATATTTATAACAGCATTCAATTTTCTTTATAGTAGTTATTTGTCTATTATTGAAAGGTTGTTTCGCACCGTCAAAACTACCTTCTTCTTAAGCATTACAATGTATAACTTCAACTACAATAGGCATCATCCTATTCAACGGCAATTTTTATTGTATTTAACAATGTAATAACATGATTATTTTTTTCTCCAGGTGTGTTCCTGTTCTGCTGGGCGCCGTTCTTCACGTGCTCTGTCCTGGGCGCCTTCTGCGATAAGTTCAACCTGCCCTTCTCTCCAGGGGTGACGGTGTTCATCCTCACTACCTGGCTGGGCTACATCAACTCCTTCCTTAACCCTGTCATATACACCATCTTCAACCCTGAGTTCAGGAAGGCCTTCAGGAAGATACTCCATTGCGGTACCTAGCCCGTGGACTATTTGGTCGTCTTCACGCAATAGATCTCATGATGAATTTTGATCCTTGATTTTATGTTTTGGCGTTGGGTGAGTCAGGTATTTTTTGCAATGTTTTCATACTTTAAAATAAATTTATTGCGACATAAAAGTTATAGCAAAACGATATCACAGAAAAAGGAAAAAATATATTTATTTCATTAATGTTTTAGTATAATCGTGACTAAGCGTAGTCAAATAAAATCTCTAAAAATTACTAGCTCAATGTTAAAACAACTTTTTTATTTTGATTTGTTTGCCTTAATTGAAACAGAGTGTTGAAAGGTTTTGAGAGGTTACAGCAAAATTATGACGTGGATCCCGTAATGAATTATTCATGAAAATTGTATACTTATTTAAGTTATTACTAAAATTATTTCAATTTACAAAAACATTTTTAGCGTTTCATAAAATTTAAATTCTATTGCGTTTTTGTGCAAGAAAATTAATTTATTGAATTTTTAAATTTATTATACACACGAAGACTTCAAAATTAAATTTACTTTCTGAAAAAATCCACGACATTTACTCAAGTTGAAATTGCCGTCGGTGGCGAAGGAGCGAAGTGAAATGCCTTGTCGCGAACACTATGAATATTTAACTCACCAAAGTTTTGCTTAATCTATTGTAATCCACTTTTTAATAACTATAAGACATCTACAACGAACTTTTGCATTCAATTTCTTCATGAGATCTATTTGACGACCAAATTGTGGACATTCGTGAAAGTATTACGGTTAATGTGATAAACTAGTATTAGAATATGTAGCATATCATATTGTATCTATATTATTGTACAAATTAATTCTATAGTCCCAACAGTATTGTGACATATGCCAAATAATTGTAGATTTTAAGCTTTTTCTTTGTAGTTTTGTGCCTTATGACGTTAATATTCTGTCGGAACTATGACGTCATGAAGCACTTGGCTTAAGGTTGTGATTTTTTTGATTATTGTAAAAATGTTAGTATTTTCCATGTTACCAATGTACAGTTAAAATATTCTTACAATTACTATAGTGCAAATATTAATTATTTTATCATTTTCTAGTGTTTTTGTTGCGCTTTCTCCGTCCATATTGTTTTATGTCTTTGTGTATTAGTTGATATTAATGTGTAACTGTAGGTTATCGATTAGCGAATAAAAGTCTTTCGAAGACGGTCATTGCACTGCGTGATTTGATATAGTAGTGTGTACATATGCCAAAAAATAATTTTGATCATATCAAAATGTATAGATATAACATGTGTTAGTAGATCGTTGTTCTTTACTATTTTGGTTATTGGGAAATTCTTATCTCACTTTTGGAATCATATTTTTGTGTATCACTTCCCAGTCTTAGGTTTTTACGTTGAACGTCATAAGAGATAGTTTTGTAGAAAGATCAATGCAACTTCAAGGCAGAGTGGATTTTTTAGATCTGTAATGGTGTGTTTATTATTATTATTGTCGAGTTAATTTTTGCTGATAGGTATTACGAAAACAATCAAGACCCACTGACTAGCATGCTTAAGATTAGCGAGTTGAAGTGGTGTGGGCCGAGCACATAGCTCGTAGAACTGAAAGGTTCTAGAATGGAGGCACTTACAAGCAAGCGAAGTGTCGAACGCCCACCCACACGGTGGACGGACGACATGGTTAAAGTCGCAGCAAGTTGCTGGATGCAGGCCGCTTCCAACAGGTCTATGTGGCGATCTATGGGGGAGGCCTGTGTTCAGCTGTAGACTTCCTCTGACTGAAGAGAAAGAGAGAGAGACAGACAAGCATGCTTATCGAGACACTGAATTATCTAATGTTTAACATTCAGTATGATGGAAAGATCCACCTGAATTGATTCATCTAATAAATTTCTAGGCTGACACGTGTATGACAAAAATATTTTTAATCGATACTATAGCCCAAAATTTTAATGTACATTTGTATTCTTAGTAGAGAAGAGACATTGAGTGATAATATTTGTTGTCAGTGGTTAATGATAAAGAAAATGAAATCCCAATAACCAGAACAAGTTAAATACTTATTATAAATACTAGTCATTGTAATCAGTGATCTTCCAAACGAGTATTGTAAAGGTAAAATAAATATTGCAATATTGGTCGCCATGTTGTTTTGTGATGTTAATTTTTTGCTCAATTCTTCGATTAAACCTTATTTATTAACTTATTCCTTAAGTCAAGCTCAAGTGTATCATGCTCAAAATAAACCAAAGATCATATCTTTACAAATTTATTTTCTATTGTAAGTTGTTTAAAGAATAAATATGTAGTTATTATTTTCTGTATGCAAAAATGTATCAAGTTATAAATCATTACCAGTTAATGACAGCTTTCGTGGCGCAGTTGGTAATTACGCCAGCTGTGAAACGAAAGGCTGCGTGAGACTCAAAATATTGGTTCGAAAAATATCTCGTACTTTCTAATACCCACGGCACATGAGTTAGTCCTATTGTGGGATCAGAGTGGTTGGTTGTATTTATTTAAACAATTATTGAATCAAGTTAAATCTAGTCAGAATTTCCACCAATACCCTCGCATAAGTTTTAAAAATAGCATTTCATGTAAATAAAATTCTTAATATAATAATCCTATATCTATAATATAACCTTTTAGGTTAAACTTAATCTACTAGCCTAGTTTATATTTGAAGAAAATTAAATTTTATCGTTGTATAAGTGTATATAACAAAAATAACAGGGTTCCTAAAGAATCCAGAAATATTGTTAATACATATTTATATGTGTAAATGATGTTACCTACCATATGATAGATTGGCTTGAATTTTAGCGTAGGCAAGCTGCTAATTTCGACTGGTCCTTTTGTTCAATGTATAAAGTCTGTGTAAGCTGTGTATATAGTAAAATAAGAGTTTAGAAATGTTTTGTTTGAGTTTCGAGAATGTTCTGTACAGTTGGTCTGACGTGTGATGCTACTTAAATTGACAATTCGTTAACTCCAAATATATATTTTCTTTATGTTTAAATTATGTAACATAAATTATCGTAATATTACGAAATTAAGAAATTTGCAATAAATTGTATAACGCAATTGATATGTAGCAGAAAATTAAAATAATAACAAGCAATGATGGAGATTTTATATTGATTATTTTATAATGTTCTTTGAGGTTTATGCGAATGTTAACATTGAGATAAAATGAATTCTTACGGATTTTATCGCGAATTTGATTTTTCAGTCCGCCCCGTGACCTCGGATGCCGTAAAGTGATCGAAACGTCGGGAAGTTAAAAATTTTAAAAAATATTGAAATTCGCGATAAAATCTGTAAGAATTCATTTTATTTCAATTGATTTTTTAAATCGTAATTGACTTATAATTTACTATTTTGTTCGATTAAGAAGTTTGTCAGATAATCTACGACATCGTGCATTGATCATTGGATCACATAAGCCAAAGTGTGATTTATGAAGGCAATTATATATGAAGATATATGTGAAAATAAAAAGAATGCGTTCTCGCTAACTGTACAGGACTAAGCGACTTGGTACGCATGTTTTTCTATGTAATGTAGTGTTTTTTGACATTCTACGCGAAATTGTGATGATGATTTAAAGATATTCTGTTTTTACAAAATGTGTTTCATTTTACTACCCCTATTTATTGAAGTTTAAGACTCTCTTATTAATGTTTAAGAACAGTTTAGTTTATTATTTTACTACCAAGCAATCATCTGGAGTGATCACTTTCGGAAACACTGATGGGCGTTAAAAGGCGGGGTCACCTAATATTACAATGGTACATTGAAAATTTTATTAATTGGTACCTCGATATATTTACAGATACTTAATGCCAAATGTTTAACCCCGCGTTATTGACACTTAAAAATATATCTAGTTCAAAAATAATGCCTATTCTTGAATTGAAAAATAAATTTCCAATACATTTATCTCTAAAGAGGTTATCAGATCGAATGTAATAATAAAACATTTCATCAGCAGTGTTTTCACATACTCAATACTATAAAGGATAAGTGCATATTACTTTACGTAGATACAAATTAAATTTTAGTCAATTCACTTAAACGAATTCACACAATATTTGATCTGTAAATTGAAATTTTAGCTTTTTATTTGAGAGAACTAAAAGAATATGGCGTTGAATTCCAGACATGAAAACACATCGCTTCGTGTAATTCGATTACCATATAGAACCTGAGAGCATACTTGGTTATATGTACTCCTTACTGCCAAACTCTATTAACTTGCATACAATTAAAAGCGTTTTTTCGACAATATTGAAATTATTCATAAATTCACCTTTAGTTATTCCAAAGTCGTTGACTATCCTGCCCACATACACACCACTGCAACTCCTGTCAGCCAAGACCAACGGTGGCACGCAAAGTTTAACCCGCTTCGAAATTAATCAGAAAAAAAAACAAATAGGAGTTGGAAACAAAAAGTTTGAAGCAACCTGCATCGTCTTGTTTACATTTTCAATCGCTTTGTGATAAGGCTATAAAAATATTGACCATACATTGTCTATTAAAACTATAATTTACTGTAATTTGCTAACGTAAACTATTTATAAAAAATTAAGTAAAATTTACAAATCATGAAACGATGCAGTGGTTCTCAAACTGAAGACCCGCCCCCTTTAGCGTCACGAGATATAGTATAAAACCGAATTTAATCGCACTATTTTGAAAATATTATATGAATTGTTCATACAACAATAATGCCACTAAATCAGCGGTACAAAGTCTGGCTACTAACATAAAATGTAGACCTGATTAGAATTTCGATATCCCAATTAGACCTTTTTAAAATTCATAGCACTGTGAAAGATAAAATGATTGTAACTTAATGCGTTATATAGTTTGAAGTGAGATAACATAAAATACTACAACAGACTAAGTTATTTTATGAATTATATCATCCCAATTCCCACAACATTGTCTCATTCTATATATGACCCTTTTAAAGTTTTTGTCTCATCTTTCGAGAATAAATCAATACCGAAAATAGCAATGTATTTATTATTTTAGACCGTTGAACTGACAAACGCTTTTCAGACGTATTGAAACGATAGCTTCAGAATTTAAAGTTCATTAAAACGCTAACCATACATCCAAGCTTATTCAATTACAAAACCTACTGATATCTATTTCACCACACTACTCCGACAATAAAAAAAATCACTTAATTCCAGCGCACTATTACAAAAATGCATTACAACAGCCAAACTGCGATCCACAGAGCAAAAAGTTGGAAAAACTGTGCATCAGCAACACATAATAAATTTAATTCACTTTCAGCCCGCGTCGTAGCCGGTGACGCGTCGTCATTAATATGAAACATATCACGGACGAACGGTTTTTATATTACATTTCAATATCTATTCAGTTTTGTATACTATAACCATGACAACAATAATTCACCCGTAATACAGAATCAATAGGGCCTTTTGACAGTCAAAGACATCTCTTGACAGTCAATAAAATTGAGTCTTTAGACTGTCGTGGCAATAAAATATGAAATATGTTAGATATTATAGTTTATTAGCAAACCATGATTACATACATCTTTTCAACATAAACATAAATTTTATATATTTTCTTTTTCTTAATTAATTTCGCAAATTTTGAACTATTATTTACAAGTATTAAAACACGAGCGGCTGTCATTGGACATCGTGTGACGTCATAATTTACAATTTTTCATTCACTATGCAACTGAGAACGGTCGTGATTTAAAAACGCGTCTTCACTGCTTAAATATCACGAGTTCTAAGGCTTTAGTGCCACAATTTTAGTAATAATGAAAAACATGTTTATTCATTTAAAACAACGTTGTTAAAATATATAGAAAATTGCTAGAGATATAGAATAATCATATCAAGATCCTGAATACTTTTCAGAAGACAGTCAAGTAGCCAATTATATTAGTTATTTTATAAGGAGATGCTATATACTTAAACTCGAACATTTTTTTTTTAATTACAATGAATAGCGAGACGAGCGTGTCATTCGCCTGGTGGGTAAGCGATACGACCGTTCGTGGACAGTAGCAAAACCAAACAGCACTATGAATTTGCCTTTGTTTAGGATATATCCAACAGGTCGCAATGGAGTTCCTCAAGGAGCGGCTTTTATTTAGCAGTGGACTTCCTGTGGCTGAAGAGGGATAAAGAGAGAGACAGGATCCATGCGTATACGAATATTTTACAACGGATAATACAGTAATTTGTGCCCAATATGGCGATAGGCGTACTCGAATGGAGGCCACGAAGCGGAAAGCGCAGCTTGTGATGTCCACCCACTAGGTGGTCAGACGACCTGGTAAAAGTCGCGGGACGTTGCTGGATGCAGGCTGCCTCCAACAGATCACTGTGGAAATCATTGGCAGAGGCCTATGTTCAGCAGTGGACTTCCTTTGGCTGATGGATTGGATTGGATGGCGATAGGCTCGCCCCCTATTACATCATGGGACGGAACATACAAGGCGAAACTCGAGTGCCCTGATTGCACCTCTGCCTAAGTCCTCTAGGATAAAGGGGTGATGTTTATGTATGTATGTATGAATAATACAGCATACATGATTATGTTTCGTCAGTTGCGTTATGTAACAGCTCATATTTCACTATATTAACATAAAAAATTTAAGAAAGTATTTTTCCACTCAATATATTATCAATATCATTGTGGGTAGTTTTGTACAAATTTGCTTTTCGACAATGATTCGGACAGTGTCGTGAACGCTTCAGAACGCGTGTTGTGTGTTCCACTGCTATTTTAATTTCTAGACAAATAAAATATAGTTTCGTGGACAATATAGTGCAGTTGTTACTTATGTTTGGTGCTACATCTACGCTGGTAGTCGTCTGCGGTGACTTTTCTGTTTGAGCGGGGCTCCGGTAAGTTTTCTATGCGCATATACATTATTGTACGGTATCAGCCCAGTTACGTCCCACTGCAGGACACGAGCCTCCTCTACAATCGAGAGAATCGATTGAGAGTGGTTAGGCCATATAGTCCACCGCGCTGGCCTAGTGCGGGTTGGCGGACTTACATACCGTAGAAATTCTTTAAAATCGCTACGTTATTCAGGTTTCCTCACAATGTTTCCCTTCACCGTTATAGTGCGTGGTGATTGTCTATCAATACACACATGACTCCGAAAAGTCAGAGGTGTGCCCTGGGATTTGAACCCGCGACCACCGTAAACATATTGGCAGCCGCACTATTATTTATATACATTACGCGCGTATATACATTATTTAGACAAAATCCCTGTTCCATAATAACGCTTAAATGTTAGGGACTCTTAAGTTTTCTACAATCCTTTACTTTATAAACAGTCATAACAAAACAGAGGTGCATCAAAATGTTCCTATTGTTTCTTTGTACGAGTAAAAGTGGAAATCTTTTTGTTAAAACTCTTTTAATAGGCTGTAAATGACCATATCTGAAACCAACTCAGTGATTTTGGTCATTATTTATTTTTTACTTGGTATTCAAATCGTATATTACAACTCAATGAATTTTATCAAAGCCATTGTCATGGCGTGAGGTATGGTATACAAATGGTTTATCGCTGTAAAAATTCTTTGTTTGACGATATAATATGGAAAATAAATGCATACATACACCCACGCCTTTTTCCCAGTAGGGGTAGTCAGAGGTGTGACCAGCACACCCACATTTCGCCTTGTATGTTCCGTCCCACAATGTGATAGGGGCCGAGCCTAATATCGAAAATAGAAATATATTTTCTACCTTAGGAGACATTTACTTGATATATAACGTGACGTCATGTGATCTTTTTTTTTGCTCAGAATCCCACCAAATAACAAAACTTAAATAAGCCATAACTGCTCCCGAAAATAACCAGATTATTACACACATATTCTCATGAAACAACATAATATTACAAAAATATCCCAAAACAACAGCGGTTCACGGTAAATTGAGCGCAGATCGCAGATCGGATTTGCCACGGCGAATCACCTCTGGTGATAACACGGCAATACCATGCCACGGCGTAATCTCGCGGATATGAGAGCCGCAGTCAAAAGCTAATATACCCAACAAGCAGGCCATTGTCGGCCTCACAAAGCGGCGCCTTCGTGAGCAGTAGTTTTACTCTCGCGGCCCAAGATGGAACCGAAAGGCAGAGAAATAAAATCGACATTAAACTTACATAGGGAAGGTTTAGTTGCGTTTTAGGCAAACATTAAGATGATAAAGATACCTAAATCTTTTAAGCGTACGTTGGCACTAAACCGAATCTTTGATCGTGCAACTTTTGACATTATATTCTGGTTTTTTAATACTTAAATCGAAAATTCAATTTGTCACGCCCGTATCTCCAAGGGGTAGGTAGACACTATCAATCAATTAGCGCGATCTTGATACACACCTTTTTCATTTTTATCAATCTTCTCATGCATTCGCGTCGACTCAGGATGCATCTGACCTAAACTTCTTTTAATGTTATTGATTTGGCTAACGTAGGTCCCTTGGATAGATCATTCACGTTATAAAAATAATAAATCTAATACAGGTGGGGCTAATCCCCGCTCCGCTTCTATCCTTGTACCACACACAGCCCCGGATAATGGTCGAGTTGTCTCGAATCCCGAAGTCAATTCCCGGCATATTGTCCCGGGAGAAAGGGCCGGGATGACATCCCGCGGGACTCGCGACTAAAAATGTACTTTAACTACAATTTTATTTCGAACAGCTGCAGCATTTTCATTTAATGTCGGGTAAAGCCTTTTGTCGCTTAGGTTTAGTTGAAGCTACCTTGGCTATAATAGGGTGAGGCTTTCTATTTGGGCTAGTTTATGTGTCTTGGACTAAAAACCCTCCTTTTTTGTAATAGTAAAAGACGGCAAAAGATTATTTTAAATACAGCGATAGCAAACTTGTAAGTCAAATATATTTGGAAAGAGAATAAAAATTGTTTAATGTTTAAACACACACTGTATTTTGATGGTTCAGTATGAAGTAAGTTGATTAAATATATTTTTTAATTTAATCAAGTTTTATTACAATCTACTATTCTTTTTATTCAACGTTTCAGGTATATGTCCTAAGTAGGGTGCAGAATGCGTCTAAACCAACATGAAAAAAAAAATCAATCAAATTTTTCACAAAATGTTTGAATACACGTTAATATTTTCATTACCCTATACATTGATGCTGAAGTTCTTAAAATAAAACAAGCCCAATTAACAATCAATTAACATGTATGCAAAATTTTAAATCGCCGGTATTGAAGACTAAAATCGCTCCCAAGCATTCAGTACAAAGAGGTACCGCTGAATAAACTCGCGAACAAAACCGCTTTGAGGGTATGCCAAAGATTAATGATCGTGGACATATTTCTTAAAACCTTTTCATAGAAAAATTGGCTTCTAGATGTTATTGAGCAGTTGAGAGCTTCCGTGGAGTAGTGAATACGATGATTGATATGCAACTAAATCAGCTTTAAATGTGTGAAGAAATGATGCAGTTGGGGGCATTGTAAAGACAGAGATTTTTATTTTGCCGTTGAGACTATAAGTGTTAGGTGATTGTTTTGATTTTCTAATAGACTATGATAAGATTGTTATTTTGATGCCTGATCATTGTCTATGAATATTTCCTCCCATGATCATCCACAACGCTTAGTTTATAGATGTGTTGCCGGCTCTTAAAATCAGGAGGAAAGATAAAGGATAAAGGATGGAAAGAGGAAAAGGGTATTGAGCATCCGGCAATTTACAAAAATAAGATTATTTTTCACAATTTTTAAATACGTCTGATTGCGTCAAAGTAAAAAAATCAAATGTTTTCAAAACACCTACGCCCCAACAGTAGCATTATATCTAGTTATCAGGACCGCCTTCACAGCCTCTCACTCCTCAGATTATAAATACTTATCAGAATGGCTCACGCTCTCATTTTCCATCAAATCAAATGCACGTATATTAAATTCCCTAACCAGACTGAAAAGCATCCTGCTCTGCATTGTCACAATACTCTTTGTAATGCGCTTTCGCCAACAAAGCGAGAGAAAATAGTTGATCTGAGCCACGAAGCGTTGAAAGGAAGCCTTTTCTGGGCCGAGGCGCTGCAGTAGATAATGAATCGCATTGATGAATGGCCCAAAATTACGTATTGAAAATTTACTTGAATGCGTTTTTGAATTGAATTTCGGGTTGATTGTGGCTGTATTGTGAGACTGAACGGTTGAGTTTTAAATTTTCTTTACTGGAGTTTGTGTTTGGGATTTTTAGTTTGGTTTCCTGGTACTTTGATGCATTTTGGTTAGTTTAGGACGGTATTCGTGTGCTACCCCAGCTACCAACGTATGCGGTGGTGGAAAATCCATCATAATATGCAAAATATGTTTTACGTTTGGAGTTCAGTCTGTGTACTTTCGGCATCGAACTGTTCTATTCATAATTTTGTCAACCTGCAAACTAAACCATTGCACCAACCAATAAAATACTTTATTTGGACTCAACTACACCTCGTATTAGATGCAGTCACTTTGTCGTGGCAATTAATAAAAATGCTCTAAAACCTATGAAAGTTAATGACTCATTTATTAGAAACACTACATTATTACCGAAAATTCTTCACATCTTCCTGACTAAGGCACCTAAGCTATTACCTATTCACAAGCGAGACCGAAGGAGCATTCGTCACATCGCAAAATGGCCGACATAATAATTGTGGCTTCCAAGAAATAACGGATGGCAATAGCGTCCCTCGGGACTCGCGACGAGATTGTGGATCTCAGATAAATGTAGCAATTAATTTCACTACAGATAACGTAATTTCGCTCTGTTCTTTGTTAAATTACGTCTTTAGATACATGTCCAGGCTCGTGTGATATTAATATTATACGAGGTGGTGGAGATGTGACGATATGAACGTGAGCACTTGGTTGTCCCTCGCTGGTTGACTTAATTATAAATAAATAATAAATAAATACACCCAACAGTCATACAATTATGCCGATCTAGTCGAAAACATATACTAGAGCTAATACTGAACACGAGAACATTTGTGTACATGCACGACAAACTCACTGCAATACACCTAATGGTATTCAGTGATATTCTAATAAATATACCTCGGCGAGAGATGGTTGATATAATCATGCCTGCCTGTACGAAACCAGGTATACACAGGCTAACCCCGAAATGAGACACATCTGCGTTTGACAAAGTGACAGTTTCCACCATCGTCATTTCGAAAATTCACCTTCCTGTACAATCGTATACAGGTGACTTTTCAAGTGGGAGTGAACGACTAAATCCGAAACTAAGAAAAAAAAACAAAAATACTGAAAGTAGTCACAAACACGATTTTGATTGTTTTTGATGATTGTAACGCGAAGGTCTAAAAATGGAGATTGTATTTTAGGTATAAAGTCAAATATAGTATATAGAACTTTTTCTTTTTGTAGTGCCTATTCAACAAGTGAAGGTTGGCAGTCAGCTCAGCATATTGTCCCTTGTCTCGTGCGAGGCAAAATAGTTAATATAGAACTTAACCAATCAAAAAATTACAGCCACAACAAGATGCGAGGTCGTTCACAGGATTCGCATTAAGGGAACGAGGGATTGTGAGTACATCAAGTTACACGAAGGCAATTAAGATATTATTGAAAGGGATGGGAGGGTCCTGAGGGACGCCGCGTCTCGGGTATCTTACATTACAGTATGACGGACCATATTGTTAAGAACATTGAGGTATTGAACTAGAGGAGACAATACTAAAAATATCTACGCAAAAGATTTTGTTAGCCTATAAAAATATATATAAATAGTACACCCAACTGTCACATACATAGTCCTGACCCCACATTAAGATCAAATACGTCTTATGTCGTGGGTATCAGAAACTACAGACTGTTCGGTCTCACAAACACCCAGACCCGAGACAAATATTTGTGGGCTTCACAAGCATGTATCTCGCTGCGGGGATTGAATCCGCGGCCTCTTGTTTCACAGCCGGCGTCTAACCAACTGCGCCACGGAGGCTATCAAAAATGTTTTCCTTTATCGATTCTGATCGCGCGGAATCATCTATACTTATAAAAACCAGTTGACTACGAGTTAACCAAGACCATTTTTCTTCTCCGTGGCTCCTTTGTTAGTAATAACTCAGTAGTAAGAAGCTTGTGTTTGCCTCGTAGATTCAGATTTGTATCTACGACGTGTTGTGTTGGACTATGTCTCAGCAGACTATGAGTTGAGTTCCTTTTACTTTCATAATAAAATATTCTTTATTGGAGATTTTACGAGATATTTTAATTTTTTATATAATACTTCACAGCTTTGGAACATATTACAATTCTGGATCTTTCAATATTATCTTGATTATCTCTTTTTATTTTGTTGCGATGACAGTTTCGACCATCCATGTTTGTATCCACAAGTTAAGTGCCGAATTTATCACATAAATTTATGAAACCTAAATAATACAAAAACCTAGCTTCATTATTCTTTTCTACATAAATTAATACCCCAAGATCCACAACAGATCAAATCATCGGCCACACAATCAAAGCAAATAGTTCAAAGATCAAATACACCACAGTTTAATCACGGTGTAAGATTGGTCCCCGACTGATCCGGCGACTAGTCGGCCGATACATCGGACTAAGCCCGGCTTAAAGCTTTAAGGTTAGTTCTCACTAATGAACAGCCTTACGGCTTTCGTACAGCCAAATTGGTTCTTTAGTTCGTTACTACGTCTAATGGATTAATTTTTTAATAACATTTAGTGCTGTAAGCTTTTGATTTGCTGGCTTTTGGTGGCGATTCTGGCTTTTAAATTACAGTATAAAGGAAATTATTATGTGCCCTAATCACGCATAGAGTAGCAACTCCATAGATATGTATGCTTTGTGTAGTGGGTATATTATTGTCAGGATCCTTAAAAACTATTCTTGATGGGGTTGATCATACAAAATTTCTTGTTGAGACCATTGTACTCGCGACCTTTGCTTCATAGGTGGCTTACCGTTTACCACCACAAAAAATGTGAAGAATCTAAAAATGATGAACTTGAAATGTCCTTAAAAGGACAAACCTTAGTAGTATACCCACCTTATTAGGACTTAATACTACTTTTGGATTAATTTATGGACACGAAACAAGACTAATTCCCACTAACCAACTCATGCATTTAAAAAAGTAGTGTTTAACGTGTAAAATACGTAACAAAATTAAAGTGTGTGCCTGCATTAAATAGGCAAATTAACCGTTGAAAAATGACAGTTGCAAAGCGAAACTTATCTGTTATGCAGATTGTACTCTGCATTTTTGAAGCACAAGCTTGCGGGGGCGAATTCAGACTGTTATATTGGGTCTGTTTTGTACTTAATTTCTTTTCGAAATTATTACAGCCTTGTGATACAAATTATAATTTAGTTACTTAGTGTTTTTTTTTGATACAATAGAGAACCCAAAAAACCAACTGCCAGACTTCAAGACACAGTGAGCTCCTTCTGCGTAAATCGGGTCACAAAACGAATTAACTTTTTAAATTTAATAATTGTAAATTAAGGGTAGTTAAATTGTAACAGTCTCGAAGCGGATGACTTATACCTCAGTCCGCCCCGTGACCACGAAAGCTGTAAAGTGATCGAAACGTCGGGAAGTTAAAAATGTAAAAATGAATTAAAATTCGCGATAAAATCTCTTACAGGGTTTAGTTCACAGTGGTTATTTAGAATTGCGTTTGTATCCGGTTGTTGTTGTAATTATCACTGTGTATATGTTAAATATTTGTCGATGCATTGTTTAAATTGTCAACAAATTTGAATTCACGCTATGTTTTTCATGTCCAATACAAACTAATACTCATATACCTGCACTGGAGTTACCGATGTGTCAATAAACAAAGGCCAAGTGGTTACAGGCCCACTAGATTTGTCCTTAATCCATCCCCCACAACTCCCAGGTTTAAACCGTAGCTGTAATGCCAGTTATACGAGAATGTAACAGTGAAGAGCACAAAGTCACTCCACCACTAATGATGGGACAAAAAACTTGCCTTAAATACCTCCACATTCAGACGAGTGCGTAATATTCTACGTATTTCATAGTAGTATGTTGAAGAAGAGCTCTTCTTTGAAGAGTTGGAAGGTTTAATTCCCAGTTGTATTTGAATTTGCTAGTTTTTTTTATTTCATATTTAGTTCGGTTCGTAGTTCGTTCATAGTTCAGTGATTACGACTGTCGGATGCCCTATAACCCTTCCCTCTTCCAATCTTTTTTCTTTCCCACTTCCCTCCTGACCGGATGGACCGGCAACACATCCATGATCCAAGTGTAGTGGATATTCATCGGCGGTAGTGACCACTTCCCATCAGGTGACCTGTTTGCCCGTTTTCCGAACGTATGCTATAAAAAAAAAGGAATAAAAATCTGTCGGTTCTACCCCTGCACCATAACGAATGTTTGTGTGATTCACAAAAAATCTTGGCTTAACCCGTCTCACAAACCTGACGAGTACTGACAAAACCCTGGAAGAAGCTAATGTTAATAATCTTCTTGGGACTGTAGATTAGGATGAATATAGCTTTGTTATTTTCATCATCATCATTTAGGTTAAGAATATCAGAACACAGGCCTTTCATAGTAATCTTGCAATTTGCGTGCATACAACTCCCGCAACCTTTATTACTTTATCTGAGTTGGACGTCTTTCTTTTTGTGCTCAATAAAAACTGCTTACAATAGTGTGAGCGAATTTAGACTATCACTTACGCACCAGTTATCCGACCTTGCGCAATCCTAATCCGAATGGTACAAGGACTACAACTCATTCACACAATACAATTATACTCCATTGCTTGTTTGCACCGACCTCGCTTGCACTTATTTGGGATTTTTACTGGCAAAGTACTACCAGCAGTTAACCAGCGACTGGCATATAAATGACAGTTGCTGGGTAACTGCTGGTATATACATATTTACCCGGATAGTTGCAATAATACACAGAGGTTATAAGCGACGCTATAAGAACTCAGGAAAGAATGCGTTTCAAGCGTACGCTGGGTATATCCGACTTTATAAAGGGATAGACAAGGTCACATTCAGTATTGATATGACCTAAAAAAAAGAGTATAATATTTACATTTAGATTCATTTAGCACATTCAGTATTCACTTGAATGCTCTTTCGTTGGACTCGTATACTCGTACACTGCTACGACGATTGCAGTTAATTTTGAAGTTGATATTGGGAAGTTTTTATAATTATGAAAAAAGTATATTTTTATTTCAAAAATCCGTGATTTTTTCTTATCGAAAGCCAATAAAAAGTAAGTTAACTGAGATTTACGGAATTAAAATGATGAATATCTTTGAAGTATATACACGACTTGTGGTTGCATTATTTATAATAATATTAGGTACTATTTAAACTAATATCATAATTGAGTCTAAGCACTATTACAGCACGCCAACCCGCACTAGGCCAGCGTGGTGGACTATAGGGCCTAACCACTTTAAATCGATTCTCTCGATTGTAGAGTAGGCCCGTCCCCAGCAGTGGGACGTATATGGGCTGATAAAAAAAAACTATTACACCAGGAAGATAAATCACAGAAAATTTCTTTTTCGAAACAATTATACGGGTTTCATTGCTTCGTCATCCTTCCAAATTAAAAACACAAGTATTGTCGAGAAGCGAAAACAAGACATTAAACAAAAACATAAAGAAAAACACCATCAGATCCCATTTAGTCGTAGTGAAAACTTTAAATTTATTTTAGTGTTACTCAAGTTCATAAACGAAATAAATCCATCCGCGCGTTTCCCGGGGAGCTCGTAAAACTTTACTGCGTGCTTTTTCTTAGATACGAGCCACATAAACCCGGTATCTTAACTAAATACACTGCCGGGTGATATCTCATAATGTTTGGTCCGTGTTAAATATTCATGATAGAAATATTTGGTTTTTAAAATATATAGTTTAAAAGACGCATTAATGATGGAAATAAAGACATATTAAGACATTATCCAGTGATAGGGGCCTATGTTCAGCAGTGGACTTCCTGTGGGTGAAGAGAAAGAGAGAGAGATTAATGATAGAACAGAGTTTAATTATTTGTTTTTTGCATCAATAATCTTTGATGATAACAGTGGTGTCCAGATAGATTTATTTAATTCCCCAGTGAGAGATATCGATACAATTATACTAGCCTATTTGAGGTTGTTGTGGCTGAAAGCGAAATGCGAGGAGTTTGGACGATCCCGTTGGGTTTTCCATCGTTGTATGTGAATATTTTACCAGCAGCAAGGCATTCTCAATACAAAATTAAACACATTCAGACACGCAGAAACTATAGACATAATTTATATACACAGAAGAAGCTGTGAATGAAACTGGCAGCTGTGTACATCTCCAAGAAATGAAAGCAAAAAAATACTTATACCGTTCTAGCTCCCAAAAAATGGAAAAGTTTCAAAGACACTCGTTCATATTTTCTCTTCATTAGAGCTTTACATTTCGCAGGGTACGGCGCTGTTTTTCGACTGCCCCCGAAACACATGAAGTGGCTCGTAATTAAAAGTGTTTCTGTTGCCTAGCGCAAGTTTTTTTAAACTCATCTTCTTTATTATCTTAACTTCTGGCCGAGGAGGCAGAAATATAATTTAAGACTTCATTTCACTGATTTAGTGATGTATGACACTTTGTAACACGTCGGGGCGCCACTTTAGAATTTACTTCATTATTTATCCATCCATCCATCAGCCAAAGGAAGTCCACTGCTGAACGTAGGCCTCTCCCAATGAATTCTTTATTTATGATGTTGTGTAATGATGTTACAGGATGTGTGTATAGAAATTAAAATCAGATATTCATACTATCATTTATTTATCAATTAAAATCTACGTGTTTACATTGTACCGAGCGCAACGGTTATAAATATAACATTACACGACATTATTGCTTACTAAAAACTGCAAGTAAGCACTATGCATGCCTCTACAAGTTTACGAACATCGTAGTTTAGACGCCCACATAAAATAACCTTATTGAGGTCGACCGATACAGTGTATATCTTACGTATTGCCGCAGCAGGCAATCTAGTGATGATGATAGAAAAAAAAGAAAGAAAAATACATTTATTTACCACAAACCTTAAAAATTAAAATGTGCATCTAATCAGATACAAGAAGAAAAAGTTAAAAAAAAGTATTTAATACTACGTATATCTAGATAGCACGTCGTGGCTGTGGCATGTAGGTTACCACGGCAGTCAGACGGTTTGACATTCTATGGCCGACATAGTCATATTTAAGTTATTGTCATAAAATATAACAAAAGAGAAAAAAAATATTCACTCCATATTTTTCTAACTAAAGAATTATTCGGTAATTGTGCTTTTCGTAGATTTCAATGAATGTTGTGTAAGGGAAAAGTTATCAAAGAGAATATTCTACGAATTGAACCCAAATTCCGTACATTATCGCAGAACCAGAATTAAAAAAAACCTTTATTAAACATACCTAACCGAACAGACCCGTCAATAAATAATTTCCAATTACTCAAGCCATCTGTATTGAATATTGGCACAAATTTTGCCACGCCAAAGATATTCGCCAAACAGGGCGCAGTTAAAAGCTCTTTGGACGGCGACCTCAAGTGAATTCCATAATGTTGCGGTCGCCGGCGACCGGGCGGAGATATTCCTGTTATTTCATACTGTATTAAGCGAATAACTATGAAATATAACGTGTTCACACTGATGAGATTTTGGCTGCAGAGAACGCAGAGAATGATGTGAACTGTGGTACTGTTGGGCATTTTGGGCATATGTAAAGAAATAAATGAGTACCTACATCTAATTTGTACATATCTTGGTTTATTAAATAGCTTTTATTTTGATAGAAAGTACTTGCAAATACAAATACAAATAACATATTCTATTTTGAAAATAATATTATTATATATTGCCTTTCCTCTTTCCATCCTTTTTCTTTCCCACTTCCCCCCCGATTGGGCCGGCAACAAATCTATGAACCAGCATTGTGGATATTCATGGGCGGCAATGATCAATGACCATCAGGTGACCTGTTTACTCGTTTGCCGGAACTATGCAATAAAATAAATATATGTACAAATAAACACTGTTAAAGCTAGGTCTACCTCAAAGATTCTCACATAGAAAATAATGAAATAGCTTTTTATGAATATAAACAAAAAAAACTGATTGCTTTTAGTAGTAAGGTAGATTAGAAGTCTGGAGCACGATTTTAAAACAAAAAAAAAACATTTTCATAAAGTATGCTTTGCAATATCTGATTATAATGTTTTAAACATTAAAATCAAATCTAAAGCCGGTTTTATCCGTACTTAAATAGTGGATATAAACCATACCTGAAACTTAGCTTCGTTAACATTACACAGATATAACTTGGCAGCGTTACGAGTGCTCCTGAGTGCCCGTTTTGCATAGACACCTACTCAAACCAGCTGAGATGGAGCCTAGAGAGACACGAATTAAATAGCCAGTTCATTTGCATTGCTATATTTGGACGAGTGGTATCAAAGGTATTTTGAATAAGAAATGATGGAAATGTGAAATAGTCGAAAGTCTCCGAGATGAAAGACAGAAAATGATTGAGAAACCAAATTTCGTGGATGTGAATTTCAAATATTATTTCTTGTGCTGGTATTTTTTTATTTCATTGCATAATAACTGTGTGTTTAAAAATATTTGAGATGATTCTACAAGAATTTCGAAGTTCTTCAAGCCACATTAGGTTACAATAAACATGCATATAACCATAGATGTAGTATAACGTTATATACATATGAAAAATATACATATTAAAAAATAATGATTAAGCATGAGACACATTATTAAAAATTTCAATTTGTTGGGAGTAAGAATTATCTGAGTCCGCCTGAATAGCGACCCTTTTCCACAACGCTGGGTCATTTATATTCTATAACAATGACTCGTTAAAGTGTGTACAGCAGTTTGCAGCATGTCAGCATACTTTTGTCGAATTACGAGAGATAACCATTCCAAGCCATCGATACCCTATTTAGATTAAAATGCACTAACCATATGATGCATTCTAATAATTGATTTGTATCTGCATCTGTATCAGCTCATATACATCCCACTGCAGAGCACGGGCCTCCTCTAAGGTGAACCCATTTAGTCAACCACGCTGGCGAGGTGTGGGTTGGTGAACATTACAATAGAAATTCTTACAAATTGCTATGGTTTGCAGGTTTCCTCGCGATGCTTTCCTTGTTACATACCTCATTTTCCACATAATATCCATCTCTCGAAACACGAGGAACATTTGATGACTCCACTTGAATATTCATCTCAAGGCTAAAACAAATTCTGTATACATGATGTAGCACTCGGTCACGCCGGCAGACATGGTCAAGCCTCGCCTTATTAACATAACCCCAGTCCGTTTTGCATTCATAATCATCTCAATGCATGCAGTGTCTCCGGATTAATGTCTATCTCGTGTTTCGGAGCTTGTGGACATCGCATCATCTATAATTCGTCTGAATATGCTACAGACGAAAAGCAAGGTACTTATATATTTTATACTGGCTTAAGTTGATAGATTGTGTCTGATGCTGTGATCTTGTGTGTGTATCTGTGGTCTAGTTATAGTATCCTCCGATTAATGGTTATTTTCATGCCTGGTTGTATTCGGATATACTCAGATGAGTCCAAAATGCGAGACACGTCGATTGCTTTGTCGAGTTCTTAACCATTGGGGATGGTCATCGTTATGCCGGCGGATATAAACATTCTAAAGCGCCATTTACACGGGGAGAGTTTGACGCGGCGATAATCGTATGCCATAATCGCATTATATAACCGCCATAAGATTATCGTGTTCTGACAATGTTTACACGATCGAACTTTTTTATATCCTTACGATAATCGTATCGTCGAGACGGGAAACTCTCTCCTTATAAATGGGGCTTAAATTTATCGCCAACAATAAGAGTATCACAGACCTACATAGTAATGTCAAATTGCAAGAGAAAATTGTTTGTCGCTAGTCCATATCGTATCTAGAAGGCACTATAATTAACGTCATTGGAATCAAAAAATCTTGTGAAAGACTGTATAAAAAAATAATTTATTTAATTAATAACAAATAACTCTAGAATAAGATGACATATTAACACACTCTGCCATCGAAGAAACAACTGAAGATTAAGCTGTTATATCGCGCAGACGAAGTTGCGGACAAAAACTACTCTATAATAAAATCAAATTGCTGTCCGGAGACAAAATTCCTAGCATGTTACTAACCAAGATAAGCTCGATCTTACCTCAATTCTCTCCAGTAACTTGAGAGGAATGGACAATACACTACCGGGAATAAATAAACACTTGTATTTTAACAATGTTTGGCTAGACAGGGAATCGAGTTGGAAGAATCAAATCGATTCTTCCGACTGAGTTTCATATTGACAAGGTAGAGCAAAGAATGATTAAGATATTTATTATTAACATATTTTTATTTATATTTGTCAGCCTTCGTGGCTCAGTTGGTTAAACACCGTCTGTAAAACTAAAGACTGCGGGTTCGATCCCTTCACGGAGACAAATACTTCTGAGGCCCACAAATATTTGTCTCGGGTCTGGGTGTTTGTGAAACCGGGAAGTCTCTCGTAGCTACTGATACACATGACTTAATTGATCTTAATGTGGGGTCAGGACTATGTATGTGACTGTTGGGTGTAATTATTTATTTATTTAAATATGCCTCGTCAGCATCATCTTACAATATGGTGGAAGCTCAGTCACAGTATCTTATCCAAGTGTGGAGCGGTAGTTTTGGTATATAAAATATAACCTAAGGGTATATCCATAGTCATTTTTAAAAATTAGTTTGAAAAGTCCGCTAGCTGACCCGCACCAGGCCAGCGTGGTGGACTATAGGACTTAACCCGTTGAAAGGATATGGGCTGACACAGTAATGATATATGTCACCTAGGGTTAAGCTGTGTTTATTGCGCCTAGACCAGTGGTTACTCTATTGAGATAACGGAGCAATTATCACCAGGTGCGTTAAAACTACCATGTGATAATGAAAAGTATTATGTAAAATTTACCGTCTAGTCTCCAATGTAACGTATGTGTTTCTCTAGCTAGCAAATAAGTATTTTTTTTCTTTTTATAATACAATGAATAGCGAGACGAGCATACCACTCGCCTGATAGTAAACGATATGACCGCTCATGTACAGCAGAATAACCAAACAACACCATGAATTACAAAGCAATGCTAGGCATTCTACTGCGCTCGCCATCCAGAGACATAAGATGTTACGTCTCATTGTGTTCAGAATTTACTCTGGCTACAATGTCCTTCCAACTGATACCTACCCAGGCGACTCTAACATATGAGAGACTTACCACCAGTTAAGTTTTACAAACGTTGATCATATATTTCTTAACATTTGTAAACAGCAGTTCATTTTAAAATAATGTATCTTGAAGACATAATATCCGAAGTATACTTTTGCATGCACACATTACATAAACTTACGCCTATGTCACACTGGGGTAGGCGGAGACTATAGAGTGCCAAAGACTACGGTCTCTATATTTTTCACTTCATTAACTGTCATTTAAATCTTTATACACCCAGTCGGTTTCGAATTTTGCATCTGTCATCAAATATTTCTCAAGATTCATAAACTGTACATACGAGTAGATACTAACGGCCTTATTTATAGACAGTTTTAAAACCTATTTTAGTTATCGGATGTTGTGTCCCTTTCGAACGTCTTTTGAATTCTGTTTGAGTAAAGAATACAAAGCATCCGCATTATATCTAAAATAGGTTTTAAAACTGTCTATGAATAAGGCCTTAAAATATACGATATAATAACACAATAACTCAGCCAATTGAGCCGTCAAAATACTGACGCGTTTTGGCAGCGACCCACTGACCCGATGTCAAGACAACTTGTTAAGTCGAGGCAATAATAAAGTTTATGGAGACGACTGCTTGACGCAAGAATGGGCTTGATCAAAAGACTTTGGGAAAATAACGAATTACTTTTAAGACCACTAGGAAAGTGAAAAGTATGGCGTAGTTACTTGTACTTCATTTTTGAAGTTATTTAAATGGTATATAACATAGTTGATATTAAATAAATACACCCAACAGTCACATACATAATTCTGACCCCACATTAAGATCAATTAAGTCTTGTGTGGTGGGTATCAGAAACTACGAGAGACTTTTCGCTCTCATAAACACCCAGACCCAACACAAATATTCGTAGGTTACGCAAACATTTGTGTTGGTGCGGGGATTGAACCCGCGGCCTCTCGATTCACAGTCGGCGTCTAACCAACTACGCCACGGAGGCCTACGAAGAAGATGAAATGTTTTAATTTGGACTAGATTAACCACTTTTAATGCTTGATATTGTTTTGTTGATTTTAGATCAATTCAGGTTTTTGTTTAATAAAACTCAATTGATTTAAATTAATCTTTATATTATTTCGTTACCATCCTTTTAAAATAATATCTACTGTCTGTTCTCTGTACGTCAATACAATCTTTATTATAATTAACTAATATTGCAACATAAAGGTAAATCAAAGAGAGAGTATATACTCTATCTCCATCAATATTACATCCTCTTTAAATATCTACAAATATCTTTAATACTTTATTTTACACTATTTTTCTCATTTAAGTAAATTATAAGTAATATTGCAGATATGCTTGCTAAAACCTTTAAACCACCAAAAAATGCAAATTGATCAATGCACCACCCAAAAAGTAGTTAAAATAAATATAATTTAAACATAACATACTCTGTTATTGTAACTGTTAATGCCATTTTCATTTCAATATTTTGACTAGATACTTTTAAAATAAGCATGAATGTCTACTTTCAACTCGCTTTCATGGAAATATTTAGGAAAAATAGCCAAGCTACAGGTATTTAGTCAAAGGGAATACTCTAAGTGTTATTTCATCTATGTAGCTATGTTCCTTGAACCTTCGTAACGTAGGCAAGTCCCTTAAGTACACAAAGAATGCGAAGTATGTGCGCGTTACATCTTCTGTTTTCAGTTCCTTAGAATGTTGTTTATTTAAATCACTGTAAGATTTATAAGACTTTCTATGATATGTGAAGTCCGCCAGCCCACACTTGGCAACTTTGGTGGACTATATGGCCTAACCTCTCTCAATTGCAGAGGCTCGTGCCCTGCAGTGGGACGTATATGGGCTTATACATACATATGCAATGTCAAGTGTAGCATTAAAAATACGAAAATAAAGTTTATTATGTTTTTTGATGTTTAGAAAATTACGAGTAGTAGGTCAGTTACTGCAACGTGTATCCGTTTTAATTTTTGAAAATGTGACTTTAATGCATATCATGGTAGGTGTCGTGCAAACCAAATAGACCTATAAAAGACGATCATCTTTGTTTAGTCGTTAAACTAATTGGAGAATTCAATTGCAAAACAATTCTCATAAATATGAGTTTACCCTTAATATTATGAAGGTTGACTGATGTGAATTTACGAGTATGAATGGTTTAAAATCAACAAAATATTCTCAACAGCCCGTTCCCTATCCACCATAATATGCACATGAACATTTTTATCCCCACAATATACCACACATAGTTTATTTTATATCTGAAATATCCGCGCGAGTAAATATCCGACTGTACACGAGATTTTCCCACATTCGACGCCATTTCCGCAAACACGTCGCACATATTGATTTGTTATCATATGATATCTTATATTTCTTATTTTATAATGTTAGTACTTATTGAATTAATATTGTGAATACAACATTGTATTTTTTATGATATTGATATGTTTCTCAAAAGTGTCAGAGCCACGCTGTTGACAGACATGTATTGTATTGTATCAGCCCATATACAACCCACTGCAGGGTACAGGCCTCCTCTACAATCGAGAGTACGATTGAGAGTGGTTAGGCCATATAGTCCACCACGCTGGCTTAATGCGGGTTGGCGGACTTTTACATACCATAAAAAATTTATACAAATCGCTATGTTATGCAGGTTTCCTCACGATGTTTTCCTTCACCGTTATAGTGCGTGGTGATTGACTATCAATACACACATGACTCCGAAAAGTCAGAGGTTTGCCCTGGGATTTGAACCCGCGACCACCGTGAACATATAGGCAGCCGCGTCTGGTCCGTTTACCAACAGGCCACCACGCACTTACTTGACAGACATGACTTAGCATGAATGGACAGGCTTCTCGAGGTGGTACTACTCGCAGGAGATCGACGTGAACCGACAGATT
The DNA here is from genome assembly GCA_033459515.1 of Theretra japonica. NCBI lineage: Eukaryota > Metazoa > Arthropoda > Insecta > Lepidoptera > Sphingidae > Theretra > Theretra japonica. Next base: position 965,125 of record CM065944.1, read on the forward strand.
TGCTGTCGCGTTTCGTTCGACGAGTGAGACTGCCGGATGCTCAATACCCCTTTCCTCTTCCCATCCTTTTTCCTTCCCACTCCCCTCCCAATCTGATAGGGCCATCAACACATCCATGATCCAAGCGATGTGGATGTTCATGGACGGCAGCGATCACCTACCATCAGGTGAACTGCTTCTTCGTTTGCCGGAACTATGCTATAAAAAAAATTTGCATGCAAAATGTGTAATGTAGGTAGGGAAGTCAACGTACGATTGTTCTCTCTTGTCAATCGACCAAATAATGCCGGCTGAATTGTTAAAATAAACCACATAGAAGTTCTCACGTTAATAGTTCTACACCAAAAAATATTAAATCTTATTCAGCTTTATTTTGTTCAGCTTTATATTATTATGATCTCTCGTAATAATGCAATGATTACTTTCGATTACTTCTCAATTAGTTCGTATTATAACTTTATTTTAAATGTAGAAATTAGACATTATTTAACAATTAAAGTAGGTAATTGTTTGTCTTGTAGCAATCGTGTTGTTAAATAACATATTTCCACCACTGATATATAAGTTAAAACAATTAGTCAATAAGTAAAACCATTTTCGTACATTATTTCGGAAAACACTGTTCAACTTTAAACATGAATGCAATTCCCATAATCACTCTCAGTGAATAAAATTGAACATCAAAATATATTTATTCCGAGGCAATGTATTGGAAAATCTATCAAAAACTTCTCAAGTTAAATCACGTTCGGGCAAGGCACAAGTCTTTTACAAAGACTCGGTAAATCCGAACTATTTTTAACAACGCTAAACGAGTTAACTTTCGTGCAAAACTTAAATATAACCACTTAACTTGGAAACTTTTTTGTATCAAAACCGTTATTTTTTTTGTTGGACTCGAGCAGTCATCTGACAAACAGCTCATCTAATGATAAATAAATAGACCCAGAAGTCACACACGTAGTCTTAAGAGTAAAGAACAGGTCTTTTTGTCATATTTATATCAATCAGATGGTGTGCTTCAGAAACTACGAAACTTTCGGTCGCAGGAACACCCAGACCCGTAACAAATACTTGTGGTTCACACAAACATTTATCATAGTAAGTGGATTGGATCTGCTGCCTCTCTACAAATCATAAATTTACATTACCTCTAGAATAAGACTCTAGAAATCTGTTGGGATTAAATCAAATCTTAATGTTTTAATTTACCAAAAGTAAATTTGTATCAACCCAAATACCTCCTAGAACATGTGTTACATTCCATTGAATACAAATTGCACACGCCCCTCCTATGCAATAGGTCCTTAAGGACTCGTTCCGGGACAGCCCTTGTCCGGGCAACTTTAGCTATCCCTCGGGAACACTTGGCAAGGCTTTATGGAAACATGAGGAGAATTAACTTCCCTTGATGAAAGCTACTATTGGACTGTTGGGATTTTTGAAAGTTTCTCGCTTTTCATAAATTGTTTTTGGTGATTGTACTAAGTGGGGGGCGGTGTTTAATCCAATCGACTCATTGGTGTTAAATTCCCGGGTAATTTCTAAGAGGATTTATTCAACAGAAACTGTAGGAGAAGAATTTTTTCTCGTGCTAACCGAATTACACATACAGTGTGAGGCAAATCTCTGGATGTAAAAATAATTTTATTTGCTTTGCTCCCAAAGAAAATAGTCAATATATAATCTATTGCCAACTCATAAATGAATTAAAAGATATCAGATACCCTCATTTTGGCTGCGATTAAAATTCATGCCATTGTCGATCCTGGCTGACTTTGCAGTAACAAATGAGTAAGCCACACGTGCTATCAAAAGCGAAATTCACGAAGATTTGAATTCATTGTCTGCATATATTCATGGATGGTTCCTCTGGACTGCAGGACAAAGAGTCCGGGGTAACGTTCGCTCGAGAGGAGCTGCAAGATGGCGCCAAACGACCGATGACGTGTACAGGAACTACGAAATGTTTGATGTGGTATTTGGGCTAATGTGTTTTTTTTTGGTGGATGTAAAATGAAAGTCCTATTGAATGAAAAGGGTTTTCCAGAATTTAATAAGGGTAAATATTGCAATAGCGTGCAATTTTATTTGTAAATGAAGTCAAGGCTTAACAGTCTTACTCTTTGTACGTTATATGTAGGTAAATAACATAGCTTTCAAATGTATTTTTATTAGTGTTTGTTAATCAGGCGCCACTCTTTCGTTCACTTGCAAATACCCTATATTTTCAATGTTATTTGAATTTGCCAGAGAGTCGAACTCACGCTTGCTGTTAGGATAAGGTCGATGACGAATTACAACATCGATGGACGGAAATAAACTTGGAAAAAATTGGTCGCAATACTAACACCTCTACACCTTTAGGGGTACAAACATACGCTATCATATCATATCATATCTTTCGAAAATTCATACGGCACCACAAATTCAACACGAATTTCAATATCAAAAACATTTATGCATTTATTTCTCACATCTGCGAACCATCCGTCGCGGGCACGGACCGTGATAATCTGGGACAGCTGCTTCTCTTAAACCAACGGCGAACATAACTCTCTTTTTACAGTCGGTGAAATCGAGCAGTTCACTGCATACATCCGCTTTGAAGGAATATTCTTTTGAATCGTCCAGAGCTATGCAACTTAAATTAAGAGACGGAAATTACATTACTAGCCCGGAGCCAGGAATTTGTGCCTCATATGGCGATAGGCTCGCCCCCTATCACCTCATGGAACGGAACACACAAGACGAAATATAGCACCTAGTAGCACCTCTGCCTGAACCTTCTAGGAAAAAGGCGTGAGTTTATAAATGTATGTATGGAAATTACTATAGAGGTGATTTTGTGTTAGCCCGATAATGTTGTTACTGTTGACAATACATGGCAAGTGTAATTCAAATATGGTAGCCGCTGACAGATCTGTTGAGTTGGACGCAATTACACCGGTGTAATGGAAATCAGATATTCAAAGGTTGAATCAGCAAAGCGATACAATTGAGTGGGTTCATGAACGAATTGCTTTAAATAGTGTATCGCGAGCTGAGGAGTCTGTTTTTTTATACTGGCACGGCATAATGACTACACTGCACCTGATGGCTTACCCAAATGCCGTCTAAACAAAGTATCAAAAGCCATCAAACGCACTCACATGCCATGATACAATTATGCCGGCCTGTTAAGATGCAACCGAAGTCAACAACTAAGTAGCAAGTCGGTTTTCCATTTGATAGTGGTAGTACAATGTCGGACAATCTATTGGTACCGCAAGTTTAACAGACTGCTGTATTGCTTTAAAACTAAGTATTAATTTTGGTTTGAGTCTTAATGCCAATGAAACTCAAAATTCACACAAATGTTACACCTACATCCCATAGAGGTAGACAGAGACTAAGAATCTACACTTTGTTCGATCCTTAAAATAAATTTATTTGAGATATGAAGATATTTCAAGTATAAAACTTTATCCTAGCAAAAGCGAAACTTAAGCGGCTAGTGTAAAAGCAGCCTTAAACATCTTGGCCGGATATTAATCTAATCAATATCCGCTCGCTGAACATACAAAAAATAAGATATAAATTGAAATTAATAAAACGAAGAAGAAAGTACAAATTAATTATGTTGAGACGTGATAGGAAACTCGAGAGATGAAAACAATAAAGAACTTTTGGAATGAATATATTATGACCTATTTTGATTGCTCTCATGGCGTAGCGAAAAACGGAAGGGAAATGAGAAAACGCAGGTTCGAATTTTTTACTCAATACTTAATATCTTTATTGCACACCACATGTATAAAAATATGTTACAATTTTACAGGTATGTAGGTGGACCTTGTTTGGCACGGCAAACAAGGTCTAGTTCTAATATAACATAGTTTAATATTAGTGTGATCGACCTGTTCTAGGTCTTTTAACCGACTTCAAGAAAGGGAAAGGTTCTCAATTCGATTGTATTTTTTATGTTTGTTACCTTATAACTTGTGACCCGATTTTGATAATTATTTTTTGATTGAAAGTTGGCGCTTGTCATTTGGTCATACTATTATCAAGTTAGCAATTGTCACTTGCTTACATTAAGTAGTGCGCTTTAGTTTATAAAAATGATATGTAAGTTATAAAACGATTTGCCGAAAACTGAATTTTAGACACAATGCACCACTCATGTATGCATGTACCTATGTAAAAAAGGAATAATGCTACAGGAAATATTTATATGTATTTAAAGAATGATTACCATCATCATTAAAGACGTAACTACTTAGGTATCTAGATTATATTAATCACTGCTAGATGTATTTCTGAATTCACAATCGTGTAACATCCCTTCCACCCTTTGACACATAAACAGAGATTTACATCACCCCACCACAAACCCTCCAAGTTCCAATATAATTCACCAAAACTAAAGTCAATTTAACCTCTCGTTAACCAAGTTCAGTTACCATAAACAGTAGCAGTAGTACCATTTCCAAAAATAACTCGAGAACCGGAATCCAATTCATTTTGTTCAACGCCGGGTACGAATACAATAAAACTTTACTAATTACGAGAGAGATTGAAAGAATGAAATCCTCCCCCGAAATCCCTTTAACTTCGTAAAATATCACCTTTTTACTGCCAACTTTGCATGCGGGATTATGGAGTTTCCTAATTCTGGGTATGTTTAATTGCATGGGCTATGGCTTAATGAGCTGATTGGGCTTTTAAACTTTGAGATTGCAGTGCGTCTAGTATATGTAATTAATGGTGACAAAAATTGTAAGGAAACATTTGTTTTACATCTTGGTTTGTTGCTTGTTTTGCCACAAGAATTAAAAATTAAAACATCTACCCTTGTGGAAAAGAAACCCGCCAAAGCCACATAAAAATAAGTATTTTTTTAAAGAATCTACGTAACTAAGCTTTGGTATAGCCCGTTATAAATAACTGTAAAGTAAGATAGAAAAAAAAAACAAATTAAATAGAATGAGAGATCCTACAGGTGATTAAAAATTCTGACAAAGAATTTAGATATACAAAATGACAGCATGGTGGACTATGAACGAATAAATAATTTAGATGAAATCGGCCTCTTAATTTCAGCAATGGAACTTCTCAAGACCATTAAATATCGGAAAAGACCTTACACAAGACCTCTGTGCTTTGTAATCTACTAATTGTCAGCTCCGTGATATTAGTGCCGCATTAGTTTAAGGGAGTTAGGCAAAACTTACGTCTGTTGCCTAAGTTCTGACTACAGACACCTCGGCTTAACCAACTAGTTAAGCTGAGGTGTCAGCCAAGTACAACTAAATACCTGTCTTAAAGTTTCAATATCCTATAATTGGTGGGGTATTCGGATCTGCTTGAATAAAGAGCACGTTAAATAAGATATACCGTAGAATCTATGCGTCTGTCAGTACGGATACGGTTACAAAAAGATCAGCATAATTGTAGATGCATTATGACAGAATAACTACTGGACATAACGAGACTTAACATCTTATGTCTCAGGATGGCGAGCACCATGGAATGCGAAGTATTGCTTCGAAATTCATGGTGTTGTTTTGATTTGCTACAGTCCATTAGCAGTCGTGCCGCTTATCATCAGACGAAAGGCATGCTGGTCACGCTATTATTCGCAAAAAAAATGAAACAATATTTCGTAGACAAAAGTGGTGATGGTGGGAAATTGGTAGAAGAACCTTCATAGTTTTGTGTATCGTTCCCAGTAGGCCGACGTAGAATAGCATAATCATCTCTCACTGATGGATATTGGATAGTCTATTTGGATTACTCTCTTCCTGTCATTAGGAGTATTTTAGTCGATTTGTTATGGCAGTATATAAAATATTGTCCTATAATTTTTTTCACGAATATTGAAATAAATAATTTCCGACTAACCATTCAGAGTACGGCTGCCAGCCAGTCATGGCAGGTTTAAAAGAAATCCTTCATATTACAACTCAGCCAACATTTCCACAATACCAATATCGACACCTAACACGAGTAAGACACGATCACACATCAACCAAATGAATGTTTACTTCTAAAAGTCGAACGCACTCCCAGGCAATCTTTACAACCGAAGAAATTCATTCAAAAATAAATAAAAATTCGTCATATTCGCTTAAGCAAACATGTTCGCAGCACTAGTACTCAGCGAAATGAGAAACGCTCGGGATAATCCTGAAGGCGTTCCAGGGAGTTTGAATATCTTGCCGGATTAGGGAAAAATTCATTAGATTTAAGTGAAGTTCGCTCTTGGTACAACGTATTCGCGTTAAAACTGAGTACATGTATGCCTACTTATTTTACGAAAATATATGTTCTTGTGTAGACAAAAATTCTCACGTAGTTTCGGTTACTCTAGACTATAGAAGTAACAAACACCACTGACTTCGTTTTTGGAGTCAGGAAAGTGTGTGTTACTGTTGGTATATTTATTAATTTATTTATGGGACAACAAACTCATTCTAAAGTAAGTAAAATCTGTCAACTTAGATTAGGGCAGTATGGAAGAGTAAAGTTCAACTCCTGAAGGGATTGATATGACATACAACTAGTCGAAAATGTATATTATGTGATCGAGAAATAGTAATATAGAACTCAAATAAACTGTTATTTCTGTCTTTAAAACAATAATTTTTGTCTGATGATTTCTTTATAATATCAATCTGCTCTAAATCTCCCCTAAGGGCCGTGGCTCCAGTCACTCATGGGATCGGCCCCGTCAGCTAACATCTGATTCAACCACAATATCTGATCTTCACATTCTAGTTCATGAATTATTTTTTTTTTATTTCATAGGTCCGGCAAAAGAGCAAACAGGTCAGCCAAGCTGATGGTAAGTGATCAATGTTGCTCATGAACATCCACAACGCTGGATCATGGATGGACAGCGAAGCTGACGCTTCACGTCGATTTCCTGTGAGATAGAGGTACCGCCCCGGATGAGCCTGTCCATTCATGCTGAATCATGACTCACAACAGCGTGGCTCTACCACTTCCAAATCTGTAATATTTTTTCACTTAAGGTGGTAATGTGAGTAAATTCTATACCCAGCATTGGCCATAAAATCAACCGATATCAATCCACATATCTCTGTAAAATATATTTGCCATTTACATATTTAAATTATGCGTCAAACTACAATATAAAAGAACAATAAACTTTGATGATATATTCAATCGCAACCCGTATTCTTAAAAGGGAAATATTTATTAAATGTCTGCAAATAGATATATCACATTCAACACTCTGAAAACGGTTTTATAAGTGCATAAGTAAATTTAAAATTCCTTTGGTACTGGAAGTTGTTTTGTATTATCTATAAAAAAAATCATATTTATATAACCGCATATTGAGTTTAGTGCCATCTGTAGGGGGATAGTTGAACTATTTGTATTACCATCTATTAGACAGTAGCAGAACTTTTTGTTGAACTAAAATTGTGTGTAACAATATGTGTGTGTTTATAAGCAGTTTTCTTATTAGACTAATAGATGTCGCTAGCTTACTTCTAACGTAAATAAAGATAAATATTTTCTAAGAAAGACTGAATTATGCCAAGTCTAAAAAAGTAATACATTACCAAGTTCGAAATTTATCTGCCCTTATTAATGGTTTTTTCATGCGCTTTTTAATAAAACTTTTTCCATTTTCAATGTTACTAGATTTAAATGGTGAATGAAACGTTCAAAGTAGGATTATTGTAGACCTTAATGTATTTACACAGCTGTAAATATTCACCTTTTGTGTATTGGCGCGGAAAAATGCCTATAATACGTTAGGTGCTAAGTGTTATGCAATGAAAATAGAATACAATTATGACCACCCTTGGGACATCGGTAGCTCTAACTTGTTGACGCAATTGAGTTGGCTAGTTTCAAAAATGGATTTTTTTTTAGCATAAGTCCGGCAAACGAACAAGCCGGTCACCTAACAGTAACTGATTACTGCCGCCCATGAACGTCCACAACGCTTGGATCCTTGGATGTGTTTTCGACCCATCAGATCGGAAGGGGAGCAGGAAGGATGAAGGATAGTAAGAAGAAAGGAGTATTTACTCACTCACCGAACTAAACGCGACAACAAAGCTGACGCGAGACATCTCCTGTGAGACAGTGGTGCCACTTCGGACAAGCCTGCCCATTTATGCTGAGTCATGGCTTACAACAGCGTGGCTCTATAACCTTCTAAAAATCTGTGCATTTTGTCAAAAAGTAGTATGCAGTAAGACAGATTAAATTTAATGAGAATGTTTTCCCTTGAGTATAGAGTCCAACACTGGCATATAAATCTAGAAAAAGCTGGTCAAAATCTCACATCAGCATCTAATCCGGCCAACTGTCATACTAAATTATGTATCTGTTAGTGGATTATTTTTCAGTTTCCCAACATTTGTCTTAAAGTCAGATTGCTTTCCGAAGAAGACGTGTCTTGAGTCGCCACTGGTTTTCCACGATCATTGTGGGCGTTATTCGTGCGTAGCCTCATACCCTAGCACAACCTTTGGGTCTCTTGAATCTCTGGTAAAAAAAAAAACAAAAAGAAATCAAGCCATATTTACTCTAATGATGTCGTATGCAAAACATACACGTATATAAACTCACGCCTTTTTCGCAGAAGTTATAGGCAGAGATGCTACCAGGACACCCACTTTTTGTTTTGTATGTTGCGTGAGTTGCGTCACACGATGTGGTTACAGGCGAGCCTGTCGCCATATCGGGCACAAATTTCTGACTCCGGTCTGATAATGAATAGAAAGTTCCAATATCACTTTGCCCGATCCGGAATTCGAACCCTAGACGTCAGCGTTGTAACCGTATCGTAGTACAACTATGCCACCAAGGTAGTCACTTAGCAATAGTTATTTAATATGCGCCTAAATTAGATTGCTAACCATCTGCATGCAGGTTTTAATTAATGTCATCATGTCTCCACTGTATAAATGAACACAAGTATATGAGAGCCACGAATAAAATACTCACATTATAATTTTATTTCGATACTTCCTTATCAATTCCCAAAAAATACCGTAATCAGAACGATACCTCCGATCCACAAACAATTATTCACGTTATTTTTATAAAAAATCTAACACAAGCATTTTGTAATAGTGAGGTTAGCACGCGAAGGAGCCATCAGGCCTAATCGCCTGAGTTTATACATCAATGCACTGACGGCCGGCTATCTAGACTAGATAATGTGTCTAGATTGAATTTAAAATGGTCTAGAAAAGGCTTTGGATTTAAAAAGATTTTAGGTTGGCTGTCAACGTTGCCGTGTCGGGGTGAATGAATGAGTCCTTAAAAGGTTGACTTTTATTGCAATGTTAAGCGATTAATGGCTTACATGTTGCCGGCCTTTTAAAAGAAAAGGGGAAGAGAAAGGGATAATAAAAAATAATTATAAATAAGTACACCCAACGGTCAAAGGTGACATTTTTATAAAGAAAATCCGAACTATGAACGTAAATACAAATAAAATTTACACTTTGTGTGTCTGACAGGAGCGAAGCAGGCAAGAATTGTTTTATCTAAAAGCTTCGCCATTGGAGGAATGCATCTCCAATAGAGCAGTAAATTGGAACGTGATTGGTAATTAATAATATAACAATTATTAAAAGTACTATTCGTAATGAATTAACTGTTAAATGACTGTCAAGCGCACATTTAGAAGTGGAACTAATATTTTATATTCTTTCCTGTTTCCATATGAATACTTTTGTTTAACAACTTAATTATAGCCGTCATAGTTTTCCCGCAACACAATGCATAGTTTTATAAAACATTTTCTTTTTTCTTTAATCCGGGCTAGTCTTTTTCTGATAATATCATATTCAGTGAGTTTATCATATCCTTCAAGAGCGCAGTACGTAAAGTTATTATTGTGTTTAATTAAAGTGAAATAAGTCAGTATTTGACAGCAAGTTGGCGCAGTTGGTTAGACGCCGGCTGTGAACCGCGAGGCTGCGGGTTCGATCCCCGCAGCGAGACTATAATGTTTGTGAGGCCCACAAGTGTTGGCCTCGTGCCTGAGTGTTTGTGGGACCGTAAAGTCTCTCGTAACTCCTGATACCCACGACACAAGACTTAATTGATCCTATGTGGGGCCAAGACTAATATATATATATATAATAATAATATAACTAATATATATATATATATATATATGGGTACATGACTGTTGGGTGTATTTATTTATTCAAGAGGTATGCATTAAACAACATAAATAGGAAATTATGAATATGATATTCTCGCAGAAAGTCGCTAGTTGCAGGCCGTTTCCAACAGGTCTATGTGGCTATGGGAGAGCCCTATATTTAACAGTGTACCTATGGCTGAAGAGAGAGAGGGCGAAAGAGAATATGATGTTGCCTTAGTCTAAATAATTAGCTTTTTCGAATTAATTTGACCGCTCACTTCATATTCAAAGGAAGTCTATAGCTGGGCACAAGCCTCCCCCAAAGGGTCTCCATGGCGACCTTTTGGAAGTGACCTATATCCAACAACTTTTTTAATAGGCAATCTATTCACTTAGTTAGACGTACGTCGTACAATGCTCTAGTTGTTGGTACGACGCTTTTACTAAAGATTATTTCTTCCATATATTTTGCTTTCTCACTGTCCTACTAACCATATAATCCACAAGCTTATTGCAGTAACCTTGTTCTTTACCACTTAAATAACGATATCTTAAAGAAAACAACACCACTCAATTACCCATAATCTAAATAAACAAATCGTAAATCATAACATAAATAAAGTTCTAATAATAATGGAATTAACATAAGATAAGGCTTGCGTGAGGCGGTGAGCAAGGCGACCGCGCCCGCGGTCAATATCTATCGGGTGTGAACATGCGAATAATTCAAATTAACTTTAATTACCTGAAACAGTACATAACCATTGTTTGTAATTATGTTTTATATAAACTACTATACACTTCAGATATCCTATCCTATCCTACTAATATAATAAAGGCGAACGTTTGGGTTTGTTACTTCTTCACGCTCAAACGGCTGGACCAATTTTGATGAAATTTGAGATGAAGGTAGTTAATGCTTTGGATTAACACATAGGCTACTTTTTATCCCGAAAAAAATATGGTGTTCCGGTGAGATGAGAAAGAAATTCAAATATGTATATTTGCTACTCTTTCAAACTCAAAGGGATGGTTTGACATAGAATATATGGCGGATGAAATGGGATATAAGAGGACTAGATAACATGCCTTGAGTCATGAAACAGGTTGAGACGGGATATGACGGGACGGAACGAGAAAAATAGTATAAAGGGCGTTAGCGACGTTGAGTTTAAGTTTAAAACAGTTAGTGCGCGAAATAATATTTGTCTTTGGTTTTGAGGCCTTTTTAGGAGGACCAATTAGTTCTATTATTTTTTTTAAAATATAACTCAATCTATGAGCACATTGAAGTACAAGTGCGTATGACACGTAACGTATTGATGGCCGATATTGCTAATTTTTTTTCGTATCGACACCACGTATCAGTCATACACTTTGTCTGAGTATTTCGGCTCCAAGAAAAATATATGAATTGCGCAGTAATGTAATGAATGACCAACTTCGCAACAGGGTCGCCCTCTATCACATTTGGAACAAAAATATCCTGAAGAACTCTGAAAGGTATGGCGGCACCTCTGTCTACCCTTTCAAAGATACCACTTCAGTATGTATGTACTGAGAATATTTAAAACATCATTCCAGTTCAGCAGGCACTCAATTTGCGAATAATCAACGAAGCATTAAACCTCTCAAACCTTTGATGAGAGAAAACAGACGCAGATAATTTGAGCTGAAAGTTTTGGATTACGATATATTAAGTCTGGCCTTTAGGAATTTTCTTATCGTGAACGTTTTTAAGAACCGTATAAATATTCCCCTTTAAAGTTAAGTGATTGAAGTGTGTTTATTAAGTGTAGACAAAGGTTAAAAGGGGTTACAGATAAGGGTCGCTTCCAACAGGTCGCTGAGGATTTTTTGGGGTTGGCCTTCGTTTAACAGTGATCAATTTTCAGTTTATTGATGGCTACAAAATGGCAAAATTGTAAATTATACCATCATAATGGAAATATTTAAAAAAACAGATATAAAACTGTCACGAAGACAAAATAATAAAAGTATTTTCGCAAAGTTTTTTACAAATCGTAGTAAGAAATTAAACTAAATTATTTATAAAACAAAATAAAGCAACTATTAACAGCATTTACAAAAGGCGATAAATCTTTCTCCGTTAAATATTATCCCACGAATTTACAAGACAATGAAATATCTTTCACTCGCCATTTCCTATTCTAAATTGATCTTTCGGGTGCAACATTTGGAACTGCCAAAAACAAATCATCGTTTTCATAACTCACGGAGTCAGTGACAGATGTAATAAGTTCCAACGGTCCAGGGTTCAATCCCGAGAGAAATTAAACTCGACCCGGTGTAGCATTACATTTGGAGCTTTCGCCCGACTTCACTCTAATTTGAAATCTGTTGCTCCAAATTTTGGAGAGTAATGCGTGATGATTTTTCATCATTAACTGAAGTTTCATGTTATACAGAAATAATCGTTGTAGTATCTTAAGAGACCCATTGAGTAAGAACAGGCTGCGGGTTCGGTTCTAGTCTAAGGAAAATCTTTGTAAAGACTAATGTTTGTTTAGAGTCTATGTAGTAATTTTTTTTATGACCGCCATACCAGACCGCGATTATGTCTTAGTTTGGGGACATTACTTTGTATTTGACTGGTGTATTTATTATTATTATACCGATTACCCCTCTCCTTTTGCCATCATCTTTTCTTCCCGCTCCCCTCCCGATCAGATAGGCCGGCAACACACCAATCCTAGCGTTGTGGATGTTCATGGGTAACAGTAATCACTTACCATCAGGTGACCTGCTTGCACGTTTGCCGGACATATGCTATAAAAAATTGTTCACCCTTTCTTTCTCCGCTCTCCTTAAACGAATATAATGTTTTTATGTATAAAAAATCCATAAGATTGCTACAATAGTGACCATTCTTAAAAACCTTAGTTATCTGCCTTCTACAATGTACAAAAGAAAGCATAAAAATGTTTCCGTCCCACAGTCATAATCCCTTATCCGTACAAAACTACCCACTGGTTAATAAACTTTTAATATGTCCCCTTGCATATAGGAATAACATAAAATGCTAAATTTTCGACATCAAAGCGCGGTTTACGATGCGCCAGCTGTACCGATCCTTTACGCGTCCCGGGCTGACAAGAATATTTATGTTAATATTTTGTGCATTATACGGATTATCGGTGAGGGAAAACACCGTGAGGAAATCTGCATACCGTAGCGAATAAAAAAATAAATTATATGGTATGTAAGTCCGCCAACACGCACTAGGCCGGCGTGGTGGACTATATGGCCTAACCACTCTCAATCGTGCTATGGATTGTAGAGGAGACTCGTGTCCTGCAGTGGGACATATATGGGCTGATACAGTACAGTACGGATTATCGGAGTAATTTTCTTTGATGGATATTTCGATAGCTGATTCTGGTTTTTACATTTTTTAAGATTTTGTTATCTTAATTATTAAACGAGTAGTCTTACAACACATTGTATGGATTCTATGTCCAAAGATAAGTAAATAATGGTTGTTTTTTATACTTTTCACGTAACTAAATGGTTCTCGACAATCATACTATAATGTTTGTCATGAAAAAATTGTGATTAAGACACAAGATATTATCATTTTCAGTTAAAACTTCTTACCTCTTTTAATAAAATAAAAATTGAGTCCAACATCCGCTGCACGTGATGGAAAGTGATACTTCTTAATTTCATGAAATCTTATATCCAATCCAATCACTCAGCCGAAGGAAGTCTACTGCTGAACATAGGCCTCTCCCAAATGATTTTCATAGTGACCTGTTGGAGGCAGCCTGCATCCAGCCACTTCCCGCGACCTTTACCAGGTCGTCTGACCACCTAGTGGGTTGACGTCCCACGCTGCGCTTTCCGCTTCGTAGCCTCCATTTGAGAACTTTTTGGCCAAATCTTATAGAATTACAGTAATTAGTATATTCATTTTAAGTAGTATTGTAAGTAGCAATAGGGTTAATAAAAACTTTGAAGTTATACGGCATACAATTTCTATGATGTCAACCATTTACAACTGAACGACAATCACCATAAAACGATGCAACAAACAGAACGGCAACTCGTCTCAACTAATGACTGTTGTTTACGAGTTGAGTAGGAGGTTAAACATCAAACCTCAAGTGGCTTCGATGCTTTCACTAAAATACGCTTGGACAATGCCACCGAGCAAATTGGAATTTTGAAAGCTGCTGAAAAATGTAAGTAGCATACTCGTCGAAAAACAGTATTGTATGCATTAGTCTAATATATTTAATTGCTTTTTTGCGTAATTAGGAAGCTCATGCAAATTTGTTAGTAGATGTAAATAAGTAGGTATTTGTATGTTCAGCAGTGGATTTCCTGAGGCTCGAGAGAGAGAGGGGGGAGGAAGAGAGAGAGTTTTAACATTTCGTCTAGATTATTTTTCCCAAGATGAGAGCAAACCTATCACCATATCAGGCATAAATTCCAGTGCAGATAAATCTTATTGTTCAATCTAAAAATGTAAAGTGGATTTCCCGATCTGGGAATCAAATATAGAACCTCAAGGTCCTCAGTCCATTGATGCTGCGACAAATAGAACAACAACTTGTCTCACCTAATGACTGCTGCTTACAACTACGAGTTGAGAAATAAGGAACAATTTAAAACATCGGAATTTATGTCCTATTCCCACCATATAAGTTTAAATATCCTTTGGTAAAAAACAAAATCCCTTGCCATTCCATCCCGGCCTGCGTAGGCCCTAACAGGCAAACATCAAGTGGCTTCAACGTTTTAACTGCAATACGACTTGTACGGTTATTGCAAGAGTCAGGGTATATTGATTTTTTTAAAAGACCTCGCATTAAATCAATTTCATCCATAATTGGTCTAAGTCTAGTGGCAGCGTGTAAAATGTATGAATATTATACACATGCCTGAAGAAAAACAGTAGAATAAGGTCACTATAGCCTATTATTTTACAATTTTCTTTACGTAATTGGTTTGGGGGCAGCATGCATAGTGAGTTAAATCATAGGGTCTTTGCCTAGGTCAGGGTTTGTACTTTACACAAGTATAAATTAACGAGCTCAAGGTTTTATCATCCAAAGGGTAGGTTAGGATGCCGCTAGTGCTACCAACTACAATTCATTAAACTGCAATCTGTCCTAAAATGTCATAGAGAGCAGACCTATCGCCACATCACGCCATAATTCCAGTCCTGGACAACTCATCTTGTTTCTAACCGAAAAAAAATGCCAGGATTGCTTGACCTGTAAATCAACTCCAAGGATTTCCAGGTGAGCTTTTGGAAGCGGCCTATATCCAGCAAGTTATAAGCCATAATATAAGAATGGATAATACATACATTAAGGCTCACATGACAATGACGTGCCCAAAGCAGTAAGACATAAATCAAAAGTATAATGTTATATCATTTACACACGTTACATGTGTATGTTACATTAGTTTAAATAAAATATAGAATAACAATGTCAGCCAATTGCATGAAACACGCACAATGTAAGGATATTTTATGTTAACCATAATGTATTATGGTAAATAATCTAATAAAAAGACTGTCCCGCCCTCACACTCACTACTGCAACTCCTGCAAGACAGGATCAACAGTACGCATTTTAATGACCGAGCACTGAAGCTCAGCGAGTTGCCGGGAAAATCTAACTTGTCTTTAACCAGCAATAAAATCAGTCGTGAAGTTAAATAAAAAGGAGTTGGCAATATATTTTTTTATCCACTTACAATATCAAATTATTATCACACTGTAATAAAGAAATTACCAAGACATAAGAATTCCAATGAGTAAATACGTTATTTGGCTCCATTTTGTTATTGTGTTTATAAAAACGGATCCATATCCAAAATGTAGCAAAGAAGGAATTTCCTAAAGGAGAATATAGAAGGACAGTAACAATTACTGCATTTTTTATAGCACAGATGCGCAAAGTAGCAAGCAAGCCACCTGATGGTGAGTGATCCTTGCCACCCGTGAACATCCACAACGCTTGTATTATGGATGTGTTGCCGGTCTATCAGATGATTAAAGGATGAGAAGAGGAAAGGGGTATTCGGTATCCAGCTATCTCACTCACCGGATAAAACGCTGTCGTTTCACGTCGATCTCCTGTGAGACAGTGGTACCGCCTCGGACGAGCATGCCCATTCATTCTGTGTCATGACTGACGACAGCGTGGCTCTACCACTTTCAAACATTCAGGTATAAACTTTTTTGCATATCGCGATATCCGCCCCCGACCACGAAAGCTGTAAAGTCATCTAAACGTCGGGAAATTAAAAAAAGTAAAAATTAAATCAAATTCGTGATAAAATCCGTAAGAATTGGTTTTATTTAAATTTTTTGCATATTTTATTTACGAAGACGGTTCTAGGACAATGCAAGGGTCTATTAGCAACCTCACACCTTTAACAGTAAGATGCGAGCGTGCCTCATTAAACCCTTATTTACGAGTGGCATGCGTTGATCTCGGCATTAACACGCACGCTCGCGGGAGGTCTGACCTACAAATATAAATTACGTTTATAGCATTGAAAATAGGTCACTAATATTTGTATATTTAGTTACGGAAAAATAGAGTATGGATTCACATATTTCGGCTCTTGTTAATTATGATCAACATTATTAAAATTATAAATAAAATTGGCAATTACTTGCGGTCATTGTCTTGTCGTTTCCCGATGATAAAGCTATCATATATAATAATTTGAAGTTGTGACTGGGCATTAATGTAGTTCTGAAATGATGATCATCCTTATCGTTGACGCGACCACCGTCTCGGCTGTGCCTTCGTTTCTTTGTTAATAGGCGATTTAGTGGGTGGTAACGCACTAAATCTGAAGATCACCAAACCATGAAATCTTAGGGTGGACATACTCCTCTGCAACCTGTAAGTGAAACATCTGCCTACCCCTCAGGGATGCAGGCCTGAGCTTATTTATACTATGGCGATCCACAAATTGAAAACAACCCAGCCGTGTTGAATGGTTCAATTAATTTCGCACACAGAGGCCAAATATTTTTCATTTCTGCAGTTATTGCTTAATTTCATCCACGAAGCGAAGTAATAAAAAAATTCCGACGCTCGCGCGCCGCGCACACCTTTATTGAGAGATCAAATACATGTATTACACTGGTTTATCCGATTATCATTGAATATTATTAATCTTTTTCGCAGGATAATCATTATTATCTTGTGGGTTTTTGTATGTATACTTTCGATTGTAGAGGAGGCTCGTGCCAGACGCAGCAATATGCCACTGTTCGGACTTCGGTGTCGCTTACCTACTCCGCGGCTATACCGTAAGGAGGACCTTCGCAGCGACCTATTTATTGGGTCAATTTAGCTCTCATTTGCATTATGATACTTGCCTACTTAGCTCAGTTTCGTTATCCCATATCATCGGACGACATAAAAATAATTAATAATAACCTAAAAGTTAAACGTTTTTATTTTACTGATAGAATATAGCCAACAAATAGGTCCCTGAGAGGGCCTCCTTACGGTATAGCCTCGCAGCAGCAAGGCTCGTGCCCTACACTCTGCAGTAGGACTTATATGGGCTGATACTTCTAAAAATAGGCAATCCAAGGAACTCAAATGCGATCGAAGCTACCAACAACTACTGATTTTCAGCAACTTCACAATTTCGGTTCATTCCACTAATTATCCAACCTCATTAACTCACTGAAATATTATAAGCAGAAATATAAAAACCAATTTATTGCGCTACAAACATAATTGCACTCGAGAATAAACATAATATATCGGTATCAAATGTTTAATTGCATGAAACGTGAATTCGCAATCACACACGTAATAAAGGCCATGCTTGTGCACCGGAACATTTTCAAAAATATATTTTTAAATTCACGTTAAAACCATACATGAGACTAGTAGTACTAGGACTGCCTCGGTGGCGTAGTTTTACTACGGTATGATTGCAAAGCTGAGGTCTCGGGTTCGAATCTCTGGTCGAGCAAAGTGATATTGGATTTTTTCTATTCATTATCAGCCTGGAGTCAGGAATTTGTGCCCGATATGGCGATAAGCTCGCCCCTATCACATCGTGAGACGGAACTCGCAAGGCGAAACATGGGTGTCCTAAGAGCACCTCAGCCTTCCCTTCTGGGAAAAAGGCTTGATTTTTATGTATGTATGTATACACTTACATTAACCGACTGGCGCAGAACCATTGCTAGTCCCCCAAATTAAGTGTAGGGGCAAACATGTGGCCCCGTGTACTGTGTCTGGAAGCCCATTAAAAGCGTTAAAGATGTCCACGATAGATACGAGCCCACGCGCTCTGTCGTCCATCTCGATATCGTAGTTAGACAGGGCTCACCGCCCGAAGTGTGCCCAGGGACCGCAATGACCCTTTAAGACGCCTTACGACGGTCAGGGGTTACCGTGGCTGGATTTGTACTCCCCTAACTCTACCCACTATCTCCCCTTACCCACTATCCCTCGACTTTATTATGTCCTTCAATTTCATACAAAGGAATCGTGGCGCTTATCGCTTCGGGTATCAATTAAATAAATAAATACACCCAACAGTCACATACATAGTCCTGACCCCACACTAAGATCGAGTCTTGTATCGCGGGTATCAGGAACCACGAGAGACTTTTCGGTCTCACAAACACCCAGACCCGACACAAATATTTGTGGTTTACACACACATTTGTGTCGGTGCGGGGATGGAACCCGCGGCCGCTCGTTTCACAGCCGGCGTCTAACCACCTGCGCCACGGAGGCTGTCACCATTGTGGCCCGAAATGCCCGCGACGGCCACCGAAGGGTTATTAGTAAGTATGCTGTAGGTTCTTGTTAGCGATCCGACTCGGCCGCAATATCCGCAGCGTGCCGGGCTGGTAGGCCAGTGACACTGACATACCCCTTTCGGCCTCCTCCGGGGTCCTGAAAGGGGAGCTTTATAGCTTTTCCTCTTGACTCAAAAAAGGTGCTTCAATTTGTACTTACCAATAGTATTTATATTAAATTTCTTTGCGTGCTAATACTTACCGTATTCCCACGGTTTTCTGTTTCTATGACTTTGAGTTATTTAAACGTAGCGTTAAAAAGCAATTGAGCGCACTGGGCTGTAAAGATCGTGGTGTGATAACTGACTCAGATGATTCACTATTTTGATTCCACTCACAATCATTAGCATTATGCAGTGGTCGTAATACCTTGTGAACGCCTTGTTAATCCCACTACTGTTATAAAGGCGAACGTTTGTGTATTTGTTACTTTTTAACAGTCAAACGGCTGGACCAATTTTGATACAATTTGATATGGAAGTAGCTGATACCCTGGATTAACACATAGGTACTTTTTATTCTGAAAAAATGTAGTGTTCCCATGGTATTATTTACGACTTTTCCTGCTTAAACGGCTAGACCAATTTTAATGAAATTTACTATGAAGGTAGCTGATACCTTACATTATTGAATAGGCTACTGAAAATGTGACGTTTCCGTTCAAGGAATTCGAATGTGTACATATAGGTAGTTAATAGTATTTCAAATTCAAAGGGATGGTTTTGGATAGAATATGGGGTGGATGAAATGGGATATAAGAGAACAGGATTGCATATCTTGAATCATGGAACAGATTTAGACGGGACATTCGGTATATAACGGGACGGGACGATAAAGCAGTATGAAGGACGACAGTCATGTTGTGTTTAAAACTATGAATATAATACGCGAAATAATATATTGTGCCTGATCTGGACGAAGAAGAGAGCTTTCGAATGACATATCTCTTGTCGTTATTGGTCAATAGGCTATGAGTCCATATACATATCATATTAATCTTTGCGATACTTTTACGCAGCGATATTTTTTTTCACACACTGATTTGAAACTTGTCGCTGTAAAAGATTTAGTATTTCAAAAGACGTACCGCTTGTTGCTATTGCTCACTATGCCGAGGCCCAATAGGCTCAATAGGCTGGAGTCCAAACATGTTTGCGCCTTTTCCTTTGGGAATATAATTCTAACGAATATAAAGAAAGACCGGGGTCCGGGGTATTGTTGATGAAGTTTTTTAACCCTTCTTTCATCACAACCATAAAATATGTTTTGAAATATCATTTGAAAAAATAATATTTTCTTTTCTATATAAATTGCTCATAGGAAAAAGACAAAAAAAAAACCGTTGTCACACTACTGGAATGGAGATGCCGGGGATCGAACCCGGGGCCTTTCGCATGCAAAGCGAACGCTCTATCACTGAGCTACATCCCCTTGTTGAGAGCTGGTTAAATTGATCTACCGGTTAAAGTTATTATCATAATGTAGAAAATGTAAATTACAATTCTCTTTCACGTGTCTATCTTTAACAACAAGTTGAAATGGATTTAAATTACTACTTTATTATTACTATTATTATTAGTATATTAAGTGGTTGTATTTTATATTTAAGTTACCAATGATAAAAACATGTGTGTAAATCGTGTAAATTGAAATGGAAAATATTATTTTCAATTAATTATTTTCAACTGTGTTTATTGTAACATAAATATCAAAATATACTAACGGTTCTCATTTTAACTTGTTAAAGATAGATAGGTTATAGATTTCCACAAGTAGTTATTTATTGCTGAGGGGTAGTTTAGCTGTGAACAGACCGACGAGGGTTCACCACTGCCTTTTTAGACTAATTTGTGAATTCATGAAAAGCTACAATGCACTTTTACAATCAAGAAGACATCGAGCGAAAACCTGTACAGCATGCAGATTTAAAAGAATGTCTATGGTATGTGTCTCGGGTTCGAATCCCGCATCGGCAAAGTGATGTTGGAATTTTCTATTTATTATCAGACCGGAGTCAGAAATTTATGCCCGATGTGGCGAAAGGAGAGCCTTCCCTGACATCACATCGTGGAACGGAATAAACAAGGCGAAATGTTAGTGTCCTGGTTGCTACCAGGAGAACCTATTTTTTTTTTTGTTGACTCGGGGAAACCGAGTTACCGCTATCGTCCCACCTTGGGGGAAAGTGGAGCGATTATGTTGGGTTCACCGGTCTACGGCATACCAACCAAAACCCCGCGTGGCCCTCTTCGGCACAAATGGAACGGCCCCGGGGACCCGAAGCAAGAGCGCCTCAGCTTCTACCGGAACCGTTCCTGCACACTGCCGCTTACTTGCGGCTCTTACCCTATGCTGCTGAACATTTTTTTTTTTTTTTTTTTTATTTTGGCACGGCATGATGACTGCACTGCACCTGATGTTAAGCGCAAATGCCGTCCAGACAGAGTATCGAATGGCATCAGACGGCGGTCCCATGCCATTCGACACAATTATGCCGGCCTGCTGAGATGCTTCTTCACACTACGGCGGAAGGATCTCGGGGTCGCGTTGTATCTGTGTACAAATGGCACTACGACAGTCCCCCACTGCGTACTCGCGACCCCCAAATCCCCATTAGTCGCCTTTTACGACAGGCAGGGGATACCGTGGCGGAATTCTCGAAACGCCCCCATACCACAGGGCGAACCAGGAGAACCACTGCCTACCACTTCTGGGAAAAAGGCGTGAATTTATGTATATATGTATATATTAGTTAATTAATATATTAATAATGCAGGATTTACTAGATAAATATAGCCTTATTTCAATCATTTTCCTTTAGTAAACAACAACAAAGTTTGTTTACGTCCAGCAGACGAAAACAGTGCATTATCGCAATATCTCATAAATAATGCATACAATTAGTATGTATGAGAAAATTTAATTCCAAAACAGTCAGTTTTGTAAATTACATTTACAGTTTGCACTTAACAGGTATTGCATTGCCCTCCAAACAGAATGTTCTTTTGACAAAATTTAATACATACTTACAAAATTTTACAAAATTTTATACATAATACATCTTAATATATATAAATCTCGTGTCACAATGTTTGTCCTCAATGGACTCCTAAACTACTTAACCGATTATAATAAAATTTGCACACCATGTGCAGTTCGATCCAACTTGAGAGATAGGATAGTTTAAATCTCAAATTATAGTCGCAATTTTAATTTATTGCTAATTATTTGTCTGTTATTATTTGACAGTCACAATCATCTGTTAACTCCAAATGATTCTAACAGATGTCGATACCTTTCGACTGGGTTGAGTAAGTAATCAATAGATGGCGCTGCTATGGTAAATCTACGAACGTGTTATATAAGCTACATTTTAACAGTATAATTACCACGTGTTGTTGACGCTATAAAATTAATTAAATTTAAAATAAGTAGTTCATTATACTTTAAAAAATCAATTTCGTAGTCAGAATTTTGGCTGAGCGGAAAGTTTTAGCAGGAATTTTGCAAAGTATTTGTGTTTGCGTATTTTTTCAATGATATTCGTCGTATTTTCGTGTTTATATAAGGCCTATCTACAAAATAAAAGCAATTACAAAAAAATTACAACTTGCCTATTTAGGCATTAAGGGATGAAATGGGATAAAGTGGGACGAACGCGATGAAACCGGTCGGATCCGGATTGCATTCGATGGGAAATAATGGGACGGGATGTAACAGAAAGAAAAGGAGCCAGATGAGATGGGATGGGATATGATAGGAAAAGGGATAGTAGGTACTTAGGTTGAGTTCAGGTGTACAAAAGTTTGAACGGGAATAAGATATTTCTGGTGTGGAGTGGAGTCTAAACATCTTAGCACCCAGGCGAAGCTGGGCCGGGCCGCTAGTAATTAATAAGTTTAAGCGATAGAGCCACGCTGTTGCCATGACTCAGCATGAATGGGCAGGCTTATCCGGGGCAGTACCACTATCTCACAGAAATCGACGTGAAACGACAGCTCAGCTGTCGTGTTTCGTTCGGTGAGTGAGATTACCGGATGACCAATACCACTTTCCTCTTCCTATCCTTTTTCCTTCCCTCTCCCCTACCAATTGTCTCGGCAACATATCCATAATCCAGCGTTCTGGATGCTTATGGGCGGCAGTGATCACTTACCATCAGGAGACTTGTTTGCTCGTTTCCCGGACCTATGCAATAAAAAAAAACATAATTAATAATAGGTACACAAATGTACAAACATTAACTGTATTGGTGTGGGGATCGAACCTGTAGCCTCCCGTTTCACAGCTGACTTCTAGCTGCGCCACGGAGGGTAAAAAATTACTATAATATAATTTGACAGCCTCCGTGGCGCTCTTGGTTAAACACCGCCTGTGAAACGAAAGGCCGCGGGTTCGATCCCCGCACCGAGACAAATGTTTGTGAGGCCCACAAGTATTTGTCTCGGGTCTGGGTGTTTGTGAGACCGAAAAGTCTCTCGTAACTTCTGATACCCACCATACAAGACTTAATTGATCTTAGTGTGGGGTTAGGGCTATGTATGTGACTGTTGGGTCTATTTATTATTATTATTATATACAACGGCTACATACTAGGCTATCCAGTCAGCTAAGCATCTTAGCTCCCTGTTTATTTCTTGTAAATACGGTGGTTACAACTTACAGTTAACACTTAACTATCTTATGTTTCACAACGCTCGGTCTTATATAATGACCGCCCCACCACAAATTGCCAGGATTTAATCATAAACATAATATTAATTAAAATAATTATATCTAAACTATCCTTCACACATTATAAGTTTTACATACATAAATACATAAATATCACGCCTTTTCCCCAGAAGGAGTAGGCAGAGGTGCAACCAGGACACCCACGTTTCTCTCTATGTGTTTTTTTTTTTTTTTTTTTTTTTATTCTGGCACGGCATGATGACTGCACTGCACCTGATGTTAAGCACAAATGCCGTCCAGACAGAGTATCGAATGGCATCAGACGGCGGTCCCATGCCATTTGACACAATTATGCCGGCCTGCTGAGATGCTTCTTCACACTACGGCGGAAGGACCCAGGATTATAGGAAGGAGGGAACACGTGTGACGGCAAACAATTCCACAGCTTCACAGTGCGGCACAAAAAAGAATTTGCGAACTTTTTTGTTCGCGCCGAGATGGTTTGAACCGTCAAGCTGTGGCTTCGCAAGCCAGCACGCGTGGTTCTGTTAAGGAAAGGAGAGGAGGGGATCAAACTAAACAATTCCTCAGAGCATTCACCGTGATACAGACGGTAGAACACGCTTAGAGAGGCAACATCCCTCCGCAACTGTAGCGACTCTAAGTTGCTCGTAACGTCTGCATCATTTACAATGCGGATGGCCCGCCGCTGCAATCCATCCAAGGCATCGAGTAAATACTGGGCGGATCCATCCCAGAGGTGCGAACAGTATTCCATACCCGGCCGAACCTGCGCTTTATACAAGCGGTATAGTTGACCGGGCGTGAAAAACCGACGCACCTTGTTCAGGATTCCAACCCTGCGCGATGTGGCAGATATTACGCCCTCGATGTGATTCCTTGGATTAAGATCACAGCGGATATCCACACCAAGGATACTCAGGTCATTCCGCATTGAGAGGGGAATACCCTGAAGATTGGGGAGGGGAGAGAACGGGGATTTTTTGCACGTGAACGCACACACCTGGGTTTTCCTGGCATTGAACTCAACCATATTCCTGGAACCCCATGTAGAAATGAGATCCAAGGACCGGTTAAGCTCAATGACAAGATCTTCGCGGCCGCTCACAGTGCCGTCACGGCAACCTGGGGGCCCATAGCAGTATCGCCCATGAACCGTGCTGTCATCTGCATAGCAATGAATGTTGCCGAGCGACAACATATCATTGATATGCAGAATAAACAGGGTGGGCGACAGTACCGAGCCCTGTGGAACTCCGGCATTTACCGACATGAGCGCCGAAGCGTGTCCGTCAACGACAACACGCATTCTACGCCCATGCAGAAAGCCAGAAATCCACGAACACAAGTTGCCGGGCAGACCGTATGCCGGAAGCTTGGAGAGAAGACCACGGTGCCAGACCCTATCAAACGCCTTGGCTATGTCGAGGCTCACAGCAAGAGCCTCGCCACGCCGGTCAATCGCTTCACCCCAGCGATGCAGGACAAACGCTAGAAGATCACCCGTTGATCGGTTGTGACGGAAACCGTATTGTCTGTCACTGATCAACGAGTGATCCTCCAGGTAGCGGACCAATAGAGCGTTTATGATCCGCTCCATGACTTTGCACATCACTGAGGTGATAGCGATAGGGCGATAATTGGTAGGGTCTGACCGATCACCCTTTTTGGGGATCGGTTGCACATTGGCCTCCCTCCAAGATTCTGGCACAACACCTGTGCGGTAAGACGCTCGGTAGAGGCGTGTCAGTGCAGGAGACAGCTCCGCTGCACAAGCCCTTAAAACCACCGCCGGTATTCCATCCGGACCACTGGCTTTCCGGACATCGAGGGATCGTAGCTCACGCCGCACATCACACTGCCTGATGCGAATATCAGCCATTGAGAAACCGCAATCAGGCAGCGTGGGCGGCGTCTGGGAACCACGGTCCTCGAGGCGGGAATTAGCCGCAAAAAGATTTGCCAGTAAAGTGGCTTTCTCTTGGGGCTTATGAGCCAGTGATCCTTCCGGGTACTTCAGTGGTGGCAATGTAGGACGGCAGAAGTTAGACTGGACGGCCCTGGCCAAACTCCAATAAGCACGACTGCTAGTTGGGTGATTGGCCAACGCACGCCCAATGCTACAAACGCGCTGGGCATCCGCTCTAACGTAGGCCTTCCTGCAGGCCTTGGTGGCTCGGTTATAAGCTTCCTTGAGGGAGCTGATATTGGGATCCTTCTTGGCGCGACCCCTGATCCAAGCGCGATACGCCGCTTGCTTGTCGCCGACAGCAACGGCGCATGCACGATTGAACCAGGAGCGTCCACGGCCCTTACTGGCGATCTCAGAGGAAGGAATGTAGTATTCCATACCTAGACTGATCTCGCCAGCAATAGCGTTGGCACTCGCTGAAGGATCTTTGCCCTCAAAGCAGCGCTGCCGCCAAGGGATGGATGCGAAATATTCCCGCATACCATCCCAATCCGCCGACGAGTAGTGCCAGACCCTTCGCTTAACCTGCACGGGACGTGGAGGTGAAGCGAACGGTACTGACGACCCGACCAGGCAGTGATCGGAGGTGCCCAAAGGCGCACTAATGGTCACACGATACCCGGCCGGGTGACTCGCCAGCAGAAGGTCCAGCAGTGAAGGCGCATGACTCGCCACATCCGGGATCCTGGTGGGCTGGTTCACCAGTTGTGTCAAGTCATGAGTCAGAGCGAATGCATGGGCAGCCCTGCCAGCATGATCAGTCTTAGAGGAGCCCAACCACAACTCGTGATGTGCGTTGAAATCCCCCAAGACCACCATTTCGGCTGACGGGAACTGCACCTGCGCGTCATCTGTCGCCCGGCTAAGGTACCTAAACAGCCCAATCGTCTCATCATCCCCATTGTGCGACCTGTAGAGGCACACGTAGATGCGGCTCAGGGAACCAAGATCCACGTGCACCCACAGAGCGGAGAAGGAAGGGTCCTCCATGCAGCGCAAACGGCGACAGCAGACGTCCGACCGAACATACAAGCATACCCCGGCTTTAGGTTTGAAGTTTTCTTCAAGCGAATAACCGGGGTACAGCAAGTAGGAATTGTCAGCCGGACAACGAATCTGCGTCTCCGTCAAGAAGAGCAAAGCAGGCCGGGCCGTCTCGAGATGGTGGTGGACGGCATTGAGGTTCGTATGGAGTCCGCGGATGTTGGCGAACTCCATAGTGAACGCGGTGGCGGGGTTATGCACCGCTGAAGGACCTGCTCTCTTGATTTGCACTGTCATGGGTTCGGGATGGGTTTGGTGAAGAAGCATCGAGAGACTTGAGTTCGGGCACTAAGAAGACCGAATGGGTACCGGGACGAAAGAGTCGATAGGAGGCGAATTGATCCGCCGGACGGAAGGGCCCCCGTACCCTCCCGGGATGGGCCGCCGGGACCCCACATCCGGTCACCAACCGGCACGACGGACCCACCCAAGATTATGCGCGGCATGGTGAGGCAGCCTCTCGTGGTGGTTAGCCACAATTGGGCCCCTGTACTGTACCGCGGGCGGCCAGCGGACAACCGTTTCTACGGGTCTCCCTGGCCGACGGGTCAACACTCCTCCCACCGACAACGAACCGAAAATACCCACAGGGTGCAACCTCATGCCCGGACTCAAGCCCCTCGAGAAACCGGCTGAAAACGGGCTGATCCCGGAACGCGAACCCCCTGCGGGGATCACTATGGCGGTATTTACGCCACGTTGATGGTGGTCGCTACCCGGGCGGATATACATATCCTACCACCGCGAACTGTGTCACTCATTTGGCACTACCCAGGGGTCACGTGTAGGGAAACTAGAGTCAAAGCCTACGGACGCGAGTGACATTAACCCCCATGTGTTCCGTCCCATCATGTTATAGGGGGCGAGCCTATCGCCATATCGGGCACAAATTGCAACAATGCTTGGCATTCCACTGTGCTCGCCATCCTGAGACATAAAGTGTTAAGTCTCGTTATGTCCAGTTGTTACTCTGGCTAGAATGTCCTTTCAACCGGAACACAACGATGCGTTTACACTGCTGTTTGGCGGAAGAAATAAACATTGCGGTGGTACCTACCTAAGCGGACGGTCACATATGAGATACCTACCACCAGTAAAATATCATATTTTACTCGTTGAGTGGGCTTGTCGGAGACCTTATAACTGGGGGTAGTATATTCCTATTAACCCTGATTATCCACTATACATAATGCTAAAGCAACCATAAGTAGCAGAAGCCTTCGTGACATTATGCAAGTTCCGTCGGTTTCGATTGTAGATTTTTTGAGTTATGTGTTTATAAATTCCCTACTTCATTTCAATTTTTTTCTTTCTAATATTTCTGATGTTTAATTTTTGTAGGCGATAATAAAATACACTACATTTTTTACTGTTGCTTAATACGCTGTAAATAGTTAATTTCGTGGCTTGAATTTATTAGTTATCAGTTACACGAGTTATCTCCTTTTGGTCCGATGCGGCAGGCCAGAGCAGTATCTTTGTAGGAATACAGACATCCTGGGTCACCTTTAAATTGTATCTTTATACTCAAGTAAATAAGGAGTTGTTGCATTTAGTCGATCATAAGTAACGTGTGTTTTTATTATTACCGCATGTTATGCTAATAATCTTTATATTTGATAATACAGGTTTTACGAATTCACTTGGTTGAATGTCACGCATGGATGAGAGCGGGGTGCGGCGAGCGTGCGAGGGGGCGCAGCAGCTATTGTGCAAGTTGTCTGATGGTCTCGTCAAACAGCGGGTGGGACGGGACGGCGCCGCGACGTTGACGATGCGTGATAAATTATTGCAATGTATTGAATAATAAGGAACATGTCACAGAGCACCGTCGCGCTCGGCGAGACGGCTATGTGTGACGTGTTCCATACCAACCTATAGGTACATTACAACTCCACGTACTCATCGCGTAATCGTCGCGTCGCCGTCCCGTCCCGCCCGCTTTTTGACGAGACCAATAGACGCGCGACGGGCGAATATGTAAAATTTTCGAACTGGTTTTCACTTAAAGTTTGAAAATGCACACACGTTATGACAGTATTTGGATAGTTGTAATTATCAATTAACGTGAATACGTTATTTTTTGCGAAACATTTAAATAAGTTGCGGAAATATTATAAAAATCAATTATCTAGGTTAACCGTCTGTCATTGAGTTTCTATGTGATCCACAAATTCTTGTTTCGATAGTGTTAAACGACCTTATTCATAGAATGTTTTGTCTTCTTCGGTCAAACTGAATTCTAAAGTCATTCGAAAGGGACAAAACATTCGATAGCTAAAATAGGTTTTAAATCTGTTTATGAATAAGCCCGTGAGTGATCAGCATCTCGCAGTACTTGATACCCACGACGCAAAACTTCGCATATGTAATGAACAGTTGTTATGTGCCGAACCAGCAATTAAATATATGCATTTTTACTTGGCTTAGTTTCTTTTTCGTTGAGATAAGACATGAATATAATTAAGCTAGTATTCTCAGTGCAGACATGAGGAACAAACGAGTGTTTTGGATTACTCCAGTGCATAATGTCGCGAGATCTAAGGTGTTTGATCATGAAGTGGATGTAGAAGAAGCTTTAGATGTTTCTGGTGAGTAGAATAAATAAATACAATCAACGGACACAAATATATTCCTGATCTTATAGTAAGACAGTCAGATCCAGTCTTATAATTTATGATGGACTTCTCGGTCCGGCAAAATCTAAACCTAAGTCAAATATTTGTGAGTCACCCAAAGGTTTACCATTTTTTGATGAAATTGATCACACACACATTACTGCAACTCTTGTTAGTCAGGATCATGTGGCATGTAAAAAAATCACATAAAACAGTGAAACTCGGCGAATCCTTAATTTTTTAATGAAATTCATTATACGTAAAAATAGTGAGTGACTGGCCTGGCAAAAGAACCTAGAATTTCACGGATCAAAGCTCACATACAGTAAAAAACCTACATTACTCGCGGCAATGGATGTACAGTGTAAGCAACAAGGCTTTTGTGT
The DNA here is from genome assembly GCA_033459515.1 of Theretra japonica. NCBI lineage: Eukaryota > Metazoa > Arthropoda > Insecta > Lepidoptera > Sphingidae > Theretra > Theretra japonica. Next base: position 994,802 of record CM065944.1, read on the forward strand.
CAACACACGAGCGTTGTAAACAAAGAGAATATTTCGTTTTGATTTTTTTTCCACAGTAAAAAAGCTGTATGTTTAATACATTTATTTTTTGCTACATTTCACGTGACACGAAATACTCGGAATGCGAGCCAATAAAACCAAAATAAATAATAATATTGAAAATGATTTTGATGCTCATGAATAATGCAACTTCAATGAGGTTATAAATGTGAGACGGCAATACCAGGACGCCGCTGACGTGACGGTCGCGGATTCGAATCCCATGGCTCCTCTTGTATTTGGAGATATATCTTTAACGGCGAAAGGAACATGCGTATCACACGAGATCGTAACAAGATTCTTTTGGTGTGTGAATTCCGCTTACCCGCACGAGGCCAGCCTGGTGGACAATGCCTAAGCTCTTTTGGTTGTAGATATTTTTACACAATTGGTTCGCAAAACGTTCAAAACCAGGTGACTGATGGTGAGTGATCACTGTCGCCCATGAACATCCACAGTGCTGGGATTATAGATGTGTTGCCGGCCCATAAGTTCAGGAGGGTAGCGGGAAGGTAAAAGGTTGGGAAGAGGAAAAGGGTATCGGGCATCCGACAATCTCCCTCACGTAACAAAAGGCGACAACAAAGCTGTCGCTTTACGTCGATCTCCTGTAAAACAGAGTTACAGCCCCAGCTGAGCCGAGTCATTCATGCTGAGTCATGCCTGACAAAAACGTGGCACTACCATTTTCAAAAATATAATGTTGTGTGAACTTGATATCTTAATGCAGGAACATCTGGTATCTGAATGCACCTGTAGGCTGTATTTATTTATATAATTATATTTTACTGTCATACTTCGCTTTCCTTTAAAAGACTAGCAACCCATCTACACGTATCCCCGCTATATCGGGCTTCTTTTGTTCTTGTTTAGCAGTGGGCGATTTTGAGCTGATACAGTTATGATTACTTCCAGGCCATGGTCTGTACAACTACCTGATCCTGCTGACGTCATGCACGATCCACCTTGGAGCTGTTATGGACATGTTGGGCTTCAGCTTGGTAATCCCAGCGGCGAGTTGTGATCTACAACTGAGTTTGAAGGAAAATGGAGCTCTCACCTCCATATCTTTTGCTGGTACGTTCTGGTTTTAAATTACGTATTATCTCTGTTGTTTTTTATGAGTTTCTTAAATATTCCCTATTTGATACCTTCCTTCGTGTCAGCTTTCGTAGTAGATAACCAACCAGCAACACTTTCGTGGACAATTTTCTAAGCTGTCTCAATCTTAGACTTAGGGCTATAACTTATTCTAGGATCTATTTCTATTCTAGGCTACTTTATATTAACTAAAACCACTGGAACACAGCTGATCTTTTAAATAATTATGAAATATTGTATCCATACTTTAGGTACACAAACCCCCACAATGAACATATGTATATCTCCAAATAATTCTGAACTATTGATTCTGGTTTCCGAAGCCAATATACCGTTTGTGTATTTGTCAGTATCCCGACTGTCAATATACAGTATCGGGAATACATTGTAATATTGGCTGCATTGCAGGTTTCATGTTTGCTGTACCCTGGGGCTACTTCGCGGATACAAGCGGGCGGCGGAGAGCGATGCTAGTGTCCGCCACTTTAGGGTTCTTTTTTACGATCCTCTGCAGTTTTGCAACGAATTTCACAACTATGCTAATACTGAAGTTTTTAGGATGCAGTTTGTAAGTATTTTGTGAAGACTTATGTAATATGTTTGAAGGATTCTTGTTCGAACTTTTAGATTCTTTAGATTTAATGAAAATTTGTTTCCAAAAATTATGTGTTTTAATACAAGCTTAATTTTACATTTACATGATTGACATACAATTATAATGCATCAGTTTTAATATAATCCGTAACAACTCTTTTCCAGCAGAATTCAATAATCTTGAAACCACAACCACATCGCTGTTATACTTTGCAGTACATTTCTTGGTCTCTGACAAAATTTAGTTAAATCGATATCAGGGCGTAATGTATCAGATTACTTATAATAGTCACATTAATCCGATTTTTTCTTATAATTACTGGTTTTGTGCAGCTTTTACTGTTTATTTCAGCTCAACAGCATCTCTAACTCTCACGGCCACGTATCTGGGAGAATGTACGCCACAACATCTCAGGACGAGATTCATCTTCGTCCAGAATTGCTACTCCCTAGCCGCTGATCTTATTTGCTACGGTAAAACGAATTTACCATTACAGCCTCCATGGCGCTGTTAATTATTAGAGGTTCAATGCTCCGAGATAAACTTTTGTATGCCCCACAGGCATTTGTTTCGAGTTAACATGGTTGTGGAACAGAATAGCCTCTTGTAGTTTCTGATACCCTCAATCAAGACTTGTATTTTGATAATAAATAATAAGCAAATACACCCAACAGTCACATACATAGTCTTGACCCCGCATTAAGATCAATTCAATCTCGTGTCGTGGGTATACACTACGAGAGACTTCGGTCTCAAAAACACCCAGACCCGAGACAAATACTTGAGGGCCTCACGAATACTTTTCGTTGATAGAAGTTATGTTATTTGTCTACAGTCGATGCCTTTCGAAAGTTCAGCTCAAGCGTTATAAAATTATATCAGACCAAATTCCTGACATCATAATAATTAATTTAAGATAATCTTCGATATAACTATTATTTTATCGGCATTCCTTCATCGCAGCATGATAGGCACAATAATTATTTTCATTTTCGTAAATTGTGTTTGATCACGCCAAGGTTTACTTAATTTATATGGAGTACTTTCATCGAAGCACGGGTTTCCTTTAAATTAACTTAGTTTAGACATAATCTACGCTTTGTACATAGGTAGATTTACATAGATTTAAGCTAGTATAATCACTTACTTACTGCCTTGGTGGCGTAGTTGTACTACGATATGATAACAAAGCTGAGTTCTCGGATTCGAATCCCCGGGTCGTGCTAAGTGATATTGGACTTTTCTATTCATTATCAGCCCGCAGTCAGGAATTAGTGCCCGATATGGTTATAGGCTCGCCCTCTATCACATCATGGGATGGAGACACATAAGGCGAAACATGGGTGTCCTGGTTGCACCTCTGCCTACCCCTTCCGGGAAAAGGGCGTGATGTTTGTGTATGTATAATTACTTAGAGATTTGCAATTCAATTTATAATCAGTGGGAAAGTAATAGCGAATCGAGACTTTTGGTTACAATTTAAAGTATTATAATAAATTAAAAAAAGAAAAGACAGACAACTTTGTTCGTCTGAAACCAGTGAATTTGTGCGACTTTTAACAACAATAATAGTTTCATCTGATCTTTATACAAATCCAAATAAATTAACCATATTTAAATTGTTAATGCAAAGTGTTATATTACTAATAATATACTTTAGATACTCTGTATCGTACATGCAAATCTATACTTATACAATGCAATCAAAAACTTCGCAGCAGTCTTGATATACCCTGTATAGAAATAGATATCCATATAATAACTGTACTGTACTGTATCAGCCCATACACGACCCACTGCAGGGCACGAGCCTCCTCTACAATCGAGAGTACGATTGAGAGTGGTTAGGCCATATAGTCCACCACGCTGGCCCAGTGCGGGTTGGCAGACTTTTACATACCATAGAAATTTATACAAATCGCTATGGTATCCAGGTTTCCTCACGATGTTTTCCTTCACCGTTATAGTGCGTGGTGATTGACTATCAATACACACATGACTCCGAAAAGTCAGAGGTGTACCCTGGGATTTGAACCCGCGACCACCGTGAACATGTAGGCAGCCACGTCTGGTCCGTTACCAACAGGCCACCACGCACTTAATAACACCAACATTTTATTCCAGTTCTAGCCTACATAATCCTCCCAATGGAGTTCAAGATGCCATTACCGTGGTTTGTGTTCAGACCGTGGAGACTGCTCATAATATTAATGGCTCTACCGCTCGGTATTGGAGCACTAATGCTGGCATTCCTGCATGAGAGTCCCAAGTTCCTGGCAAATGTTGGGGAGACTGACAAAGCTGTGAAGGTTCTGGAAACGTTCTATAAAGTTAATACGAGGAGAGAAAATTATCCGGCAAGTAATTTAAATAAAATTTTAAGTGAGATATAAATGTATCTTTTGCTTTTTATTGGTCCGTAATTTGATTTTCTGTAATTAAAATATATGCTAATAGATAGATAAGAAGATAATATATTATTAATTATAATAATAATAGTAAATACATCCAAAAGCCACTTATATAGTCCTGACCCCACACTAAGATGGAGTCTTGTGTCGTGGGTATCAGAAACTACGAGAGACTTTTTGGTCTCACAAACACTCAAACCCGAAAGAAATACCTGTGATTCACGCACATATTTGATTCAGTGCGGGCATCGAACCCGCAGTCTCTCGTTTCACAGCCGGCGTCTAACCAACTGCGTCACGGAAGCTGTCGCTATGTATTATTATGTTATACCCAAAAACATTTCATTTTTGTATTGCATATTTAAATCAAAATTATGATTGGTCTTTAATGGTAGTAATGGATACAAGAACAGAAGATAATGTATTCGTTCTACTATTATAACACTCGTAAACTTTTTATTTTTGCAGCATATATTCAAATCAAAATTATGAATTATTCTACGAGTATAAAAATAAACTGTCTAATCTCATATGCACATAATAAGTGAATGTCAAATGAGGTGACTCAAATTCCTTCAAATTGAAACAAACAAAGCGAGTTATTTCTTTGCTATCTCGTGCGGAATTTCAACATTGGTTTATTTATGAAATTCTCTCTTCGCGCGACAATTATTTGAAGCCTGATTATGTTTTAAACAATTGGATAATCGCATTACAAGGTATTGCCAAAAAACTTCGGAGAGAGATTTAGTGAAATATTGTCGAATTAACCGCATAAATTAACCGCATTGGACTAATGAAGCGTAATATATTCGCGTTATCGAATTAGAATCACATCTATGCTGGTATTTGGTATAGTATATGATATGGGTTTATTTGCGAGATCAAAATCACTAGAAAAAATAAGCTTTCCTACATAACAATACACATTTTGTAACAAAATGGCTTCTCTCTTTCCAGGTAAAACTAATAAAGAGCACAAAAATGGACGAGGAACCATCATCATTTTGGGAATCAGTTGTATGCCAAACTGTTCCCATATTCAAAACACCGTTACTTTGGAGGACTTTACAACTGTTTTATCTGTGGACGATCCTTTGTGCGACGTAAGACTTGGTTTTTCTACTTTTGAAGTTTGGTAGTTCGAAGATATCAACAAGTCTAGACATTCGATCGGATCAAATCAAAAACTTGTTTTTTTTTTATTGCATAGGTCTCGCAAACGAGCAAACAGGTCCCCTGATGGTAAGTGATCACTGCAGCCCATGACATCCACAAAGCTGAATCATGGATGTGTTGCCGGCCCAATTGGTAGGGGAGCGAGAAGGAAAAAGGATGGGAAGAGGAAAGGGGTATTGGGCATCCGGCAATCTCACTCACCGAACGAAACGCGACAGCTGAGCTCTCGCTTCACGTTGATTTTCTGTGAGACAGTGATACCGCTCCGGATGAGCCTGTCCATTCATACTAAGTCATAACTGACAACAGCGTGGCTTTACCATGTCCAAAATGTGTTCTTTGGCTATCAATTTTAAGCCATCTTGAAAATATCTGTGGCGTTCGTTGTTCTAAGTATCTTTATTTTCCTGATTCGGTTTTTTAAAGGAAATACAAACGCAAAACGCATACATGACTGATAGGAGCTTTTATACTGGTTAAATGACCAATTTGACATTCCGACAGCGCACTCTGATATTCTTCGGGAAAGAGCTTCATTCTCTGGTGGGGTTCTTCAGCTTGGGGTTAATAGTAATTGCATTATGGAATACTGATATGGTATCAGTCCACATAGGTCTCATCGCAGAGCACGGGCCTCCTCTACAATCGAGAGTACAGTTGACAGGGGTTAGGCCATATAGTCCAATTTATAGTTAAGTTATATTAACGATGGAGTGTTAATAGTAAACGTATGTATGCATGGGGGATATTCACAATTCACCCAGATGGAAGGACACGCACTGCATTTGATAGGCACTGACCGTCGCTTATTAGTGGATCAAAAAGAAATATTCCACTCCGTTCCAAAATATGAACAAATTAATTAAATAATATATGATTCTTTTATACCCTAACAGTACTTATTTTCATTTCAGAAACAATGTGTTCTTTATATGGTTTCCCACTCTGGTAAATTCGTTTTATAACAACAGCCCTGATGGTGTAAATAAGACTTTCTGTGAGAGAATAATTTCTAATATTTCTTCTGCAGGAGATGATACTGTAAGTTGAGATATATTTGTTTTTTTTTTTGTATCACGGTTCCTTTTTCTGTTTTTCTTATTTTTGTATTATCTACATGTGCCTGCTTCCTACGTCTACCTACCTTACGTCGAAGACACTACATGATTCTAATGTAAGATGCTAATTTATTATCAGGAAAATATTTTACCAAACCCCGTCGCCAAGAAATTTTAAACCCACTAAAAGGTAACTTACGAAAAATTTCGACGTGAGTTTTTAATTTCGTAGGACTGATTCCTCTTTTGCCAAAATTAAATATTTTATCACTTACATATTGTATTTGTATTCCCACACAAATAAATTATTTTATTTTCCAGGAAACCTGCAAAACACAAATGAACACCATCTACAGCGGGATATTTTTTACATTGTTCTTCACTGTTCTCAACTTGCTGATCATTAAGCTATCTCCTTGGAGGAAGACTCTCCTGATCGTCATCCTCATCATATCTGGAACCAGCTCCATCGTGGTCAACTTTATTCAAGGGTCTATAGGCAGCATTGTCTTCTTCACTATGATTCAGTTCACAGGCCTCTGTGTTGGAGTTATTAGCTCTTATTTCGTTGATTTGTATCCTACTTCATATAGGTAATTGGTGATTTTACTTTAATTGTTTTAAATCCTGTGTAAATTTTTGTGAGACTTATGATCAGCAGTGGCTGAAAATGAAAATTTTCAATTTATCGATGATCTATGTCGACTCCATTTCGGGAGAACAGCGAGATTGTTATTTTTTTTTCTGTATTATATCAGCCCGTATACGTCACACTGCAAGGCACGGGCCTCCTCTACAATCGAGAGTACGATTAAGTGTAGTTAATCCATATAGTCCACCACGCTGGCCTAGTTCGGGTTGGCAGACTTTTACATACCATAGAAATTTATACAAATCGCTATGGTATGCAGGTTTTCTCACGATGTTTTCCTTCACTGTAATAATGCGTGGTGATCGACTATCAATACACACATAACTCCGAAAAGTCAGAGGTGCCCTGGGATTTGAACCCGCGACCACTGTGAACGTGTAGGCAGCCGCGTCTGGTCTGTTACCAACAGGCCACCACGCACTTAGATTAGATTCAAATTATTTTAACAGTACATTTTTATCTGTTTAAGCAACAGAGTTAATAAATACGACGTAATTTTGTCTCTTTTCTCGTGTTATCAATGTATGTTTACATACTATGTATCGTAATGTGTGTTTCAACCCGAATAACTATAGACATTTTATCATTCATCCATCGACACAATTTGCTAACTTCCCTACACCTCTCTTGGGGTTCAGCTAGGTGTTCTTTAGTTATGTGTGTAAATTCCTTTATTAATAACTTTTTCAGGGGTTTGGCATCCAGTGTTGGAATGATGGTGGCAAGATTTGCGTGCCTTGGTGGAGTGAACTTGGTCGGCGCCGTCATCGAGGACTACTGTGATGTTACCTTCTACTCCTGGGCAGTATATGTTTTCAGTAAGTTTATCATTCAACTAAGGTACCGGAAGCTGGATTATTTCGAGGAAGCCCTATGTTCAGTAGTAAACCTCGGTTTTAAAATAAACTTATTTATTTATTTATAAATTCTTTATTGCACACCACATAAAACAATAAAAGGCCAAAAAAATAATAATAGGAAAACTTATTTAAATTAAGGTGACTATCGGCGGCCTTATGGCTTTCGGCGATGTTAAACAACTAAACTTACCAACAATTATTTGAAAAGATATTGCCATAGTAGCTACTAACAAGTTGTCGACAGTACCTGATGGAAATCGTAGTGTAAGCCACATAGTCAATTCCCCGGGGATGGTTCCCTGTCTCTTGTCGGTCGACATAATCACAGCTGAACCCGCAACGCAACGTACTTGCGCAAATAATAAAGGCGTATTTTAGACCAGCATCTAAAGATGAGGCATCATGATTGGAACTACGTCACATATATTCACAATTACATATAATAATCAGCCTCCGTGGCGCATTTGGTTTGACGCCGAGTGTGAAACGAGAGGCCGCAGGTTCGATCCCTGCACCAACACAATTAATGTTTGTAACTGTTTTGTGTATGATTATATAGCTTACATATACCAAAAAGACATAATATTTGGAGGGTAATGCAATACCTTTTAAGTGCAAACTTTAAATAAACTGTATGAAACTGACTGTTTTGTTTACCCTTTATTTTGGAATTCAATTATCTCATACATAGTAATTGCATGTATAATTTATGAGATGTTGCGATAATGCACCGTGTTTTGGTCTGCTGGATTTAAATCTACCTGATTACACAAATTTTGTTGTTGTTTACTAAAGAAAGATAATTGAAGTCTCTGTATAATTTTTCGGTAAATCCTGCATTAATAATATATAAATTAATTCTGTCCATACATTATGTCCCAGTGCAACGCACGGGCGCCCTCTACAATTCAGAAAGGTGAAAACATAACCCACGACGTAAAGGTTTCCGCTCGATGTCTTCTTGACTGTAAAAGTTCATTGTAGCTTTTCATGAATTCACACATGAGTCTAAAAAGGCAGTGGTGAACCCTCGTCGGTCTATTCACAACTAAACTACCCCTCAGCAATAAATAACTACCGGTGGATATCTATAACCTGTCTATCTTTAACAACAAGTTAAAATGAGAACCGTTAGTATAGTTTGATGCACATTTTTGTTACAATAAACATAGTTCAAAATAATTAGTTATCTATTTAAATTTACACGATATAGATACATACATACTTTTATCTTTGGTAATCTTTATATATATACTTCTTGTGTGCGCGGGTATGTCACTGATCTCCTTCTAAACGGCTGGACCGATTTTAATGATTTTTTTGTATGTATTCAAGGGAATTCGAGAATGGTTCAGATTCACAATTAACAAATAACTTAAATAACAAATAACTTTAACTTCCGTTGGTAAATTAAAGTTTAATTCGTTATTTTCCGCCCTATGCGAGTTTGAGTGGAATTTAATAGCGCTAAACTACTTTTTTAAAATATAATTCGTGCATATTCCGCCACAACTGGTGGGAAGAAAAAGATGGCGCATCGTGACCATTTATGTCCCCGTTTTTAAACTTCGAGCAGTCCATCTAAACAGTATATAATCTAAGTTACAAGGTTGCAAAAATAAATTGAAAGCGATATTTCAGTGTGTAATCAATTCTACAACTATACCACGTGGGTACATTGACCCACCACTAGAAATAATTACAAAAGTCCACGTGGTATGATATTTGCAATAGATTTTTAATAGAGATGTATGTGTATGTAGAGATGCACTTGCGAGGGTATGGTTTCAGCCCCTTTTTGTGGCGAGAGGAAAGCTGTAAAGCTCCCCTTTCGGTATCCCGAAGTAGGCTGAAAGGTCTACGTCAGTGTCACCAGCCCAGCCCAGCGCGATGTAAATATTGCGACCGAGCCGGGTCCCTAACAAGAACCTATCGACCGTTGCGCGCATATCGAGCCTGGATATATCAGGGCGAGAAGCGTCTCGACTCCTTCCCTGTGATTGCCCGGCGCAGAACTAGGACGCAGACCGCTCTCCCTCATTGGGGAACAAAGTTGCTTACCATTTATGTCTAGATCTGGACGCCCTGTATTTTTTTATGAAATTCGTCGTATTTTCGTGTTTATCTACAAAGTAAAGCAATTGCAAGAAATAGTTCACATCCCTATTTAGACATAAAAGGATGACATGGGATAAAATGGGACGGACGCGAAGAGACCGGTCGGATCAGGATTGCACAGAAAATAATGAGACGGGATGTAACAGAATTTAACGGAGCCAAAATGGTACTTAGGTTTAGTTCAGGTATACGAAAGTTTGAACGGGAATAAAATGTTTGCATGTGGATTGAAGTCTAAATAGCTAAGCAGACGAATCTGGGCCGGGCCGCTAGTTAAAATATAAAATATATCGACATCATACAATAAGGGTTGTAATTTAAATCCATTTCAACTTGTTGTTAAAGATAGACACGTGAAAGAGAATTGTAATTTACATTTTCTACATTATGATAATAACTTTAACCGGTAGATCAATTTGACCAGCTCTCAACAAGGGGATGTAGCTCAGTGGTAGAGCGTTCGCTTTGCATGCGAAAGGCCCCGGGTTCGATCCCCGGCATCTCCATTCCAGTAGTGAGACATAGGTTTTTTTTTGTCTTTTTCCTATGAGCAATTTATATAGAAAAGAAAATATTATTTTTTCAAATGATATTTCAAAATATATTTTATGGTTGTGATGAAAGAAGAGTTAAAAAACTTCATCAACAATACCCCGTTCTTACTTTATATTCGTTAGAATTATATTCCCAAAGGAAAAGGCGCAAACATGTTTGGACTCCAGCCTATTGACCAATAACGATAAGCGACAGTGGCGAAGGGTGATTTTTTTAAAAAGGGAAGCCGAAGCTCAATACGCGAAATAAGTGTGTTTATTTTGTTTATACCTACTGGCCCTACATAGGAAAGACAATGCGACTGATACTTGATAGTAAACATAGTGCAGTCCACATTGAGTAGATCAACTTATCGTGACATGCTTCACAGAATTAGCCCGAAACGCGACACATTTACATAATTTGTACGTGTATCCTTATATCCGGACGTTTGTGAATATCCAACCGCCAGCAAATTATTCCTCCGACAATCTCACTCACCAAACGAAACGATTGCGTTTCGTATGATGGCATCTACGTACTGCGGTCGTCAATTATATTTTAATATTTCTAATATACAAAAGTTGCAATGTCATCATGAGAAAAATAAAAAAGTATATTTTTAAACCGCACGTGAATATAAGATTAATAAAGAAAAATTAATGATCTAGATACAATGTTAACAAGTACGTTAGCCGCGCTTTTATTAGTTGTATTATTAGTAGTCGAGCACTTCCTAAATTCTAAACAGTAACGTTATTTCCGAAATTGACAATCTAAACATGTACGTCCCTCGCGATTATTAATTTCCATTACAACATCATAATACTATTAATATTTATGTACATTTTGTAATTTAAAACATTAAAAACTAAATGCGTGAACCAGCTAATACTCGTATACTGTCAAAATGTTAATACAACACTTACAAATGCAGTGATATCTACACAAATACACACATAAAAACACAAAATGCTGAAGATTTGCAGCATGCCTCCTGCTTTTTAACGGAAATTGAACCTTAAATCATTATAAGTTAAAGGTACAATTTTGCGTGATTTGTTGCAAAATACGCAACCATGTCACACCAATGCGTAACATGCAGCCGACGCGGACGGTCGGCGCACGGGCCGCGCCATTGTTATTCAATAAGCCGAACAATTTTGGCAGTAATTCGCCAGAGGTCGCAACGCGGCGCAATCTAATTACGAGTTTGCTATGCGCCTCCGCAGTAATGTTTACCTATGTGGCCGACAGATGTCGTTGAATAAAATGAGTTTAGATATTACATAAATAATTTTGAAAAATTTGCTTGTTTATAGTGTAATGATAAATTACAAAAGGTAAGACGCAGGGAATCGAGTTATATGGAGCCTTCGCCACTGATGAGCGATATGTCATTGCAAAGGTCTTTCCAGATGCTAAAACTTCTTCTATTGCAACAAAACCCAAATCGCTGTGTTAGAAAAAATATAGCTTCTTAAAGACATTACGAAAATCACACGGTAACGGTGAAGGAAAACATCGTGAGGGAACCTGCATACCGTAGCGATTTTAAAGAATTTCTACGGTATGTAAGTCCGCCAACCCGCACTAGGCCAGCGTAGTGGACTATATGGCCTAACCACTCTCAATCGTACTCTCGATTGTAGAGGAGGCCCGTGCCCTGCAGTGGGTCGTATATGGGCTGATACAATACAAAAAAATATATATTTCAACTGTGTTTATTGTAACATAAATAGGCATCAAAATATACTAACGGTTCTCATTTTAACTTGTTAAAGATAGATAGGTTATAGATTTCCACCATTAGTTATTTATTGCTGAAGGGTAGTTTAGTTGTGAACAGACCGACGAGGGTTCACCACTGCCTTTTTAGACTCATGTGTGAATTCATGAAAAGCTACAATGCACTTTTACAATCAAGAAGACATCGAGCGGAAACCTGTACAGCATGCAGATTTAAAAGAATGTCTATGGTATGTGTCTCGGGTTCGAATCCCGGGTCGGCAAAGTGATGTTGCTATTTTTTTTGTATTGTATCAGCCCATATACGACCCACTGCAGGGCACGGGCCTCCTCTATAATCGAGAGTACGATTGAGAGTGGTTAGGCCATATAGTCCACTCCGCTGGCCTAGTGCGGGTTGGCGGACTTACACACCGTAGATTTTTTTTAAAATCACTACGGTATGCAGGTTCAAGAAAATAATAATAAAAAATAATTAGTTATATCTAAATAATTTTCCATTTCAATTTACACGATTTACACACCTGTTTTTATCATTGGTAACTTAAATATAAAATACAACCACTTAATAAACTAATGGTAGTAACTTATATCCATTTTAACTTGTTGTTAAAGATAGACACGTGAAAGAGAATTGTAATTTTCATTTTCTACATTATGATAATAACTTTAACCGGTAGATCAATTTAACCAGCTCTCAACAAGGGGATGTAGCTCAGTGGTAGAGCGTTCGCTTTGCATGCGAAAGGCCCCGGGTTCGGTCCCCGGCATCTCCATTCCAATAGTGAGACAAAGGTTTTTTTTGCCTTTTTCTTATGAGCAATTTATATAGAAAAGAAAATATTATTTTTTCAAATGATATTTCAAAATATATTTTGTGGTTGTGATGAAAACGGTTCATGAAAATGGTTCAAAAAACTTCATCAACAGAACCTCGGTCTTTCTTTATTTTCGTTGCAATTTTAATCGCAAATTGTATTTAAATTACACTTGTTGTGATTTTGTTTTAATGTTTGTACGATCCACGGGTATTTGTTTCGGGTCTGAGTGTTTGTGAGACCACCGAAAAGCCTCTCGTAATTCCTGATACCTACGACACAAGACTTAATTGATCTTAATGTGGAGTCAGGACTATGTACGTGACTGTTGGGTGTATTTATAATAATCGATAATTTCATTTCATCGGTGTATTATTATTATTCCTTTATTTACAGGTGGCGTATTTGTCTCCTTGCTGTTACCATCGGACCAAAAAATACGAAAAATGAAGAGTTAAGTCTATTTAATTTTTAATTACAAATATTAATTGTAGTGCGAGTTTTATTTTGTTCATTCAAAATATGGTTCAGTGCGTGGTGGCCTGTTAGTAACGGACCAGACGCGGCTGCGTACATGTTTACGGTGGTCGCGAGTTCGAATCCCAGGGTACCTCTGACTTTTCGGAGTCATGTGTGTATTGATAGTCAATCACCAGGCATTATAATGGTAAAGAAAAACATTGTTAGGAAACCTGCATACCATAGCGATTTGTATAAATATCTATGGTATGTAAAAGTCCGCCAACCCGCATTAGGCCAGCGTGGTGGACTATATGGCCACTCTCAATTTTACTCTCGATTGTCGAGGAGATCTCATTTAGGGATCCATAGGTACAAAAAATGTCATAAAATTGAGGCTGATGGTCTAATTCAAGTCTCGAACAGGACAGGGAAAGTAATATTCAAATCGTAACTGATTACTAATTGGTTCATTGGTTTTAGCATTTCACATTTAGGGGGGGGAGGGGGTAGATGAAAACATGTGTGGTAATATCGGGTTTTTAAAATATGAACTTCAAAATTGGAGATATAATTATGTCCTTATCACAAATAAATAATGAAGTGATTCACGGTTTTTCGTTTCTTGGATATCCACATTTTAGAGGGGGGAGACGGGGGTGAAATAGATTATCTAACAAGAACTAAAATATATAATTGAATACTCAATTTTATGCAAAGTTACAGGCAAAAGGAACTTTCATTTAAGATAATACATAGGGTTCCACGCAAATAATAATCATAAATAAATATTGTAAGTGATTCAGGGTTTTAAAATTTAAAATTTTGGTGGTGGAGGGGGGGTGGTAACATTTCTTTACGGAGTGCCAACTTTTTAAGTTAACAATTAACTATCTTTATGTTTTAAATGGGTATAAGGAGGAAATTTTTGTTAATAAAATAAGTACATCATTTCAAATAAAGTAAGTCGCGCAGATGCAGTTGGGGGCAAAATCTGTTTTTAATAAAATTGTTAGGTCTAGTCGAATATAATTTTGTCGCATAAGCCTTTTTACCTTTGAATATGGTTATACATTAGTCAACCTCTACCAGTTTGGCGAACACGTCTTCGAAAATCTTGTGACAAGGTCTCAGGTGTACTTTAGGGTATACTCAGGGCCCTTTACAATATTTTTTCTTTTGTAATTATTTTGACAATATGCTAAAGGCGAAAATTAAGTTACATTGATACAAATCAAATATCGGTCGACTCGTATAGATTTTTAAGAAGTCGTAAATATCCCAAGGTGAACTTTAACGGTGAAGGAAAACATCGTGAGGAAACCTGCATACCAAAGCGATTTTAAAGAATTTCTACGGTAGGTAAGTCCGCCAACCCGCACTAGGCCAGCGTGGTGGACTATATGGCCTACATACATACATACATAAACACACGCCTTTTTCCCAGAAGGGGTAGGCAGAGGTGCTACCAGAACACCCACGTTTCGCCTTGTATATTCCGTCCCACGATGTGATAGGGGGCGAGCCTATCGCCATATCGGGCACAAATTCCTGACTCCGGGCTGATAATGAATAGAAAAATCCAATATCACTTTGCCCGACCCGGGATTCGAACCCGAGACCTCAGCTTTGCAATCGTACCGTAGTACTACTACGCCACCGAGGCAGTATATGGCCTAACCACTATCAATCGTACTCTCCATTGTAGATGAAGCTCGTGCACTGCAGTGGAACGTATCTGGGCTGATACAGTACAGTACCTACAGTACAGTAAACCCCATGTCAATTTATAAAATCAAAAGCCTGATGTCCAATAGCTATTATATTTCAAATACCTGTCCCGTCACGGCGCAATGTGAACGCACTTGTAATAAATCTGTTCTTTACGTGGTACTAACCACTCTCAATCGATTCTCTCGATTGTAGAGTAGGCCTGTGCCCAACAGTGGGCCGATAAAAAAAAATATCCCAAGAAATATAATAAAAATAAACAACAAATTACAAACGAGAAGTATCAAGAGGAATATCCGAGATAGTGTGCTAGATACCATTACTTCAATATTCAACACATTGTCCAATGTCTAGGTAATGACACAAAGTTTCGGTTGTAAAGAGAAGTAGGGACATTGAGTCGACCATGCACTCAAAACTTAACGACTACTCTTTATTATGTTTGCGATGTTTTACTTTACCTAGGTAACATCGCGATCTAAAATGGTTTAGAACTTGTCATTTATCTAGCCTAGTTTTTTGACAGCCTCCGTGGCGCATTTGGTTGGACGTCGGTTGTGAAACGAGAGGCCGCGGGTTCGATCCCCGCACCGAGATAAATGTTTGTTAGGCCCACAAGTATTTGTCTCGGGTCTGGGTGTTTGTGATATCGAAAATTCTCTCGTAGTGTCTGATACTCATGACACAAGACTTAATCGATCTTAATGTTGGATCAGGACTATGTATGTGACAGTTGGGTGTATTTATTTATTTACTTATCTATTATAATGTTATATTATACAGTTTAAAATTACATAACAAATCTATCGAAAATAGGCACATGTTGCGGTTTTATCTCTAAAGGTAATGTCTTACTGACAACCACGGGGTGGAGCGACGATATTTGTATAGATGGTTGGTAGCGGTTGGAGATGATGGGCTGAAGATCGAGCCCAGTGGCGTGCCATACGAGAGGCCTATGTCCAGCAGTGGACGCGGACGGGCTGATGATGATGAACTATGGGGTGGATGAGAAAACGAAAATTTGAAAAAGCTTTTTTCTATGTAATAAAGATTTTATTAAGTTATTAATACAATAAGCGCATTCAAACCGGAGACAATGTTTAGAAGTAATATATTCGTATTAGCCCGAATATTGACCACTGTTCACAAAAGTACGTGCTAAACTTCATGCAAATGACGCGGTCTGGTATCATCTCCATCATCGTTTTCCAGCAGGTCGACATGATTGTATCGAAATTATGTACGTTTACACTGCAATTCTATTCAAATATGGTCCCAACTCTCAACATTCGATACAAATGTACTGACTTCTTAAATTACCTTATAACTCCACGCTTAAAATCGTTGAAGAAAGAATCTCTCGTGCCGGCAAATTGACCATAACTTAATGTTCCGAAGACAGTAACTAGCGAGCAAATTGTCCGAGTATAAACCATAAATTTTTGAGTGATACAGTCTTGTTAAACGCCCCACATGACGTGGTTCTATAAGGGGACTGTGGTTACGTCACGACCCGCGGGATCATCACCTAGCATGAATTATGGACGAGCCCTTTGTGCATGATTGTACTTCGAGCGCCCTCCGAGAGCTAGGTTGAATCCTAGTTTTTTATATCACTTTTGTTTGTGATATTTAAAAAATATTTGCGTAAGTACTACGCAATATCCTCGTTGTTTAAGCACATGTTTTATTTGTAAAAACTCTTATTCAGTATTTTATACACCAATACAAATTTCCTATTTGCCACCCAAGGGATGAACTTACAAAAAAAGTATCGAAGTAATCAATTTTTTTATAATACAGCTCTTGAAAACTACTGTATTTATTGTCCTTGCATATAATTTACCACATCACGAATTATCAAACGAATCATCAAGAATTCAGACTTGTTCGTATCAGCCTGCATTCAGCGGCTTTCTACGGCCCTAAATTGTCTCTCCGAATTGTTGAATAATAGAATATCCGTTTATAATCAGCTCACATACAACTCAGCTGTCGCGTTTCGTTCAGTGAGTGAAATCGCCGGATCCCCAATATCTCTCCTCTTCCCATCCTTTTTCCTTCCCGCTCTCCTCCCTATTGGGCCAGCAACGCATCTATGACCCAGCACTGTGGATATTCATGGGCGGCAGTGTTCACTTACCATCGGGTCACCTGTTTGCTCGTTTGCCGGACCTATGCAATAAAAATAATATATTCAAAAGAAGGAAAATATTACCAAGCTCCTAGACAACAATTTCACACACCCTCCCCCACCCCGCAGTCCGCTGGCCGTTCCGTTAAATTATTCAATTTTACACAATATCATGACATCGTACAGCGGCATTTACATTCCAATATTTAATATTCTTTTGTACAATAGCACTTTCCTGCTTTGTTAATAATATTTGGAAAGATTTTTCGGCCTTAGTATTCACTGCGGAGTTGGAATTTGGCAAGTTGTTCAGCTTGATCTGGACCACTGGGATTTTTTTAAATATATTAATAAACGATCATAAATATCTAATTTCCTTTTTGTCTGTTTTTCGAATATTTTTTTTTTCTTTTCACGTTTTTTTTGTGTAAGTACGTTTATAATGAGTATTATATGTTATTTAGTAATAATACCATGTGTTATAGTCCACCTTATATTATTTGTAATGTCGTGAAACTCTGTTATTGGCTTTAGTCTGTTATATGAAGATAAAATTAGACAACTGTTTATGTATAAGCTGTTGAGTTTCCCAATAAATGAATAAATATACAGATAAACGAGCTGGTTAAGGTTGCAGGATCAGCTGGATGCAGGTCGCTTCCAACAGGTCAATGTGGAGATCCTTGGTGGAGGCCTATGTTCAGCATTGGACTTCCTGTGGTTGAAGAGAGAGATACATATACAGACAGTACGATAAAGAGACTACATTGGCCATAGCGCCGGACGGTAATTGTAGTGCAAGGTAGAATATTCACAATCGGGAGGTAATCTTGCGTATTGACGCAATTCTGCTAGGTTCCTCGCGTCTGACGGTAAGTGCAAAAATCCAAATGGGGTATATTAGAAAATGTCTTTCCCGTTGATACGAATATGCCGGGATGCCTGGTATCTGATGTAATTAAACTCGGAACGAGACGTGGTTACTGCCCGGACACCTACGAATATTTTATCACTAAATTTGACCACTAATCCATACTCTGGAATACTCAGCTTATGCCATCAGATGCAGTAGTCATTTAAAAAAGAATAAAATGAAAAACGCGTAAAACCCCACTGGTCTCGTAGTGGCCAAGGGCCGTGAACCGTGAGTCCCAATTCGATCCATGTCCGGAAACTCTTTGTGTGAATTTTACGCCCCGAAAAATGCAACTTTTACGCGTAGAGTTTGTGCGCATATCGCTTAAACATTGAACGAAATTATTAATAAATTGTAAGCACATTGACAAAGACAAAGACTGCCTCGGTGGCGTAGTGGTACTACGGTATGATTGCAAAGCTGAGGTCTCGGGTTCGAATCCCGGGTCGGGCAAAGTGATATTGGATTTTTCTATTCATTATTAGCCCGGAGTCAGGAATTTGTGCCCGATATGGCGATAGGCTCGCCCCCTATCACATCGTAGGACGGAATATACAAGGCGAAACGTGGGTGTTCTAGTAGCACCTCTGCCTACCCCTTCTGGGAAAAAGGCGTGTGGTTATGTATGTATGTATGTAAGTACATTAAAATTATACTTATTATAATGGCAAGAAAATCTGCTATTCAGCAAAGGCCTCCCTCATCGATTTATTTTCAATCATAAATATCATGGAAAACATCAAGCTCAATATCTTTTTCCTCCTCCTGTTATTTTTCTTCTAAATATCAAAGGCCGGAAACACATATACTATAGAAGTATTGTACATGACAGCCTCCGTGGCGTAGTTGGTTTGGACGCCGACTGTGAAACGAGAGGCCGCGGGTTCGATCCCCAGCCAACACAAAAGTTTGTGTAGCCCACAAATATTTGTATTGTATTGTGTCGGGTCTGGGTGTTTGTTTATATATATATACTTTATTGTACACCACACAATATATAACAAATAAAAACATAAAGCGCATAAATATGTGTAACAATCGAGTCTTATCGCTGTCAGCGATTCCTTCCAGACAACCTTAAGATAGGCTGGAATGAACGGAACCACGGAAGAAATGGGTTTGCGAGACCTGGTGTCTGTGAGACCTAACAGGTAGCTTATGATTCCCACGACACAAGATTCGATCTTATTGTAGGATCAAGACTATGTATGTGACTGTTGGGTGTATTTATGTTCATGGGAGGCAGAGATCGCTTACCATCAGGTAACCTGTGTGCTCGTTTGCCGGACGTATGCAAAAAAAATGTTCTCTTGTTAGTCGCAGTGCGCTAAAATTTGGTGGATGTAGCAATCTATGCATACCTTCCACAATCCGTCTTCGTCGAAACAATACATTTAAATAAATGCAACAAAAATTAACATGAGGCATAGGCCCTAGATGTTTGACACTTGTCGTCCCGCCTTCTATATCTTACACTTTGCATATTATTTGTTGACTATTCATGTCAATAAGTTAATTAATCTACATACGTACAAGCACAAGGATATAAACAGGATTATTTTTCAAAGTTTCACCAATTTTTTTTACTGAACTCAAGAGAATAATACTGATTAACACATGGTGGAAAAAAATCCAATTTACACGTAATAAGTCATTAATTTCCATTGCATAATATTCAATGTTAAAAAAATTAAAATAGGTCCGGGAAACAAGCAAACCGGTCTTCTGATGGTAAGTAATAACTGCCGCCCATGACCATCTACAACGCTTGAATCATAGATGTGTTGCTAGCCCAATTGGGAGGGAAGCGGGAAAGAAAAAGTATAGGAAAATGAAAGGGGTATTGGGCATCCGACAATCTCACTCAGCTGAGCTGTCGCTTCACGTCGATTTCCTGTAAGACAGTGGTACCGGCCCGGATGAGCCTGCCCATTCATGATGAGTCATGACTGACAACAGCGTGACTCTACCACTTGCAAAAATTCAATTTTATTTTACTAATTGACTATATTCCTGTTACTGAATCTCCTGATAACATTTGGACACTCAGATCAAAATAACCCTGTATATTTTTCATTACCTGGTATTTTTGAAGTCTGTTTTAATTTTCATAAACAAAAATACCTTTTTTATCATATTTCCCTCTTGTAATAAAACGTTTCCCCCGTACAATATTTCCCGGGCGCAATTTATTTGTGTACGTGAAAAGTTTTTCATACTGTAACTATAGACTCACATAAATATTTTAATACGGATCCCGCGAGACAGGCGGTTGGTATAAAAAGCCTTTGGAGAGGAATGCAATATCGTCAGTAAACAAGTTTAATTGAATTTCTCCTCTCATACAAGCGATCTGGACAAAAATTATGCGTTGCCATGCGTTCAGGTGCCAGTGGGGTGTAGATTTGTTCAAAGCGGACGTATATTCGTTTTGTATCTATTCCAATGTAATTCATCTATTCCTAGAAATGTTAATCTTTAGGATCCAAAGTACACCATATGGCGTCATCGTCTGATTTTTAAACTTGAATTTTTTTTGTTAATTTGCTATGCTACTTAATAATTGGTCACATAAAACTTTAAAATAAATCAATTAATTAAACACCATTAAAAGTAAATTTTAAAACATTTTTTAGATATAATAATCCTATTACGTTGTTGTTGTAATTTGTTTCGAACGGCGATAGATTATTCTCCTTGTTTCTTTATAGATGGTGGTATTACATAATATACCATCGGATACAGTGATATTTGCGTACCAAATACATAAATAAAATCAAATAATAAATCCCATGTATAAAGTCAAAAATCTGATGTCCCAAAGCGTTTATTTTTCAGATACTGGTCCCGTCACGGCGCAATGTGAACGCACTTGTAATAAATCTGTTCTTTACGTGGGGCCAGTGTTGCGTGCGGCTTTGTTCCGTCATATCAACGTAGCGTGTAAACCGACCTGGCCCAGCTTATTATGTTTGCACTGGATACAAAGCCAATTAGTTAGGTACCAGAGGTCTGAGAATGTTGGTCACGATGTAGCGTTTTATTTAAGATTTTATAGGAAACTAGCGGCCCGACCCGGCTTCGCCCGGGTGCAGACACTATTTGAGTCCAGTCTACATCAGACACATATTATTTCGCGTACTAACTGTTTTATATTTAAACTTAACGTAACAGGTGCCCTTTATACGGACTTTTTGTTCCGTCCCGTTACGTCCCATCCTGTCCCATCTCAACCTGGTCCATAACTCAAGGCATGTAATCCTGTCCTCTTATATCCCATTTCATCCGCCCTATATTCTATCCCAAACCATCACTTTAAGTTTGAAAGAGTACCAAATATACATATTTGAATTCATTTCTCATCCGACAGGAAAACTACATTCTCGGGGGTCAAAAGTAGCCTATGCATTAATCCAGGGTATCAGCTACCTCCACACCAAATTTTATCAAAATTGGTCCAGTTTGAGCATGAAAAAGTAACAAACACACAAACTTACGCCTTTATAATATTAGTAGGATTAATGGGTATTAGTAGACTTTTGGCAACTAAGGCCTATGTATGTGACTGTTAGGTGAAGTTATAATAGAAACCAGCCACTCTTCAGCTACAGGAAGTCCACTGATGAACATAGGCCTCCCCAAGGATCTGCAGTGGAAGTCACATACGCTTGTAGGCTTGCCTAAGCGGAATGCCGGATGCCCACCCACAAGGTGGACGGACGATCTAGTTAAGGTTGCAGGAAGTCGCTGGATGCAGGCCGCTTCCAACAGGTCTCTGTGGAGATTCTTGGGAATAAAACTATAACCAAAAAAAAAATGGACCAATTTTATTTTACTGTCTTTCACCACTCAATCATTGGTACTCTGGACTGCCCAGCACTTAGTTGCAATTCACATTAGGTGAAAATTAATCACTCGCGCCAATGAAAAAATAGTTTTAACTTCTATTCAATTCACGCCACACCAATAGCCCAAATAACTGAATCAAATTCAATAAAAACATCAAATAGACCGTTTCAATAAATAATATTCGCATAACGAAGGGATTTGGAAGTGAAAACGTTTGGCACGGTCGACCGTGGTTGAAATTTTATCAAACAAATATTGAAGGTATTCGGTTATTACGGTAATGGCTGAGTGGAACGAGTAGATTTATTACTGTTTAATAACTAGGTAACTGTTGCTCTTAATTTATGTGAATAGCTTTTGACCGTGACCTGGTTTACAACCGTAGGTAATCGGTCGTAGTATGAAAATATAAAAACTTTCTTTAAAAATTATTTAACTGAATCAAACCATTAGACCATGAGCCCGTGGCCGCCAGACTTTTGTCATTTTATAAGATCTGTTTGTCTGCACATGCCAAAGGCATCACTCGATCAGCTATTATGAAGTTCCGATCGCGGTGACTTGGGAAGTTATGTGTCTGGCAAGATGAAAGAACGATCAAAAGTGTCCGGCTGCCAAGAAAATACCTTTTAATAGTTGTCTTAAAAACATATATAAAATTCAGCTGCTTCACTCTGATGCAGGCAAAATTAGATTTGATTACAGTTTGAAGATATCGTTATATATAATTTCTCCAACTTTATAATATAAAAGCTGAACAATATAGGTCAACATATTTAAAAGCCTAATAAAAACTCATTCTCCTCCTTATAATTAGGAATTTCGAAAACCATGAAAGTAGTAATTATAAAATACAATGTGAATACCATTTTCATTTCTGGAACATTCTACACAATACAATGTACATAACATAGTGAAATTTTAAAACACGTGTAACCGGAAACCTAGCGTAACGGGGTTCTAAAATTTTCCATTTAGCTTAGAAAAATATTTGGAAAAACACTGAGTGGTTTTCCAAAACTCATTACAGTTGGTTTTGTTCTACATTTTTAAATGGTAAAAATAGCACACGAAATGGC
Source organism: Theretra japonica (assembly GCA_033459515.1). Taxonomy (NCBI): domain Eukaryota; kingdom Metazoa; phylum Arthropoda; class Insecta; order Lepidoptera; family Sphingidae; genus Theretra; species Theretra japonica. The sequence goes on from CM065944.1 coordinate 1,018,087, forward strand.
ATACTACAATTTTTTTGAAATATTTTCGTAATGCTCTTACATCGTAAACGCTGCATTGAAGGGTTTACATCAACTAGCCGCGGTTTATTTGAACTATTTTGTGACGCGGTAACTGCGTAGCTTGCGGTTCACGGGTTTAGTAACATAGATGGCTATTATAAATTAATTTATTGATTTACACTATTAAACATAAAACTTCGATGGACATTATTAATTTTAACTATTTTTTTTCTATTGTCATAAATTTTGAAATGTTTATACTACACATATTGCTTTTTATGCCTGGAGGTGAGCGTTGCTGCGACACAATTACATTTTAAACTACTGCAGCTAGCAACACACAACTGTACTCGGGGTTTGTAAAGTTTTCTTGTTCCAAATATATTTTTTTATTATTTATATACCTGAAAAAAATACTGTTTTGTTTTTATACGCTTTATAGATTTTTAAGTGTAGCCAGTTTTTGTGTAGGTACAAATATTGTTATTAACGTAATATTTGGTGTATATCGTTGGTGTACACAGTTGTATAAATGCTTATCCATATCTGTATCATCGCAAATATTACGTCCCACTGCAGGGCACAGGCCTCCTTTCCAGAGTACGATTGAGAGTGGTTAGGCCATATAATGTACCACGCCAACCTAGTGCGCGTTGGCGGACATTACATACCATAAAAATTCCTTAAAATCGCTAAGGTTATGCAGGTTTCCTCACGATGTTTTCCTTTACCGGTATAGTGCGTGGTGATTAACTATCAATACACAGATAACTCCGCAAAGTCAGATGTGCCTGGGATTGGAACCCGCGACCATGGAACATGTTGGCAGTCGCGTCTGATTCGTTACCAACAGGCCACTACGCACTTCAATGCACACGATACTAAAGGCCAATTGCACAAACTAACTTTGGCCATAACTTTGACTTTGAACATGTCAAACCAAAATTGACAAAGTTAAGGTTATGGGCAAAGTTAGTCTGTGCAGTTGGCCCTAAGTGCAGTGCAACCAAAATAGAGTACAATGGTAAGAGATAATTATCCGCTCGCTAGTACAAATCAAACATACACAGGCAGAACCCGAAACACAAATATTAGTTTCAATTACTACAATTGTTTTTACAATATATTCGTATTCATTGATCGCTATTAAACGCCATTTACATGGGGCGAGTTTCTCGCGGCGAGAATCGTATGCCATTCTCGCATGACATAACCGCCATTGATTATCGTGTTTTACACGATTACACTATGATTTTTTTTTATATCCTTACGATAATCGTGTCTTTGAGGCGAGAAACTCTCCCCGTGTAAATGGGGCTTTAGAGCGAATATCCTACCACCAGCATTGTCTCTCCTACAAGACAATTATTACATTATTTAACACACACACCCAGCAATATATTTTTTAATCCTTTAAAAATGTATTTAAGACAGTTTTTTCACAATCATTTACTCTTTAAAACAAAATTAAAATATGAAACTGTCTGCTTGACTATCCGCACAGATTATCAATAAGAAGAAAACGCAATTAAGAACCACGTTTCCCTAGAATAGTCCGCTTTAAGAGAACACCTTTTGTAATATAGAGTCCTTGGATTACGCTATTGTGGTTGGCGAGGTGCTGTGAGGTCAATGGGTTCATGGCCCTGGCAATGCATAGGTAGATTTAAAATGACTTGAAATCTGTGGGAATCTTTTTATGAAATACACAGTGGGTTAATTTAGGTAAAATCTTTGTAGATAAATCAAAGAATCATATAGATATAAGTAAAGTGCTTGTATTAGCCCATAGGCGTCCCATTGCAGAGCACGGGTCTCCTCTACAATCGAGAGAACGATTGAGAGGAGTTAGGCCATATAGTCCACTACGATTAGTGAGGGTTGGCGGACTTTACATACTGCAGAAATTGTTTAATAGTAATCGGCTATGGCGCAGATTAATCACGGGTTATTTTTGAGTTGTTTTATTTGTTACCTATCAAGTATCTACCTCGTATTGAGCAATACGATCAGTCAGCAAAACAGGTCAAGACGTATAAATTCGACTAACATAAAAATAAATAAATAAGTGAATACACCCAACCAATCACATGAACAGTTCTGACCCCACACTAAGATCGAGTTTTGTATCGTGGGTATCGGAAACTACGAGAGACTTTGTGGTCTCACAAATACCCAGGCTCGAGACAAATACTCGTATGCCTCAGAAAAATTCGTCTCGGTGCGGTGATCGAACCCGTGGCCTGTCGATTTACATGCGGCGTCTTACCAACTCACAACGGAGGTTGTCAAAGTGAAATAAAGTTTGTATTCGTGCTGCATTATAAACTGTCACCTTCCTTCCTCAATATTCCTTATTACTTATATTCTGTTCTCAGAAGGGGTAGGCAGAGGTGCTACCAGAACACCCACGTTTCGCCTTGTATATTCCGTCCCACGATGTGATAGGGGGCGAGCCTATTGCCATATCGGGCTCAAATTCCTGACTCCGGGCTGATAATGAATAGAAAAATCCAATATCCCTATGCCGGACCCGGGATTCGAACCCGAGACCTCAGCTTTGCAATCGTACCGTAGTACCACTAGTCCACTACGCCACCAAGGCAGTCAAAAGTATATTCTGTTCTCAATATTCTTAACCATTTTTTCCCGCCAAATAGCATTGTAAATGAAGGACATTGTAGCTAGAGTAACTACTGGACATAATGAGACTTAACGTCTTATGTCTCAAAATGGCGAGCGCAGTTGAATGTCAAGCATTGCTTTGTAATTCATGGTGTTGTTTGGTTTTGCTACTGTCCATGAGCGGTCGTATCACTTACCATCAGGTAAATGGCATGCTCGTCTCGCTATTCATTGCAAAAAAAACTCTCCACCACATTTGCCAGCCGATGCAACAAAACTTAACCTAATTCCGAATCCCTCATAGAATTGTAAAAAGATGCAAAATTAAATAGACCGGTAAATGACCTTCATTTGGAATAAGCCAGTGCCTTTGTTATTCCCCAGTGTAATACATTAAGAACAAGCGTCGTGTTTGCCGGGCCGGCCTCTCGGGATGTTCTGACCGTTTTTGTACAAATTACGCCAAGTATAATTTACTCTTGTTTAATTAGAATGGAATGAGAATGCTGTATGAGGCCGGGTTTATTTTATGTACTTTGTTTTTCTTTTAGGCATCCTTGGTGGCGCAGTTTGCGATTACAACGCTGTCGCCTCGCGTTCGAATCCCGGGTCGGGCAAAATGATATAGGATTTTTCTAATCATTGTCAGCCCAGAGTCAGAAATTTGTACTCAATATAGCGCAAGGCTCGCCCCTTTTCGCATTTTGGGACGGAACACATAAGTCGATACGTGGGTGTCCTGATAACTCTGCCTAGCCCATCTGGAAAAAGGCGCGATGTATATTTATATATTCTTTTACGCTTTGTATTATGCTATAGCGGACAGTCCTTACAAAACCTATGCGCATGTACTACACATACGTGTAGCAGTAGAATGGGAGGTAAGATAATGGGACTGCATATGAGTGACAAAGACAAAAATAAATATTGGTACGGTACCGCAGTTTTTTGGTTGCTTTTGTTCACGGTGTCGGCTCGGGTATATTTGATTTTTTTTTATTTATTCTAGAGCGTTGGTGGCGCCGCGGGCGATGCGTCGTCTGTAAACAAATGCTGCGGATTTATCAACATGGTATGGACAAATATTGCAATATCAATATTATGAATAAAAAATCGTATCATAGTAAATAGCTACTGCGTACACAAATACGAAACCCGCACTAAAGACTCGCGCAAATATATCGCGTGCCTGGATCAGGAATGAAATGCAGGTTTCAAGCCAACCGGAATAATTATGGATATCGGTGAGGACTGAGGAAATATGATTTTACACCGCTGATTTTTTTTTATTGCGTAGGACCGGCAAACAAGCAAACAGTTCACCTGATGGTAAGTGATCACTGCCGTCCGTGACCATCTACAACTTTCAGTTCATAGATGTATTGCCGGCTCTTAAAATCGGAAGTGGAGCGGGAAGAAAAAAAAGGTGGAAAGGGGTACTGGGCATCCAGCAATCTCACTCACCGAACGAAACGCAACAGCATAGCTGTCGGTTAACGTCGATTTCCTGTGGGACAGTGGTACCACCGCCGACGAGCCTGTCCTATCATGCTGAGTCATGGCTGACAACAGCGTGCCTCCACCACATTTAATTTTGACTAGACTTAGTTACATTTAGTTTCTTAATTGAATATGTAATTATGTGAAAAGTCAACAAATTATTTTCCCATTAATTGCTACGTAAAGCCACATTTACACGGGGAGAGATTCTCAACTCGAAGATACCTTTATCGTAAGGACAAAAAAGTGTTGCATCTAGTAAACATTGTCAGAACACGATAATCTATGGCGGTTATGCCATCCGATAGTCGCATACGATTCTCGCCGCGAGAAACTCTCTCCGTGTAAATGGCGCTTAACCGACGCCGTAGGTTCCCAAAGAGATATATTTAAATTGATATATTAAAGTTGAATAACGTGCACACCCAAGGATTCTCTAAACAAAGGTTTGAAATAAAGATATTTTTTACATAAAAAGTTTTAAAAATTCATTTCTTTTTAGCGAACACCTATTAGTGTTATGTTCAAAGGACGGGTCACCTTGACGCTGTGTTGTGATGCTATCGATATTCATAAGTATCACTTAGGGTACTTGAATGACGACGCGTGAATGATACTAAGTATTGCAGGGATGGATTTAGTTATACTTACATAACATACATACATAAACACACGCCTTTTACCCTGAAGGGGTAGGCAGAGGTGCTACCAGAACACCTACGTTTCGCCTTGTATATTCCGTCCCACGATGTGATAGGGGGCGAGCCTATCGCCATATCGAGCACAAATTCCTGACTCCGGGCTGATAATGAATAGAAAAATCCAATATCACTTTGCCCGACCCGGGATTCGAACCCGAGACCTCAGCTTTGCAATCATACCGTAGTACCACTACGCCACTGAGGCAGTCATACTTACATGTTACATGTTACATGCATGTTATACTTACATGGGGTATAATAAATTCGGCGTCTGCCATGGTGGAGCTGAAGATGGTAAGTTAGTGCTGAATATCGGCTTCTAACGCGTCTTTGTAAATGCCTTTGAACTATGATTCATATGGTGATATTTCATTTCAGAAAAAATATAATATACTTCTGTTATTTTTTAATTATTGGTAAACACATAATTACTAATCCATTATTTTTGTATATCCCTCTATGTTGAGTTATATTTTTGCAATCATACTTGAAGACTATAATTGAATAAAAATGTATAATATAAGAAAATATTATTGTATTTAAATAAAAAAAAACTGTTTTAATAATATTGTTTTTAGCACCTTTATTTCAGCTCTCAATCCGTCCCACGCCCATCTATTATTCTAGGTGTTCATGTCACTCAGACAGAACCGAAAACTGCGACAAACGATTCTGATGAGCTACGAATCCAATCTAATTGATTTATATTTGAATATTAAACAGATGGAATTAATTTATCTGTTTAATCAATCGTTTTCAATCGCGTTTTGTAACTCATTGTGAAGGATTCATTAAAAGGGTTAGATTTAGTGCAACAAATATACCACTTAATTTTATGTTTATGGAAATAAATAAATACACCCAACAGTCACGTACATGGTACTGAACCCACACTAAGATCGAGTCTTGTGTTATAGGTATCAGGAACTACGAGAGACCTCTCGGTCTTACAAACACCCATACCCGAATCAAATACCTGTGGCTCCCATAAACATTTGTCTCCAAGTCGAACCCGCGGCTTCACGTTTCTCAGCCGGCGTCAAACCAACTTCGCCACGGAGGCTGTCAAGTTATCAAATGCACCTGAACTATTTTCGTGACCCTTAGGTTGTTAAAATTTAATAAATATTTTGACAATAAAATATCCTACCAGGCACCAGCTATTAAGGGGGTACATTTAAGGGGGGCTACATTTAAGGGGTATTTCACATGATGATCCTGCGATGTAATTATGCCAGCTTCCTTGAAACCGTTATGTATTTTTTATCAGGACTGAAATATGAAAATACATTTTCCACGATTTATTTATTACTTTGTATATGGTGATCAGCACAAGGTGGACGGCTACCTAACAAAGGATGTAAGAAGTCGCAGGATACAAGCCCCTTCCAGCAGGTCACTACGAAAAACCTTGAATCCTATGTAGCTGTGAACTCCCTATGGTTGAGAAAGAATGATGTATAGAAATCTGCAATTCTTATTTTGTAACATTGCACCTGATGGTAAGCACTTACTGATGTCTCTCATATGGGAGAGGCGGCCTGGGTAGGAACCATCGCAATGTCTAATTCTTCAGCCAAACAGCAGTGTGAACGCATTATTGTGTTCGGGTTTGAAGGACATTGTAGCCAGAGTAACTACTGGACATAATTCTCATTAGATTTAACACCTTATGTCATTAATTTATGGTGTTGTTTGGTTTTGCTACTGTCCATGAGCGGTCCTATCGCTTACCATCCAGCGAATGGCATGCTCGTCTCGCCATACATTGCAATAAAAATGCGCAAATGCCGTCCAGAAAGCGTATCGAATGGCAATAGGTAATATCAAAACATATATAATATATTAATCCTGGTATATTCCGAAGTTAATTCAGTTCCATTAGCAGACGAGATGAATATAAATCCACATGACGCATGTCGGAATAATCTAAAACTAAATTTCACAAATACGCATACATTTCAAATCACAAATTGCTGGTTCATATTTAATATTGCCCTCATACAGTTTGCCTAATCCACCTATACAAGCTGCTAATGTAGCTTTAACAAACAAATGTTTGTACAATGGCTAAAGGTTAATAAATATACATTATACAAAACTACACATCCACAAGTTCATATTTCTATTTAAAACTAAGAAAATTTAAGTTTTGTTTTAACCAAGAATCTCCGAGTAGATTAGTCACCTGATTTTTTTTATTGCAATGAACAGCGAGACGAGCATGCCATTCGCCTAATGGTAAGCGATACGATTGCTCATGGACAGTAGCAAAACCAAACAACACCATGAATTACAAAGCAATGCTTGGCGTTCCACTGCGCTCGCCATCCTGAGACATAAGGTGTTAGTAATTCTTTCATTCTTCCTTCCATATATTTTTTAATTTCCCTCATTTTAAAAGCAACAACGCAACTACGATCCACTCTTGATGTTCATAGACAGCTGTAATCACTTACGATCAGGTGTTAAATGACCTCAATTGTTAGATTTAGGGAAATAAAAAATATTATACTATAAGCTATTAGAAGTGGTTTTACTTTAGAACAAAAACACGTGGAGATTAGTTTACAACTGAATTTTACATTACAAAAACATAATTTGTCAAGAGATCCGCTTTACACAAAGTCACGATGAATAATGAAACAAAAGCATTCCAAACTCTTGTCACTCGTGTTTCGTCTTCTATTATGAGGGTGCCAACGAGGTAACATCTATTGAGTTCGCATCTAACAATACATTAATTGTAAAACTCTTAACGATTACAGCTACCTCAACTGCCAATCCATCCAATTTTATTGAATTGGCATTTACCACCTGGCATTCGACCACAATCGTCCAATTAATAGAAATGGCATCCAGGCCAAATGCCGTTTGAATGCTGGATTGAATTATGCAGCTAATTAGACCCGAGGACGAGGGACAACAATGTGATTATTGCGCCGCTGATTGCGTTATAGGGCACTTGATGTCTGCACGGAATTGGGGAGGTGATGGAAAGCCAAATATAATGGTTTTAGTTTGTAAGATTGACCAGGCAATACATTTTGATATAATACGATATTTTGATAGTAAGACTGGCTATGATAATGAATTAGAATCGAGTCTAACAAAAACGTTCTCGTATGCTTATTTTCCAGCCATTTTCTATCGATAGAAATTGAATTTAGAACGCAAAATTTACCCACATTTTCTTCTTCAGGCCCCAGACTACTTCTTTACTATATTTTAAGCAGATTTATACAGAGATTCAATCGTAAAATGGAAACTAATAAACAGAGAGAGTTATTTTTGCAACCAATATTTTTTATAGATTATTTGGAAAATACTATTCATTCGATTAGATATTCAATTAATCAGCTAAAGGAACAATTTCAATGTAGTACCCATGTAGTACCTATGTTTTTTCATAGTATACATTTTCTCGTAAATATAATTCAGCGGAGGGTAGTTTCGTCGTTACTGCTAGCTGTGTTTCTGCTTGGTTCCTTCAGTTTCGTGTGCTCTTTCGAACGCGCGTGACGTATTCCGCTGCTGTTCCAGGTTTTTGTGTAATTTTCTTTGTGTTTGCGGACAATATAGTGTTAAAACTGTGTGGTGCTCCATTTTTCTAATTATTTTATTTGTAGACTATACAGTGAAAGTTGTGTGTGGTACTTTAATATTCCATCATAATTGTCGATGTTGACCATGTAGATTCGGGAACGAGACTTGGGTGAGTACACTTTTTGATGATTATTTACCTTATAGGTTATGTTATTTTGATATGTTTATTTGTTTTAAAATGAATTATTGTATCGTCCAGTTATTTTAATTACAAAATAATCAACATTTTTAAATGTGGATAAATTTGTGAGCCTACATGAAAAAGAGTTGATCAACTATACATAACTAATTATTTTTAATTGTATTTAATTTCTTGCCAATACCTCCTTTTAAAAAATGTCGTACCAACTGTTGCTAAATATATTGAAAAGCTGTTTGACATTTAATGTGTTTCAAGATCACCAAGTCCGATTTTTAATCCAAGCCGTGGCTTTGGGTAAATTGAAATAAAAAAAACGAACCACAAAATAATTCACTACGCGTACAAAAATGTGTCTCGCGACTTATATGGAGTCAATACGCCATAAGTTTAATCCGCGCCTCGTAACAATACATTGTGCGGAACAAAGGGAAAGTCTTCGAGAAAATCATTTCCTTTCATTCGATAAAACGACACTAATGTTCACGCGTATTTGTGAAATACGGTTTGGGTGCACGTGTAATTTTTATAATGTCTTTGACTTCGTTTTAAAAAGCTTTTATGGTGAAATTTTGTCCGATATTATATTTGAAACGAATAGTTGATTTATGCTTGTTCAATGCGTTGTGTTTTTTTTTTTCGTAATGAATTTGTCCATTTTTTGACCGCAGTCTTGTACTACCGTAAGCGGGGTTACTTCAAATACTAGTAAAATATTTCTAGCTGTAATGGACTATTCATTGCTCTAACCCATCTCAATCTTAATCGAGGAAGGCCTTGGCTTGCAATGGGACGTATATGGGCTAATATAGATGCAGTTTACTAGCTATAACTAGTATAGCTATAACTGAAGAACTCAAACAACTCACTGGCACAACGCGACGCTTTTAAAAATAAAACTGTGCAGGGGGGTTACTCTGTGATCCGAAACGAAACTCGAACGTTCGGACGTTCGACGTCTGCAGTAAGTTATAAGTTTTCCACAGTTTCGTACTCCTCCGGATAAATATTGGATCTTCTATGAATAAGACGTTTATGTTTATAAACACACCCACAAAACAGGAAGAATCATAGAACTATAAAACTTCCCAAACAGTGTTTTGTAAAATCGCGTCTCTCACCAGAATTCTGGAACTCGATATGGGGACCTGATATAAGATTTTGCCGTCACTCCGTGGTTGGAATGTTAACATAAGTTCGAGAGGACCTTAGTACCTTCGGAAATTATTTATAAGATGTAGGAAGTTGGGCCCTGTAAGGTCGTTGCTCTCTCACGCTTTGGTTTCGCAGGAAGAATGATCAAGTAGACACGTGTTAGTTTTATATTCGCAAAGAAGCTTAGCCTTTATATTTGAAATATTATTCCTGGTTTAGCTAGTAGCAAGATTTTCATACCGGCCCGGATAGTGACCATCGTATTTGGTGATGAAAAATTCTTCATTGTGGATTAGTTTGTGTACACCCAGTCTTATGTTTGATTCAAGTTTGTAAATGACTGTTAGGTGTTTGTGTATTTACTAAACCTAAAAATCTTAGCTCATAAAATATTTTTTTTAAATACAGCCGTTAGGACTGCGGAGAGACTTTGAGTCTCTTTATGTGTACTATCGTTTGTTCGATGGGGAGTGCTCCGAGGAATTGCTTGATACAATACCAACGTCACCTTTCTACCATCGCACCACTCGTCACCGCAGAGTTCATTCTTACCACCTGGAAGCGTACCGTTCCCAAACGGTACGTTTTCAGAATTCTTTCTTGCCACGCACGTGCGAGCTCTGGAATGAACTCCCTGCATCGGTGTTTCCTGAGCGCTATGACCTGTCCTTCTTCAAACGAGGCTTAAAAAGAGTACTTTCCTTAAGGTAGGCAACGACTTTGTTGTGCTGGACCCCTGGCACTGTGAAGGTCTATAGGCACCGGTGGTCGCTTTCTATCAGGAGTGCCGCTAGCTCGCCGGCCTAAAACGGCAATTAGAAAAATACAATATAGTAAATGCAAAACGTATAAAATCTAATGTAACATTTTCAAGTCCTTTACGATTGTGTTTTGATTCAATTTCAAACTAAATATTTCCATTCGTTTATATTAGTGTTTATTTAAAGTTATTTCATAGTTTTTATATCTATAAACATAATAGTAACAATATTTTGAATTAATGCTCTTCGTACAAAAATAATATTTTTTCAAGCCTTTTAGCAATCTGGAATCTTATACCAAGACCTACTTTTCATCTGAGCTTTCATTCCTTTATTGTCTTGAGACAGAAATAAACGCTATCTCCAGCTTTTCTTTCATTTAAATGTCTGATTCTGAATTTACGTCTGTATTTTGGTTACAAAATGAACATTTATATCCTGAAATTGAGTTTGTTTCCCTCAGGAGAGCACTCGATTTGAAAACTGATGATTCAGTCTCATTTACTTTTTAATTGGATTTGGAAACCGGATTTCTTAGATGCAAATTGGATCCGAAATTATAAAGATTAAGTTGAAATACAGCCATTTGTAATTTGAACATTTTGTCATGCCATTTCAGAATCATGCCTGACCTTCTTGTCTATAATATCTGATGTATTTAAGTAGACCGGAATAAAATAAAATAAACGAATACACCCAACAGTCACATACATAGTCCTGACCCCACATTAACATCAATTAAGTCTTGTTTAAGATCAGAGATTAAGAGAGACTATTCGGTCTCACAAACACCCAGATCTGGGACAAATACTTGCGGGCGTCACAAATATTTGTCTCGGTGCCGGGATCGAACCCGCGGCCTCTCGTTTCACAGCCGGCGTCTAACCAACTGCATCACGGAAGCTGTCGGCATAATTGTGTAGAAGGAATTCTCTGCCCAGACGACATTGAAACATAGCACCAAATACAATGCACTTTGCCGAATGAGAATAAATAATCCAATCCATCAGCCAAAGGAAGTTCCTCTGCTGAACATAGGCCTCTCCCAATGATTTCCACAGTGACCTGTTGAAGGCTGCCTGCATCCAGCGACGTCTCGCGACCTTTACCAGGTCGTTTGACCGTCTAAATAAGTAATATATCCATGTAATTGTACGAGATAGTCATTTTTCCATCATACAAATATTCGCATACAATTTTTGCATAAATTTGGCGCAATTTATGCATCAACGTGGTTTAGCAGTTTAAGAAAAATTGCCACAGAATACGTATAATAAAAACGTAAGCGGACATTTCGCTAGACTGATTTTAGGCTCGTTTAAGTTTTCAATATCATATTTAAAAGTTTTGTTAGATCGCGTTAGAGTCGCCTAAATTGGGATATAGTTTCGTTGCCGCGATGTAGTTTTGAGACGTATTTAATTTTTAAACTATCGTTTTATTTTCTTTACAATGTATAGTTTTAATTACATTTTTTCCAATCCTTTTTTGTGTTTTTAAGTTGTTAAAGACTATAAGCTAGTTTCAATGGTATGTTTAATAAAAAGCGTCTACTTTGTAAGTAAAAGAAACTGTAATTTTCTTGAAACTTACAATACACTGCTCAATGTTAACAAGAAGACTAGATTAGTCTCTTCTTATTGTATTTACAGCATCTGTGTAAAGATTTCCTGTAGCAAACATTTCTAAGAGCGTAATATTTAAGTTTATTAACCAGCGCTAGGCTAGCGTTGTAGACTAAAGCCAGGCAGCCTTCGTGGCGCAGTTGGTTAGACGCCAGCTGTGAAACGTGAGGCCGCGGGTTCAATCCCAGCATCGCGACAAATATTTGCGTGATCCACAGGTATTTGTCTCAGATCTGGAGGTGTTAGTGACATCGGAAAGTCTCGATGATGTCCACGATACTCGATCTTAGTGCGGGGTCAGGACTATGTATGTGAATGTTGGGTATATTTATTTATTCTTTATTATATAATATAGGCTTGGATAGCGGGAATACACGACGGTGGAAAAACTCGAAAAAACTACAGTGACCCTTTATAAGGTTTCGCGTTTTGGGTTCAGCCTGTGTATACCCGTTTGCGGGTTAGGCTGCTCTACTAGAGATAGGTACTTCTTGCCAGCTGGTACCACATCTGTATTACACTGCACTTACCACGGGGTACTTCGCAGTACCTGGAACATTCTAGTATTTACAAACTCTGAATTTTACCGATTCTTAATAAAAACCGATCATAATCATAATCTTGATCGGGTTCGAATCTCGGTTCGGGCAAAGGGTATTGGATTTTTCTATTGATTAGTCCGGAATCAGTTTGTGCCCGATATGGCGATTGGCTCGCTTCCTATTATATTGTGGGACAGAACCACAACGCGAAATGTGGGTGTCGTGGTTGCACCTCTGCCTACCCCTTTTGCGATAAAGGCGTGTGGTTATGTATGTATGTATGTATGAATTATGTTCAGTAGTTACTATGGCTAAAATGTCTTTCAAATCGGAACACAACAATGTGTTTACACTGCTGTTTGGCGGAAGAAATAGACATTGCGATGGTTCCTACCCTATAATCATAATCATTTATTGTACTTGTGATACATAGGTAATAGGTTACAGGGTAGATGAGTAGGTACTCTATAATCTGCCTACATATTGGCATACAAGCGCGACTGTCAATAAAAAAAATGTTTATTCTACCGAAACATAAAAATAAGGTTTTCAGTATTCCTTCTCTTAATCTAACAATACTTCTAACCTTAGTACTTAATATCACGTCACGTTTAAGTACAAACAAGCTTCAATACTTAATGAAAATAACTTAGAGAAGTTTAAGTTAGCTCACCGTAAATTCTCCTAGGAGACTTTAGGTCTTAAGTGCAGGCACTAAACTTTATCGTTCTTTGTTGCTGTACATTATGAGGGACTGACATGAAATATTTTAAATACGCAGTATTAGGAAATTGACACTAGAATCATTGAATTGAATCCACTAGGTGGTCAGGCGACCTGGTAAAGGTCGCGGGACGTCGCTGGATGCAGGCTGCCTCCAACAGGTCACTGTGGAAATCATTGGGAGAGGCCTATGTTCAGCAGTGGACTTCCTTTGGCTGATGGATCATCATCATTAGGAAATTGAAAATGATAGCGAGACAGCAGTAGTTGCGGTGGAAGCTGTTGGTAAATGTACTGCTAAGGTACACACGTTGTACTGACCTCATGACAAGATACTTGTCTGGGTAACGGGTTTCTAAAAGGACAAGTTTTGTTAGTCCCATGAAATCCACGTTTGTTTTATTGCATAGGTCCAGCAAACGAGCAAACTGGTCGCTGATGGCAAGTGATCACTGTCGCCCAACATACAAAACGCTTGGTCCATAGATGTGTTGCTGGCCCCTTAAAATCAGGAGGGGGCGGGAAGGAAAAAGGATGGGAACAAAAAAGGGGTATTGGGCATCCAGCAATCTCACTCACCAACGAAACGTGACAGCAAAGCTAATATTACAATTATGCATTTTATAATTATTTGCCTTAAATTCGCGCCTTTTTTTTTACAACCGATGTTGCCAAATTAAAGATAATTGTAACTATAGATCTCCCAAAATCGCCTTTTATTAAAATGTTTTTAAGTTTAAATTTCGATACAAGTACGGTGATGACCTTGCAAAATGCGCATACCTAATTGCTTGACCATGTAACGTCCCCAGAATCAATGTTATCTAAAGAGTATTGTGACAACCCTACTTACCATACAAATGGGGATGCCAATAATTAAATCCTGATTGCGATCTTCGTTTAGCCAAACGCCATAATGAATAATCAAAAATGACCCTTTCATGGTGGATTTATGGGACAAGCATTTGGTCGTTACGGTAAAAGATAGAACCATAGGATATTTATGTGTATACATACATAAACTCACGCCTTTTTCTAGAAGGGGTAGGCAGAGGTGCTACCAGGACACCCACATTGCGCCTTGTATGTTCTTTTATGTGTTTCATATTTAAATTCTATTCTGTGCCTAGCCAAGGCCCGAAGAGTAATTTTACCAAATAAAAATGAAATAAAAATACGGATTAACTACGGATATACGGACCTCCCTCTTCCCATCCTTTTTCCTTTCCGCTGCCTTCCAATTGGGCCGGCAACACATCCATGATCCAGCGTTGTAGATGTTCATGTGCAGTAATCACTTACCATCAGGTGACCTGTTTGCTTGTTTGCCGGATCTATGCTAAAAAACAATAAAATCAGATTTGAGAATGATACCTGAATCAGTAAATATATCGTTTGAATTGGTACAACTAGGAGAATACCAAAATCCTTCCAGGGGTGGTAATTTAACTACAATTAGCCGGTTATAAAACAATGATCTAGAGAGTCTTTAATAACTCGCGTCAACCAATGACTAGTTTTGTTGTATAAACCATTATAATTGTACCCTATGCTTGTGTTTCCGGGTTTAAGGAATATGGAAACGTTCAAGTAGACCTTGGACAAAAGCCGATTGGACAAGTTGTTAATGCAAGGACAAACTATTAAAAAAGAAGTACTAGGTATGCCAGCATTGTAAACCTCTTCTCAGAGGTTATAGCTTCAATATCAACTTTGAAATAAATCAATTTATTTGTCGCAATGTCTTCTGCTATTTACTTCGAAAGTTCTCCAAAGTCAACAGCATCATCGACAAAAACACCAAAATAATAATCGGATATTGCATTGTTATAAATTTCATTACCTGAATACCATCAATCTTTCGGGTAATTTTGCGCCGGTCATGAGCGCTCTTTATAAGCGGTGACTTGCGATATCAAAACAAAGGGATTTCGTTTCAGAATCAGTTTTCATGAATAATAGAGGCCAATCAGCGGGTCGAGTCGTGGATGTAGTCTAGTTTGATAGGATGAATACTGGACTATGAAATTGATGGTCGCAGGTTCACACGCAGGGCACACCCCACTTATGATTGTAGTTTTTTTTTTTTAAATGGATTGTTTAAAAAAAATATTTAATTATTCAATTTTGAAGAAAAACATCACGCGGGACCATGCATAGAAGCGAGTTAAAAGTGAAATTTCCCTATTGCATAAGGCCAGCTTGGTAGATGCCTACTTAAAGGGTGAATGTCAGGTATACGCTACTCTCTACAGCTTGAGCTAAATCATTGACCGACATGACTTTTCGGTCTCAACAATCTCAAATACCTGTAAATCACACAAATATTTGTTTCGGTGCGGGGTCGAACCCACGGCCTCTCGTTTCACAGGCGGCGTCTAACCAACTGCGACACGGAGGCTGTCAAATAACCTACCGCTCGTTTAAAAACGTTCTACATGTATGTATAGTTAAACAACAGTTAGAACGAAGTTACCTGCCACGGTTGTAAACTGAGGAAAGTTTTAACAAGCATCGCTTTGGACATACTGCAAGACGAGGTGTGCCTGCAGTTTGTTGTAAGATGCCATGAGAAAGATATATTCGGTGTTTTTGGAGAGTGAGGGAGATGGAACGATGTATCTGAATTCAAAAATCCTTTTCAACGTACGAAGAGTTGGATACAGTACCGTGTTAGGTTGCTTTTTGTTATTACGTGTATAAAATGGCTTGTAATAACACTTATACGCCACTTAAGACATATGAAACATTTCTACAATAAAAGCCTCAAAAATAGTCCACCTAACTAATTTATTATGGAATGACGAATTTCAAATACCTTCGATTTTTTTATAAAAACCTCTATAGCATATAGGTTTCCTCTGAATGTTTTAAATTACTAATAGAGTGCGTGGTTACAGACTAACAACGTATACATAGACCCGAATACTGGGACTTAAACTTGCGAATTCCTTCACAACAATTGATGTCCTGTTCACTAGCAACAGGCTTTAATAATCTCTATGTTTAAATAAAGTAAAGGTTTCCAATCTATGCCAGCATAGTAGATTCAAAAGGTTTACTCCCAAAAAGAATGATGTTGAGTAGGAGACAGATTTAAATCATTATTTAATATAGCTGAAAGTTCGTAATGCATCGTCTGCGTAAAAGTGTTGCATAAAAGCAGGTGGAACAAGAAAAAAAAATAGTTTACCAACTCTCGCTAAGCAGGGCGGTAGACTAAGCATAAACGCCTTTCAAAGATAATCCCTCTCTTTCTCTCTCTCTCTCTCTCTACAAGTCCACTGGTGAGCATAGGCCTCCTCCATAAAACGCTACATAGACCTGTTGGAAACAGCCTGCATCCAGCGACTTCCTGCGACCTTAACCAGGTCATCCGTCCACCTTATGGGTGGGGGTCCGACACTTCGCTTGCTTGTACGTACAACAAACATACAAGATGACTATACATTTCAATAGTTTTACCATATTTTATTACATAGCAAGCTATTATAGAAAGACAAGTATGTATTCTTGTAGAAAAATAAGCGTGTTATCTCAGTTAGTTAGCACGCATTTTATCGACTAAAGAAAACTGTGAGAAACCCTGCAAATTTATTAATTCAAATCAGAATAATTTCTATGGTATATAAACCGCCAGCCAGCAATAATTCAGCATTATAAACTATTGTCTGCACCCTCTCAATAGATTTAAACACTACAATGACGAAACTATTATCTGATTAAAAAGAGATATCACATATTTACTCTTATTTTCCCATAAATTGTATATTTTAAAATTTCGTATTACTCATACATAATACTACCCTTATTTCCAACCCTTACTTGTACAGTTCGGAGCAGATCTGCGCTTGTGCGTGCTCCGAGGCTTCAGTCGAGCTCCGACGCGCTTAGGGTAGCCCGCGCGCCGCCCCCGGGAAAACTTCGATAACTTGAGTTACTGTTGTTGTGTGTGTTGTTGGTTTGTTTTGGATGAGGTATGTTATTTGTGTAGCTATATTATCGGTGAATATTTAGATAAGTTAGGGTAAGTTTTCAGGATTTTTTGGGGATTAAAGATTTTTTTTGGGGATGATTTAAAAAGTTTCGTGCGAAGGGTAATTTTGTTTTTTTTAGGTGAAAGTTTTTGCGATGAGGGTGTGCGTTTTAAATATTATTTTCAGTGGTGTGTGGTCGCTGATATACTTTTCGGTAAGATTTGATGCTAATATATTAACAAAACCTTTATTTACTTGACAGAACTGACAATGTTTTTTCGAACGCTCTTAAACATTATAGAAACTTAATTTACAATATATTCTGAGCCGTATAATCTTTAAAATAAATGTGATAAACCAATCACGATATACTCGTAATTATAGTAATTGCCAATTATTATTATTAAATTAGATAAACCATGGGAATTAGAGAAGGCGTTATTTCATACATTTCTAACAAAGCGAATACGTCTGCAGTAATATTTACACAAATTATTCTATTATTCATATAAACACTTACATTGCTCGAAAACTTACAAATACTATTGCCCATATGATGTCGATCCTTTACTTCCACAACATATAAAGTAGGTATATTTTAATCTAAATAATCAATAAACAACTCTATTGTATTTTTGTTCCCATCTCCTATTAATTTCATAAAGTTCACGCCTGTACCTTGAAGGGGTTAACAAAGAGAAATCTGTTGTAGGTACTAGAAATTTTTCGAGCTTATTTTGGTCTGATAGGTTGCCTATTCTTTGCCGTCTTCGAATGTAAAACCCGTGCAACACATGAAATTAAAAAAATACATCATATAAAATGAATTGCCTACATAGACATCGAACACACAACTCCAATACCCATTCAAGTAATTCTACAGCGGATTAAAGATAAGCTAGGGACTCTAAATGACTTGAACATCGTTGGCAGGTGCAATTTTGAAATGTATTGTCTACTCACGATTATGAGAATTATCAGCATATCAATCAGAGCTGATGTATATATTAAAAAACTTTTGAATAACTAATCCAATAACGATTTTCCAAGAACATCGTAAATTGGGATTTTAAATCTAGCGTAATCTGAACAAAATTCTGTGAATTTTAAGTTTTAAGAGATTATATATTTGCGTAGGTTCAAAGGCATATTATATTTCAAATATGATTGGTTTAGGCTTAACGATTAAGCTTATAGGAATATATGTTATTATAAGCCGAACAATTATGCTTTTTTTTATGTCCACGAAATTTTAGTAAAGTCTCAGTGATCCAGATTTCTTCATCTAAACCGACTTCAAATTGTTCTTCTTTTAATAAATATAAAATACTTAGTTTGTCAACATTTTTTTCTATTAAAATAGTAGTTTTATTTCGCTTTTTAATTTCATTACGATTTTGAAGTCAGTATATTAGTTTAAAATTATTTTTTATTTGAAGTTGATTAATTAGTAAAACACAAGAGCGTTTGTTTTAAAATTCAAAAACGTGGTTGTTGATATTGCAAGCGGTATTAAAATTCGCGAAAGTTTCTAGATAGTAACAATTTGCAAACTGACTTGTCCGTTGAAGCTGAACCCAGCTTCTATACTGTAAATACCCTGTGTAACTGAATTTCGCCTGTAACAGACAAGTAAAGTTTCAACTATCGAACTATGTATTTTCATACAAGGGACTTATACACACAGATGCATTGTATATGTTTTAATGCGGGTTATAAAATCGGATGATGGGGATGTTTCTTGTCAATATTGCAGATGAAAATCTGTTTTAAATTTTAAGAAAGCCTCTATAGTGCATTTGGTTAAGACCCCAGCAGTGATACAGGAGGCCGTAGGTTTGAATTCCGAAGACTCAGATGTGGTACATTTACTTAGTAAATGATACAACTTGTAATTACCAATCTGGTATAACTAGCCGCAGGTTCGATTCCCATACGAATCAAGTGCAGTGCAGTCACTTGCCAAAATAAAATAAAAAATCCACCACAACCAGTCAATGCTATACATTTTACTATACGTAAATATTAATATGCAGACCAAAAGCAATATAAACTAAATAAACATTTATTTCGAACCCAAGTATATTAAAAACTTTATGAAATACGAACGAGTTTCAGCTAATAACAAATCCTCGTTTAAAACTACGAAACTAGCAAAAATATTGCCGAAATGTTTTACGTAAATTAAATTTACACTAGTTTAATATTTTTGTGAATAAACAAGAAAAATGGGTAATATCCAGACAGTGAGTCCAGGTGAATCGTTACGGCTTTCATTTTAGGGAGCATGCATTAATTACGCAAGTTTTGCTTTTAATTTGGACTCCTGCTCCAATCTTGGTAACATTTGGTAATTAAAACTTGTTTCTATATTTTTTTTGAGTTTTTCAACCGCCATGATATTTTTCAGCGAATTTTATTAGAGAATAAAACTCAATTTAAAAGATCTGCATAGTAAGGTTAAAGGTTATTCTTTTAAAGGTTTTCGGGAAATTTTCATTCATATGCACATTATTTTGTAAACACGGCAGTAGGAATTTCGGCCCTAGCCTTAGATTTATTTAATTTTAAACCACACATATTCAAAAAGGCCTTGTGTAAATAAAGGTTCTGTGATTGTTAAGTTATAATATAGGTTTAAGTTCGTGCGTACAGATTTATTCAATTTACATATTTTATATTGAACATAACCTATGTTAAGTCATTATATAGGCTTTGTCTTTGTTCTTTTTTTTCACACTGTGGAAACATGTAATTAGTGTACACTTTTTAAAATTTTATGTTATCGGAACATTGTACGTTACCTTCAAATAAATAAAAAAACTGGCATGACAAAGCAATTGCGATACATCAGTTGTAATTGCAGTGTTGAAAGAGAACATCAACCAAGAAACATTCATCTCTCGCCATTCGACACAGAGGCGATCTCGTTGGACCATGTACCAACTGGGCTCGACACTCGACATCCTTATTTCACCTTTACGAGTTTTCCACCTACCACCACATCCTAACTGAACTCAAAGCGGCACACTTATTTGACAGCCTCCGTGGCGCAGTTGGTTGGACGCCGGCTGTGAAACGGGAGGCCGCGGGTTCAATCCCCGCATCGAAACAAAATATGTTTGTAATCCACTAGTATTTGTTTCGATCCTGGGTGTTTGTGAGACCGAAAAGTCTCTCGTAGTTCTCGATACCCACGACACAAACTCAATCTTAGTGTGGGGTCAGGAATATGTATGTGACTGTTGGGTGTATTTATTTATTTATTATTTATTTCACTATAGCAGGATATCCACCCACCACTTCAAATAAGATATGGAATGTTACCATCTCCATACTTACATAATTAGCAGATGCCTGTAAAGCAATGCACACGTTTTGGTTGGCTCTTACCCGCCGGGATTTCAACTTGCGCCCACGAGTGCAATGACTCCCGCATTAAGCTAATAGGATTCATTTCGACTCATTTCGCTCGGAAAACTTTGAGCATTTGCATTTTTGATACAGCATTTAATTTTGACACTGAGTTTTCGTCAGATTGCATCTGTGAAAAGTTGGCTTATGAAAGCATACAAGATAAGTTTTAATATATGTATTTATGTCTATGTCTTCAAGTCCTATGTATTTAGCTTTCGCTATGGCAGCTCGGTTGACCACGGCGTCGAAAGAGTGGTCATATAACTTTTTGTAATTACGTATATTTTTAGTTAATATTATCAATTGTTATAAAGAATACTGCATGCCTGAAAGTTCTGCTCAAGAATTTTTAATATTTAAGAAGTCGATCATTATATTATTAGGCCAGAGGGGTAGACAAAGAAGACACGCTAGTTGCTATCGAAAGGGTCGATGTCATATACGTAACCTTACATTTAGCTTGAGACTGTTCGCAATTTGAAATCACTATGTGCTTAAAATTACATCCATTTGAATACAATATGTAGACAGATAGATACAAACTTCTAGTATGTGAAAAAGAACGCATTATGCCCAACTTTACCCATCCATTTGAGCCACAAAGAAAAGCATCTACCGGTTATGAAAGACCCAGTCAACTCTTCAGCGATTTAACGAAGCGCTTCTTATAATCAGGGCCAATTAAGACAATGCTATGCATCTTTCAACTCAAACAAAGAGGATAGTTCCTTTCTGAAGGCTTTGTATTTTGAATCGTGATTGCTTCTTTCTATAATGCTCTTATAAGTCTTTTGTAAGATGAATTATTTTAAAGGGAATTTTGCTCTTTTATGTTTGGTGTTGTATTGACTTACCTTCAAATTATGCTAGGCATATTTTGGTGAGGTTTTGCCGTAGTGTGAATGAGATGATCGGAGATATTAGCCAAAAAAGCTTTATGTTGATTTTACCATAGACAGTCTATAGACAGTCTAGACTGTTGTCCTAAAGCCGCGGTGCTGAAGACTAGGCGAGCCGGAGCAAAGGTTGAGCAAGAAAGTAGAACCAGGTGATAAGCCGTAAATACCTAGGATATGCATTAGATATTAAGCCGAATTTCACACTTTGGTGTTCTCCATCAAAATAGATTGAAAATGGTCCTTTCACAGCTACTACTTTTTGAGTATAATACAAGAATGTTGCGTCGTAATTGTATACGACCAAATACGTCCCAATGCAGGTTACGAGCCTCCTCTACAATCGAGAGTACGGTTGAGAGGGGTTAGGTCATATAGTCCACATGTTGGCCTAGTGCGATTTGGCGGACTTTACACACCATAGAAATGCAAATAGCTATTTAATGCAGGTTTCCTCACGATGTTTTCCTACACCGTTATAGTCGTCATCCGTCGTAATATATTTATTAATATCATATCATATTATCAGTATTTGGCAACATATCAAGTCTGCGTAAAATATAAAACATTTATTTCTGAAATTCAGTCGTTCTCAGACAATACTGCTCGTTTAGTCTTCATCAATACTCGATTAAGCTGAAAGCATGACTTTTTCTGTTTAAAGTGTGAGCCTTTTCAATTGGTAGATTTTAAAAATATTATAATATTACTTCTCAATTGCATGATTGTATTAAATATTATTATATATATTGCAATATTAATTTATATCTATACAAATACAGTCACCTACCTGGTGTAGTGTATAGATGAGATCAGAATCTCACTTACAGCAAGGCTTTAAGATATGTAAGCCTAGCTTCAATTCCGCGGAAAGATAATCAAATTTTCGTAGGCATTTCGTTTCAGAATTTTGGCTCTGTATTAAAGAAGATTTTTATTAAAAAATGGTTGAATTTTGATAGGTATTAAAACACGAGTACAAGTAATGAGTTCTTATTAATAATATAATACTTCAAAATATTTAAATACCAAAGGGTTTTGGTCCCAAAATCTAATTTTTCGATCTGGCAAACCTCAAAGGTACTTGTGAAGTAAAAGCAAATTTAGACCGAACCTCTCCAAATGTATTCAAGTGGGCGACGAATCGGGAAATCCGCTTTCAACAAGCACATAAAGTGTATATCTACAACCATATTCCTTTAGCCAAAAGATACATTAGAAGCAGAAAGTGAAGAAACAGTTTTGAAGGTATAATTGAACATCTGCAACACGACAATGCATGGAGATGCGTCGCCAGCCTTTAAGATGGGAATACGCTCTTTTTGACGGCCGCCAGGTCGTACTTACTTCACTGCAACTTAAGAATGCATTGCAGTAATCAGAATTTTAGTAAATTTGAATATATTTAAACCATATTTTTTAGAACCTATATCACCGCTACGCCGTAGCCCGTAGCCCGTAACCGCGCGGTGGCAAATTTTAACAGAAATGTTTAATTATTTCATACTGAATGTTAGACGTATATAAAATCATGAAAAAAATCGTTCATACAACATCCATAAGGCAATAAACCAGAACAAAAGCAATATATCTCAGTAATATACTTCACAAAAAATAAAATTAACACAAAGAGAATCCCCTCGCGCGAAATTTTCGCGGTCGCGTTCAATTCCAGCAGGAATGACAATACGAATGTACCAATAAAAGCGGCTCTTTTATAGCGAAATATCCTAAATATTTGACCCTCTCGGCATTCGAGGCAGTTGAACCGAATAATTCGTATGAAATCCCATGTACACGCCACTACATAGGATTAAAAGAATTACATTGCCTTGCAGAACAAGGCTTTATATTGTTTTTTTCCTGGAATTTATCATGAATTTCCTTTAGACGTTTTGTTTTAAAGGTTTTGTAACAAAAGCGTTGTAAGTTCAGGGAGTAATTACCTTATAATAAATAATAAACCTCCAACATTATTTATTCAATTGTATACAAGCAATAGCGTTCTTTATTGTAATACTAGCTGCTCGACCCAGCTTCGCCTGGGTGCAGATGTTTTTTTTTGATTCCACTCCACACCAGATACATTTATTTTTCTTACAAACTGGTACACCCCTGTATATGTATTATACATTCAAACATTCCTCTTGAATCACCCAATCTATTAAAAAAACCGTATCAAAATCCGTTGCGTAGTTTTTAAGATTTAAGCATATTCAGGGACAGACAGACAGAGGGAAGTGACTTTGTTTTATACTATGTAGTAACGAGATGTCTGTGGCATACCTCGCTTGTTAAATTGTCTCATTATATTGTAAAAATATTGTTAAATTTTAAATCATTGTATGTTGTATACAGCATGTCTTTATTTTTTTTGTACGGTAATGAAATCGTTTTTATTTTTATTTTCGTAAAATTATAGGTGAATGTCCATAGTTTTAATACGATATGTCCTTTATCATAAGGTATCTTCACTACCACTTTCCCTCGACTCCACACATGATAAATAACTGAAACAAAAACACAACCCGAGAACTACACATTCATTGTTGCTCCATCGACCTACATCAGGCCGAAAATAGACCTAATTCGAGAAATAAGCCAGATTCTCATGCCATCCAATTACACCGAACCGGCAACCGCCGTTCGCAGTCCGTCTGAAACTAGGCATTATTTGTCCCGAACCCGTTATCAGATGACACATAATCTTTATCCTAGAGCCTTGTATAAGCTTTATTTATTTACATTTTTCCCACGACTCTTGACAACCGTATTTGTTTATTTATGCTGTATAAAAAACTATGATGAATGCAAGCCACTTCCAACAGGTCAATGTGGAGATCCTTGGGGCAGGCCTATGTTCAGCAGTGGACTTCTTGTGTCTGAAGAGAGAGAGAGATACAAAATTAAAATTTGACATAATGCCTCGGGTATTTATTTTATGTATGATGGTTTGAAGTCACGTTTGTAGTGATAGTCAATTACGCTCTCGGGAAAATTTCCTGCGGAAACCTAAATGTGACAGAGATTTGTATAAGTATTTCTGTGGGATGGGAAGTCCGCCAGACCGCACCAGACCGGCGTGCTGGCCTTAGCCATCACAATCCAACTTTTGATTATAAAGCCCTATTTACACGGAGAGAGTTTCTAGCGGCGAGAATCGTATGCGATTATCGCATGTCCTAACCGCCATAGAGTATCTTTGTCTGACAAATGATTACACAATGCGACTTTTTTATATTTCTATGGCAATCGAATCTTTAAGGCGAGAAACTCTCCTCGTGTAAATGGGACTTAAAGGAGTCCCGTTCTCAGCCGAGGACTTAAATCGTCTGATATATCATTTTAACATATAATATTAAATTAAACACTATAAAATAAATTAGCATGGCATAATTATATACCCCAACAGTCAGAAAATTACTTATTGTTTGAATCAGAAGTCGTATCAATGTAAACACAGTTATCTGTGCCGTCAGTGTATTTGGCAGATGAAACGGAAACCTAAAAAGAAATGGGGCTCCACATAAAAGCATAGCTATTAACATGTGGATGTGTAATTTGTATGGAAATGAGATTTTTTAATCAATTCCACGCGTGTTAATGGAATACTCCCGGAAATCGCGAACCTCTTCAATTTTTTGAAAGGATTTTTCCGTCACTTTTACGGGTTTTTCACGTTCTAGTAATTGGTCGCAGTTTTTCCGCACAGGGATATTTGTCTTTTTATTACTGGTAAAACGATGTGACTGCAGTGAAATCCAATTAGAGTGTCTACGGACGTGAAATAGTTATCTGTGATAGGTATATTGACTAAGGCTGTGAAACGTGATGCTGCAGGTTCGATCCTTGCACCAAAAAAAATATTTGTGTGATGCAGAGGTATATTTTTCGAGTCGGGGTGTTTGTAAGTTCGAAAACTCTCTCGTAGTTCCTGATACCCACGACACCAGACTAGATATTAGTGTGGGGTCAGGACTATGTATGTGACTGTTGGGTGTATTCATTTATTATTTATTAATAGGACTCATTTATGTCGGCCTGCGTATACCTGAATATACACTGCCTGAACTGGAAACCTAAAACTTGAATGTGACTACCATAGGTTTTCCACCATTTTCTACGATGGTCACTAGGGAGGTTTTGAAAATTATTAAAATTACGTCTTTTTAATACGTCTTGACCTTCAAAATTAAACATATTATGTTGCACAATATATTAGCAACCACTTATCGTCCCAAATTAATTGACACATACTTCAATACCCAACAATGCTGTTGTAATTTTTCACCCCATAGACAATAAGCCGGAGACTCTACATCAATCACTCGGATAACGAACGCAGTGACAAAGGAGCCGGTTGAAAAATACCCGGGTATTGCATGCAGCAGAAAGCGTTGTTATGAAATAGAAGGAAAGTCGCTGATATTTGTTACGAAGACAAATATGAAATAATCTTGACGAAGTGGTCGCGATTTATGTACCTAATAAGAACATAATAAATATAATTGGCATTCCCCTTATGTAATACGTAGCCCTGAATCGTAGAGCGGGTAAGTAGGTTAATGCATGTAAAAATCGACCTTATAGAAAGCGTTAAATTTCAACAATTATTACCGTACTGCACCTTAAAAGTTGTAGAGGTATTGCCTATTTAGAAAGAAAATGAATGGGTACGGTCGGGACGATCACCGAGACGAAAGAGATAGTAAAACAACTTTATGACCGCTTAAAGTACCGTCACACTACATGTGGATTCACTTAAAATAGTACGAATACAAATGACATTGATAAAAAACCCAGCAGATAGAGTAACATCGAAGAAATATCGCAGTGAATATTTTCAAAACTTTAAAAACGATGATCACACCAACTATGCCATCGTAAAAATCCCGTTTACTCGGAGACCAAGACAATTTTGTTGTTTAGCTTTGCACTGAGTTTCAGAAATAAGACTCCCACCCCAGAAACGTAAATTTAAAGCTTTCCCAAGTAACAACCGTTCACGATCAATTACCGCACCACAATTCCACTTTGACGACGCAGTCGATGTAGTTGCTAAGATATTCGAAACCAGCCAACATTATTCTTTCTTTGTTCCCCTCGAAGATAAATTACGGACGGAGGCAAAAGGCAAAATTTAGCTCCGGTGTTGCCGGATTTCAAAACATTTTCCCCGGAATTCGGGAAAAGTCCCCAAAATTTTCTTGGCAAGAGAAAAGGATTTTATTCGTTTCATATGTTAAATTACACGGTAATAGTAGTAAAACTCGGTTTTATTCTAGCTAGGATTTCAAAGCGGGTAACTTATGGCTTGTGTCGCTTTTAAATAGCTTTGCATGTTTTAAGGCTAGATATATGTTTATTGGTGATGTTCAGACGACCTGGTAAAGGTCGCGGGACGTCTTTGGATACAGGCTGCCCTCATCAGATTATTGTGGAAATCATTAAGAGAGGCCTATGTTCAGCAGTGGACTTCCTTTGGCTGATGGATTGGATTGAATAGGTTTATTTTTCAGATCTGCACATATCTCATTGACGCCACAAATATAGTGTGCCATAACGTCTTAAGGTAAGCCCTCTAATTTCATTTTTTGTGTGGAAATTTATATGGAATAAAGACCAACACAAAAAAAAATCATTGCAAAACGTCCCGAGACAGAACCCATTTATATATACGAGTATAACATATTTTTGATAAGCAATCACAAAAATGGATTAATCATTTTAGATGTCTGTTTTGTTTACCCAAAGTAAGGAGACTGGAAATGGACCACTAATACTTCAAACAATTAATATTGGGCTGAATACGAAAATAGCTTTCAATCAAACTA
Organism: Theretra japonica; assembly: GCA_033459515.1. Taxonomy (NCBI): domain Eukaryota; kingdom Metazoa; phylum Arthropoda; class Insecta; order Lepidoptera; family Sphingidae; genus Theretra; species Theretra japonica. The sequence continues at coordinate 1,045,588 of CM065944.1, forward strand.
ACGGCAGTTTGATTAATAGAGTTTCCAACTTTATCAAGTCGTCTCGGATGATTTTCCGCCAATATTTCTAACCTTAACTTGACATTGCTTATTATTTGAAAATTCATCGACAATTAATTTTAAAAGTATAGGCTGAAATTTCTGGTAATCTCTTTTTTAAGATTTTTTTACATACACCCAACAGTCACATACGAGTAAATAGACCTCATGCACGCAGAGATACTTCTTCTGTCGTGAGAATCACAAAATATTTGTACGAGTACAAAGTGAGGGTGCAGCTGTTTGGGTTTGAACTAACGTTAGTGATTACTGATGCCCATGAATATCACAACGCTTGGATCATGGATGCGTTGCCGGCTTATGAGATCGGTAGGGGAGCGAGAAGGAAAAAGGATAATAAGAGAAAAAGGGGCATTGGGCATCCGGCAGGCTCACATACCAAACGAAACGCGACAGCATAGCTGTCGCTACACGTCGGTCTCTTGTAAGACAGTGGTACCACCCTGGACGAGCCTGCCCATTCATGCTGAGTCATGGTTTACAACAGCATGGCTCTACCACTTTTGAAAATCTTCTTAAAGTTATTTATTTTAACGAAATGTTAAAATGTTTAATTAATTCACCCGGTTGACGTGATTCCTCAGTATGCACTAATGTTCATTTTATATAACTTGAGTTATGCGTCACAAGTATATTTATACTTATTGCTTACTAAGGTGTTCGATAAATTAAACCGAACACTTCTAGAGAAATTGTATGGACCACACAAACACTTATCCCAGTGTCCGGATTGAACCCGCGTTTTACTTCAAAGCTAGCTCTCAACCAAATGCACCAAGAGGCTTGTCGTTAAGATAAGAAATATTCCTTCTCAGACTATTTAGAACTTGTCAAAAATACTTCATGATTTAAGGAGTCTGATAGCACTTTCAGTAACAAAGCCGAGATTTATAGCAATGACCTCTATCCACCCTTCATTTTACAAGGGATGATAGTGCGATATTCAACACATATTCTAGAGGTCATACGGCTTTTCAGTTAACAAAAGTTCTACGTAATAATCTAAGCATAGAATTTCAGCCTATACAAATCACTTTCTAATGAGTTAATTTGATTGATTAATGTGCGCAATAAACTTAATTACTTAATACTACATTGTTACGGCTTGCGGCTAGATTTAGATTTATCTAAGTGAATTAACTAAAATGTTTTGTCTAGGTTTCTTTATAGGATTTCATTAATTTATCTTGTAATAGAAATACAAATTCCGAGGACCTTTTCATCAGGACTTTGTTTCGTTTCTTTTTGTTTTACTTGTTCGCGGAGTAAGTGCAGCTTTCATTTGTGTTACTAAAGATCAATATCTTCTTCAACTGCAGGAATTTCCAAAGTGAACTATTGAATGGAACTTTTTGTGTCCCGAGGAAAGCTGTCAAGCTCCCGTTTCGGTACCCCGGTGGAGGCCTAATAATTTTATTGTGTTTTTCCACCTCGTGGGCTAACATCCTGTCATTTTTGGAAGTAGTAGAGCCACGCTGTATGAGCTCAACCGGGTCGGCACCACTGTATGATAGGAAATCGGCTTGAAGTATCAGCTTTACTGTCGCGTTTGTTCGGTGAGTGAGATAGCTAGATCCCTAATACCCCTTTTTTTTCTTCTCATCCTTTTTCCTCCTCGCTCTTCACCCGATTGGGCCGGCAACATATCCGCGATCTAGCGTTGTGGATGTTCATGGGCAGTAGTGATCACTTACCATTAGGTGACCTGTTTGCTCGTTTGCCGGACCTATGCAATAAAAAAATCACATACGTTTTAAATGTTTATTATAATAACTCGTGCGTTAATCTAAAATTTGCATACTCAATCTAGATTCAAGTTTTGCTACCAGTACACCTAACTATTTACAAACTACTAATCGTAGAGGAAGCGCGTTCCCAGCAGAAAGATATTGATTTATTATTATTTATTAAAACTTTATTGTACACATGTGGCATAGACACAGAACACAATAGATAGTAACATTGCTAAACCTATATATTATATTATTAACAACAAATACAATATTCCAAAGAATATATAAGCTGGCAACCCTATTCTACCCGCTTCACCCCTTATCACAAAGAAAAATTCACGGATGCGTTGTAAGGAAATAACGCTGGCATAAGAAGACGTCACGGCATTTGTTCTCAAAGGACTGAAAGACAGTTTTACGTCTGTTGGTTTCTTTAAAACCCACTCTGTTGTCGCGAATATCTGGCGTTGAAAAAATAAACTAAACCTTTTTATTCTTGTGGCTTTGAAGGAATTTAATAATGTGAAGATCTAAGCGAATTTTGTTTTTCTTTGTTGATTCCGATTGGAGGATATTTCATCTTAAAACTAGCTTATAATTGGTGGGGAAATAGGGATGTGTCCAAGGTTTGATTTTGAGCAGTATTTAATGGTACCTAAATAATGTCGCTTATAAAAACATGAATTCGAAAACAATCAAAATTGGTTGTAAAATGACTGAGATATTAGTATTTTTAATAGTGCAGTGGGGACCCTCGCTTTCTCTTTCGCACGCATGCACCTTATGGAGGTTGGCGTCACGTCGCGCATGTTGCATCCTTTTCTATTACTTCTACCAACAAATTTCACATATTTGTAACTTGCTTATAATTGTGCTAAGTGTGCGTGGTGGCCTGTTGGTAAACGGACCAGACGCGGCTGCCTACATGTTCACGGTGGTCATGAGTTCAAATCCCAGGGCACACCTCTGACTTTTCGGAGTCATGTGTGTATTGATAGTCAATCACCACGCACTATAACGGTGAAGGAAAACATCGTGAGGAAACCTGCATACCATAGCGATTTGTATAAATTTCTATGGTATGTAAAAATCCGCCAACCCGCACTAGGCCAGCGTGGTGGACTGTATGGCCTAAACACTCTCAATCGTGCTCTCAATTGTAGAGGAGGCCCGTGCCCTGCAGTGGGTCGTATATGGGCTGATACAAAAACCAAAAAAAAAATAACTTGCTTATTAGTAAACGGATTTTAAAATTTCTTCCCGATTATGCATAACAACCTTTCGATATAAACAATAATAAAAATTGAGGTCACTAGCCTATTTTGTGGTGAAAATGTTGTATACAACATTAAAGAACTTGCCATAGTTACTCATAGTGCATCGCGTTTTGAGTTCATCAATAATATCCCAATACATCAGACCGTTCTTAAAAAGTTAATGCATGATTTTAATACTTGAAATAATATTAAACCTTAAACAAAATGATTAAACTATATTCCTATAATGTAACTTGAAAACTTTAACGATGAATAATATAAATACAATAAATACACCCAACAGTACATACATATACATACAACGTACATAGTCCTTTTTTTTTTTTTTTGTTGACGCGGGGAAACCGAGTTACCGGTATCGTCCCACCTTGGGGGAAAGTGGAGCGATTATGTTGGGTTCACCGGTCTAGGGCATACCAACCAAAACCCCGCGTGGCCCTCTTCGGCACAAATGGAACGGCCCCGGGGACCCGAAGCAAGAGCGCCTCAGCTTCTACCGGAACCGTTCCTGCACACTGCCGCCAACTTGCGGCTCTTACTGCTGCTGAGCATCCCGGGGTCGCACTGTATTTGTATACAAATGGCACTACGACAGTCCCCCACTGCGTGCCCGCGACCCCCAAATCCCCATTAGTCGCCTTTTACGACAGGCAGGGGGTACCGTGGCGGAATTCTTGAAACGCCCCCATACCACAGGGCGAGAGTCGCCGATCATGCGTCACGTCGGCGCCTCCTACGTCTTCCTTGGCGGCGGGAAGGATCCAACCGCTCTCGATCCCTCTCGGCACTTTCCTTCTGCGAGATTACTTTCTCACAGAAGTTAGCCACCGCACGCCAAGACCTTGGATTGCCTACCATAGCCGAAACCACAGCCGGCAGAGAGAGGTCGGTGCCAATTACTTCTGTGAGAGCGCTGCGTTCGCTGTCCCAGGATGGACAAACCTCCAGCGTGTGCTGGGCCGTATCTTCTGGACAGTTGTCACAGTGGTTACACACGGCCAATCTTTCCACGCCAACTATACGACACAGGTACTCGGCAAAACTACCATGTCCTGTGAGTACCTGTGTCAGTCGGAACGTCGCCACGCCGTGGCGCCTGTCTAGCCATTGGTTAAAGACAGGACGCACTGCCGCAACCGTCCTCACACCCGCTGTCGGGTTGTCCAACCTGAGATGCCACTCCTCCACGGCGGCTGTGAGGAGAGAGGTACGCATTACCTCCACCTCCCTGGAAACCGGTCTCTGTCCTAGTCTGAACGCCTCCTCTCGCCAGTAAAACATAGCCGAAAGGGCTTTGGCGTCCAGATCCCAGGGCAAGAATCCAGCTAATACACAAGCCGCCTCGAAGGAAACCGTGCGGTAGCCCCTGATTGCCCGCTGCGCCACCATTCTCTGGGGCTTGCGCAGAAGAGCGACGCATCGGTCACTCAGGGACTCAGCCCATACGGGACTACCATAAAGAGCCATGGACCGCACGACTCCCGCATATAGCTTTCGGCAAAGGATGCCAGGACCTTCCATATTAGGCAGCAGGGTACTAAGAGCACCCGCTGCCCGGGACAGCTTTATACCCAAAGTTTTGAAGTGGGCACGAAATGCCCACCGGCCATCAAGAACTAAGCCCAAGTATTTCATGGTGGAACCGATGGGAATCTGCACCCCATTCACAACAATATAGGAACCGGCCGGTGGCCCTCTCCGAGGCCCATGAAAACAAAGAGCTTCGGTCTTTTCGAGGGCCACCTTTAAGCCAAGACGCTGAATGCGACTGACTATATGGCCAGTGCCAGTTGCCGCCAAAGTCACGGCCTCCTGGAGAGTCCTGGCAGATGCTGTAACCAAAGTATCGTCAGCGTAGCAGGTTACGCTGACACCCCAGAGGTTGGCACCACGGAGCACCCAATCATACCCGATGTTCCATAGTAGTGGGCCCAGAACTGAGCCCTGTGGAACACCGCAAGTCATAGCTCGTCGGTGCCACCCATCAGCGCCCGGATACATCACGTCCCTATTAGACAGGTACGAATGAACCAGACGTCTCAGATAGAGTGGCACCGCGTGGTACCGCAGTGCTTCATGTATGCAGGCCCAAGGCAGGGTGTTAAATGCATTGGCAATATCAAGAGACACCGCCAACACAACTTCACCCCGGGCCACTGCTTCCTCCGCCAACGTCTTAACCCGCAGAATTGCGTGAATTGTAGAACGATTCCTCCGGAAGCCAAATTGGTAATCGGACAGATTCGGACCGACTGTCTCAAGGTGCCCAACAAGGCGTGCATGAATAATCCGCTCGAACAGTTTGCAAACCTCGTTGAGCAACACAATAGGTCGATACGCCGAAGGCGATTCTGCGGGTCGTCCTTGCTTCTTGAGCAGGACGAGCTTCCCGATTTTCCAGCGGGACGGGAAGACGCCCTGCTCCAGACAGGCGGAGAAAAGGCTGCAGAGTCTCGGACCTAGGTACTTCAGGGCCAGAACCCAGACCTTTCCAGGTATACCATCGAGCCCCGGAGCCTTGTTTTTACTCCGCAGCCGAAACACTGCCACCCTCAGCTCTGCGGGTGAAACCTCTGGGATTTCCCTTGCCGAATTCGACGATGGCGTTGGCTCTTGTAACACCATCGGTGGAGGAGTAGTATCAACTGTGGCTGGAAACAAGGTCGTGACCACTTCTTCTAATAGCTCCGTTCGGAGACTCTGTGACAGCGGGGGTGCTGCTGGGCGCAGCTTATTCATTGCCAGGCGATAGGGCCGCCCCCATGGATCATTATGTAGAGTCTCCAGAAACTCTTTTCTGGCCACGGCCTTTGCTATTTTGATAGCCAACTGCAGCGCTCTCTTCGCCTCCTTGTAGAGGCCATAGAGTCGCCGCTGTTGGTAGTCGTGGTCTTCTGCTCTTTGCCGCCGTCGACGATGCCTAGTATACTGTCGGCGCATCGCTACACACGAAGAGCGCAGCTGCGCTAGTTCTGACGACCACCAGTACACATGGCGTCGCGGCGGCAAGCGTCGGACTCGAGGCATGCATGTGTCGCAAATGTCTGACATTACGACCTCAAACCATTCCGCCTCCTGATCCACCTGCACAGGTCCGTCTGGTATGGGAAGCCATGACATTACCAAAGCGGCGACCTCTAGAGTCTCTTCATTAAGGCGTTTTAATGCCCAACGCGGACCCTTAAATTGTATGGAGGTCGATTCCCTACCGAGGTGAACACGGGCGGGCGCGGAAACATCAAACCTAATATAACGATGGTCTGACATTGTTTCCACGTCCGCCACAACCCTCCAGTCACGGATGCGCCGTGCAACAGTTGGACTTGCAAAGGTTAAGTCAACAATGGAGCCACCATTGTATCGGACGCACGTGTTCATCGATCCCCTATTTAAGATAGATAGGCCTGCCGAAATCGCCCATTCCTCCAGTACTCTACCACGTGTATCCGTCGCCGGTGAACCCCAGGCAACAGATTTGGCGTTGAAGTCACCGGCGACAATTACCGGGTGAGGTTGGCCTTGTACCACCAGAGCCCCCAGCTGGATGAGAAAATTCTCAAATTCAGCAAGGGGTCTGTTAGGAGAGAAATAGACTCCTATAATCCAGATGTCTCCCAACAGAGCCGCGACGCATCCCTGACCCTTCGCTACTTTTTCGAAGGGTGGGGAGCCAGCGGCGCCCCGGCTGAATATAGCCACTAAGCCGTTCAGATCCCCAGCCCAGCTATCGCAGGGAGGGATGTAATACGGCTCAGCGACCACGGCTATATGCATTGACCACTGCGCCATACTCTCTGATAAAATATCCTGGGCACGACGGCAGTGGTTAATATTCGCCTGGAGGAATTTAAAGTCCATTACTGGGCGATCTCCATGGTCTCCATCTCTACTTGCGGTGGGCATTCCGGTTGCTGCTGGACCGTGACCTCTGCGTTGACCGGTTTATCAACAATACGACGAGGCAATCGTCGGGCGCTACTGGAAGAAACAGGACATGCCTTCCCTCCGATGTGATGCTCGGCGGGCCTTCCAACAGTGGCACATAGAACGCAGTTCGGTGCGGCTTTACATTGATGGGCTTTGTGACCTGGCATGCTGCAGCGATAACAAAGGTTGCTACGATCGATTCCGCTCTCACACCGTTCCTTGACGTGCCCCGTCTCTAGGCATCGATAGCACCTCAACGGTCGTGCCTCGAGCACGGTCACTCTGGCAGCGACCCAACCGACTAATAGTCGAGTCGCCCCTTTGACTTTTTGGGCTGCCTTTATTGGCATCTTAGCCCATACCGTACCCAAACCAGACCGATCGCAGCGGACTTCACCAACCTTTATTGCTTCAGTACTGCAATCACCAGCCTTGGCAAGAGCTGTCGCGACCAATTCAGGGGTTGCCGTACAATCCAGCCCTGAGAGCCTTAGCTCTGCGAATTTTATCGGACGGGAGATGCGGACATCCTCCGAATTGGCAAAACACTCTCTAAGCCGTTCGACAAGAGCGTCAGCCCTCTCCTCACTATTGGCCCCGGGCACTTCATACATATAAGAACCCGTGATCGCAACTTTTGGCTTGAGTCTAGTAATGTTTAGGCCATTTAAGTCCACACTATGTTGTGTGTTGGTTAGCACTTTGGCGTAAGTAAGCCCCTTAGCCACTGCTGCCGGAGTTAAAGTTATTACGACCGCCGCGGACCGTGGCAGCCGGAGCTTTGGCTCAGCCTTACGCGTTTGTTCTCGGCTATTCAAAGGTGCACGCTGAGGCTTGCTTTTCTTTTTCTTTTTGCCCTTTACGAGAGTCCAAGGTGCCTCCTCACGCTTAGAAGTTACGGATAATGGACCATTTACCCTAGGTACCGATTGATCTACTTCTTTATTTTTGGTCACCATACTCGCAACAGATAAATTGTCCGCACTACGCGAAGACCCGGCGACCGGATTACTTACTACAGCGTCAGTGCGCTGAATAGCCCTTACCACCCTTTTGCCCTTTTTATTTCCCTTCCCTTTACCTTCCGTAGGCTGCAAGGAAGTTGCAACCCGAGAGGGAAGTTCCGGGAACTCCTTATCATTGGGCACGCAGTTTGATGTTCTAGCTTCGTGAGCTAGAAGTGGCCTTTTAGTCGGCCCCATCATGGCTGCCTCAATTCGAGCGGATAAACGGGCCTCAAGAAGCGCCATTGCCTCTTCTGCCGACCGATTACTCAACGCAGTCTCCAGCTGATCAAGGCGACGGCGGAGGGAGGCATTTTCCTCTGCCTGTTCCGCTTTTTCCTTCTCTAAACGAGCACTTAACTCTTGCCATCTTTTGGCTTCTGCCTCCAATCCAGATAAGCCCTGGAATTCGGGTTGGTTGACATATGTAACAAGAGTGTCGTACACTTCGTTTAATACTTTTTTATATACGCCTTTTAGGTTTCCCGACTTGCTGGATACCATCTTGATAAGATTTCCAGCCTCTCTCAGATCGCCAGGGAGGATTACCCGCGGCATTTCAACGCTGTCAGGTTGTGTACAGGTCGAGGGAGGTGGTGATCTCATGAAGTACCGAATCCGCTGTTCACTTTCTTTTTCCGCTTGTGATCGGACAGCCTCTTTTTTGTTATTATTCTTATAAGAGAGTTTCTGAGCAGCAGAAAACGCCCCGTATTTGCCAGATTGGCCACCTCTCCCACGGGAGGATGACCTAATAGCTTTTACTACTGGCTCGGCATCTGTATCACTCTCATAAGATGACCGAGAGCGGTCAGTCGGGCACGGTGAAGCACTCCACAGTCTGCCTCCTCTAGTCCCCTTACGTAGCGAAGACGAGCAGCTTTGCCCCGAATCAAAGTCAAGCTCCATGTTTGTCGTCGGTCTTTCCACGGTCACTATCTCAGAGGGCTTTACGCCCAGTAACTCCTCTCCTACCTTCGTATTATCGGGCTTATGCCCTCCACTCTCCACCTGCTCGGACCCACTAGGTACCGCACCAGGTATTCTCTTCTTCGTCGAAATGGGTGTTTTGAAAAAATTGTTCTCCATATTTAGTCCCACGAGTATGGGGGAAATAAAAAGTCAACCCAGCCAGAGCCCCCTGTAGCTGGGCAAGCCTATGTGTGACCCACCTAGAGTGTCGGCTGGTACTCTGGCGGGGGTCGCACTCGTGACCGAACCTCCCATCGGCCATGCATCTCCTCGCGGTGCGCCGCCGCTTGAGATTCGGGGTAACTTTTTATAGAGGATTTCTCCCTCGCGATCCAGGCAATTAAGCCAAGACCCTCGGTCCAATCGAGGCGCGAGACTTGACCACTGACCCTCCTATGATCGGATTACGATGTACGACGATGACAGTGGGAGAGCCTCTCCCACTGCCAGCTCGGCGGCGGTGTTAACGCACACCGAACTCGCCGATGCCTCCAGAACAGAACTGAAGGCCACCCGAAGTACGAGTACACAAAACCGTGCGGTAGGCGTCACACAAGAAGGCGACGACTGCCAACCGGTCGCTGCCAGGATATTAGCCGTCGGTCGATAAGACCTCCGTTGCCCAGGATACACCACGTGGAGGTTTCCTAGCATCGCACCCCAACGTACATAGTCCTGACCCTATACTAAGATCGAGTCTTGTGTCGTGGTTATCAGGAGCTACGAGAGACTTTTCGGTCTCACAAATACCCAGACTAGAAACAAATACTTATGGCTTACACAAATATTTATTTCGTTGCGGGGATCGAACCTACGGCCTCGTTCACAACCGACGTCCAACCAATTGCTCCACGGAGGCTGTCAAGAATGCGATTGGATTAAGATAAGGATACAACTTAGGCACTTTTGTCTTAACTTTCAAAGTTCACTATACTCAATCCTCATCAATCTTCTTCACTCAATTTTTGGCATCCTCTATTGATACTTTGACTCCCACATCTTTAATAATTCCTTAATTACCACTCAATCTCATTAAATCCAGAAGTGTGACTTTACCGAAGATTTAGTTAATTCCCTGCAATTCCAAAAGTAATTTAATTAATTGATGGCCAATTAAAGCAATCGTTTAAAGAATAAAAACGCGGCAAAGTTTTAATGAGAATTGGCGGAAACATTTCAAAACTTTTTCAACAATTCTATTTGAGTTTAAATTGAACTGCTAATTCTATTGTATTATATTTTCTTTTTAGACACTAAAGTTAATAAATCTTATTGCAATGATAACAGACTTATTACTGTATGCAGGTTCATTCCTATAATTAATAATTATTCAGCAGTGTATAAACTCACGCTTGGTTAGATTTTGGCAGCATCTGTTTAATTGATATGCTGTTCGATTCCCAAGTTCGAAACAACTTGTTGTTACTGTAAAATCTAGGTCACCAAAGATACGCTTAATCTAAAGCAAACGAACTAAAATATTCCCTCAAGACGGGAAAAGAAGACCAAATGCGTTGTGATTCTCCAAAATTATAAGCCATGAGGACTTCTTAAACTCAACAAAAATGATTTCCCTTGTCGTAAATCTATAAATCTCTCTAAATTGAATAAACAGAACACGTATACTTAACAATATGAGCAACATGTTTGTAACAATCAGTAATTACCGGCCACCTGCGAACCTCTAACCAATCTGTATCCGATCCGGTGGCTGAGCTAAAACCAGGGTAATTTACCCAAATTATTACTAAAAGCTCTCCAACTGGAGCTTTCGTAAGCCCCGCGAGCCGTAATCACGAGCAAATTATTACAGCTTTTGGGCGGATTAAGCTCTCTTATTGTGATAAAATAGTCACTTATTTTGTTGTTCGAGTTGTACAGTAAAGACTTTTATTGGCTTTAGGACTTTGTGTATTACTATTATTAGGACTTGGGAGCAAATTAGCCAGTTTATGAGTATTTTATTGGTAGGCAATGACTGTCTATTCATTACCCCGGTTATTTTGCATGCATGTAGAAAACAAAAAAACATTTAATAGCAGTTTTCTTCTACTTAATTTCATAGTAAGAATTTTAAAGATACGAAATACACCTGTTTGCTGGACTTTTCCCGGAAGAGTTGATATCAGGCAAGCGGTCATTCGTAAAATCAGTCTAAATAGTCTTCTAAAAGTGGTAGAGCCGCGATGTTGTCATTCATGACTCACTATTAATCGACAGACTCTTCCGGGATGATACCACTGTCTCACAAGAAATCGACGTGAAGCGACAGCTTTTCTGTCGCGTTTCGTTCAGTGAGTGAGACTGCAAAATGCCCAATACCCCTTTCCTCTTACCACCCTATTTCCTTCCTACTACCATCCCGATTTAATGGGCATGCAACATATCTGTGACCCAAGCGTTGTAGACGTTCATGGGCGGCAGTGATCACTTACGATCAGGTGACCTGTTTTCTCGTATGCCGGAACTATTGTATAATAAAAAGAACAAAGATGTATGCAGCTCTGAATCCATGTTAATGTGGGAAGTAGAAGATATTGATTTTACTTATTGAATTTATGTCACTTCATTTTACGTTGTATAGTAAATTAATATATTTTTACACCACTGTTTATCTTTTTACTTCTAAATACCACACACAATATAACCAGTTAAGTGTACGGTCAAGTCTAGCCAGCTGACCTCGGTAAAGATAAAGATGTGTGGTGCTTCCTGCGTCCTTATCTCTTTAAGCATTTCCGCAATTTCCGACCGCTTTTTGTAATCGCCACCGGTCTGACTAACGTTTGCTCTTTTAGTCCTTGTGGTTTCATTCACACATTTGATTAAATTCTCGACTGTTGGATGGATTAATGATCCTCGGTTTTATTGTTTTTATTAATGCGTGGTCTTCTGTTATACTCGTAAGTGACGTTGAGATGTAGAAAATCGTAGATTCGTGGATTAGTGTTCCTAGATTATCGTCATAGAGTCTTCTATTCGATTTTCGTCTTCCACTACCAGTAAGGTTAAGATGCACAAAACACGCAGATTCGGAAGCAAGGTTTTTTTTGTTTCCTGTCAATAACCATCTAGTCCTTGGCTAATTTGGAGTGGGCGCTAGGCCTTAAATCCCTGTTGTTACAATTTGCCAATAGTTGCAGTAGTCAAGTCGCATCAAAAGTTATTTTAAGTAACCCCCCATTAGTACGTAAGTTCAAAACTTTTCCTTCCATCTACCCGCATTAGGAGATCGTAACGGTCCCAGAGTTTGACTCTTCAAAATAACATTTACTAACATTACGCTATTTGAATTGTTTTTAACAGTAAATGACGAAACATTCCACCAGATCGTATAATTACTTCTATGGTATTTTCAGAGCCACCTTAATAATTAAGCTGGTACTACTGATCTAAATAAAAAAATTAAATCTTACATATAAATTCTGTATTCCGCATCAGCCCATGTACGTCCCAGTAAAGGGGAACGGGTCTCCTCTGCAACCGAGAGTAGATTCAGAGGGGTAATGCCATATTGTCCACCACGCTGGCCTAGTGCGGGCTGGCGGATTTTACATACCGTAGAAATTCTAATCTAATTCTCTGATAGTCTAATTCTGTATCGAGGAAAACAGTATATCAACAACTATTAAATGTACCAATCGAGTGCTACTTCAATACCTCCTTCACCCAAACAAGGTATTCCGGTGTAATCAGATGTAACGCGAATACCACAACAGCCAATATACAGCGGGGATTATAAGATCGACATCAAAGCGGTCAGTTGTACACCCAATAACTACCGGGGAACCTTGTAAGTGGTGCCGGACGTTTTCATCAAATTGACCACGCTGAAAGGAGACAACTAATAATAGCAATGTAACATTTTTAATCGACTTTAAAAAGGAGGTTTTCGCTTCGTCGGAACCTTATTTATGTATGTTTACCGATTACACGGAAAGAAGAAACAAAGAAAACTGTTTATTTGTCACTAGCGAACAAAACAACGTACATATACAGATGTAAATATATATATATATAATTAAATTAAAAATATAAAATGAAGGAGAATTTTGCACGTCGTGGCTGTGACTACCAGGAGATCACTCAGCAAAATTTACCGTTGAGGTACGCACCACAGCGCAACGCTGATTTTCAGTGATCACCTTGGAAAGCATGGTGATACGAAATATATTTTAGTACTGCGCTGCAGTTACCATTAAAAATATTTTAGTACCGTACGCATATAAAAATGCTCTTGCGTATATTTTATTTCATTTATTTACTCACATAAAAGCCACAGCCCTTAATACTACTATAATACAACTGGTTTACTTATATTACGGCCAATAACGGATTTACATTTTAAAGATATAACTTTTATAATACTCGTATATTAGAGATACGAAAAGACGGCATTAGTCCAACCTACAGTTGTTTATCAAGAGGCACGAGATACACCTTGTAGTTGTAGACGTTCGTAGATCATTACCATCAGGCAAGTCATTAACTTTTTTACCACCTTAAAAAACGCCATTCACCAGACCGGACACCAATGCCATTCTTGGGAAACTCTTTTAAGAATTTCCAACCAAAATTTAGCGTAAATTTGACTGTTCATTCTAGAATTCGAACTCAAGAACTGACCCATAAAACGTGCATGCTGCCTCGAGCACAACAAAAAGATATACCACTCACTTGGTTGTGCCACTATTAAAAAATATTGTATAAAATAACACGACGTTTATTATCACAAAATCTATCTCTAATCTACAGCGTTTCATTTCGTAGATATTCTCTACTGGCCTGTATATAAAGTGACATCTATAAACAGCAGACAAAGAGTAGATATATCCAGGGCATCCATTCACCCCGGAACACTATGTGCATTGTACATCTCAAACAGAATACCTGGCCCGACACCGCGCCGGCGATGCGGCGATATTGCTCACAGGTGCGGAGTAGGAAATATTTTTGAATTGACCACTTCAATTTCATACCTTTTTCTATTTTGACGTACATTCACGGATTTATATGCACAAAGAAGCCTTGATATATTAGACGTTCCTATTGACTATAATTTCGTAGGAATCCACTGTCTCATTCAAGGAGTCTGAAAGTGTCATCATTTTATGTTACGATGACATAGATTTCGTTGGATTTATTTCAGAAGAATTATGCTTTAGTCGTTGTTCTGAGGGATTTATAGTAGTATAGTATATAAAAAAAATAAACATAATTAGTATTGTATATATGAAAGCGTCGCGTTTAAAATTTTCAGAAAATAATGTGAAAATACATACTAAATTTTAAAAATGCACTTTTCGCTATATTACCTTTGTGTGATCTTGTTGAGCATAATGTTGATTTTTAGAAGGATTTGGTATATTATAATATAATTTATCATTTAAATACACGGACCTTAATACAACACTCAGACCTTTCATATTCTCAGTGGCACAAATACATAAGAGCAATATTTTGAATCAATATGTTCCACATCACAAAATCCTCAGTACGTCTCTGCATTTGTTTTACATGTAGTATGAAAGAGGGGGGAGTAATGTCCATTCTTTTCGATCCACGGGTATATTTACCGTCGTGAGCCTTTGTGATTCAACCTTCTGGTACATTGGTCAGAACAATCATTGGAGTGGATTGGAGTTTTGTATCTGTATTATAAAACTACATGTTTTATAAATTTCTTGTTTACTGTACATACATACATAATCACACGCCTTTTTTCCAGAAGGGGTAGGCAGAGGTGCTACTAGAACACCCACGTTTCGCCTTGTATATTCCGTCCCACGATGTGATAGGGGGCGAGCCTATCGCCATATCGGGCACAAATTCCTGACTCCGGGCTAATAATGAATAGAAAAATCCAATATCACTTTGCCCGACCCGGGATTCGAACCCGAGACCTCAGCATTGCAATCATACCGTAGCACCACTACGCCACTGTTTACTGTACATGTCTGTTGTATATGCTTATTTTCAAGAAGACGTGGACAGAGAGACATTAAAACTATTTACATAATATGGCTGCACTTCCGTTTTAAGATTTGATAGATTTGCCCTCGTGGGGGCAAATTCACGTAAATTAGGTTACCGCACCCGAGAGTCGAACCCCGATCTTCACGTTTCGTAGATCATATAGGCTGTCATAAGACAAATAAAGGCTCAACACTTTTTTCTTCATTCCAAAGGAAGTCCACTGCTGAACATAGGGCTTTCTCCTAGGATTGCAAAAAACCTGACGGACTTAATATCATCACAAAATTAAAAAATATATAAATGACCACCATCTTTCATCCAAATTTTTAATGTGAAGATTTAATTAACCTTTAGATTTGGGCTGTGCAAATTCCATTCTGAATATTCAAATCCTTAAGTGGTTGAAAGCAAAGTATTGGGAGGGAAGGTGTGGCGGTCTGAGCCTTTCTATTTGATGGATTAGGCCAATTTAGCTGTCCCAACCTTTGAGGAAAGCCAGATTTTTGTACATGAGGCTTCGTAGGTTTAAATCCAAAAACATTGGTACATTAACCTGTGGCATATGGTGCCGTGTCGGCTTAAAAACGAAAGGCGTCGAGTTCTATCATTGCACTGTGAAAGAATCTGAGTTGTAGAAGTATTTGTTTTCGTTCTGGACGGTGCCACACTAAAGTCCCTCGTAATTTCTCATATCTAAAATATAAGTCGCTACAATGTTTTTCTTCACCGTTATAGTGCGTGATCACTGACTATCAATACACAGATGACTCTGAAAATTCAAAGGTTTGCCGTGCGATTTGAACCCGCGACCACCGTGAACATGCACGCAGCCGTGTCTGGTCCGTTACCAACAGGCCACCACGCATTCTCAATTCCAGTATACAAACACAAAATACTTTTCGAAAACACCGAAAATAATTGCCAAAAAGAACGACAAATTAATTACCCAAAGTACCTATTTTACGACGCTGAAAACAACTACTTAATAAGCCTTTCGAAACTCGTACATCATAAGTTAGAAGTGTCAAAATGGCGGCCCAACTTGCCGCAACTGTAAGCCGCAATCGTGCTCTTTAAAGATTTACATCAGTTGAAAATGTAAGTTACACGAGCGGTGTGGCCCGACTTTGACTAAGGGCTATTAGTCTACTCGACAGTCATTAACACATATTTTGAAATAAATAAGAGACGTGTTACAGAATCGTCCGATTACTGTCTAGTGTAGTAGTCACATGCTATACCTGTGTACCATAATCTTGAACTCAAATTTTAAGTTGGGCATTTCAATTTGAGATTTTTGATCTTAACAAAGAAATAAAATAGATGGACTTTAGGTGCCTCCGACTGCCTTGGTGGTGTTGTACTACGATAAAATTACGAAGCTGAAACACGGGATCGAATCTCGGGTCGGGCAAAGTGATATTGGATTTTTCTATTCATCATCAGCCGGGAGTCAGGAATTTGTGCCCAATATTGCGATATGCTCGTCGCCTATGACGTCGTGTGACGGAACACTCAAGGTGAAACGTGGGTATCCTGTGAGCATCTTTACCTACCTACCTTTACCCCTTCTGGGTAAAGGCGTGATGTATATGTATATGGACTTTAGAAGGCAATAGTGGCAACTCTGTCTACCCCATTCAGAGATACGTGGGTACCTTTTTTATATATTTATACGAAACATATGACATCCTAAACCATTTTTTCTACGTTTTCTTCGCCTCAGGGTTGAATTAAATAATAAGGCACGCCTATGTCTATCTCCATAACCTATGTTACTCTCTTACCAGAATTCATTACAATCGGTTCAGCAGTTTACTTCATAAAAGGCAACAAACAGAGTTACTTTCGCATTTATAATTTGATTCCTCGGATGGTAAAGTCATTAATCATAAGTTATTCTCGATGTCACGGTTTTCGTTCTGTTCGCTGGAATGGGCACACATTAATATGTATAATTTTATGAATATTCAATATTTAAATATTTTACAACTACAAAAACCTTACTTGATTTCGCAGTTTATTCGCAGCTTTATTTTACATGGAAAGCGAAATTACGGCACTGCAGCTGATTTTAAAAGCAATGCTGTCCAGATAAAGTATTGATTGCCGATTTTTTTTTATCGCATATTTAACGCACATTAATTGGGGTGGTCTGATAAAAACTAAATGAACTTTCGCTGATACCTGATGCACACCTCAAGTCATCATTGATGGATTGTGTGCCTTGTGCATACAACTTGCATACATATCTTTGGAAACTTTACCAAAATATTTCTGGCTAACTTTTGGTAACTGATATTTGTATTTCGTATTACAATCGGTTAAAAAGGTCTGCGTACATCCATAATCTTCAATTAAGAATAGAGGAATATAAATATACACATATATTATGCATACTGCACTTATTAGAATTGAAATACCTGGTCGGGATTTTATTGAGGCTATCTCGCCCACACGTCTACTACTGCAACTCCTGTGAAGTCGTCGACCTCAACAAGTATAAAATTAATACTGAGGACACAAAGGGTTAATTATTTAAAATTATCAATCAAAATTAAATCAAATTAAATAAAATCCGTAAAAATTCGTTTTATTTCAATGTGTAACATTCGCGTAAACCAAAAAACCGTTATCAACACGTGTTCTATCCACAACAAAATTGAATTAATAAAATTAAAAAGTATACAGGGTGATGATATTGACAAATGTGAAATAATTTAACCCACATGTTTTCATCACATCAGGTGACATTATAAAAAGTGTGAAAAAAATTGGACATGCTTTTGTATCAAAAAATTTGATTTTTGTTTGCACGATTTTTAGCCACCCCGTGTAGATACAAGTATTTTCATCGTTTGGCTGAACTTCAGTTCGGTTCGGGAACTTGCCGGAGCCCTAAAATGAATCGTACCTATACGAGTTATATGATCAACAATTCGATCGAGTATACTATTGAAACCAACCAACCCGCACTAGGCCAGCGTGGTGGACTATATGGCCTAACCACTCTCAATCGTACTCTCGATTGTAGAGGAGGCCCGTGCCCTGCAGTGGGTCGTATATGGGCTGATACAATAAATAAAACAATACTATTGGAAAATGAAATCGCGATATATGACATAGCTACCAGGCAGTTGTTTTTCAAACTTGGTACAACATTACCTGAGGTGACTAGGAACATGTGGTTTAAATTAAATATCATATTTAAATATCACCGTGTATAATAAAAAACTGACTGCTGACTAACTTGACTACGTCGGTGGTGCAGTTGTACTACACTACGAATGCAAAGCTGCGGTCTCAGGTTTGAATTCCGGGTCTCGCAAAGTGATATTAGACTTTTCTATCCATTATCAGTCCGGCCCAAATTCCTGTGCCCGATGTGGTGATAGGCTCGCTCTCTATCACATCGTGGGATGGAACACACAAGTCGAAACGTGGGCGTCCTTGTGGCATCTTTGTCTACCCTTCTGGAAAAAAGGTATGAGTTTATATATATCTCTCTCTTCAGCCACAGGAAGTCCACTGCTAAACATAGGCCTCCGCAAAGGATCTCCACATTGACCTGTTGGAAGTGACCTGCATCATGCGACTCCCTGCAACCTTACCCAGGTCGTCCATCTACCTTGTAGGTGGTGAGTTTATATAATACGCATGTATAAGCAAAAAGTGTTGCTTACAAATATTTGTCTACTCCTCTCCATAGCGAAGGATTAGGTATCCATAGCTACACGGGAGTTAGAGAGAATGTTAAAAGTTTAATTGCATTTACCTGAAAATTATAAACTTTGTTCTACTTTCCCGTGCACGGAAGTTTGTCCGTATACTTCACGTCGTATTATCTAGCGTCGTAATTATTTGTAAAAGAAGATGTAAGGGAATATTTATTTAACAACAATTGTCGAAGATGAGCGTGCGTTTTCTTTATTATTTCTCGTTTTGTTTATTAAAAACTTGACAGTCTCCGTGGCGCAGTTAGTTAGACGCTGCCTGTGAAACTATGGGCTGCGGGTTCGATCCCCGCACCGAGACAAATGTTTGTGAAGCCCACAAGCATTTGTCTCGCATCTGGGTGGGTGTGAGACCGAAAAGTCTCTCGTGCTGATATTCACGACATAAGACCTAATTGATCTTAATGCGAGGTCAGAACTATGTATGTGACTGTTGGGTGTATTTGGGTGTACTAAATATTATTTTGTATTGATCCTAACAATTATAATCCAACAATGTCATAGAACATCCATTTTAGAGTTAATCAGTCTACACCTGGTTTGCAATAGTCCGAGTAAATTACATTAAAACATTTCAACAACAACAGCACTCATTTCTCTCCTGAACCATTTGGAAACAAATCAATCGTTTCCTCCAGAACAATTGGCTCCTCATCTTATGCAATATTATGAATATTCCTGACATCTACCCCATAAATCATAGCAATCAATACTCGTTCGGTTCCCTCCCATAATTTCCTCCTTCCGGATTCATCAGACAAACCCTTGCTTGAGTTATGGACCACGAACCTCTCGTCGTTTATCAAAATTTCATCCTTTTGAAATGGGCATCCTGGACATTTTCTTAATGGCGATGGAAAAATTGCGCGACGAGGTCTGTCGGTTAATGGGGTAATTTGTAGAGATATATGGTAGGATCTGCAGTATTTGGCGTTATTCTATTTACTTTGGCGGCATGAAATGTTTATTTACACGAGAAAACAGGGTTGTTGGAAACAGGTCGCTATAGATTTCTTTTGGAGGAGATCTATGATTAGCTGAAACTGGACTTCCTGTGACTAAAACAAAAGAGGAAATTTATGGAGAACTATTATCACTACTTCTACGGGTAACAGTAATTAGCCTTCGAGACAGAATAAACGCCTGATCTGACTGAATGAATAGAAAACAAATTAATCATCATGTCAACATCAATGGGCCATCAGATTGTATAGATAATATTTACCTTCTTCAACCTATCCTCTAATTCCTAGTAAATTTTGAAAGTGGGATAACGCTTCTTTATTTCCCCTGGTATTGAGTCTTTCACTTGGCATTGATAATAATGAACCAAATGAATAATGCTATTGACTTTTGCCAATCCTGTGCTGTGAAACAAAAAGAAATAACCTCACAGATTCAACAGACTCAGCAATGATTACATAAAAACCTGGTTCTAGATTAAATCTCTATACAACTTAAATAAAACATCAGCAATTTCTCATTATGTTATTAATGGATAAAGTAATGGTACAATTTCAGTGTGATTTATCTGCGGCCATTCCGTACATTAACTGGTAGCCGATTTGACTGACAGATTACCGGATCGCGATACTGGGCTTTTGTGACTGATTAAATTTAAAATTAACTCATTTGAGTAATTAAAATTTAAACTTTAATTTAAAATTTAATTTGGATTGAAAACTAATTTTGGGACATCATTTTTAATGTACTTTGTCTAATTATATGGTGGGTGCCGGGTAGTTGGGTGGGCTTGCGTTTAATTCTAACTTGTCCAAGTGATTACAATTCATTTGATAGTATTTAATATACTGTACTGAATCAACCTCCAGTCGCTCATTTCTCAGCATGGAATACCGCTACATTTGAGAGTTCGATAAAGTGGGGTTAGGCCATAATCCTCTACAGTGTCTCAGTGCCTATATCTCTCACTCTTAGTTGAGGTGTTTTGTACAGTGTCGCCTAAATAAATAATTATCGACTGTCGACAAAAATAGCATCTCGATACAATTATGCCGTCCTTTAAAGCACTACCGAAGATTAATCTTGAATATTTTCTAATCTCAAATTCAACATTTTTAGAACCCTTGTAAAGTGTGAAATTTTGTCGAGACGCCATTAGTCAATTTGAACGAGTGCAAACATTTCGTGACAAGCGCGCTCGCGTTGTTGTACTCGTATTGTCAATTATTTGTAAGGAAACATTTCCTCACATACGGAAAAATAGTGTGTTTTATTTTGTGATGTTTGAGCTAGAAATATATATTTCTTTTTTTCTTTATTATTGAACTTTTGCTTTTCTACTAGTAGGTTAAATTTTAACGACGGGTCTCTTGAAAACATGAGCTTGAAAACAGCAGAAATGATACTGACAACACTTTAAAGATTTATTTTTTACTAAACAATTACATAACAGAAAATATTAAGCAATCCAATTTTAAAACAAAGATATTTTCACTGAAACTAAAGTCATTTACGCAAAAGAACTCCTCAAACAACCATAATTTCAAACCCCAAACAATCTTACCTATATAATTAAATCTTCATTTGTACTAATTAATATTAATGTTGTACCCTAAATAAACTTAAGATGAATAGGTTTATTGTCCCAACCGCAATGGCGCGTCGCCACGAAATTAAAAATGCAACAACTTCACTTTAATTTTAGGAATCCCTAAGCACTACTTGTAACTTTAAGAATTTTTATTAAAGTGTGAGATGGATGAAAACAGAAGTTTCTCCTAAGTATTAAGGATTAGTAAAGTTCTTCTCGGAGACTCGGTGTATAAATTGTGTCTCGACATGTCTGTATCGCAACATCACTTCATCGTTGCAGGTGTTTTCAACTCCAAAGTCCCAGGTTCTGTTCCATGGTCTAGCACCTCACTTTACATGAGTTTTTAGAGCGAAATATCATATATGAGCTGCTGGTCATTGTAACCTAGCCTTATCATATCTTATAATTATGAGTTTGGTTAACCGTAGGTGGCATACCTCTGCCTATGCCCCAACATATATGGTCGTGAGCTTAAGTGTGTATGTAGACCTTTAGAAAGATAAATAGTCTGTTTTTAAATGTCAGAACAGTGACGTCACTGCACCTGAGTTTAATGCAGCATCGTCTAGACAGACAAACGACTGACAAACGACCATTGTCACTCTCCTTTCTACAAATGATTATTTACACATCCCTGCTTGAATTACTGTCAAGACGACTAAACTGATATGCGAAATTCTTTTTTTTTTCAAAGCGAATACTTCATACGTGGTCCTATAAAAAACTGGTCAAGATCTGACAAATATCTTCGGACCAGGGAGTAAAACTCCGCAATACAGTAGGATTCCAATGGTTCTTTTTGCAATAAGTTTAATATAAGAATTAAACTATAGTGTGGGGAGAAGAAGGGTGATGAGGGGGCATAAATATGTAAATATTCAATATCTACGACAGCTTTTGACTGATTTTAATGATTTCTTTACCATCGGAAAGACCATATTATTATACATTGTTGTTTTCCTTATGCAACCACCTCTCCGTCATTTAAAATTTAAATGCCTATCAACTGTATAAAGATACAAATAATATATTTTATAAAAAATTAAAACAGACTTTAAAAAACCACTATATAGAAAATAATAAAGAAACCACGCCGGAGTAACATATAATAATATCTATTACATTATACTTGTATACGTTGATAACTTTGCTTATTGACTTGACTGGTCAACAAATCAAAATATATGTGTAAAGGAAAATAATACTTTCCCTTAATTTAAATTTTCCCGCGCTTCAACATTATAATGTGCTCTGTGATTGAAGAAATGAACATGTGAATGAAGAAACGTATTAAAGGTGGGCCGTCAAGTGCCAAACACGTAGGATCTATGCCTTAGTGTTCTGAACTGTATCAATCCATATAATACACGTCCCACTGCAGGGCACGGGCCTCCTCTACAACGAGTACGATTGAGAGTGGTATGCCTTACATTAATTTAAATTTCTAGGCTTAGATAATTTGCCGAATTGACTGAAATCTGGCAGCCGATCATAGAATCATCAGCTTAATAATTTTTCAAGCGGGATAAAAATTTTCGACGACTCCATGTTATGTCATTTGCACAAGCACATAAAAGGTAAAATAAAAAAATATAGCGGTAGGTCCCTCTTATGTGCAAGACCGTCTGGGTAGGTACCACGGTATTGTTTATTTCTCCCGCCAAACATCAGTGTAAATGCACTGTTGTGTTCCGGTTTCAAGGACACAGTAGCCATAGTAACAATGGTGTTAAGTCTCGTTATGTCCCGTAGGACGTAATGAGACTTAACACCTTATGTCTCAGGATGGCGAGCGCAGTGAAATGCCAAGATTTGCTTTGTAATTCGTGATTATGTTTGGTTTTGCTACTGTCCATGAGTGGTATTATCGCTTAGTGTTTACCTTCAGACGAATGGCATGCTCGTCTCGCCATTCATCGCAATAAAAAAAACATAGGTCAAAAGAACGCACACAAATTATAAAACAATCACAAGTTAATTAATCCCCGATAAAGTAACCAACGTTTGTCATAATTAGCAAATAATCAAAGTTTCGTAAGAATTCAAATTATTTGAACAAAATTTCACGAAGTTTAATGGAACCAAGTCTCGCATTCCGACCGCTACCCTAATTGTTTTGTTTACCAATTGTTTTACAAAACTATTATGGCACGCAAAATAATATCTAGTTGAATGCAAATTGCTCTAACAAAACTTTTTGAATTACGATAACTAGTGTCGTTTGCGAACATAATTTAAATAAAATGACTTATTTTCTATAAATGGAACTTTTGTGCTAATTATGACAATTTGTTTTATTTCTCGTAATTATGGTTATGATTTGTTTATTATTGTTTCGACCGTAAAATTACTTTTTATAGTTAGAATTTTCACCCCCTGATTTAGATAATGTTTTTACATAGTAATTACCCTTGCAACTTTTACATAGAGTTTCCAATATCTTTCGTTGTTTTTCTCTGTGATTAAAATAAGCGATAATTGATAAACAAATGAACTTATACGCTGAGTACACCAGCAAAAAGTACATGGCTATATTTTTAAAGGGCAAAGAACGGAACTGATCACTGATGAACGTAATTAAATACTAAACACTTAATTTTAAAGTCAGATATCTCAAACTTGCGACCATACATTCGACAATCATACATTTCGAGAGCTTATCTGTCGCGTTTCGTTCGGCGAATGACATTTCCGGATGCCCAATACCCCTTTCCTCTTCTCATCCTTTTTCCTTTCCGCTCCCCTACCAATTGGACCGGCAACACATCCATAATCCAACGTTGTGAATGTTCATGGACGGCAGTGATCACTTACCATCAGGTGACCTGTTTGCTCGTTTACCTGACTTATGCAATAAAAAAAAATCAGGCTCTTTGAATCTATCGCTCATTTTACGACAGTCAAATATGAATACGTCTAATTCCTTCGATCTAACAATAACCCATTACAAAGCCAGTATTGCGTGCTACCCCCTCATAAACAAACCCTTGAAACAATTACCCCACATCTTAGCAATTCAAGTGGTTCCCCTCATGCCGAAGCTATTCGCGAATTAATTCCGACATTCAAATAAATTGTTTATTTGAAAAATACTGTTACAGCAATCTTAAGGGCTTAGCGTTCAGAGTGAAATGTATGAAAGCCGCGTGGATTTAACGATTAAGTCGAGTTGGTTTTTGAAGTAATAACATTAATTTGTTTGGCGAGGCGTTGGTTTAGTGGCGTGTATGGACTTTGGACCGTGAGGTTTTGGGTGCGATTTCTAAGTCAGACACTTCCTTATCTAAGTATTACTCGCGTTGAATAATTCTTATGTGATTTGACCAGGTGTGGAATTTGTATCCGGCATGGAAATATCTCAACTTCTTTGTAGGAGTTGAGATATTTCCTATCTCCTCTTTCTTTCTCTCAATAGGCCGCCCACTTTTCACATCTTCTCTTTAACTAGCCCCTAACTAAGTTGGTAGATAATTGTGGTGAGGCAAATCATTAAAATATAAAGGAACTTACTATGGTCAAATTTAAGATTTGCTTCAAAAAGGCAAGTTTATATTAAAATGCATTTATTTGCAAGAATATTATATTAAGCTTGCGTGGTAAAACAGATTGTAAAATCTTTAAACAAAGTGGTGGAGTTCAAATAACAGTAATTCATGCTACAACATTATTTTATTTTATTTAATGATATAGCCTCTAGTTTTATTTCCATCGTGCCAATAAAAGAACCTCTAAAGTATAACATCAAACACTTAAGCAGTAAGTATAGGGAAAATTTAATAACTCCACCGACATTCGCGATTTCCCCATTTCTATCGGTAAGATTGGGTTGTGATGGGCCAATGGGAAGCGATTAGGCCGGATGAGGCACGTACTAAGGGCTTCCTCTTATTACAGATTCGAAATGCGTCTCTTCGAATATTTATACGCACTCTAAAAGCCTTAATGAGTTTCACTTTCGACGTTTAACGACATTTATACCTTAAATTTTATGGGTCGTTTTATTTGAGATCTGGGAGAAGGAATAATTTGCTAGGTCTTTCTGTACGTAATAATTATATTTGTATAAATATTTAACGGTTATACAGGGTGATATTGAAATATAGTATTTCGTTTAACCCACATGTTTCTCATCACCCCTGGTGCCATTGTACAACATTTAATTTGTTAGAACATCCGAGTTGTTTTTTCGTTCCGATTTTAGTTTTCACGACTTTTGCCCACCCCGTATTGATACGAGTATTTTACCGCTTAGCTGAACTTCAGTTCGATTCGGGAGTTTACCTGAGCCACAAAAAAACTCGTACCAATACGGGTTGATCGAAACCCTGAAAAACTAAAATCGCGATTTTTGGCAAAACTGCCAGGGATTTTTACCTACTTTGGTACAATGTTACCTGGGTTGGCTTGGAACATGTGGTATAAATAAAAACCACATGTTAATATCACCTGTATAATAGTCTTGAAACTTAAGTAAGATACATGTTGTATATTTAAGTCCGATGAATATGAACGCGAAATGTCGCTCGCACAAGGCAACAAAAGAAACATTTTTGTTGATCGAAGATAAATGTGTAATTTCCACGTTAGAATAGAACTCACATACCTACAGAATATTAATCAGCTTTTTATGTTTTGTCACATACATAAACAAAAATAAGTTAAATTGAATTAATACACCCAGCGGTCACATACCTACATAGTCCTGATCCCACACTAAGATCGAGTCTTGTCGTGGGTATCAGGAACTACAAGAGACTTTTCGGTCTTACAAACTCCCAGACCGAAACAAATACTCGTAGATCACCCAAACATTTGCCTCGGTACGGGGATCGAACCCGCGGCCCCTGGTTTCACAGCCGGCGTTTAACCAACCGCGCCACGGGGGCTGTCAAAGTTTAAGTAACTATTATGTACTTTAATAAAAAAGTCAAATAAAATTAAATTTAAATCTAAAAAGGCCTGTAAAATTATCCATACCACAACTACAAAATAAACAAATCTATAGCCAAACAAGTACAAATGGAGCAGCTTTAAAATAGGATTTGAGGCGTACGATAATTTCTCCTCAACGGATTATCGGGCGTCCCTCGGGACCTCTGCACAAAGCGACGATTACGCTCCCTGGAGCGACTCATATATTCCTGCTTAGGCACTTTTTAATCCTGATTTGATTTGCCCGGAACATATTTCGACGTCGTTGGATTTTTTGGAGTGATCCCTTTTTCCGCGTTCTAGTTTATCAATCAGGTTTGCGTTTGCGTATATATATATATACTCGTATTATCCAAGAGACTTACATTAATGTACTTCTAAGACAAATTTCGTACTTTGTGTTCGGTGATCTAATTTACTTTGTGTTACCAGTGATGACATACGGCACCGAGACGTGGCCTCTTACTATGGGCCTTATTAGGAGGCTCAAAGTTACTCAACGAGCTATGGAGAGGGCTATGCTCGGGGTTTCCCTACGAGATCGAATCAGAAATGAGGAGATCCGTAGGAGAACTAAAGTAACCGACATAGCCCAGCGGATTAGCAAGTTGAAGTGGCAATGGGCGGGGCACATAGCACGGAGAACTGATGGCCAATGGGGCCAAAAAGTTCTCGAATGGAGGCCACGAAGCGGAAAGCGCAGCGTGGGACGTCCACCCACTAGGTGGTCAGACGACCTGGTAAAGGTCGCGGGACGTCGCTGGATGCAGGCTGCCTCCAACAGGTCACTGTGGAAATCATT
Source organism: Theretra japonica (assembly GCA_033459515.1). NCBI lineage: Eukaryota > Metazoa > Arthropoda > Insecta > Lepidoptera > Sphingidae > Theretra > Theretra japonica. The sequence continues at coordinate 1,072,562 of CM065944.1, forward strand.
GGGAGAGGCCTATGTTCAGCAGTGGACTTCCTTTGGCTGATGGATGGATGATGATGGATGGATGGATCTAATTTAATGACTTAAAAGTGTTGGGGGTAGCGGATGGATGAGGGCTCAAGAACGGGGTAGTTGGCGCTAACTTGGGGAGGCGTAGGCCGTGGACGTAGATCCAGTAATGAACGGCAATAGGCTGAATATAATATAATAATAATTAAGCCATATCTTGCTGGGTAAAGATTTGAAACTGGGTAGAGTCGCAGCGGCCAATACAAAATAAGGTAGACAAAGATCAGTCTTTTATTACGAGTAAAGTCATTATGCTTGATATATTTATAACACAAATTGGTTTTCTATAACTTGGAAAACCGTGATTTCCAAAGTAGACGTGTATATCATACTGTAGTATGTCATACTTATTCACTTGACTAATATAAATGGTCTTATTCATCTGTGTTTCTATTCACCTTATTAATCATTATAAACATTACGCCTTTATCCCAGAAGAGGTAGGCACCCACATTTCGCCCTGTATGTTCCGCCCACGAAGTAATAGTGGGCGAGCCTATCGCCATATCAGGTACAAATTCCTGATTCCGGACTGATAATGAATAGAAAAATCCAATACCACTTTGCCCGACTCGGGTTTCGAACCCGAGACCTCAATTTTGTAATCGTACCGTAGTACAACTACGCCACCGAGGCATTATTAAACTAGAAAATAATTTTCACAGCAATATCCAACAAGCCATAATAACCAATTTAGTAACACCAGTTCACAATAGCCAAATCAGCTGAACAGCACCGTACAGCCAACAAAACAGCGTGCTGAGCAAAATCTCTTATTCAGAGCAAAGTTGTAAGAACTTAACTCACCGATACCGCTGAAGTTATTAGTTTAGGATTCTTCAGTGTAACGTTGTTCAAAGCAACTGTTAGAGTTTACTTGATTATTCATAAAGTCAGGAATTTACTGTTTGATGACTGTTCATGTTTCAAGAATTTGTACCAATATGGCTGTTTCAGTTGTAATTAAACGTGTGTTTTGCGGTGGTTCACGAATTGGTTAAATTATTATTTTTTATCTCTACTGATATTAAACACATGGTGTCGGTTTATTAATATTTAAGAAGCTACTTTGAATATAGTTATGAATTTTGACAGACAGTCAACAGCTAATTTCATCATGTCGCTTTTTTGGGTGTCGGTGTACGTGCGCACCGTAAAAAATATATCTTATATTTGTTTCCTAACGTACCAAAAGACGTATAACTTCAAAAATAAAATGCACAAATATAATCCAATGAACTTTATTACTAATTAAATTATCACTATTTTTGAAATAAAACTGCTTTTTACGGATTTTATCGCGCCATTGGTTTATTTTCATTTTCCGGCGCTGTTAATATAAAATGTACTTGTACTTACGAGGCAGCATTAATCCTTATTTAGGGCTGTGATTATACAAGTCTACCCAGTTCATATTTTTCACTCATCATTCAAACGATTTTATTCCAAGCAATTCACATGTAATGTTAAGTAAGAATTTGTTATTATTATTTTAAGTAACTACTCGATAAAGCCACTAAGATCTTACCTTTTTGTGTCCAAGAGGAAAAGCTATTAAGCCTAAAATAAAAAAGACAAGTATTTTTTCTGGTAAGCTACAGCCGGAATTCGCTGGATGCAAGCCACTTCCAACAGTTTGATGTGGAGATCCTTGGGATAGGCCTGTGATCAGCTGTGGGCTTCCTGTGGCTGAAGGGAGAGAAAGAGAGAGAGAATCTAGCTACCATCTTCTTCGCCTCATTGTATATACAATATAACATGGTATTTAAACAAGACCTAAATAACTACCTAAGCCGAAAACACGAGACATCTTTCTTCCTTTCTTTCTTCACAATACAATGAACAATACACAGAAAGATAAATTATCTCCTACAATTTATGGTTCGGAGTGCCGGCCATAAAGTGTCGGTACACCGTACGGCCTGCTAAGTAAAGAAATGCCTCCGTGACATCCCTACAAAGGGGTGGGAACGCGCGGGCTGCACATTTCGGCCCTCGTAAATACCCCTAACTACCCCTTCAGAGGCAAACGAAAACTATCTGAGTCGAGCGTATTTATTGCGAGCTAGATTTCACCCGGTTTGTGTTGTTTATGGTTATTCCTACTGGCATTGCCTTCCTATTTACGTGAAAGTCATAACAATCCATATTTATGTATTATTTATGTCTTACAAAATTGTAACTTTCATTTAAATATAGCAATTAATCAGCGATTCACTTCTTAACTCTTCTTCTTCAATAAATTCTAGCTAGTTTAACTAATAGAACCATAAAGGACATCAAATGTCTCAGATCGATGAGCGCAGCGCCGTACATTACTACTTCTCCTTTTCTTCAGCCGCTGGAAGTCCACTGCTGAACATAGGCTTCCCTCATGGATCGCCATATAAACTTGTTGGAAGCGACCTGCATCCAGCGACTTCCTGCGACCTTAATCGTCCACCTTGTGGGTGAGTGTCCGACACTTCGCTTGCTTGTACGTGGCCACCACTCCAGAACCTTTCGGCCCCAACGGCCATCGGTTCTATCATTAATTATCCACTGATCACGAATTTTCAGTGCAACTGCTCTTCATACGTGAGCGCGTACTATCAGGCGAAGAATCTGCTGACCTCGTCATTCCCGCTAATAAAAACACGGAGCCGTCATTTCAAGATCTTTTAAGATTGGAGCAGTCATACAAGCAATTATAAGATCCAATTAATTCCGCCAATAAATTAGGCTTAACACAGCCGTTGTGATGTAACGCCATTAATTATTTACCGTCCCGTCGTGGACATACTAATTAATTTTGAGATGGATCGGACCAATATTTTGATGAACTGAGATTCAAATTGGTTTAAAAGAGGCTGGGTATTGCTAGACCGTCTAGTTTTATGACGGTTCGATTACTTTTTTTAAAATTTAATGACAATATTATAGATAATCTGTATTGATGGATTGATTAAATGAAAGAATGAAAATTATATAAATTATATTATATCATAATAATTATTATAAATTACAGGCGGTAGGTATCTCATATGTAAGAGCAATGTCGATTTCTCCAGCCAAATAGCAGTCTAAATGTACTGCTGTGTTCCGGTTTGAAGGACATTGTAGCCAGAGTAGTTCTACTGGACATAATGAGACTTCACACCTTATGTCTGAGGACGGCCAGCGCAGTGGAATGCCAGGCATTGCTTTGTAATTCATGGTGTTATTTGGTTCTGCTACTGTTCATGACCCGTCGTATCGTTTACCATCAGATGAATGGCATGCTCTTCTCACCATTCATTGTAATAATGTTTTTTTCTTTGTAATGTTTCTTTTTTACTTTTTCGTTTCACTGACAATCTTTTATAGGAGTTGGTAGACAATATACTCTAAATTCTTTATAGTTAACTGCGAAATTTTATTAACCTACGAATGCACACATTAAACAATAGAAGGATATACCCTAGAATCGCTTTCGAGATTCAACTTTTTACAAAATAAATGGAAAAAAAGTAACAGATTAACTTATATAAATATCGCTTAAACAATAAAAAATTCCACAATACTAACCATAGAAAATATAAATGAAAAGGACAAAATTATATTTTAATAGGATATTCGCGCCCACCGACTTAAGCCCCATTTAAACGGAGAGAGTTTCTCGGGGCGAGAATCGTATGCGATTACCGCATGACATAACCGCCTTAGAGAATCTAGACAAATGTTTAGACGATGCGACTTTTATATCCTTACGATAATCGTATCGTCGAGTCGAGAAACTCACCCCGTGTAAATGGGGCTTTACTCTCTTTCATGTGCCTTTAATATAAAAGTTTTAATAAAATTCATAAGGCCAAAGTAACCTGCCGCCGCTTAAAATTATCGTCCCCATTTTCTTTCCCAACTTATGGTCCTTTGGCTGCTCTTAGAAACTGTTTTAATACATTATTAAAATTTCCAAATTAGAAGCCGAAGTGATAATTTGTAATCCATGTTGCAACTTTTCGGAATTATGAGTATAATTATTATCTCTTTATCCACAAAAAAAAATTAAAGTTCCGTGTGTTCAACGGCATAAGCTTTGAAATGAAACGAAAATTATTTTACGGATTATACTTCGGTTTTGTTTCATTTTTAAGGCCCGACTTTGTAAAGAATATAGCCTAGTGAGGCCACGAAACTGGGGGGTTACTCTATGGTCGGAAACGTAACTCGAATATTCGGGCGTTCGACCTCCGCAGTACGTTTTTAATTTTCCACTTCTAAAAATCAACACTCCGAACTATGTCTATAGTTTGGACGTACAATAGAGGATTCGATCATTTTGTGGAGTACCTAGCACATTCGTACAGTTTTACGTGCGACGTCCGAAGATTCAAGTTTCGTTTCGGGTCATAGGATAAACCTCCAGATGCGTTACTCATCTGCACAGCTTGTGTTACAATAACTACCTTTATTTTACTATTATCGAAAATTAAAAAAATAGTACTCCCTAAAAACAATAATATACTAACTATAAAATGTATGTACATATTAAAAAACCTCCACAGAACACAACAATATTTTTCATGTACAGCTGATACGAAACCCCGTACATGGTTTTAATTTTCTTTATCATGTACAAGTATAAACTACAGAGCAGACACAGTAAAGAAACTCATGTAATTCAAACCATAAGCTTATAGAGCAGCTAACAAAGCCAATGCGGATTGCCACTAGCAAATCAATCAGCAGCCATTGAATCGAGAGGGACTAGTGCTGAGTAGCTTCACTCGCTGAGGCCCTTTGAGAGGCCAGTGTTTGAGTTCCTCGACACTCCATTCCAATAGGTGTATATCCGATTTAGTGCTGTTAATGTAGGCTAATACTCAGCTAATCTAGATTCTGTTAATCCTGTAGCGTCGACTAATATACGTAAGCTTATAATACGAACATAAACGGATTTACTGTCGTGTTTAGTTTGATGATAATGGCAAAGGCCTAATATACCTTTCCTCCTTCTGTTATTTTTCTTCTACTTACATACATAAACATCACCTTTATACCAGAAGGCGTAGGAAGAGGTGCAACCAGGACACCCACATTGCGCCTTGTATTTTCCGTCCCACAATGTGATAGAGGGCGAACCATGTCGCCATATCGGGTACAAATTCCTGACTCCGGTCTGATAATAAATAGAAAAGTCCAATATCAAGAATTGACAATATTAGCAAAGACACAATTTTGAACAAGGATTACTAATGACAGAAGCATCATGACTGCATAGGTGGCACAATACTACGGTACGATTATAACGCTGAGGTCTCGGGTTTGAATCCCGGATCGGGGAAAGTATTGGATTTTTCTATTCATGATCAGTCTGGAGTCAGGAATTTGTACCCGATATATTGATGGGCTCGCCCCCTATCTCATCACAGGACGGAACACACTCACTCACTTTGCCTGACCCGGGATTCGAACCCGAGACCTCACAACTGCGCCACCGAGGCAGTCATATTTTTCTTCTGCCTCTGATATTATTAGAAGAGGCCAACAACGTATTTCCAATCCTCGGGTTTTGAGTGTTCTAGGGCTGCGGTAATTACTTAGCATGATGTCAGCTATGAATCTTCATAAAAAAACATACTTAAAAATGTTGCAAGAGTTTTTCACTTTCCAAAACAAATATTTATCGTAAAAAAATATTTTACCTAATCGGTTCAATCGATTAGTGGGAACGTCTATGGGCTTTGAACAATTAAGTCCTTAGCTCAAATTTCAGATTGGGTTCCACTTTGTGTGAGTGTTTCGCTTTAAATGATCACATATACACGCTTTGTATAAGAATTCTGATCTTAATAATCTACAGGCTCGTCCTCCAAATAATTTATCTGCACTATAATTATAGTACTTCTACCTAACTCATCAGATACAGTATCTTACTGTATCAGCCCAGATACGTCCCACTGCAGGGCACGAGCCTTCTCTACAATCGTGAGTACGATTGAGACTAGTTAGGCCATATCGTCCTCCACGCTGGAATAGTGCAGGTTGACGGACTTTACATACTTACCATAGATTTTTTTTGCAAATCGCTATGGTATGCAAGGTTTCCTCACGATGTTTTCCTTCACCGTTATAGTGCGAGGTGATTGACTATCAATATCTTGAGTTCCTAAAATCCAAGGATAAAACCTAAAAATAAACATAGTCGAATACATTCTTCGTTGTTCAATGAGCTATCACATCATAAGGCGTCTATAATGTGGGTTGCTTTCAACTTGTCCTTTCAAAAACACGCAAGGGTGTATGAAAGAATTAGCGCTCAAATTCCAGCTTTATAGAGAATCAATCGGCTTTAATCGATTGAATGGTGCCTGTAATGCTGAGTGCTCTTAGGCCGCTGGATTTATCGGCCTATTGATAGAATAGCCTCATTTTTATTTGATTTACATTCTGGTAATAAGAGCTGTTTAGTTATAGTTCAGTAGCAAGTTAATATTACACTGAAATATGGGGGAATAAATTGAAATATGATGGCTTTTGTTTAGTTAAAATCACATTTTTTTTGTCTGTCTTTTAAGTAGCTGTTATGTTATCAAATTCATTATGTATTTCAAGCATCACTATCGTGGTAGGGATAAGTGTGTATGTGGATATAGGGATCTGAAACTATAGGACTAAAAGTGCCCCGTAATTTTAATAACTCCGGCAAAATATATCAATCTAATCTTTACCTTGGGATTTTATTTGGACTGTAAAGTAACTTCTTCTACCCATCCTGAGCTGGTTGTACATTTAAATTCATATTTACATAGATAATTCAGCCAGGTTGCAAAATGTTTTGGCTCATTATGTTACGACTCTCTGTCTACATCCACCTTTTCGAAAGTATGGAATTACCCATAAAGAAATAAAGTACATTTCTACATGTTTCTTTTCCAAATTAATTCAATACGTCTAATCTCTTTTCGATACGTTCGATACATAAAACACTTTCTGTGTTAAAGGAAATAAGCGGTGAAGGATAATTGAGGTTTACATGTGAAGCGTTCCCTACTTAAGAAAATTGTGAAATAAAAAACGCTTCGTACGAATTCCATTAATTTATTTTTTTAACATAACATACCACGCCTTTTTCCCATAAGGGGTAGGCAGAGGCGCTACCAGAACACCCACGTTTCGCCTTGTATATTCCGTCCCACGATGTGATAGGGGGCGAGCCTATCGCCATATCGGGCACAAATTCTTGACTCCAGGCTGATAATGAATAGAAAAATCCAATATCACTTTGCCCGACCCGGGATTTGAACCCGAGACCTCAGCTTTGCAATCGTACCGTAGTACCCCTACGCCACTGAGGCAGTCTTTTTTTTAAGTTTCTTTTAAATGGTACGGCTAAGCTGAAGAACTTTAAAGCCATCTAAAAAAGACTATATATGAACGCAGTCGATGTGTAATTAATTTGAATATTATATATTTTTTTACTCAAATATCGACTTAGTTTTCGTACAGATTTTTTTTTTTTTTATCAGCTCATATACGTCCCACTGCTGGACACGGGCCTACTCTACAATCGTGAGAATCGATTAAAAGTGGTTAGGCCATATAGTCCACCACGCTGGCCTAGTGCGGGTTGGCGGACTTACATACCGTAGAAATTCTTTAAAATGGCTATTAATTATATCAAATTAATATTCCAAAATTCCCACTAATACAAAATCTGTCAAGATCAAAGCATCAAGTGATTTTAATGGTTCTCCGTATTCGCGTCATTAAACTCTAAAGAAGGAAATCACCATGTCGCGAAGTAATTGTTTATCATGCGATTTCTGTCTACCAGTCAATCTGACTTGTTAACAAGTGAATCCATGCTTTATTCTTCGAAAAAAAAGTTTTTGTAAGTGAGAGATTACGACTATTTTAATGACTTGTTTTTGGGATTGTATAACTATTTTTTTAATACGTAATCTGTTCAATATTTTATTACGCGAACAATTTCGTTCTCAATATGCAAGATATTTAAATTTAAGCATTAGTGATTATCGGTGTAGTAAAATATATATATAATAAAATAAGTCAGTAGGGTAATTCACGTAATTTTTTGACGCGCCCATCAAGTTGCGGTGCAGTTGCAATTAAGTTTACGTCTTAGTGCAAAATGGTATTCTTGTAATTGTTTAGCTGCGCGTGAACTGCACCTAAGTTATGCGTAAACTGCGCGGGTGCTGCGCGTCAACTATACGTCAGTCGTATGCAAGAAGCTTACACGTGAATACCGATCAAGTTGCGATCTGAATCACGCACATAAAACACGCAGCAGTAGAATATGCTAAACCTCTCGCGTGACGCGGACTTGACGCTAGCGTATCTGACAGCGGTTATCAAAATGACGAGAATACGAAAAGGTCTGTTTTGATCGAAACTTAACTGCAACTGCACTGCAACTGAACTTATTTAATTACGTGAATTACCCTACAGGTTTCGGGTTCAGCCTACTCGCCTCGATTTTATCAGACCGGCATTATTGTTTCTATAAGTAATACATAAATACACTCAACAGTCACATACATAGTTCTGACCCCACATTAAGATCAATTAAGTCTTGTGTCGTGGGTATCAGAAACTACGAGAGACTTTTCGGTTCAACAAACACCCAGACCCAACACAAATATTTGTGGGCCACACAAACATTTGTGTTGATGCGGGGATCGAACCCGCGGCCTCTCGTTTCACAGTCAGCGTCTAACTAACTACGCCACGGAGGCTGTTTCTACCGCTGAAACATAACCATCTGGCGGGTTAAAGACAAACTAGTGTCCCTTAAGCCCTATTTACACGGGGAGAGTTTCTCGCCTTAGATACGATTATCGTAAGGATATAAAAAAGTTGCATCGTGTACACATTTTTCTAGAACACGAAATGGCGCTTATGTCATGTTATAATCGCATACGATTCTCGCCGCGGGAAACTCCGTGTAAATGGGGCTTAAGAGAATTGCCGAACTCTGGAGCTCAGTGTCAATTCTTTGCGTGCAACTGTCGATCCTGGCTAACAGGAGTTGCAGTGGTGGGTGTGGGGACGGGAAAGTCTCTAAGAAAACCATTTGTGATCGGCAGATATCTTTAACTAGCCCTAGCTTACAATCAGGTGTTTTATTCTTACTCCTTCATGCGAGCATCAAAACATCACTATTACTCAATAATTGAATAACCAGTAAGGTTCTATTTTACGTCAGTCAGTAATACGACGGAAGCCATCAAGTATAAATGGGTCAGCGCGTCCAACTGCCGCCCTACAATGAGCCAGTCAATTAGAATCGCACCTCGACAAGAGAGATTCGATAACGTCTGCAAGATGGTAGCCATTTTTAATCGGGAATTATGACTTAATTGACTAGGTACAAGCCTGGGCTACACAGATTGTTAATACACCCGAGTTTTCCAACATTATGGTGTGACTATAAGAAGTTCTGTTGTCAGTCATGACTCAACACGAATGGGCAGGGTCATCAGGGGCGCTATCACTGTCTCACAGGAAATCGACGTGAAGCAACAGTTTCGCTGTCGTGTTTCGTTCGGTGAGTGAAATTGCCGGATGCCCAATACCCCTTTCCTCTTCCAATCCTTTTTCCTTCCCGCTCCCGTCCCAATTGGGCAGGCAAGACATCCATGTTCCAGCGTTGTGGATTGTTCATGGGCGGCAGTGATCACTTACCATCAGGTGACCTGTTTGCTCGTTTGCTGGACATATGCAATAAAAGAAGTTCCTAATAGAATAATCCTTGCTAGGTTTTTCGTTTGTGTAGGGGGTAATCTGGTCACCAATTTCTGCTGCCTAGTGTTCAAGAACTATTGAGATCCATTTTGCAGGACATAGGTGAGTGGGCATTAAGACATTTGAAAAATCTCCCGGGGTGATGAGCGCAATACAATTACTATCAGTCGACTGACCAAAATCTGTAGTAGGATGTGTCGTTCATATTTTTTTCTGATTAATGTAATAGATCAACAAGGCAATTTCCTGAGCTTAGCCAAGAATTGAACTATCGATCAAATTCAACGCTACATTTGAAAATAGCTATATACAGCTTAAATATCTATCTTAAGAAAAACCCGGGCAAAATTCACACGTGACACCGCAGACACCCGGAGACATCCACGAAATAAATCCATCAGCTCTCAATATCGTGACGGGACGCATAAATCTTCTATTTGGGAAAATTTCACGAAAATTGTGAGTGTGAGGCGTAATTTGGGTTATGTAGGACCCAGGTCCCCGCAAATTGCGGCTAGAATTTTTAGATCTACTTTGTAACTTTAAAAAATGTGCGTCATACGCGAGTAAAAGTCAATATTTTAAGTCTATTTTTCATACGTTGCTTGATCGTATATCATACTTTTGAAGGTAAAAATAGTTTGGAATACCTTAAGTAAGAAAATAATTCGTGCAAGTATGTCGATTACTTTGCTCATTATATTATATAATTTGTTTTGTAGTTTATTGTTTCTAGCAACACATTATTTATATTTAATGCAATTTATTTATATTTAATGCAAAACCTTTCTAATCATAATTCAAATTTTCTTATTCAAAAATTGCTTATTTTCCAAATACTTTTTGATTAATTTACTTATGTAAATTACAATCAGTTTGCTGTACATCTAAATGATCTAAAAAAACAAAAATGTTTCAAACCGTGTCGACACTCAAAGATATTTTTACGCTGCCTTTTATTATAATTATATAAAGGCGCTACATACTTGCGTAAAGACAGTGTGTAAAGACACACAAGGAAAAATCAGCTCGTTACCTCCCAAAGAGAATTCTTTAATATAGAGGATATTAAAAATGTCGTATCCAGATATCCCACAAAAGCTTTGAAACGCGTTGGTCACACAGAGGTAAAACAAACCCTTTGTGTTAGATGAACTGCTGAAAAATATATCGTTGACTGACAAAGCCTTTACGACTGAATCGCTGAGATTGATGGTTTGATATTAATTATTTAAATTAAATATGAACACAATAGTATTTGTTTGGTTTTGTGGTAGAACAATTGTGAAATGATTGATGGAGTTAAGAAGAGATCGATGTTGTTACAGAAATCGGTGATTGCAACAAGGATCGGGTTAAAAGACCCAATATTAAGATGGAAATGTTGTATCACAAGCCTCAGAAACTACGAGAGACTTTTCGGTCACAACACGCAGATCCGAAACAATTAATTAACACTAAACATTTATCTTTTTAGGGATTGAACTTTCATTTCATAGAGGGCGTCGTAAGTCATAACTAACAACGCCACGAAGGCTGTCGGAGAATCTAAAATATTTTCATATTTATTCATGTAATATGGTTAAATCTTTTCTAACAGGAAGAATAAGGAAAACCGACAAGAAATCTCATATCGTTTCCTCAAAAGGATTTCTTTTATAAGTTTTCATGGAAAACATGTGCTGAATTCTACAAGCCATCTTGATCGTAAAGATAAATGTTATAAAATATTTTATTTTCAATTATTTGTCATTCGTGCTCATATGACTTTCTGGGACTGATATTTTTACAAGATACGGTGATATGCTCTCACCCCTTATCATATAATATAGGAGCATATATAATATGGTGTGCTGAGGATGACCTTCAGTGACATTCTGCCTATCCCTTGAGACTTCGATAATACATTGAATATGACAGCCTCCGTGGCGCAGTTGGTTAGACACCGGCTGTGAAACGAGAGGCCGCGGGTTCGATCCCCGTACCGAGCCAATGTTTATGAGTCCCACAAGTATTTGTCTCGGGTCTGGGTGCTTGTGAGACCGAAAAGTCACTCTTAGCTTCTGATACCCACGACACAAGACTTAATTGATCTTAATGTGGGATCAGGACTATGTATGTGACTGTTGGGTGTATTTTTTTTTTATTTTATATATATACGAGTATAAAAACATTAAAAACATGAGGGCCTATGCACACGACGTATTTTTAACGCGCCACGCCCGCGCGATTTATGAACGCGTGCTGACGGCGGTTTAGATGACCAAATGTTTACTATGCAAATGTTTACTCACTGCGTCTGAATTGCGTGTTAGCGTGCGACTTATGTGCGTCCTCGGCGCGTTAAAAATACACGTGTGCAAGGGCTCTAATGAAACAAAAATAAACTAATGACTCCAACAGTTACATAAAACTCATAACGCAACTAGGAAATAAATAACCATCCCACACAATTCACATTTGCCCTAACTAATCCTTTCTAATTACCCGAGTATATAAATACGTTATCCCTAAGGTTATTTCAATAAGGAAACTATTTGTAATAGGATTAATCAATATAATTGATGGATGTGTTTTCTTTCTTGAGGCACGTGTTCTTAGATCGATGAAGGACTTTGAGATATGATCTGTTATTTATTTTCCATTTTTATTGAGAATCGAATTCCAGGGCACACCACTGATTCTTCCGAGTCGTGTGTGTATTAGTATAGTATAATTATAAGATACTTTAACGGTGTAGAAAAGCATTGTGAGGAAACTTGGACTTGATATAGATCTTACAGGTATATACGTAGTTTAGATAATGATGATAATATTTTTCATAAATTTTGTAAGGTGTTAGTCACTGGTAAATTCTTACACTTGACTCAAATCTTTATTACATACATACGCATACATAATCTCACGCCTTTTTCCCAGAAGGGGTGGGCAGAGGTGCAACCAAGACATCCACGTTTCCCCTTGTATGTTCTGCCTCACGATGTGATAAGGACGAGCATATTGCTATATCTGGCAGGAATTCCTAACTCCGGGGCGGTAATGAGTAGAAAAATCCAATATCACTTTACCGGACCCGGGTTTTGAATCCAAGACTTCAGTTTTGCAATCATACCGTAGTACAACTGTGCCACCGAGGCAGTGAAACAAACCTTTTTTGTGTTTATATATTGCTGACTGCCTCGGTGGCGTAGTGGTACTACGGTATGATTGCGAAGCTGAGGTCTCGGGTTCGAATCCCGGGTTGGGCAAAGTGATATTGGATTTTTCTATTCATTATCAGCCCGGAGTCAGGAATTTGTGCCCGATATGGCGATAGGCTCGCCCCCTATCACATCGTGGGACCGAATATACAAGGCGAAACGTGGGTGTTCTGGTAGCACCTCTGCCTACCCCTTCTGGGAAAAAGGCGTGTGTTTATGTATTATGTATGTATATATTGCTCTGTACACGTATCCTTTACGTACATACGTATAATAACGCAGAGTACATAATATATTATGTATGCACCTATGTTGCTGGCGTCTCTCAAAAACTGAATTGTTTAAAACCAGTGGCAGAACAAGACAACATATTTTTCCCGAAAAATAACCTTTAAATCCTAGAAGAAGCCAACGCAAATCCGAGATATTTCGTTCAAAAGTCGAGCCAAAACTCCGTCGAATAGATAAAGGATTCCTGGGGCTTTTATCAAAAGGACATTACACACTTAGTCAAATTTCCAACGCGGAAAGACGTTTCAAAGAAAATTGCTCTTAATGTACTTCTGATGCTCTCGATTCCTTCTTTTGTGTTATTTTTATTTTAATATTGTACTGCCTTGGTGGCGGAGTTGTACTACGGTATGATTACAATGCTGAGGTTTCGGGTTCGAATCCCGGGTCAGGCAAAGTGATATTGGATTTTTCTATTAATTATCAACTCGGAGTCAGTTTGTGCCCGATATGGCGATAGGACGACTCTATCATATAGTTGGGCGGAATTCAAAGGTTTACTGAGGGAGAATGTCTCGGGCATTAAGTCCGCCCCTATACTTTGTGTAAAAAGCGTAAATAAATTAAAAAATAATAATAATATATACACAAGACGAAATGTGAGTGTCCTGGTAACACCTCTGCCTACCTCTTGTGGGTAAAAGGATTGAGTTTATGTAGGTATTTATGTATGTAATATTGGATATTCTTTTCGACTTCAGCCATATCAATTAAATGTATGCGAAAGAGCGCATTAGTGAAATAGTTTGTCTTTCGCAAAACGTTTTTTAATTCACTTTTCCGCTTCCATTCAGCGCTGGATAAAAACGAAATGGGAACATTTTTACAACGTTTTATGCTGAATTTGTAATCTTGCTAAGAGTAGGTAGGTATAAACTTTTTTATTTATTGCTCGTTATTTAGATGCATGAAAATTTATGATAGCGATTAAAAATATTTTCGAATTAATGAGGTAGAAGTAATGAAGTTGAGGCAATATTAAAAAATTGCTCGACGTAGTCAATAAATACACACACTTTCGTACCTAAACGGGCATACGCTAGAAAGAGTAGACAGAGATGCATTAGAGGCTACTACAGTTTGTGCAGCTAATTTCCGTCCCAAATTTTATTAGAGTCTATCACTTTATCGGATGTATTTGCACCCGACAAAGTGATAGTTGGTATTTACCAATCCTTACCAAAATGTGATATTTCAAACCTAAAACTCTTGGTGGTAGGTGTCTCATATGTGAGAAGTCGCCTGGGTAGGTACCACCGCAATATCTATTTCTTCCGCCAAACAGCAGTCCAAACACACTGTTGTGTTCCGATTTGAAAGACATTGTAGCCAGAGTAACTACTAGACATAATGAGACTTAAGATCTCTCAGGATGGTGAGAATTCTCTCAGAATGCCAAGCCTCACTTTGTAATTCATGGCGTTGTTTGGTTTTGCTACTGTCCGTGAGCGACCGTATCGCTTACCATCAGGCGAATGGCATGCTCGTCTCGCCATTCATCACAATAAAAAAACCATGCAAAGTAGAGTGCTCGACCTGCGATCTGAATCCAAAACCCCACGGTTATAATCCAGACACGCAACCATTACACCAAACAGCCGATAAAATATTCCCATACAATAAATTGTTAATATAACATTCCAATTGTCCCATCACGTTACCTTTGACCCAACAAGGTCTGCCTAATCTATGAGTTCTGGGCATGAAACATGACAAATGTAGCGAGCCACTCAAATTACAATAAGTGGATAAACCATTTGTTTTATTACTTACGACTATTCTCAAAGGCACGTGATAGGTCAAAGGTACAAGCGTGTTTTAGACCAAGCTATATGGGAGAATATTCTGTAGGATAACAATTGGATCAGGTTACATAGTGTTAGGTTTAGATGTCAAACTTTAAAAATAATAGGTGATATCGGCAATTTGACGTTGGATTGGAGAACAGAGAAAATGTTTCTTGAATCATGAAATACTTTCGTATGGAGTGATTTAGATCAGGAGGTATAAAAGGTACGGCAATTTGTATAAGAGTATAAATTGTATTGAACTGTTGTATTGAAACTTGTATTGAAATTGTATTGAAAGTACATGAAGTCTTTTAGTGGAGTATTTTTTTCGTCTAAACCCCTTTTAATAGGAACATGTTCTTTAATTAATAGAATAAAAAATATTAATTAATTATTATGAATTAAGCTAGAATGTTAATAATTATAGATTGTATTGTGTACTTAATTCTTCAAAAAGCTATCATATTATTATTACAGGGAGGTAATACATATATTGTGTCTGCGACCAAGAACAGTGTGCACGACTGCAGTTGTGTGCAGTTGTGTAACGACTTATGGTCCTATTATTTTGGAAGTCACAGAGAGTCGCAAAATAACGTTGGCGAATTTCATAAATTCCACAGGTCGTTGTGAAATGGAATATTTTTTCATAAGAAAGTTCTCGGGACGCGTAAAATCAAAGCCGTATTTTAGTTAAAGCACGTCTTCCAAATGATATACGTTTGAAGCCCACAGTTTTTAATATAAGATGATTTTCATATAAAATGTGTGCTTTAGTTTTTATGTTAATCGACTTAAAGTATTTTGGAGATCCTATGTTCAGCTGTATGACTTTTTATGTACTTTCGTACGGTCTCTCATGTGTGGTAGGTACCACCGCAATGTCTATTTCTCCCGCCAAGCAGCAGTGTAAATGCACTGTTGTGTTCCGGTTTGGAGGGATTGTAGCGAGAGTAACTCCAGTAGTTACTCTCGCTACAATATATACATAATGAGACTTAACACCTTATGTCTCCGGATGGTGAGCGCTGTGTAATTCCAAGCATTACTTTGTTATTCATGTTGTTTGGTTTTGCTACTATTCATGAGCGGTCGTATCACTTATCGTCAGACGAGTAGCGTGCTTGTTTCATTGCGTAAAAAAGTTTGTCGATTTCGCCTTTATTTTTGGATAGATTTTGAAGATTCACGTGTGTGTGTTTCAGTTTAGTTCCAAGTTATTTCATTGTAATATCACTATTTTATATACTCGTATGTATGTCTTACACAATTATAATATGTCACCTTGAGAGATTTCCAAATCCTTTATCATTAAACGCTCTTCAATTTTAAAACATATAAACTTTATACGTTTTGAAATTGCAGCCTCGATGGCGCAGTTGTACTACGGTACGACTACAAAGCTGAGGTTTCGGGTTCGAATCCCAGCTCGAGCAAAATGATATTGAATTTTTCTATTCATTATCAGACCATAGTCAGAAATTTGTGTTCGATATGGCGATAGTTGCGTCCCCTTTCACATCGTGAGTCGAAAAATACAAGGCTAAACGTGGGTGACCTGGTTGCATCTCTGCCTACCCCTTCTGGGTAAAGGCGTAGTTTATTTATGTATGTAAACTTTATACTAATCGAAATAAGTAGCAATAGTGGCAAACAAACAATGCTCTGATATATAATCATACAATTCCAAAAGTTGTTACGTATAATTTGTGTTGTTTGTATATTATAAACTTTGCCAATCAAACGATTCGTCAGAGACATACTTCGGGATGTTGAAGGGAAAATAAAATTTATTTTGCTACGAATTATCAACTTTACAACACAGAAAAGTTAATTTTATTATGTTTTTGTTCTTTATAAGACGGCCACTCGTAAAATCTTAGCCTAATTGCGTTTTGATAATAGCTAAACTACATATAAATTTTATTAGAATTGTATGCTATTCATATCAAAGACTTATACATTACATAACAAGCATAATATTATGTGTGAACAAGGACACAGCGCGAAGAACTGATGGCCGAGGAGTGCTCATGTTGAGGCCAAGGACGGACATTCACATGGATGGACGACATGATAAAGGTCAAACAGATCGTGAATGTTCTTGAGGGAAACTTACATTTTAATCGACTTAAAAATAAGGGATTATCAATTCGATGTGTATGTTTTGTCTGCTTTTGCACGATTTTTGGATGTGTTGGTCTATACCAGCTTCTGAATATGTGTGTCAGATTTCACAAAAGTATGTATGTTTGTCCACGCATGTCTCAAAAAGTATAAGTCGAATTTCAAAAATTATTTTTGGGTTGAATAAGGTATAGTCCAACTTAGGAGCTGTGTAAGTCCACGATCACATACATAGCCCTGACCCCACACTAAGATCGAGTCTTGTGTCGTGGGTATCGGGAACTACGAGAGACTTTTCGGTCTCACAAACACCCAGACCCGAAACAAATATCTGTGGATCACACAAATATTTGTCTCGGTGCGGAAATCGAACCCACGGCCTCTCGTTTCACAGCCGGCGTCTAACCAACTGCGCCAGGGAGGTTGTCAATTAACAATGAGGTTATATGACTGATGATACAAAATTAAAACATACCAAAAATTACTTATTTATCCTTTTCTAAGGCCAAAACTTATACAATTTCAGGATAAATAAATTATTAGATAACTCAGAAAAACTCATCAACGGACTAACTGCCGTACTAGCATTCTCCTTAATCTAGTCATAGCCTAAAGCTTTTAGCCAAACACGGGCTAATATTAAAAGATAAAGTAAAGCACGCTGGCCAGTAAAAACGTCTAGGCCATAAATAATAAGGTGCCGGGAAAGCCACTCCAGTGATATAAGGATAGGATCCCAAGCGCATGCGAAGGACACTGGCTATCACAGATCTCTATTTCCGACTAGATTTTGCGCGCAGCTTCGCCTGTGTAGTTGAAACAACTCGGAAATAATGAAATGAAATTAGTTTATTGGTCATGTTGACAATTAAATAGCTCATATGACAAGTCAATACACATAGTACTTAATCTCTATTTATAAAATATTATTTATATCAAAACTTATTTTTCGGACTGCCTCGGTGGCGTAGTGGTACTACGGTATGATTGCAAAGCTGAGGTCTCGGGTTCGAATCCCGGGTCGGGCAAAGTGATATTAAATTTTTCTATTCATTATTAGCCCGGAGTCAGGAATTTGTGCCCGATATGGCGATAGGCTCGCCGGTATCACATAGTGGGACGGAATGCGAAACGTGGGTGTTCTAGTAGCACCTCTGCCTACCCCTTCTGGGAAAAAGGCGTGTGGTTATGTATGTATGTATGTTATTTTTCGGTAGTTAATAAGTATAATATTCATTAGTATAATGTTTTTCTAAGTATCAAGTTTTCGTACAACATACCATAAATCACTATTTCCGTCATTCAGACGTTATATTATAATTTATTCATCTCGATAGGGTGCATTTTATGCCATCATACTATATTCATTGGACGAGGGTCTAATTATTATTTTCTTAGCCCTACGGAACAATGTTGATATAAACTATATCCTTTTCTATACTACTATGTCCTTTTCTATATCCCTGATAACGATCTAACCAGCTAAGGTACCACTAAAGAACTAACCACCACCTGTATAAAAGGGGTTTAAGGGAGTCACCACAACGTGACTGCGGAGCACTTGAACAGATCCTATCCCATGTTGTAAACGAATGCCCACTTCGCTATTTTCCCGGCGGAAAGTTGGAACTACATACATTTCTGCTGCAGCAAGCTGGCTAAAACCTGGACATAGAAGTTTGATCCACGCAGGATGAATGCTATACGCAATGATGATCCCTGCTTGCAAACTGTCATCATGATCGGTTGAATAGCTAAAGCGTGGAAGTGTAACAAACAAATTGACTTTGGTATTGATAATATTAGTAAGGGTTATACGAGTATATATAAGGGAAGACAATGGGTTGCCGGGTTCAAGATCCATATTCAAGGGCATGGGTTATTTTGGTCCTTCATAAGAAGCAACCTTCGTGAAACTTCCTTGTTTCATTCAGTTTTTGGCACGATAATGTAATCTATAAATTTAGTAAACAACGTAATGAGGAAAGAGCATGAACTTATGAGATAAATGTAACTATTGAGAAAATAGCTTTCATCTTACGATATTCTCTCTCTTCAGTCAGAGGAAGTCCACTGCTGAACATAGGCCTCCCCCATGGATCTCCATATTGACCTGTTGGAAGCAGACTTCATCCAGCGACTTCCTGCGACCTTAACCAGGTCGTCCGTCTACCTTGTGAGTGGGCGTCTGACATTTCACTTGCTTGTACGTGGCCTCTTACGATATTACAAACCGAAAATGAAATAACATAGAATTTGTATTTCATTTTCGAATCAACGATTTTCTTAAGCGTAGCTCTTGTTTCGCTTGGTTGCAAATTAATTCTTCGATTGTGGAGAACCGTTAACGAGGTTTTGAATATACGAGTATATGTTTAGGAGCACGTTTCCCATATTAACTTTATTTTCTTTTTGCTCAGCTCTTTAATGTCGCAAAGTGATTCTATATAACATTACTCATGTTATTAAATTAAAAAAATCTGATTGTTATTTCCAATAGTTCAAAAAATTATTCAGCTTTATAATTAACAGTTAACAGACTGCCTCGGTGGTGCAGTTGTACTGTTGTCTGTGTCAAAAAATCAATTCAGTATACAATACGTTTCACGGTCTATATCCGCGTAAGTCTATTCCTAAGCCAAACATCCTAATTCCTATCATAACTTGAGGATATGTGACAGCCACACGAAGGCTCAACACAACTTAGTCGATATCTCCAGTTTTATCCGGAATATATGTCGCATAACCGAATAAAATATATAATAAAGTAATAAAAGAACTCAAGAGGCGACCAAGCATCGGATAACGAGGTAGCCTGACCCTTATTAGGCACACAAATGACCTTTAAAAGGTCAAGGTTACAGAAAGGTGCGAAAACTCCTCAAATTGTCACCTTCTGTGGTTTCGGCAAAGCCAATTGTTGACAAATAAACCTGGACTTTATAATGGAGATCAAAATTAATTAAAAGGTATTATGGAATTATAATTCTTAAATATGCTATAATTAGCTTTTGCAGTGGCTTTTTCAGCATGCATCGTGAACTGAGAAAGTTCCTAAGTCAATTAACTATATGGCCTAACGACTCTCAATCGTACTCTCGATTGTAGAGGAGGCCCGTGCCTTGGGTCAGTGGGTCGTATATGGGCTGATACAATACAATACTGATCCATTTTTAAAAACACTCTTTATGAATGAGGAACTTATTGACTTCTACGCGACGTATGATGAAGCATGTATCATATTTTAACATAATCTACAGCAAAATAACTGTGATAATTGCATCTCATTTTGTTAATTCGCTTATACTTCATACGCTAACAAATAAATAGGTGTAAACTTTTTTTTTAAGTGTCTCTCTCCCTTAAATATTCAATTTTCTGTAATATATAAGGTATCCATTGTATGTAGATTTATAATCCTAGGATTTTAAAAAAGCTGTAGTTAATTTGATATTCAAATGAGCCATAAAATTTTGTTATGTGTCAATTTCATAACTTTTTATGGCAGCGCTTAATTTTATTACGAGGTTTATTTGTATGGCCAATTGTCATTTTATACCTTTATTTTGGCTATTTGAGGGGCAGAATATTAGTATTTCTTTTCTTTTTTTTTGATAATTGAGTCATGAAAATGTCCGTCACATACATACTGACCCCGTCCTAAGATCGAATCTTGTGTCGTGGGTACCCATTAGAAACTACGAGAGACTTTTCGGTCTCTGAAACACCGTCATACAGCAGTGTAAAAATACTGTTGTGTTCCAGTGTGAAGGACTTTGTAGCCAGCTGACACAATGAGACTTAACATCTTATGTCTCAGGCTGGCGAACGCAGTGGAATGCCAAGCATTGCTTTGTAATTCATGGTGTTTGGTTTTACTGTCCATGACCGGAAGAATCGCTTACCATCAGGCGAATGGCATGCTCGTCTCGCCATTCATGGCAATTAAAAAACCCTGCTCCGTACTAAATACTAAGAGATCATACAAACATTTGCCAAACCGGATCCCCGCATCGAGACAAATGTTTACTCGGCCTCAAACAAACAAACAAAGTGTATTTTTAAAATTTCATTATCTTTTATCTACGTAGCAAAATTTCCCTTCCTTCCATAATTCGCGCTCCACAACAATTTGATCACATCATAAAATGCTGTATATAAATCACTTTAAGTTACGTTTGTTGAATTTACCAGAGCGTGCTTCGGTTAAACTCGTCTTCGAATCGACTCGACGAATGTCATTTCATTAACTGAAAACGTGTATACAGTGCTCCATTCCGACGACTGTTGAGATACTTCGGAATATTGCTTAATTACTGTATATCTTCACGTCGCGTTGAAATGTATGAAAAAGGAATTTTATTTCGTTTTGTTATTACTTAAAATTTTAAAGATTGCCATAGTGGTGTTATGAGCATGAAGTATTTAAACGCTGGTATGTTGTTCCAATTCAAAACGATATTCTGTATTGATGGTATTAAACTTACCATTAAATGCATGCAAGACTATTTTACATTATTAGTTAGCCAATCCATCAGACAAAGGAAGTCCACTTTTACTCCAAAATGAATGAACCTTAGACCACAGCAATGATAAACATATTGTAGTTGGACGTACAAGTACTTGCTTATAGAATAAATAAAAATGTTATTATGGCTATATCATTACCATCAAGCACATAGTAGAAGATATATTAAAAATATATGTCACTATCGTTCCCGTAATGGTTATACTTCATCACAAGCTCTCGGCAATTAATTTGTTGGAGCTGCGACGGCCCACAGGCTATCGATGCTCTAAAGAGCAAAGGTTCAGTTTATTGGAAACCAAATTTTCTGATGTATGGCTTTTATGTTAAGGTAATTTGTTAAAAATATAGATGGTCGAGAAACTTTCCACGCTATATAATATTTTAATTCAAAAGTGAATTTCATGAGATTTTTACATTTGTACAGAAACACTTATGCATACTATAAATTTCGTTTTACTGTATTTATCTTTAATTTTCATTTCGTACTCCTATCTCGTCGTCAGCACTGGGTTAAAGATCAAGGATTGTACATTTCATTATGGAAACTCTCAAGATATTGCAAGAAGTTAAGTACGTTCTCGGCATATAATTTATTAATAAAACTGAAATATAAAAACGAGCCTTTAAGGTTAGAAGGTTATTCACGTTTATTTCTCAATATTTACAAGAAAACAAGAAACAAAATGTAACCACACCTCTTTTTCTGTGAGACCTTATTGATACTACGTATATACATACATAAACATCACGCTTTTTTCCTAGAAAGGGTAGGCAGAGGTGTAACCAGGACACCCACGTTTCGCCGTATGTGCTTCGTCCCATGATTCTTGACTCCGCGCTGATATCGATACTATAACCTAACATATCTTTATTCTGTCGTATACGCACTTATACATTTCACCAAAGGCTCATAATTAAATCAACACATTCCCAAGCGTCCACAAACAGTTGCAAACTAACCACCATCCCACTTTTAGCCGAAGCCTGAAAGCGACAACAATGACGCGGTTTTGTTCTATTTCTGCATTTCGTACCGTACTCTACTTTATTGGGCACAGGGTAACTGAAGTTTATGAGAACTGGCTTCATGACCTGGTTTGAAACTGGTCAGTTGATGAAAACAAGCAAATGCTCACGCATTTATTCCCGGAAAGGTAGGCAGAGTTGACACTGTACTGTATCAGCCCATATACGACTCACTGCAGGGCACGGGCCTCCTCTACAATCGAGAGTACGATTGAGAGTGGTTGGGCCATATAGTCCACCACGCTGGCCTAGTGCGGGTTGGCGGACTTACATACCGTAGAAATTCTTTAAAATCGCTACGGTATGCAGGTTTCCTCACGATGTTTTCCTTCACCGTTAAAGTGCGTGGTGATTGATTATCAATACACACATAACTCCGAAAAGTCAGAGGTGTGCCCTGGGATTTGAACCCGCGACCACCGTGAACATGTAGGCAGCCGAGTCTGGTCCGATACCACGAGGCCACCACGCACTTATACACTAGTTTCCACTAACTGGAATGCCATCCACAATTTGCTGAAATTAATTTCGTCCTAAATGGCAATAGTCGACGAGCCTATCGCAACGCTAGGTATAAATCCAGTTCTAGTTAACTTTTACGAGAGTTTACAAAACTTAGACAAATCGGCTCACTTGGGATAAGGAACCTCCATTAAGAAATACTCATATAAATAAAAACGTTTTTTGTAACGAACATAGGTTGTCAGGTGTGATGATTGTTTAATAATGAACACCTAAGGAGAGAAATTCAATTATTGACATAATTGTAATTAGATTTACATTTGTATCGTACAATAATGTTCAACCACCAGTCAGAATTGTATCTTAAAAAGCATTTTACCTACCATAAAAAGTAGTGCAATCACTTTACCAAGCCTAAATAAGAATTCTAACTACAATTCAGCACGCAAAAGACACCAATTTACAAAGACATACGTCGGTGACTTTACTAAGAACTTTG
Organism: Theretra japonica; assembly: GCA_033459515.1. Taxonomy (NCBI): domain Eukaryota; kingdom Metazoa; phylum Arthropoda; class Insecta; order Lepidoptera; family Sphingidae; genus Theretra; species Theretra japonica. The sequence goes on from CM065944.1 coordinate 1,096,286, forward strand.
CGGACACAGTTCACCGGATCAGCCGAAAAAGGGCCGGCAATTGAAGAACCGATAACGCCGGATAAAGAGGAGATAAGAACGTTTAGGGAACGTAGCGAAAGTGTTCTTAACAAATGGTTTGAGCTGGTAAGTCTAGTGATAGCTTACTACACAATCTAGGATTTTATTGTTGGAAAAAGGAAGAGTCAATTAATGATCGGCACCTTTTTTGGGCTGGCATAAGAATAGCGATGGTATGTGAGGTGTTTGGTAAACAATAACCATCGGCGGAAGGTCACCGCTTAGTAACATTTTGCCGGCCTGATCAATACCGAATATACAGAGGCTTAACTAAGAATTAAATCCAAAAGCGTGGGTGGGATGTGGTGTACACTTGTACGGTCATAATTATCTTAGCGAAAGCATCATAGTCAGCAGTAAGGCCTTAAGTCCACCATGCTGAGCACTTACTTACTTCGCTGGCTCAGCAACCCAAAGTAAATCTTGAGATCCGAAATGAGACTTTGCCAAATATCTCTGTCTTACGCAAACTTCCGCCAATTATGAGTATGAAATGACTTGAAATGAAAATAATTTATTGAATCTGTAAAAATGTTCAACATCATTTAGATTCTGTCATTTTTTTTATTCTATTACCCGGTTCGGAAAGCTGTGTTCAACAGAGAAGAACGGGCAAGAAATTCTAATGTTGCTCTTTTCAAAACCAGTTTACAAAACATGTACTATCTATTATCTGCAAATGTTGCAAGCTAGTTTAAATCAGAGCAATTCATTAACAGCTGGTCATAAAAAGCAATAATTTATTTATTTATAATTTTTTTTTGTAAATATAAATATGATTACGCAGTTCAATGGTTCAATTCATTTAGTTGGCGCAGGTCACTTTCCACCATTTAACTCCAGCGATATCCATCGTTTAACATATACTTCTGCCAATTCAGTAACTTCTTGCAATCTTTATTACGTCTTCTGTCCATTTTATTGGCAGACAATCGGCTATGTGCCCTGCTCAATGCCACTACAGGTAGCAAATCTGTTGCTACACTTCACATGCTTTTAAAATTATTGGGTGAACTCTCAAGTCTCCCTACGATGTTAATATGCTGAGCATATAATAATAATGTAGGAGTAAAGTACCCAATCGCATTTTGAATAACTGAAAGCGCGTTCGGAGCAAATTAATGGCTTAATTCAATTAATTCTGTAGAGAGGTTCCTCCGTCGATGTGCCGGGAATAGATACAAAACAATTTGGATTCCCAATTTGCGCTTGTATTTGCATTCTAATGATGTGAATAGTACACTAATTAAGCAATTACATGGTTGAACTAGCTTCACTGAAAGGAACACGTGAATGCAATTAAATATTTTAATCGATGTAATCAATGATTTTGTGATTTTAAAATTTGAAAGCCTCTGATTGATGATTAAATTTTGCATACTGCTAAAGACATATCTAAATTAAACAGCTTTATAGGTTCTACTAAAGGTATCGATCGCTTCTATTAGATAGATGAATGAGAGAATTTTGGTCTTATTCAAGAAAAATTCAAGTGTTTGTTTTCCTTGCTGTAGCTTATTTAAACTACAGTTTTATATTTTTCTGTGGGTCAGCTTAATTTAGGTACAGAAAATCAAAATGAAGAAACAGCTTTTGCTGTTTTAGCGGCCACAACACACGATAGTAGATGCCTGTGATAATGATCCTCGCTAGTGTGTCCCGTTTCGTGTTCAGCCCATGTATATCCGATTTCCATCAGCCCGCTTTAGTAGTACTAGTATGAAATCCAAATAGATTAGGTACCGTATGTGAATTCAATTACACCTATGTTCAAGGTATTGTAGCCAATTTGCCGTGCCAGTAAACACATCTGGCTTGATGCTTCACTATGCACAACATAATTCGTGTACGTACGCAGACTATACATACCTCTGAAATTCTTGCAGATAGCTCTAAAATCCATTTCATTCACATTCCCTTTATCATCAAATTAACTCAATACTAACTCCCAAAGCCTTAAATTGAATACTACATACATAAACTCACGCCTTTTTCCCGGAAGGGGTAGGCAGAGATTCCCTTGGTAGCAACCAAAACACCCACGTTTCGCCTTGTGTGTTCGTGCCACAATGACTGAGGGGGCAAGCCTGTCGTCATATCGGGCACAAATTCCTGACTCCAAGCTGATAATGAATAGAAAAATGCAATATCACTTTACCCGTCCCGGGATTCCTACCCGAGACCTCAACTTTGTAATCACCGTGTTTCAACTACGCAGCCAAGGCAGTCACAACTGAAAACTAAACCTAATATAACCCCAACAAAACCCATCTCAATTTTAATTCTCTTCAAATCACCATATCATGTCTGCCATGCGGGGAGCAAGTTTGACACATAGTAAACCTCGCCGACAAAGCTTGTATTAACTAGGCGTGTCGGCAAATGAGCGCCTCTGGAATTAGGTCGCTCGTTTGTATCTTGACTTCCTCCGCTGGTAATTTACAAGTTTTTGGAAGGCTCCGTCTTTTGTAATGTGCATTTTTAATGGGTCGTTAATTAATTTGCGTGGATGTGGATATGTTTAAGCCAAAGTAAATGGGTTAAGGAATTCAGGCTGATTGTAATTTATATACTAATTCTATTAGTACGGATAGTAACTACAGTGCATAAGGGTTAAGAAAATGATTTAGTAACCCATATAAATGTGTTGAGTTTCGGTCTCGTTCTGTGGAAATCCGGGTACTATCAGACCGGCATTATTGTGTCAACCGCTACAAGATCGCCAGTTTCGTCGGTGATTAATGCATCTACATTGAATTGCGCTTTCTATCAGGGTCATCAGGTGCAATTCAGTCCCTATGTCGTGCCTGTAGATTTATACAGAAAATGTAATGACCAAACACATGAGAATTTCTGTGAAATTGATGATAAAGATGTTAATGCAGAATAAGTTGACCTGACTCTTACTCTTAACTTTCAACGGTATACTGGGTACAAATGATCCTCTGCACACAGGATTTGGAGGAGTATCTGCCAAGAGAACTGCTAAACCGAAACCTAATCCTTATAAATCGTTCCCATTTGTTTTGAGCTCAGATTTACTGAAATATGTGCTTAGAAAATAGAGTAGCTATTCTACAGGAATGTATCAGGTTTATAATATTTGTATATAAATATGATAATTCACAATTACTATAGGTATTTGAAGTGCGTAGTGGCCTCGTGGTATCGGACCAGACTCGGCTGCCTACATGTTCACGGTGGTCGCGGGTTCAAATCCCAGGGCACACCTCTGACTTTTCGGTGTTATGTGTGTATTGATAGTCAATCACCACGCACTTTAACGGTGAAGGAAAACATCGTGAGGAAACCTGCATACCGTAGCGATTTTTAAAAGAATTTCTACGGTATGTAAGTCCGCCAACCCGCACTAGGCCAGCGTGGTGGACTATATGGCCTAACCACTCTCAATCGATTCTCTCGATTGTAGAGTAGGCCCGTGCCCAGCAGTGGGACGTATATGGGCTGATAAAAAAAAATAGGTATTCCAAGACAAAGTGAAACTACAAGTGAAATGTCAAGACCCTTCCAACTATGCCTATAAATACGAGTACACGCAACAGTCTCACATGCGTTTGAATACGTTATACGGATTGGATGTGTTTGGATCCCACAAACATTGTCTCCATGTGAGGATTAAGCACACATCTCTCTTTACCCATTCTGACCAACTGCGCCACAAAACCAAACAATTCCTGTTCATTCAAAGGTTGCCAGGAAGAAATCGCTCAATGTGATTTAGTCACCCATTGTGACATTTTAATTTTTATTTGGAATATAATTCCTATCTAACTTATAGGAGTATAAATTAATCAATGGAACCATACCAATATCACCTACGATTTTCCATTATATCATTAATAAAGAACGCTGCTCATTTACTGCAAAATAGAAAAAAAAAATCTCCCGCTAACTAGACGACGTCAAGTGGCCTACTTGCCAAGAAGGTTCTTTATAAACAAAGGTAAGAGGGTTATGTTAATCTCGCACATTTAATCCGTTTTAAAATTTACCTCTGGGTCGGGTGCAGTATGTTTTCCCTTTAATATAAGGGTTTTCTTGCCGCACATGACAATATATGAGTTCACGTAAGGGCGGAGTCGTGTTAATCTCACGTAATCTAAGGTTAATTAAGGTGGCATGCAAATCGTGTTGTTTTAAGGGCTTTGTGTGAACCTTGGCTTCTTTAGCTGGGTAAAGAAGCAATTGAGTAGGTGGTAGAGTAGGTATGTCGATCTGATTTTATAATTATATCATGGTAAAGTGACTTAATAGCCTCGCCCCCTATCGAGGGACGGAACACACAAGGCGAAACGTGAGTGGCTTTGTAGCACCTCTGCCTACCCCTTCTGCGAAAAAGGCGTCAGTTTATGTAAGTATGTAGACCGGTACATTTACGTAGTCAAGCTACGGCGGAAGGATTCAGGTTATAGAAACAAGGGAACACCATACCATACTAAAATATTCACCTACATCGTTACGAAAAAAACCGATACGAAATTGTCCCCCACGTAAAATACGCGTATACTTCACAAGTCTTATGTTTGCACGTTTTTATTTCAGTTTTCATGTTTTTAGAGGATAATGAATATATTCTTATATATTCTCTGTTCTTCTTCTCTTTTTTGTATTTTTAAAAGCCAACAACAAATATATGGAACCCAAACGAAACGAAAAAAGGAAATCCATATTGTACAAGTAAAAAAACAGAAGGAATAGCACAAAGATTTATTTGTACAAAAAAGTAATTCATAAAGAATATCATCAGAGAACAAACATAAATTCATTGGAAAGCATATCTTTGGTTTCGAAGACAACTTGGCACACACACGCGCAATATTTCACCAAACCGAGCTAGAATACGGTAAATTAGGTTTTATAGATATTCCTATTGCTATTCTGAATATATAACAAGATAATAAAACTGTCAGGGTTGATCTATTTTTTGGAGATTTTTTACTTGTGTCTTTGATATGGATTATTAGTATAAAAATAATTATTACTAAGCATATTTGCGTCGACTTACAAGTCGTTTCTTTCTTTTACCAGTATATTCTCTATTTGAACTTTTCTCCTCACTTGATCTTACCTCTGCTACGTCTTCTTCTCTCTACCCCTATCGCTCCCCTCCTCTCTGCCATTTTCCCCCTTCTCTCTCTATCTTTCTCTTATTTGTTCCAATCCAATCTAATACATCAGCTAAAGGAAGTCCACTGCTGACTATAGGGCTCTCCTAATGATTTCCACAGTAACCTGTCGGAGGCAGCCTGCATTCAGCGATGTCCTGCGACCTTTACCAGGTCGTCAGACTACCTAGTGGGCGGACGTCCCACGCTGCGCTTTCTGCTTTTTCGCTTTCTTATTTATTATTAGGTGCAATACAGTCCCCGCTATACTGGAAAGTGGAATGTAAATAGTCATCATTTATCCAACGCCTCATTACGAACTACGTATGATATTTACAACACGTAGTACAATTGTTCCCGAAATAGCCGCGTTTCCGTGAAACAATTTTGTTGGACGTGGCCGCTGCAAACAGCGCTTTGCGGAAATCCTTTTGAATTCAGCGCAGCCGTTGATTTTATTAACACTATGAAGTATTGAAACGTTCCACGGGTTGCCATTTGTGCTTACAGTGCTTTCAGCGATGTGGGCTTCTTTCAAAGCAGAGTGCACTCTCAATGAAAATTCCTGAAAACATTTTAGTTACAGTGACTTGCCGTTCCGATATTGTTGCTTTTTGATATATTGTCGGCGGGAGTTGGATTGCAATATTGAGATCTCGTATTCTTGCTTCCTTTATTGTGATTACGAAACCTTGCTTTTGCATTTTGCTGTGGAGTAAATAATACGGAAATCACAGATTTATTTAGTAGTACATCTTCATATGTACTAGGTTTTTTTAGAGTGCTGTAACCGACATCACTTTTTAAAACCTTTCTGAACTTCATTACAGCATTTATGATAAAAACATCAATAATGATCCGAACCCAGTACTGGAATGTATGTGAACTAAAATTGATGCAATGTTCAATATATTCCTCAATATATCCTTCAAAAACAGCAGAGCTAAAGACGCGCCGCCAGCCATCAATTTAGTCGGCGATTAATTGGATTTGAAGCTTATTACCAAGTGTAAAGAGCCTCGAAAGTGAATTACAGAGCAAAGTAGACATTAAATAACAGTTTCCCGTTTAGTGAACACTAGCATCTGGCATCGTAGACGTTTGATGGAAATCTTAAATACCTTAGCGAAAAACGCTCGGAATATTGTTTAGTGAAAGACTAAATTGTCTTGTAATTACTATCTTGTCGTTGGTGAGAAATCAGGAGTATTTTTAGGGAATAAAATAGCTTTTATACAAGATGATTACAGTATAAAGGCACAAGAAACTCTGTAAAATGAGAGGCTACCGACTCGATTGCTCTCAAACAATTGATATTACCAAATTTCCAAAAAAAATTGTTTTTGATATTTTAATGTACGGACGAGACAATTATGAGATTCGTAGGTATATTATTATTGTAACATGAAAATGAACCGTAGAATTCCTCGACATGATTCCTATAATAGGTGCTTGTCGTGTTCGCTACAAAAGGTTGTAATAATCAAAGTCATAACATATTTTGTTGTGCTGCTGTACTTCGTTTCAGTTGTCGTAAGCATTTGTGTATTTTATTTTTGTGTTCGAAATAAATATACAATCGGCATTGAATATTTTCTTGAAAGGACTGTTATCATGTTATGATCGAAGTAATAACATATTATCATCTGCAAAGTGCGTGGTGGCTTGCTGGTAACGAACCAGATGCGGATATCAATATGTTGATGGTGGTAGCGAGTTCAAATCCCATTGCACTTCTGATTTTTCAGAGTCATGTATGAATTGATAGTCAATCACTACACAATGTAATGGTGAAAGACTAAAATCGTGAGGAAACCTTCATACCATAGGGATTTTTAAGAGTTTCTTTGGTATGTAGAGTCCGCCATCCCGCACTGGGTTTGCGTTGTAGCCTCAGTCTAATCTCTCTCAATCGTGCTCTTGTTCGCTGAGGAGGGCCGTGTACTGCAGTGGGACGTATATGGGCTGATATACGTATATATACGTATATCTGCAACCACCACAAAAAACTCCCATCGAGACATAAGGACAACATTTTTTTTAAATCTCACACTTTTCCTGTAACCGTCGTTTCCTTATTCAAACCTAAAGCGCTCATAATTTCTTAGTTAAAACATGGTATTAAAATTAATTATGTGTAAGTCGTCTTCTTGTTGGCAGCGTACTAACAATGGACTAACTACCTACATCTTATAAACTTAATTAAAACGTAAGCGGACACTGGCCTCACCTCAGTTTTTACAGTATAACCTCGGGCTTAACAGACCGGCGATATTTTGTCGTGGCAATATACGATTAAAATCATGATGAGTTTAACAACCCAGAGCTTGGCTTCCAAACAGTGCGTGGGGACGCTCTGTGGCGTCGCGTGACGCTGCGACCGAGTCGTGTGAGCCAAATCAGAGCCCCGTTTTGCGAAGCTATGCTTAGAAAATCAAACACATTCTTCCCATTATAAGTCAGTTAAAAGTAAAATACTATTAATATTATAAATAGTAAATAGTAGTATTATATGTGGTAGGTATTACTGGCCCGCTGGGGGAGGGAGGTTTTGGGGGGCGAGGGCTGGTCTTAGGGCGTCGTAAAAAAATAGCAAATTCTCAAGGGTGTCACAGTGCATATAAGTTTAAGAAACCATGTCGTAGAGTATTAATTTAAGATTATTCCTTCATATTTGTATTAGTAGTGGATAAGTTCTTTTGACTTAATTTTTTTGCACTAATTCAATTAATGGTTAAGTATTGTACCAATAATCATGTCTTTGGGCATTTTTCAGCATTTTTATCAGGCATCGATAGTATGCGTTACACTTTAATAAAAGTTAATAGATTAACGTGTCATTTAACATATACTTTTGGCTTCAATTATTTAGTAGAGCTACCAAAGTTTCTTGTTGTTGCAACAGTTACTTGATACGATTAAAAGTCGCAGATCTGTATCCACTCGACTAAAAGTCGACGTAATAATACTCAATCGTGGTTTCCGCTATTACGTTTCGCCTTCAGGCATTGCCTTGTGAGCAAATGTGGTTGCAATTGCTTTCCAAGGATTAAACTACTTTATGGCACTATTCACGTATGAAGGCCTGAATAAAAATTTCCAGCCTTTGACTTCGTGATAAGAAAGAAAGACGCATGAATATGAAATGGTATAAAAGAAAAGTGAATACGTTCCGTGTTCTTTTATAAATCTTTTAATGTGCTTATTAATCCTACTAATATTATAAAGGCAAAAGTTTATCATTCTTACTTCTTCAAATATTTGGTACTCTTTCAAATTCTAAGGCATGGTTTGAGATAGAATATGCAGCATTGCTTTATAACTTTTTTGTTTGGTTTTGCTACTATCAATAAACGGTCGTATCGCCTACCATCAGACGAATGACTTGCTCGTCTCGCCATTCATTGCAAAAAAACTGTTAAACCTTACGGCTGATTTTTTTATTCCTTTAAATCCGATAACAGGATAAAATTAGAGACGCCAAAAGTACTTAATAAGCCATTTCAATAATAACTCATTTCGAGAGTTATAATTTCCTCGTTTTATTCAAAGTGTCGCGGTTGTCAAATTTGTTGCCGTTTTGGGCAATTTCGGTAGATATAATCCGCGTATCATTCGATTTCAGGAGGCGAGTGTTCGGCGCTGTGGTTTGAAACTATATATCATGTACCATAGGCCGATTGTGTAAACGTACCTTTATGTCGTAGGTGATAACGAAGTTAATAGATGGCTTGATTTCCCGGACATCACTTAAGGTGTCCACTGAAAATCAGTGTTGTGTCGTGGTTTCACCACATCACAATTTATGCTGAGTGGACACCTACCGATCACAGTCGCAACCAACCAATTTTTTATTTTTATTATTATTTTTTTTATTTTATTTTGTTATTTATTTTAAATTTATTATTGTTTATTTTTACCATGTTTGTGTATGTTGCGACTGTGACAAATAAATCGTTTTTCTTTCTTTCTTTCTGTCTTTCTATAACAGAAATAATTATATTCGCCACAAGGAAGCAGTTTTAACTTAAATTGGTCGCAATCTTTATTCGATTGTGATATATTTTGTCGTGATGAAAAGCCCCGGGTATACTTTCTGTCTATTATTATATTTCTTGTGTCGATACCCAAGACTTAAGGACTCGTGACATGTTGCTCCTACAGGAACACCTTTGAGTCGTTTTTCGTCTTGTTAATATTTCTTAATTCTAAAGTATGTTAAAGAACCACTGACCTCGTGTTTTATAGAAAATTTCTTGTCCCTTAAATCTTGGAGGCTGTCAACAGCAAATTATAAACCCTGTTATAAGACTGCCTCGGTGGCGTAGTGGTACTACGGTATGATTGCAAAGCTGAGGTCTCGGGTTCGAATCCCGGGTCGGGCAAAGTGATATTGGATTTTTCTATTCATTATCAGCCCGGAGTCAGGAATTTGTGCCCGATATGGCGATAGGCTCGCCTCCTATCACATCGTGGGACGGAATATACAAGGCGAAACGTGGGTGTTCTAGTAGCACCTCTGCCTACCCCTACTGGGAAAAAGGCGTGTGGTTATGTATGTATGTATAAACCCTGTTAATAAGTAAAAGATAAATACGTTTTAACCGATACACTCGCTTAGTTGGACAGAGATTAATTTCTTCTGTAGGTAGACCTAATCTCCTCCCAAAATCTACTTACAAAACCAATTTTCCAAAACAAAGCATCTTTAAGCAAAGGAATTATCCAAACTAATTTATATCCTTCCATGCAAACGGAATAAGCCTTCAAAAGGCCCGTTAAATATTCTTCGAAAAAACAGTGGAGAATTAAGATATCCCTGGAACGGTTTGTGGCAAGCAACAACCTCATAGAAATCTCGTCGGGCGATTTGAACCCTCTTTCATTTTGAATTTTTATTAACATATTTATAAAAAAAAAAATACTAGAATTGATCGCGGTTTCGCCTGCTTGAAAAAGTTTTCCAATATGTTGGTCCTGCTATACAGCGTGATATTGACATATGGTATTTAAGTTAACCCTCATGTTTCTTATCACCCCAGGTAACTTTGTACAGAATTTGAAATAAGTTCAAGATAATTTTCTGTCAAAAATTCAGATTTTAGTTTTCACATTTTTTTGCCACTCCATATAGATACGAGTATATTTTACCGCTTAGATGAACTTCAGTTCGGTTCGGGATCCTACCTGAGCCGTAATGAGACTCTTACCTATAAAGGTTAAACAAAAATTTTGAAAACTAAAGTAGCCGTTTTTGACAATATCAGCAGGCAGTTTTTTTTTTAAACTTGATAAAATCTAACCTGGGGTGGTTAGAAGCATGTAGTTTCAATTAAATTCCCAATTTGATATCATTCTGTATATGTTCTCCAGACAGAAAATAACCTATAGCCTTCATCAATAAATAGGCTATCGAACACCAAAAGAATTTTCAAAGAAACTCTTCAGCTCTATTAGTATATATTATGTATATATATTTGGATTGACAAACAAAAGGGATTTGATATCGTATGAGCTGTTAGGGTGGAGATATGCTGAGTTTTAATGGCCGCTTTTACAGACGTCCTTTGATGTTCATTTTATGAATAAAAATAATATGTATGTACGTTTATGGGTCACAATAAAAGTAATATGTATGTACTTTTATAATAAGAATTCCCGAGAGCTGAGATAAATATGTATATAAATAAATAAAGCAAGTAAGTCTTGGTCCAAAAAATATCATAACCTATCAGAGTTATAGGAATTGCAACATCCAAATCTAAAAGAAAAATAATGTCTCAGAAACTAGTTGAAAGATGAAACTTTGTACACCCATGTACCTAATTTATTGATGCTATTAACAACCAACGAGTCCTGAGCCTTATTTTTCAGAATTTTATGACAAATTCGAATACAGATAGCGATAGATCGGTTATAGTTTCAAATGACAGTATCATTTAAGACTCATTCAAACGCAATAAAGTATGTACATTTGAAAGTTTCATTACATATTGGCTAATGGCTATAATGCAGGCCGCTTCCAGCAGGTCAATGTGGAGATCCTTGGGGAGGCCTATGTTCAGCAGTGGGCTTCTCGTGGCTGAAGAGAGAGAGAGAAAGAGAGAATGGCTATAATACTATATTTCTGTTTAAGAATATACCATCAGCGTCTGGATTATCCCATAAAATCGTTTCTAAATAAAATACGAAAATAATTACAATTTGATGATACAAAAGGCAGATTAGACAATAATGCTGACCAAATAGCCGTTATAAAATTTATATACTCTTGAAATTCTTCTAAATAATTTTTAGTTACACGTTTTTCCACACGATGCATTCCTTCACTGTCAAAGCATTTTTTTTTAAATACATAACTTTGAAAAGTCACGTACGAATTCATCGCTCAGTTTTGAACAAAAAACATTCGAACGCCCGCTGTATTTCAATGCTAAAACAAAAAATCTCTTCATTGTACATTTTTATCTGCGTGAGGATCTCGAGAATTGTTTTCACAGTCGTTTGAAATTAACTGAAGAGATCTTTGAGAAGCTGTGGCTGTCTCGACGAGGCTTCCATTGTAGTTGCTTATATATTTAGACGTTGAAAGAAGGAAATATTTTTCGCGCAAGAATAAGGTTTTTTTGGCTTTGTTTCACAAAGGTTTGAGTAAACCGTGGGGCTCCTTTATCTCTGTTACATTAAGAAAATACATATTTAAATTTAATCCAATCATGCCATGATGGGTTTGTTAAGGATCTGCTGCAAGGCTAAGGCCGAAGTTATAAATTCTATATATAGATTTATATGACTATTCAAAGTATCTGTGTAATTGTAGGGGATAATTTCAGTCACTTTAACGATTACTTTAAGTTAATAAATAAATACACCCAACAGTCGCATACATAGTTCTGACCCCACACTAAGATCGAGTCTTGTGTCGTGGGCATCAGAAACTACGACAAAATTTTCGGTCTCACAAACACCCAGACCCGAAACAAATATTTGTGGTAAACATTTGTCTCAGTCCGAGGATCAGACCCGCGGCCTCTCGTTACACAGTCAGTGTTAAGCCAACTGTGCCACGGAGCCTGTCGAACAGTCCTGATGAAACTTGTATAGATAGAATTTAAGGGGTTTGTAAAAGTGATATGTATATGGGATGAAACATGCTTAAACTATATTGATGAAGCAAATTTTAAAATCATTCCTATTTCGTCTTTTATTTAATAATCAGCTATTATGTACAAAATCTAACCAGTCCAAACAACACCAAGTCCCATTATTTAGATAGACGCCGGCTGTGAAACGAGAGGCCGGGGGTTTGATCCCCGTACCGAGACAAATGTTTGTGTGGCCCACAACTATTCGTCTCGGGTCTGGGGGTTTGTGAGACCGAAAAGTCTCTCGTAGTTTATGATACCCACTGCACAAGACTTAATTGATCTCTGTGTGGGGTCAGGACTATGTATGTATGTGACTATTCGATGTAGTATTATTAATTTAAAAAATTACCAATAGCAATCAATCTTCAATTTATAAAGAAGTGAAACCTCCCGTATACAAAGCCGTGAAAGGGCCGGTTATTCACGACAGTTTAATGAAGTAACTTTTAAACGCAGTTTGACGTCTTAACTGCGGATTGAGCTAACCGCGCTAACGACTTCGGTTAGCAACCTTACTGGAATATTAAGATATCGTTGGTTCATACGCAATTAGCTTAGTTTGATAGCCTAGTTAAGAACTGGACGGTACTGGACTCGCCATATTTATTTATTTATGGTCTCAGATTTGATTCAATACTTTCTTATTACTTGTTTTCTTTCTTACTTATTCTTTACTTTCTTCTATACTTGTAAACAGAAGGGACTATACTAGTTTTGTCGTCGGGTACTTCTCTCTTTCATTATGATACATGTTTACGACCAGTTGGCTAATCGCATTCACTATGAAGTACATTTTCGTGAAAAACCTGATAAGCCTCTAAAAATTCATTCACCAAATCTTTACTAACGTAACTTCACTCAATCACAACGTTGATACGTATCCAATGGTCAATTGTTTACAACAATTTATTACCCGTGTTATACTAAAATATTACAAAAATACAGTCCTAACCTTCTGAATCCTTGTCACAAATTTTCCCTCTTACTATTATTGTAAACATGCTATTTTTGCAATGAATGGCGAGACGAGCATGCCATTCGTATGGTAAGCGATACGACCGCTCATGGACAGTAGCAAAAGCAAACAACACCTTGAATTACAAAGCAATGCTTGGCATTAAACTGCGCTCGCCATCCTGAGACATAAGGTGTTAAGTCTCAATGTCCTTCAAACCGGAACACAACAATGCGTTTACACCGCTGATTGGCGGAAGAAATAGACATTGCATTGGTACATACCCACGCGGCTTCCCATATGTGAGATACCTACCACCAGTATGCTTAAGATCGGCACAATATGTTTACATTTTTGATGTCTACTTTATTTATACCACAATTTCAAAAATGTTCACAACATTACCCGATGTCTGGAATTATATTAAAACAGGGAAGTGAGACGTCCAATAAGGAGCAAGAGTGACGGAGGTCAGACAGCGCCCAAAGTTCAAGTCATGAACACAAACATTTTTCACAAAGACGCGACAGGTGCATTTACTTTTATAGACCTTTGTAAATAGATTCGTCGGGAAGTGCTTATTCTTAAGACTGTGAGTAAATATTTGGTGGATATTTTTATCTGCCCGGAGAACGATTACAGTATACGATGGTGTAAAAACATTATTAGTGATGCAAACAATTGGGTTGTTGCAAACAACAAACAACCATTTGGGTAAAATTTTGTCAATAAATCGTCATCTATGAGGGAGACGTATGTTCAGCAGTGAACTTCCTGTGGCTGAAGAGAGAGAGATAGAAATCGTCACATCTGGTCTTCGAAATGTAGTATTATTTGATTGCCCCTCATCTACCATTTTGGCAGTTCTACCAGTTTGGCATATACGAATATATTCATACGTAAATAATCATCCCACCTATATCCCATAGAGGTAGGCAGAGACTATGGATCTCCTCTTTTCTCGGACCTGATATATTACTTCCTCTTAATTCACTTTCATAAACCTCTTCAATCTTCATGCATTCTCAACAATTCAGGGTACTTTTGAATATATTCTTACCACTTCATATCAAATTATTTTCTATAAGACATTGACACCACCATGGTGGAGAACCCATTGTCAACTATAACTATATTTAAAGCTACTAATCTAAGGACCTTCATGACTTTCCTACTTCAAATACATCAAACGTTCTAAAATTGCGAAACGACTGGCAATAGACGACTTTCATTATAGCCTTAATACCCATCTAAAATATTACCTATCCGCTTTCGAATTGCAAATTTCGACGCTGAATCAATGTTTACCGGCATCCAACAATCAAGTTATACGGATACTAATCGAAATTCCTTGTAGCTGAGATTCAGCTTAATTTAGCAACAATTAATTTGTTGAATGGACTGCCTTGGATGAATAACAATTGGGTTTGAAGCAAAGCTATCAAAGGGCAATGATTGAGCGGTTTCATATTTCGTGAGATTATCGAGGAATTCTGTAACAACTTCGATCTTCATTAAACTATTGAAGGTCCTTGTAATATTACGCTTATAGACTTAATTATTGATACTAGTAGGAAGACATATTTTGTATCCAATATCAACGTAGGTTTATTATCGTTTACAGCATGTCCATAAACAAAGATGTCCTCAAAGAGATTTCCAAAGCGACTTAATAGGTCAGTCTGCATCTAGTAATGGCTGGAAAACTTTGTTAATTTGACCACCTTTTTAAAAAACAAACACGTCCATAATGGCACAACGTTTACGTACGTACGCCAAAGTCAAGGTCAAATAAGTTACAATCAGGCCGATATAATCGTAGAGTCAATCCGAACTCTATTGTTCCCCATCTTGT
Organism: Theretra japonica; assembly: GCA_033459515.1. Lineage (NCBI taxonomy): Eukaryota > Metazoa > Arthropoda > Insecta > Lepidoptera > Sphingidae > Theretra > Theretra japonica. The sequence goes on from CM065944.1 coordinate 1,111,430, forward strand.
GTTGGCACTCTTTTGTTGTCACATTTTGTGAACCATCTAGAAATAATAAATTGATTATCTCTCTTGTCAACTGATATTTTACCTGTATGCCATATGGATCTTTACAAGAAGTTTTGTTGTATTCATCTTTATTTATTACAATCAATAGCCACATTACCAAGACGGCTCTGCCCTTACCATCAGACACATCGAAATAACTTTCATTCATACATACATAAATATCACGCCTTTTTTCGCAGAAGGGGTAGGCAGATGTGCAGCCAGGACATCTACATTTTGCCTTGTGTGTTCCGTCCCATGTGATAGGGGGCGAGCCTATCGCCATATCAGGCAAAAATGACTTCCGGCTGATAATAAATAGAAATATCCAATATCACTTTGTCGGACCCGGAATTCGAACCTGAGACCTCAGCTTGAATCATACCATAGTACAACAACGCCACCGAGGCAGTCCAACTAACTTTCACCCGCCAAAAATTCGACATCAAAATTAAAAATCCGCAGCACTTCCAGGCGCATATTGATAAAAGCCCCAACAGCAAACACTAACACCTACGGGGATAAATCTGGAGTATTTCGAGGCATAAATCCATGCTCGCAAACTGATCCGGGTAAGCGGGATTCAATATCGGTCGTGGTGAAAAAAGTTCCAGTGCAACACCGACGCCTCAGTAACTTGTACTCGACCTGGGTGAAAAAAATTGTAGGGATAGCAGAAAAATACGAAAATTATTTATCTTGAAAAATATAAGGATTAGTAAGACGTGCCTTAGGACGATCACGGAAAGTTGTTTATCTAGAAAAAGCAGAAAATTTGTATTATTGATTTAGATTTTAAAAGATAATGTAAATTCGCCCTAACGTAGCTCATGTTTAATGAATTATAGGTTTATAGACATAACACATTTTTCAGTACCTAATCTTCTTCTTCTACCTGGCGTTATCTTGTTATCAGTCCTAATAGAAACACAAATACATATATTTAAAATTTGAACTTTATAGTTACTTAAATTATAGTAAAGCCCATCATAAAATATAAGAGCCTGATTAAAGCATGAATGTCCGACATGTCCAAGTTTATCGTTCCGATGAGCTAGTTTAGAAAAAAATCGTATTCTTATAGACGTGAAACAACCATCTAGTTTCGTTCATTTATTAATGAAAAATCATACAAATATACGTTGAAACTGGCAAGGTATTTTAACAACAAAGGAAATAAATGCACTTCAACATGAACATTGCTGTGTTTCCAAGAATACGCCAATTAAATTCCTTAACAATGTGACAGTCTAAACAATCGATGTCCCAACTACAGAAGGAAATATTTTCCTGGTGTTCGTACTATGTAACTCGTTATTGGGAAAGTTTCATTGTGAGGCCATTTTAAGTAGTGTTAGAGCAATACTGTTGTTCGCTTAGTCTACAAAATAGGCTGATTTGATTGGTTATGCAACTGTCCCACAGAAAACCAGTATGAAACGACGTCTTTACCGCGAATCGACCAGACAGTGAGATAGCGTAAGACACCAGAACTATTTTCACATACTGCCCTTTTAATGGGTGGTGGTAATCAATTACCAACTACTGCGTCCTTTGCTCGTTTGCCGAACATATACACTAAAAAAACTCGGCTCAGACTAAATGACGTTACGATCTATTCTGGGCTTCTGACCAAAGATAGATGTGAGAAGGTGAAGATCGAATTCTACAGCAATTCGAGAGTCCTGATCTATGAGTGGGCTGCTATGAGCTGATGATTAGAAATGTTAAGTCATTGTATATATTTTGTTAAGATGTTATGCTAACCGTACCATACTAAGCACACGTTAGTGAAAAAAAGATTTAAAAGACTTCTTAGCGTATGCTTGATTAAAAAAGAATATAATGTTTCCAATAACGTGCTGGAGAAAATTGCAACAGGTGAATAAGCTACTTAGAAAAAAACGATTTTCTGACGAGACAATTGGATATTGTATTTTTAATATTGCCTTTGTAATACGCCCGGCATATCTTTTGCCAGTAAATTATCTCACACATTCAAATATAGATAATATAATTTACAGATATGAAAATTGCTTATACTCGTAGTACATAGTTATGTATGACATGCAACTAGTAATTATTAGCAAACTATGACCACTGCATATTAGCTCCTTTCGTTGTGAATTATAATTTCTCTATAATAATGTGCGAAGAGTAAACAAAAATGATATCCAATAAATTACGTTATAAGGTTCAGTTGAATTTATTTTTATTAATAAGTAAATTGATATAACAAGGTTTGTTGTCCTTCGTGCTGCTTTCAAACAAGCTAGATTTTGTATTTATGTTTCCGTCCCAGGATGTGATAAGGGGCGAGCTTATCACCATATTGGGCGCAAATTCCTGACTCCGGATTGATAAGGAATAGAAAAATTCAATATAACTGCCCGACCCGGGATTCGAACCCGAGCTTTGTAATCGTACCGTAGTACAGCTACGCCACCGAGGCAGTTCAGAAACAACATAACCAAAACACAGTTCACCGGATAAGTACTTAACAGCATCCATTTGATTTAGATATTTTACATCCGCCATTCTATTTGACCCAAATAAACAACAACAGAATTCGTCCTCGAACTATTTGTAAAAAGACATAACAAATAAATCGTCTCGGCCGCGGTTTAATTAAGTGCTTGAGTTGCTGTCTTTAAGCAATTATGCTCAGTTGATGCGGACAGGGCGGGAGTTAAATAGGTTAGGTAGATGAAGTTTTAAAAGGCAAAGACTTAAGTTATTTTTTATAAGTCATTTTTTTACATGTGCCTTATCCAAGCTATGTTTAAAAATCGGGAATAAAAATAATACAGACTTCAGTAGTCTCCGTATCCCCAGAGGTAGGCAGGAGTGTTCTAATGCCAGCCAAAGCTCGCTTATTTCTGTCTTAAAATGCTATAGGGGACTAGCTTATCAGTTATCACCATTCTTGACACAAATGTCAATCTTCGCCCAGTCATAAATATGAGTATTTTCTAATCTAAAAAGTCACTTGCATTTTGTTGCATGATCTGTATATTTGAACACCGGATCTCGCATCTAATATATTATAAAATAAAGTATTGAGATGACTAAAAAGAAAATGAGGAAAAATATCTATATTTTTGGGATGGCTTTGATGAACAACTTTCTATTTCATTTATTTTAAACAACAAACATTTATTTTATTATATTTTAATGTCCCATTCCTCCAGTCCGTCCCTGCCCTCCTCAGTGACCCACCATAAAAGTTTTCGTTTACAGCCCGTCACGAGGGGGCTGTTCCCCCGACAATATAATTGAATTGCCCTTAATTGTCCTGTTTCCTTGTTTTCATAAGTCCTATTGTATTCGCTCGTCAAATCGTTTGAGTCGATGTAAAAGTATTTTATCATTATTGGAGCTCTTGCAAAGTTGTTGAAAGGGAAGTTAGTATGTGAAGTAAATGTGGAAATTTTGCAATAATTTAGCCTTTGTAAGTATGATGGATGTGGTTTAATATATTGGTGCCTTGTGGGTTTAGACTTTTTTTATTTTTACAACAGTCACATACATAGTTCTGACCCCACATTAAGATCAATTAAGTCTTTTGTCGTGGGTATCAGAAACTACGAGAGACTTTTCGGTCTCACAAACACCCAGACCCGACACAAATATTTGTGGGCCACACAAACACTTGTGTTGGTGCGGGGATCGAACCCGCAGCCTCTCGTTTCATAGTCGGCGTCTAACCAACTACGCCACGGAGGCTTCGCGTCTTGAATTTATAGTCTTGACTTTTTATCGTCACTTTATCTATAAATTCAAGACGCGAAGAACAAATAGTTATTTGTTTCCTTTTTTCTACTTTTTTACTACGTTAGAACACAAACCAATAAACACAATTTGGTATTCATAACAAGAAAGTTTTGAGTTTACAAAAAAATCTTACACTCCAAATGTACTCTTAAACGTGATATCAAACACCAAAACACAATTCTAACTCTCTATTTACATATAATAAGCGATCATAATATGCATAATAATTGTTTGTAGAATGCAAACTGCTTAACTCTAAAGGAACGTTTGCAACCGTCTTTATTGCCTTTTCACTCCCACACAGTCTTGTCGTGAAAATGTTTCAAAATACCCTTTTGAGCTCGCTATAAATGTACGTGTGATCTTTATGATGGGTCATTAGACTTGATTTGCGAAACAATTTACATAAAACATAAACACACGCCTTTTTTCCCAGAAGGAGTAGGCAGAGGTGCTACCAGAACACCCACGTTTCGCCTTGTATATTCCATCCCACGATGTGATAGGGGGCGAGCCTATCGCCATATCGGACACAAATTCCTGACTTCGTGCTGATAAGGAATAGAAAAATCCAATATCACTTTGCCCGACCCGGGATTCGCACCCGAGACCTCAGCTTTGCAATCATACCGTAGTACCACTACGCCACCGAGGCAGCGAAACAATTTAATTTTAATAAATACTAATATAAAGATGTGTGTATGAAGCCTTACCTGATAGTTGCAGTAGTGCAATCGGTTAATGAAGTGCGTGGTGGCCTCGTGGTATCGGACCAGACTCGGCTGCCTACATGTTCACGGTGGTCGCGGGTTCAAATCCCAGGGCACACCTCTGACTTTTCGGTGTTATGTGTGTATTGATAGTCAATCACCACGCACTTTAACGGTGAAGGAAAACATCGTGAGGAAACCTGCATACCGTAGCGATTTTAAAGAATTTCTACGGTATGTAAGTCCGCCAAGCCGCACTAGGCCAGCGTGGTGGACTATATGGCCTAACCACTCTCAATCGATTCTCTCGATTGTAGAGTAGGCCCGTGCTCAGCAGTGGGACGTATATGGGCTGATAAAAAAAAATCGTTTAGACGCCGGTTGTGAAACGGGAGGCCCCGGGTACATTTCCCGCCCAAAAGGAAATTTTTGTTCGATCCACAAGTATTTGTTTTGGACCTGGGTGTTTTTGTAACCGAAAATTACCTGGTAGTTTCTGATACCCACGACACAAGACTAGATCTTAGTGTGAGGTCAGAACTATGCATGTAGCTGTTTTGTGTATTTATGTATTTGTATTTATAATTTACAAGTAATTGCGATAAATTAGTCCTATTGAGAATTCGTTTTTTTTATTGCAATGAATGGCGAGACGAGCATGCCATTCGCCCGATGGCGAGCGATACGACCGCTCCTGGACAGTAGCAAAATCAAACAACACCATGAATTACAAACCTATGCTTGGCATTCCACTGCGCTCGCCATCCTGAGATATTACATGTTAAGTCGCATTATGTCCAGTAATTACTCTGGCTAGGTTCGGACCTCCTATTTTGTCCGTTCCAATTCAAAATAGTTTCCAATCACTTTAACGTTCAATAAAGTTTTATTTTTATTTTATTTATCAGTCGGCAGGTGACAAATTAGTCTGGTAAACTGTCAGCACACACTCTGACGGTTTGCTGGCCAATTGCCAGTCCAACATTAATATATCGAATCGTCGGTGCTATTCCGACAAATTGTACTGAAATTCTATGTGAAATATTTGTTTTTTGTTTACTAAATGCCTCGTTTTTATGACGATAATATTTAACCAGGGACTTATGTAGTAGTTAGTAATCATCAGCCATGAAAACATTTAGGAAGTCATATGTCCTCAAATTAAGAGTCGTTAAGTTATAATGACGACCTGGTAAAGGTCGCGGGACGTCGCTGGATGCAGGCTGCCTCCAACAGGTCACTGTGGAAATCATTAATTGAGGCCTATTTCATCAGTGGACTTCCTTTGGCCTTTGGCCTTTGGATGGATGATGATAGAAGTGATTATGATTTGACTACAAGAGAGGATGGGTAGATATACCATATCGTCGTAATGAAACGTTGGTTTATTGTTACAATATCGTTTTATTACCACGGTGGGGCCCAAACAGAGTTTTTCTGACCCCAAATTTACTGTAACACTCGTGCATTTTGGCAGGTTGCTCTTTCATAGTGTCCTATTTGTCTTCCCCGTTCGTCTTCTATTTTTATATCAAAAAATATTTCCAAAATTAAATTGTGTTACGTCTAATACAATTGAACAGTTTCTCACTTCGTTCGGTGGAAGAAAGCTATCGGCGGCGCTCTGCTGTAGGCGCGGAGAATTCATGATTGCCATTTAAATAATTGGCATTAAAAAGGTGGACGCTAAAAAGAGGAATAGGACGATTGTTAGGGACTTTGTTATGTTACACAAAATTGTAATGAATTATAACTTTTTAAATTAAGTTTTGCCCGCAAAATCGATGGGATAATTCTACAAGTACACGGCTTTTCCCGACATAACAAGTAAATTAACTACCTAAAACATAAATTATCTGTGTGGAATTGAACGTGTCACTGTGTCATTCAGATGCGTTCACCTAATTGTAAGCATAAAAAAATTTAATTTGAGTGAAACCAAAAAGCTCGCGACTTTAGCTCTGCCATGACAATAGCATTGTCGCTGGCACGGTAAATTGAGTTTACAACACAAAACGACGTACCACGACACAGTACGACAGAACACGACACACTGCAACACGAAGACAAATGTAATAACACTTTTAGCAAGACGACGGTTTTGTCACGAGGTTCACGACCGTATTTTACTACCGTGGAATGCCAATTAGCTGGCGATAGTTCACGTAAAGTGGAGTGTTAGATAGGAGGTCGCGAGTTCAAACAAAGTACTGGGTACTGAGTTTCTAGATTACCTGTATTTAGAAGTTCATGGAACCTCCTGTATTTATAAATGATTAATATATTTGCTCAACAGCCGTATATACAGTTCTGATCCCAGATTACAACATACATAAACACTACGCCTTATTCCTAGGAAGGTAGGCAGAGGTGGAATTATTACACCCACGTATCGACTTGTTTGTTCCGACCCACGATGTGATAGGGGGCGAGCCTATCGCCACATCGAGCACAAATTCCTGACTTCGGGCTCATAATGAATAGAAAAAAATACAATATCACTTTGCCTGACCCGGGATTCGAACCCGAGACCTCAGCTTTGTGGTTACAAAGCTGAGGTCTGAGTGGCGTAGTTGCACTACGGTATGGTTATACCGTAGTGCAACTACGCCACTGAGGCAGTGTTACCCAGATTAGGATGCAAGTATTGTATCATATGCATGTAGGTATGAGATGCTATAAGATAAATTTCAACCTCACAAACACTTAAACCCGAAACAAACACTTGTGGATCACACAAACATTAATCTTGATCCGAGGGCCAAACCTGCCATCTTTCATTTCACCGCCGACTACCGTAAAAATGCCTTACCATTCAAAAGTGCGTGGTGGCCTGTTGGTAACGGACCAGACGCGGCTGCCTACATGTTTACGGTGGTCGCGGGTTCAAATCCCAGGGCACACCTCTGACTTTTCGGAGTCATGTGTGTATTGATAGTCAATCACCACGCACTATAACGGTGAAGGAAAACATCGTGAGGAAACCTGCATACCATAGCGATTTGTATAAATTTCTATGGTATGTGAAAGTCCGCCAACCCGCACTAGGCCAGCGTGGTGGACTATATGGCCTAACCACTCTCAATCGTACTCTCGATTGTAGAGGAGGCCCGTGCCCTGCAGTGGGTTGTATATGGGCTGATACAATACAATACAATACAATACAATTATAAAGATATAAATTCTTTAAAAATAATAGACACATAGACTGCGTATAGATTACTATAGGCTAATTATAAAGGTTCTGTCCACGTTTTTTGAAAATGGAACCCTAGCGAGATTGTACGGATTTAATGTGGACGTCCGTAAAATGACTCCTTAAAAAGACACTCTAGTTTTAAACCTTTTAGCAGATCCGGTTGACGCTTTTATGTGTACATATTGTCTGTTTAAAAATTCTAGAGCGATTATATTACGCCGGACAAGTAGAAAAGCTGTACAGAGGATAATTTCTGAATTTTATTCAAGGTTTTTGTGTACAGCGAGAAATTGAGAGCTAAAATGAACTATTTTACAAGCAGAGACGGTTCCAATGCAGTAATAAGTTGTAGTTTGATCAGTAGAGAACAGCTCGTTTCTTCAATCTCGCCAAAAAATACACAATTGTCGTATTATTTGTTTCCAATTGTAATTATGTAATAATTCATTAATGTCACCTAACGATTTCTTACATGAAAGGTCAGAACTTTCTACATATACTGATAGTTGTGAAATGTTTTCGACTTTACATATTAAAATACACTTTTTATAAAGTTTATCTGGATATAAAATATTGTAGAAATGTCTTATAAAATACTCTGAGTTAATGTTTATGCAGGGGCATCTGGACGAATACTTTACTATCTCGTTTTCATATTATATTTCTAAATAGCGTAGATAAAAATATTGCGGGTATACTGAAGACGTAAAACAAATGCTAAAATATTCTTTATTGCGCTGTATTTCTAAGTTTTTGAATTGAATTGAATTTGTTACGTTTTTAAAACCATTTGTAGATATTGATTTATGAAAAAATACATTTTTTATTTGTCGTAAGCAGCTTGTCTATTATATTGGTGCTGTATAGTGTTAGTGCTGCTCTACATATGGTAGAGCCACGCTGTTGTCAGTCAAGACTCAGCGAGAATAGGATTCGTCCGGGGTGGTACCACTGTCTCACAGCAAATCGACGTGAAATGAGAGCTTTCTGTCTGTTCTGTCGCGTTTCGTTCGGTGAGTGAGATTGTCGAATGCGCAATACCACTTTCCTCTTCACATCCTATTTCCTTCCCACTCCTCTCCCAATTAGATAGGCCAGCAACATATGTGTGACCCAAGGGTTGGGGATGTTAATGGCGGCAGTGATCACTTACTATCAGGTGACCTGTTGGTCCTGTGCCGGACCTATAGTATAGAAAAAACCATATTATGTCAACCGATGGGTGAGAGAAAGACATCTGTTGTAGGTAGATACACTATCTGGACTAGCAATTCCATTGTAATGACCTTATCAAGGCAATACAATAAAAATTATTCTTTCTACCAAATCAAATGTCAAGCAAAGCAATACGATCAACTTTCTCTCAACAGCCTTTTGTGGAGTAATAGTTTGCTCCATTTTTGGCTTAATAAACTTTTGTTTAGTAATTCCAATACACCGTCTCCGGAGTTCAGATATGTCATGCACCAATGTTTGTTTCCACCGGTGTCGGGCGCGGCGCGTCGCAAATCTGTTGCTGTTGGCTTCTAAACTTATGTGTTTTGACGAATTCCTGTAGGTTTTTGACTGATGAATAGAATTTGGGATTGTTTTTGACTTTGGAATCGAAATCGAAGTATTCTATGTGAAAAAGCTTAACAACACGATGATCTGTAAATAAAACGCGTTACTTAACTAGAAATGACCATCTCAGGTTTGTAGTTACTTTCTCGAACCAGTATTAAAAAATATATCTTGATTACCTAAAGGCCACATTAGGCACACACTGTCAAACGATGGGCAATTCTGACCTTACATTTTACAGTCCGTGTAACGTCCAACAAATATTTGCCTTGGGTCTGGGTGACCGGAAAGTTCCTCTTAGTTTATCGTAACCACAGTACAAGATCTTATTTTGGAAGCAGGACTATGTGTGGCATATTTGGAGTTTATTTGTTTGCAGTAAACTTCGACCTTTCCAATCTCATTAATGTCCGCAATCAGAACATTATAACTAAGGCAAAGTTTGCAATCAATTTTGCCAAAGTCATTTACCTCTTCAGATACGGGATTCGATTCCTTGTGGAAGTAACTTACTTTCTATGAGGGTTTCGGTTGAATAAATCTCATGAAAGTGGACGGGAACAAAAATATGTGCGGTAGACTGCCTCGGTACGATTGCAAAGCTGAGGTCTCGGGTTCGAATCCCGGGAATATTTCTATTCATTATCAACCTGGAGTCAAGGATTCGTACCCGATATGGCTACAGGCTCGCCCCCTATCACATCGTTGGGCAGAACATACAAGGCGAAATTCGGGTGTCATTGCGGCACCTCTGCCTACCCCTTCTGGGAAAAAAAGTGAGTGTACGTATGTATGTAGACTCGCCTACTTAAACATTTTAAAGACAAAAATAAGCCTAGCGAACTTACTAACACTAGTGATACCGCTACCTACCCCTTCATAAGAACGTAGGTTTATATGTCGTCCAAAGACACTATACTCTGCAAACTAGCAAAATTGTGTTTAACTAATCCATAATCTAGACTTTCAGTATTAAACCAAAATACATGTGACCGCAGCACGTCAACATCTCTTTTCAACTATTGCGGCTTTGTGGGTGAACAATGGTTGAATTTAAAACGCTTTACCTTATGAATCGCGATCGAGTTTAGTATCTGCTGGTGACAGTATCTGCATCAGCTTTTAAAAGGCTTTGTTTGTTAAACTTTGAGTATGATAACGTATTTCGCTGTGATGGTTCTGTTGGGTGGCTTGATTGCTAAGCCGGATGTTGTTGGTTCAAACATGGAAAAATACTGAGGTTTTGAAGGAACATGTCTTAGTACATTAACGCTTTAATTGTGAAGGAAAACATCTTGAGACACCTGCATACTTAAGAGATGTTAAAAAAGATTAATTGATATGTGCATTTAACCAGCCGTATTAGGCCGCCAGCACGGTAAACCTGAACATTTGCTCCCGAAAGGTTGACATCCGGCAGGAATTTATTGTTATTTTGAGCCTGTAACGTCCCACTGCAGAGCAAATGCCTCTCTTTCCGGCTTCTACTCATCTCTGTTAAGGACTTTATAACGCCAATCTTTTATATGGTAGTCCACTGCATCTCGCCACTTACGTCTGGGCCTTCCACGAGGTCGACATCCCGTTCGGACCTATTCTGTGGTGTTCTTTGTCCACATTTCGTCTGGCACGCGACACACGTGTCAAGCCCAGTTCTACTTGAGCTTGGCGGATTTCTTATCATTCTTCACAAAGACTACACTATTCGAGGCCCGAAACTCTCAATGTACAGCCATTTAAAAAGCCAGTAGTCCAATGAAGTAGAAAACAGAACCGTTTGAGCAGAAAAAGCAATCTATAACCTAATAGAAATAAAATCGCCCGCACTTAAAACTTTGGAGTCACTCGAATAGATTACATTTAATACTTGAGTGCGGGGGTCTTCAGGAATCAAAGACGTTTTATCGTCTCTTCAAGTCCCATAAAACGTTATTAACCGTCTATTGATCCGGCCGGGCGCCGGTTGGGCAGTAAACACGGGCCACTTGTAAAAGGCCGGTTTAAAACGGTGCGAATCGGGTGGAAACATATGTTTTGTATAGCTAGAGATCTGTGTTTGCGATTGTTGCTGTGTTCTTGGTTGATGGCATGCTGTTAGGAATATTTTTTGGTAATTCTGATGGGGATATGTCAAGTCTGACCAATTCATGCGTGAAGACAAACAGTTTCAGTGGATTTATGCTTATTTTATAACGTGTAGGTTCTCTTTAAGTTTCTTTTTTGCTGTTTTATCTAGATTTATACAAAGTTGCTCTACAAGTTTTACATTCAACAGTGAAAGACAGTATTGATATCTACAAGTCTTCATTTGTTGGAGAAAAAGTTTTAAGATGGATGAAAGATAGAGATTAAATAAGTGGTTGAATTGAAAAACTAGGATTACATTTTAATGGAACCTTTTGAATCTTTGAAGTTCTCTTTGGAATCACATTTTTTGCTCTATTTCTTAGTCTTTCATATTCTTGTTCTGTAATATTTAAAACTTAACATCTAGTATATCAAAATTGACCAACAATAGAAGAAGGAGAAACATTGTCAACTTTTTTCTCGAGAAACAAACAAAAAATCTTTCCAACGCTCTTCCTTCTTAGTTTTATCACTATACTAAACAAGTATAATCACATAGCAATGCAAATTATGTAAGTGTGCAATCAATAAGAATATCACTACTTTCTTGACCAATTAAGCCCTGGTTACCATAATTCCCCTACCGTCTTACAGCCCCGTTTCAATTTGTTAATTCACCAGGCCGGTCGTAACAAGCACACTTCGCATTCACCCAGAGAAACAGTTGCGTAACTCTAAATATTACGTTTAAAGCTAAAGCTGGAACAATTATTTTTTTACACCCGCGTCCATTTTTAAGCTGCAATCCCGTTACTGCTTTATTACAAGAATTGTTCTGAAAAATGTATTTTAAAGCACTTTTAACTTCGCATTTGCATTAAAATTCACCATTGTAGCTCAAAGTCTACATTTTTAATGAAGTTCAGCATTAGCAAAGGGCTTGTGTCGAGGAGATTTTAGATGGTTTTAATTAAATTCTTGAAATTTCAACGAAAAAATTTGTTAATCTTCATATATTTCACAACTGTTACAATCATGTACCTACTTTTTATTGCAATAAATGGCGAGACGAGCATGCCATACGCCTCATGGTAAGCGATACGACCGCTCATGGACAGTAGCAAAACCAACAACACCATGAATTACAAAACAATGCTTGACATTCCACTGCGCTCGCCATCCTGAGACATAAGCTGTCAAGTCTCATTATGTCCTGTAGTTACGCTGGCTACAATGTCCTTCAAAGCGAAACACGACAATGCGTTTACACTGCTGTTTGGCGGAAGAAGTAGACACTGCGGTGGTACCCACCCAGACGGCCTTTCACATATGAGAGACCTACCACCAGTCAATTATGTTATGAACTTTACCAGTTATGAAGTTGACTATGCACCGACTATAGATCGATTCATGCCATAGTAACCCACGCAACTGTGTCACATTTCCAGTTCAGCCTCATACATTAGGAACTTACCAGGCCGGAATAATTTAGTCGATCGCCCGAAGATAGCCATGGCTTACCTCCTTGTGCACATTAGACTTTCCACCAGGTTTTGTAGTCACTTTGATCTAACCTTATGACCCAACTGACCTACCCTAATATCCAAGCAAAAACTACACCAAAGGTTTTTGAAATACTCCGAAGTCACAACATCAAAGGAGTCACTATAGCTGCAGTGATCAAACTTGGCAACGCAAAGCAAATTGTCAAAGCGAATAATATTGAAATACTAAGCAACGCTTTGTCTAATCCCGATAAGCGTTGACTTTGAGAATTCTAGTGGAGATTTGCTCATCGTTGCGTTATAAATCGCAGACGATCTTAGTAATGTAAACATTGAGATGCCAGGTAATTTGTAGATAGTATATTTGCTTAAGAAATTGGAATTAATGTTTATGGAATATATACTTCAATTCCAGATTTTTTAGACTTTTTGTTTTCACTATTACTAAGATAAAATTGCACATATTTGATTTAACCAGTTTTGATAATACAGCTGGATCTGTCGTTTCAAACAGGTAATTTCGTAATTCTGGCCAAGCTACCATTTGTCTGATTTAAGCAGCTCATAACTTCACAAATTTCATAAACCTGAGTCTGGCCACTTAGAACTGTTGGAGTTGTCCATTAGGCAATAACTTTTCCATCATGGCCTTGTACACTTGTTGCATCTATCTCTTCAACGATCAACATTCTTGTTACTTTCATGATTTTAATTTTTGCAGTGATTTGATCTATCATAAATACTATTAATTTGCCTATATTATACATCACAAAAATATTTTTTTGCAATCTTGTCTAGAGACCGTAAAAATACTCATAATCTTCGGATTTCACTAGTTTAAGCATAATCTATAGGATAATGTTCTTCGCGTGGGATGCAACAGCATTCAGATGATCCTTTGTGTAATTTACAAACGTTAGAAATCTTCGCATCTAGATGCAACTACAATGTCTGACATTTACTAAGTACTATAAACGGCTGGGGATTATAAGGAGTTTAGATATACTTTTGTTAAATTATTCTATTTAAATTAAAATCAAGTATGCAGTTCACATTATATGTACTTTAAAAATATTTATTCTTTAAAATAAAAAAGAGTGTTTATTTTAAAATGTGTGGTTAATTTTATAGATAGTATGGATTTCATATATGGATATTTCTTTTTATTTTGTAACTTACCTTGAACCAACCATTGGGAACATAAACGCAATATATTTTAATGCATATTTCATAATTATTAAATGTTACGACCATCTGCTTGTCTCACGTCCACCTTTTGCAATTTTTTCTAGCATTTGGCTAAGCATAAATTATTCAATCCAAAATCTTTTTTTTTTTTTTTTTATTTTTATTCTGGCACGGCATGATGACTGCACTGCACCTGATGTTAAGCGCAAATGCCGTCCAGACAGAGTATCGAATGGCATCAGACGGCGGTCCCATGCCATTCGACACAATTATGCCGGCCTGCTGAGATGCTTCTTCACACTACTCTGAAAATCAAATTCTCACAGTCGTAGATGCTCGCTTTAACAAAAGCAATGAATCTGTATGTAAACAAAATTATTAACGACACCATAAACGCGGCTCTTAAAAGAAGCAAAGTCGCCGCAAATTACTTTTATTAGTTCTTTTAAAAGTGCATAAGAAATTAGCAGCATCCACTTTCATCTAACAGCTTTTAAAAGCACGCAGTCACTGTTTCTCTAATTGCTTTCCTTGAACAGTAGTTAGAAACTTTTTACAAAGGCGACGTCCTGACTTGAGACTTTCTTTTATTTCTTGTACAGGATCCATTTTGTTGATTACTCTGTTTCTTTTACAATTAATTAGAGAATATTACATTGTGCTATTGTTTAGTGTTTTTAGATTTTATATCATAAGGACCGGGGCGAATACATTTAACTAACAACTACTAGACATAATGAGACTTAACACCTTATATCTCAGGTTGGCGAGCGCAGTGCAATGCTAAGCGTTGCTTTGTAAGTCATGGTGTTGTTTGGTTTTGCTACTGCCCATGAGCGGACGTATCGCTTACCATCAGGCGAATGGCATGCTCGTCTGGCTATTCATTGCAATGAAAATTAACAGATTATGGAAATCTTTGAGAGATGCCATATTTTAGCAGTGGTCGGATGAAGATGATAATATTGTATTAAATATTATTTATATTTTGTTTCTTGTTATTTATGAGCTTGCCAGAAAGTAAATAAAAAAGGGGCGTCTACTATCTGTATTATCTGAAGGAAGAATCCCAGTCCAAGATGGATCTGAAACAGCACATAAACGTGTGAACTACCCACAAAATAAAACAGAAGCGATTCATCTCTCTAAGTGATGTGAACTTTGTAAATCCTCGAGACAGAATGGATGGTGGGAGCGCAACAGGTCGCGTCGGGATAAACACTTGTTTTATCTTCTTTTGTCGTCTTATTGGCCTCGTATCAATAGGCCCTGAAGCGTGAGGTCCTGGGTAATGTTGCCAGTTCGGTCAATTCGTTTTGGTTGAGTTTAGAGTTTGGAAATAGCATTACCTAATTGTTGTAGGTCAGAATTTGTAGTTGGTATTGCAGACTATATACGTCCATATACGTCCCACTACAGGGCACGGGCCTTCTCTACAATCGAGAGTACGATTGAGAGTATACCATGAGAGTATACCACGCTGGCCCAGTGCGGGTTGGTTGACACTCTCTCAAACTTCCAGATTTTTTCATTTGTTTTACTACTTTTATTCTACCTCAGTTATTAATCGCTCTTTAATGACGAACAGAAGTATATTAAGGAAACCTGCATGACATAGATGTTCTATAGTATTTGAAGTCCGCGAATCTCTATTAGGCCAGTGGGTTGACTATGGCCTAACCCCAATCAAAGGGTTGTAGAAGAGTCCCGTGCTTAGCAAAACATCCTTTTTCATGAAAGCATATACGAATTACAACACCCCTATGCATCAAAACCATTACAAATTCATAAATAGGTCAAACAAAGCCCGGAGCCAGCCTATTAGTTTGCAAAGCGGAAATTTAGAGTTCGACAGCTCTAATCTCACCGAAACGAATGCAAGATTTACGCTCCCAGCTGCGTCGGTTTATTCCCGCTACAATCCGCCAAGTACTCACACTTTTTATTATTTTTTACTGAACGTAGCTTTGATGTTTTTGAATTAACGTTTAATATTTCAGTGTTTTGCTGTTCGTTAGAGTTATTTATTGAGAATCTATACCCTAGCTACCTCCATACCTTTCAGCAAGATTGGTCTAACCATTTGAGCGTGAAGGAGTAACAAACACACAAACTTTAGCCTTTATAATAATACAAGGATTCCTTATTAGCCTTTCATTTGTACACTCGGAATACTCATTTCAAATTTGTCCTTTCTGGAAACTTCTATATAAAATAAACTAAATCCACGCTAAATCCAATAAATGCTACTTGGCCTGCACCTACATCCGACCTTATTTTCCGTGTCACTCAAACAGGATAAACAAACGGACGGCGAGCCCGCCTTCATATATTATTTATAAGAAAAACGGGCCCTGTCTAAAAGTAAGCGACACCTTTCTCTCAACAAAAAATATAATACTTTGCATGTTGGAGACACTGAAATTAAATTTGCTTGAGATATTTTATTCAGTCAAAAAGATTTACTAGTAATATTCAGCCTCGGTGGCGCTGTTGTACTACGGTATGATTGCAAAGCTGAGGTCTTAGGTTCGAATCCCGGGTCGGGTAAAATGTTATTGAATTTTTCTATTGATTACTAGCCCGGAGACAGAAATTTGTGCACGATATGGGGATAGGCTCTATCACATCGTGGAACGGAACATACTAGGCGAAATGTGGGTGTCCTGGTTTCACCTCTGCCTACCTCTTCTGGCAAAGACAGGAGTTTATGTAAAGGCAAAGGAAAGGCGTGAGTTTATGTATGTATGTACTAGTAATGGTTAGTGCGTGGTGACCTGTTGGTAACGGACCAGACTCGGCTGCCTACATGTTCACGGTGGTCGCGGGTTCAAATCCCAAGGCACACCACTGACTTTTCGGAGTTATGTGTGTATTGATGGTCAATCACCACGTAAAAAAAAAGTAATGGTTAGATAGACATTTTCCTTCATTTGTAAAGTGATAAATTGAGTATTATTTATTTATTAATAACAAAAGAACATACTTATGACCTAATAAAGTCTCCTGCAAAACTGTACAAACAGACTGCAGGATCAAGTTTTACATTTAATAATACATTAGGGTAAGTTGACTAAGTAGTGCTTTTTATTCATAGTGATTTTACATCTTCCATTCTGTATTAACTAGGCAATTGCTCCGTTATTAATAATCAATTTATTACTATTATGTATGCCTTTACTATTCCACCTTTCTATATATCCCTCAGTCCTCAGAAGCAATAAATTAATAACCTAACCTCTTAAATGATCATAATTTATGAACTTCCACATGAACATGTTTAGAATCCAAGCAGTGTTACCGCTAACACATGTAGATGGACGAAAGCGTGGAAACTGACCACTCGTAATGTGCGTAATGTGTGGCAGATGGGTGTGACATATAGACATTTGGCAGTTTTTACGATCTGTCTTCGTCTCCAGGGAAATGATCCTAGACAAAATCATAATCAGATCTACCAACTTGTAAATCCAATTCACATTAACATTTTATTCACTAAAGTAACGCAATATTGCAAAAAAGCATAATTTGAGGATTTTTGGATTAACATCTTCAACCATAGGACATCCATTGCTAAGCATGGTTTTCAATAATTTCCTCAGCGACTAACTGAAATCAGAAATCCGTCTGCTTCGGAAAGCTTCCACTTACGTTAAACAGGACCTCTCCTGCATCTTCGTAATGAACTACATAATATGTTATGCTTGACGGTTTGAGACCTCCATTCCAGAACTTTCTTTAGTGACTGTCCGTTTTTTGCGCTATATCCCATGAAAACTGCTACAGATACTTCAACTTGCAAAACTACACACTTGCTATATATTGCTTGATTAGTATCATTACTATTGATAATTTCATAAATAGCTTTACAGTTTACAGTATACGACACAAACAACAAACCAATAAACAAACCAGTAAATAATAAACACGTTTCAACCAGAATAATATTGTGGTAAATTAATAAATCAGATAAACACAAATAAAAATATTAAGAGGGAACAATACGACCGCGACGGAATATCGGATAGCGAAACGCGAACAGTAAATGTTATTATCGAAAATTATTGTGGAATCTCGATGAAATAATTTAATATTCCAATGCTGAAAGTGATTTTAATTTAAATATTTACTCTCATTTTAATTTCATCCGTGGCTGAACCTCATCACAATTCTTTATGTATGAGCTACATGCATACTGTTTCGAGTGAAGCGTAAATGAACTAAAAACTAACGCAAAATTAGGATCTTCATAAGAATATAATTTATTCTCCAATCTTTACCAGAACGACATTGACAGGCAAAGTTACCAATACGTAGACAATACATCTATAAAGTTCTCGAATGGAGGCCACGTAGCGAAAAGCGCAGCGTAGGACGTCCACCCACTAGTTGGTCAGACAACCTGGTAAAGGTCGCGGGATGTCGCTGGATGCAGGCTGCCTCCAACAGGTCACTTTGAAAATCATTGGGGGAGGCCTATATTCAGCAATGGACTTACTTTGACTGATGGATGGCTGGATGACAACCTTGTTGTGAAATTACAAATATGCTGATTCGATTGTCTGATTATCTATCCTTTCCTTATCGCTTTGAAACCTATTACCAAATCAAGTAACATCAATTAAAGAGCACAGTAAAATTAATTATTGTGAGATCATCCCACGCATCATCACAAATATAAAGTGGTTTTTTTCTCTATGCACTACACTACGCATCACATAGAATGTAATTTGTCATCATATCCTTATATTGAAAAGTATACGTCCAACCGCTATCTAGATATATAATTTTGTAACCACAGAATGTCGACGCTCAACTATTAATTTACTAATTAATTGTTTGTTTTATGTACCTACTTATCTGTGTTTATTATCAGTGTATGTGCAGTGTACGTATTATTATATCCATTGGTCACTATTCCATACATCTAATTGGCGATTCAGAGATGTTTTATGTCAATGAAGTAGTCTCTTACTACAGACTTTTTTTAAACCTGACGCAGTAAAACGTCCTTTTTTTTCTAAATATCAATTTCAAATTGCCTAATGCAATGAGACTGCCATTTGTACTTTTTAATGTTTTTTTTTTATATTGTGGGTTGTCGATAAGTAGGAAAGGGTACCTTAGTATTGGCCGGTATTAAGTAAGGTGGACTATATGGCCTAACCACTCTCAATCGTACTCTTGATTGTAGAGAAGGCCCATGTCCTGCAGTGGTACGTATATGGGCAGATACAGATACAAATAATTCCAACTATTCCAAAACCAGTGCAAAGTTGTCTGGCCAGTCTATTTGGTATACAGGGTGAGTACAGTCTAAATCAGGGGCATATTTCAACCCTTTTTGCGGGCTGTCGTCGATCCAAACAAATGGTTCGCAATCCGAACCTTTTTAAATTACATATTTCCACGAGCAAGTGCCAAGCGTTCTTGCGGTTAAGAGATTTGTGGTTCCGTAGCCTTTTTACGTTATTTACGTAGCTGTAAAATGTTTTAAAACTGATTAGACCCTTACCTTTTTTAACCTTTTGATGACTCGCCAACAGATACTGAAATTTCTTCTATTTAAAGTGAAATTTTGAATGAGACGCCTTTGAAATGAATAAAAACTGTTTTCACAAATAAAATGCATGTTATTTGAGAACAAAATAGTTTAGTATTATCAGTTACATTTCGGCATGATGGGTTTGGATGCAGGCCGCTTCCAACAGGCCTATGTGTCGATCCATTGGGGAGGCCTGTGTTCAGCAGTGGACTTCCTTTGGCTGAAGAGAAAGAGTTACATTTATCAGTGATGTTTTAAAACTTTATGTTGCTATAACGCCGAATAAAAAAACAAAAGATTTTTAAAACGCGAACATTACTGAATGAAGCCAATGAGAATAAAATTTTACGATCACTCTCTCTGACAGTATTTTAAGTAATAGAAAACATTGCCAGATGCCTCACTCCTACTCGTAATATAACTGATATCTTTTTTATCAATCATAAACTTGTTTTTTTTTGCAGTACCTAACATAGGAGCTTGATAAAGTGACTATATTGCATCTAAAGCCCCATTTACATGGCGAGAGTTTCTCATACTGAATATCTTAAAACAGAAGATGATTACCTCTCGTTGGTTACCACAATTGTGTTGGTATGCTCGAAACCGAATACATCCTAATTAAAATATTCGTCTTGCTTAGCTCACCATGGCGAGTTTTACGCCGGGTGTACAGTCGCCGCTATACGGACGGATACGAAAACATACTATTGACGTGCAAACCTAAAGGAGTCATATTTGTATTGATAGTCAACATACACTATAACGGTGAAGGAAAACATCGTGAGGAAACCTGCATACCATAGCGATTCGGAGAATTTCTATGGTTAGTAAAAGTTCGCCAATCTGCACTAGGCCAGCGTAGTCGACTATACGGCCTAATACCTCTCGATCTTACTCTCGATTGTCGACGAGGCCTGTGCCTTTCAGTGAGACATATACTCGTATGAGCTGATACAGTATTTAACTTTCATTTCTCCACATAAGTTGACACAACATATAAATTTAACTTAATGCATATTTGTTAAATTGAAAAATTCGCGAATTATCTGACTTTTGAACTAAAACAAAACTGTATGGACTATGGTTAATAACCCTTGCAAACGCCACGCGACCAAAGACGAAGAAAACCCGTATCATAAATAACAAACTACGTATGCTATTTCCCTTCATCACGTGGTTACCGGGATAAAAGTCCTTGTTAATCCGGGATGTGAACTTTCCGTCTCGCTAATTCTATCCCAAACGGTTTAACTCCGGTTAGGGCCGCGACTGACCCAACTGTTAATTGCCTTGAAATTAGATTTGTTTGTAAAAGGTTACAGAAGGTGTTAGAATGCAAGCCACTTCTATCAGGTCGATGTGTAAAACCTTTGATGTCACCCTGAGATCGGTCGTAGGCATTCTTTGGCTAAAATAATAACATGTTTGAGCCTTATTCATAAACTCGGACGAGCGAAGGATTAACTATGGTCCAAGGCTTTAAAATTGACTTGATTATTTTGACCACAATATTGGATAATTTAAATACAATACGATGCCTGCCTAGCCCTCTGTGCAATTCCGTGTTTATTAATAAAGTCGTGAATACCTCGCTATTCAAAATAATGGAGTCAATTCTAAAGCTTTGGACTAAAGTTAATCTTTCGCTCATCCGAGTAATAATTAGGCCCTTTATGTATATGACTGTTGGGTGTATTGTTTTTTAATGAAAATAAAGAAAAGGCTCGTTGATGTTGGAATCAGAATTGTAAAATCAAGGAAGTAAAGAATAAAAATATGTTTTGTATTTAAAATTTTGAAATTACGTGTTCGTTCGTGCATTTAATGCCACTTAAAATTATCAAAATTTATTACGTGTATATTCTAAGTTAATTGTCGCTTATTTGAAAGATGAATGAAATCGACATAAAGAAACCTCTATGTCTAATTCTTCTTTGCAGGAATTTCAAAGATACGGGCTGATATGAAAAAATACCATTTTTTACAAAAAGTGTGTAACGGACCTCTAAGAAAAGTAGTCAATTCGATTATTTAGTTTATTTGCGACTCTTCGAAACGTTCCGAATGATTTAATACTTCTGCTCCAATAGTTCAGGAGCGTTTTATAACTTTTCATACCGACTCTTGAATTTATTTCTTGGACATCTACTTACCTTTATTTCTACAAATATTTTATAGCGAATTCATCTGCGTTTGATACGAAATTAAATAGTAAAAATATTTTTAATTATCAGGATATTAAAAGCTTCTATGGCGCAGTTGGTTAGACGCCGACTGTAAAACACGAGGCCGGGTTCGATGCCCGCAGCGAGACTCATGTTTGTGTGATCCACAGGTATTTATTTTGGGTCTGGGTGTTTGTGAGACCGAAAAGTCTCTAGTAGTTCCTGATACCCACGACACAAGACTTCATTGATCTTAATGTGGTGTCAGAACTATGTATGTTACTGTTGGGTGTATTTATTTATTATTTATTTATATTCCACATACTCTGTCACAAGACTCGATCTTAGTGTGGTGTCAGAATTCGTGGAGTTGTTTGGTCTTACCTCTGTCTACGAGCGGTCATATACTTACCATCAGGTGAATGGCATGCTTGTCTCGCCATTCAATAAAATAAAATAAAACCAATTAATGTAATATTATATTTTAGGTCACAACGAAAACAATAGAAATATCCTATTAGGCACCGACGAAAGTCTTTAAGAGAAACGCAAATTCTACCTTTCACTCCAGTCATTTTCGTACGAAAAACAAAATTCCTTTACATCGTAAGGTTCAAGTATCATTTAGGAAATTTTCTAAAGGTCACGTCAATGCCCTCGGCTAGGAGTGCTCTTCATCTAATTGCCGCTTCTTTGATCTTGATATACTAGCGACTGACAATGATGGATAATTTAAATTAATTTTCTTTTAGTGTTTAAAATATAGAGAAATTTGGTATTTTTTTTAACACAAAATTTCATAAGACAAGTAAATAGTCACAAAATGATGTATATTAAGCCCCATTTAAATAGGGAGAGTTTCCCGAATCGAAGATACGGCTGTCGTAAGGACATTAAAAAGTTGCATCGTGTAAACATTGTCGGAACACGATAATCTTATCGCGGTTATGTCATGCGATAATGGCATACGATTCTTGCGAGAAACTCTCCTCATGTAAATGGGGCTTTATTGTAGGATGTTTAGTTTCGAAAGAACCTGCATAATAGCTTCGAAAACTGAGAATAAACATTTTTCACAAAAACATAACCAATCGTTGTGGACGTTCTTGGTAAAGCTTACATTCAACTTAAATAAGCAATAGAGCAAGGTTGCAGGAAGTCGCTGGGTGCAGGCCATATCCAACAGGTCGATGTGCAGATCCTTAAGGGAGGCCTATGTTCAGCAGTGGACTTCCTGTGGCTGAAGAGAGAGAGAAAGAGAGAGAAGCAATAGAGTGGCTGAAAATGATGATAATGAAGATATAAAAACATTTCTTGTAAAATATGTTATTGCCAAAACAATAATTCTCTGCTAAATTGATATAAATACTTAAAATAAATAAATAATAATATCCTCGTAACTCTCAATACAACTGTATTCAAACGTGTTTTCACACAATGCACACCATAACCATAAGAAGCCTTGCCGAGGCAGCGAACACCCCTCCCTCGGGAAATACGTGCGAGCCGACGCGACGTGTTCCGATAAATTGAAAGCAACTTGACTACACGCGGCGAACGGAGCGTCTGAATGCCGTCTATCGCCTGTCGGTTATTGGAACGAATATTTCTGTTGCTATGACAACCAGCAGTCTATTCATGTATTTATTGGTACGAGTTTTGAGCAGTTTTGTGATTGGTGTTTGAGCTAAAACATTTCATATATAGTACAGGAGGATTTAAGAATTTGAAAGGATATTGAATTGCAGATTAAGTTATTTTCCTCCTTTCGTCTTTTTCTTTGAAATATTTAGTAGGTTTAAGCCCGTTATATGAATTGCACTGGAGTGATCTTACTTCTACACTGCCTTGGTGGCGCAGTTGTACTGATGATGATGCTATGATTGCAAAGCAGAGGTCTTGGATTCAAATCCCTTAGGGCAAAGTTTTATTGGACTTTTCTGTTAATTATCAACTCGGTGTCAGAAAGTGTCCGATGTGGCGATAGGGTCGTCCCCTATCAGATCATGAGACGGAGCATACAAGGCGAAACATGGGTGTCCTGGTTGCACCTCTGCCTTCGCCACCTGGGAAAAAGGTTGGGTTTATGTATTTATGCAACGGGTGATAATGTATCACCACTAGATACTTCATTCACTTAGCATCAGATGCATCTTACACACTATATCGTTTTAATACAAAAAATAAAGCTTATGCAATTTGGTCACTAAATAAATACAATAAATATTTTATTAAATATATATATTTATTGGAATACATGTGTTAATAGTACCAGGCATCCATTAGTCGGCTGGAGGTCGCTTTGAGCGCGGTCCGGATGAAATATAACTGGATATTACCAATTAGGTGATTTAATAAAGCTGTTTGTTTGATAAGCCTTTCGTAGTAATAAAAGATAAGTATGATTGGGTGTAAAGTTGTGTATTTCGTCTAGGTAATGACGGCTATTATTTATATTGGCGTGGTAATGATATAATAGCTGTGGTAGAATTATTTTTTAACGAAACTTAAAGCACTAATGTACTATGAAAAAAATATCCAGTTGTAATTTTTTTTAATAATTTTGCCATAAATTGTATTGAAAATAATATCAATAAAAATAAAATAAAATAATAAAATATAAATATAAATAAAATATCAATAAAATAATATCACTCTCAATCGTACTCTCGATTGTAGAGGAGGCTCGTGCCCTGCAGTGGGTCGTGTATGGGCTGATACAGTACAATACAGTATTGAAAATAACGCATTAATTATATGCTATTTTTATGGCATTTTTTGTTCGGCACATGAGATGAATTACAATTTTAAATGTTCATGCGACTGCGACGCGACCTACATTCAGACATATAAAATATTTCCAAAGAAAAAAATTACGAAACCCACCTGCCAACGAAACACACAAAATATTCCGCGGCTGATCCACCGATATTTCTCTCACGATTTCATCTTATGAATAAAATATACGCTAAAGTTTCCGAGACAGCTCAAGATTTTCACAGTGAATAACTCCGGATAAGGCTTTCCATTCAGATACGACTGCTGGCTTGAAATGCACATGTTCCGCGGTTAGCCATATGTATAATCTACATGTGAAATACACGCTTATTTAGATGTAAGTAGTGACTATTTTGCTGTGTTAAATGGTTTTGTTGAAACACTATAGGATTATTATCTTATGATTGTCTTTCGTGATCTTCATATTTCATATTCATTGACCTCCGTGGCGCAGTTAGTTAGACACTGGCTGTGAAACAAGAGGCCGCGGGTTCGATCCCCGCTCTGAGACAAATGTTTGTGTGAACCACAAGTATTTGTTTCAGGTCCGGTTGTTTGTGAGACCGAAAAGTCTCTCATGGTTTCTGATACCCACGACACAAGACTCGATCTTAGTGTGGGGTCAGGACTATGTATGTGACTGCTGGGTGTATCTATCCAGATAGGAAGTTCTCTGCTGAACCATATAAATACTCAGGACCAAAGACGGACAAACAATGCAAAAGTTACAAATGCCTTTCGGCAAATGAATTGCCTTATAGTCCAGTAGAAGTCAAAATGGCGAAATTATAAGAGATTTCTTGAAAAGTTTACCACCAATAAAATTAATATCTAATTGCTACTATTTGATACATCTATTCCTAAAATTGGTACCTCTTTGTGTTCGGAGATATTCAACAAAAATACTGAACCCTCAACCCGCCATCTTGTCGCTCCCTTTAATCCACAATTAATCGCAGATGTATTTCTGAGCAAATAGTATTGATTGAGAAAAGTGAGAGAAATTAACAAGATCAGAGAATCAGGGATTGTCACAGATATGAAGTCTTACTTAGACTCTCAGAGAATGCCACAGGAATGAAGTCCTCTTGTACTCCGATTCCTAAAGCAAAAAATAATCGTGAAACAATTTTTGCAAATGAAGTCTCTTACACGATAATGTATCTAATTTATTAGGGTAGGGAAAAATATAAAAATCGTTGCGTACCAAACTTAAATTTCAAACTGCAAGCATTATACTTTTAAACTGCGGAGTTCTCAAACTTCGATATTAAGAATACATGCTCCTACTTGGGCAGTAAATCAAGAAGTTGTTTGTTGTTCAATCGCTTCCCAAAGTTTATGTTGCAATAATCCCGCCTTGAACATTGTTTTCTGTCTTGTTGACCTAGTTTATTCACCTTACATTTAATACATAAGTGCGGTGGCCTGTTGGTAACGGACCAGACGCGGCTGCCTACATGTTCACGGCGGTCGCGGGTTCAAATCCCAGGGCACACCTCTGACTTTTCGGAGTCATGTGTGTATTGATAGTCAATCACCACGCACTATAACGGTGAAGGAAAACATCGTGATGAAACCTGACCACCATAGCTATTTGTGTATATTTCTATGGTATGTAAAAGTCCGCCAACCCGCACTAGGCCAGCGTGGTGGACTATACGGCCTAACCACTCTCAATCACGCTCTCCATTATAGAGGAGGCCCGTGCCCTGCAGTGGGACGTTTATGGGCTGATACAGATTTAATACATCTGTATTGAATGGTTAGGCAGACCGCAGAAGTGCCAGTATCATAGAGGCCGACCTTAGATTTTATTCATACGTGCTGTATCAGCTCCAAATCGCTGCTGAGAACTAGTCCTCTACAATCAAGAGTCCGATTCAGAGAGTTTAACGTGTTTCTATTGCGGTTTGTCGGACTTCGTATAAAACATTAATTCTTGCAAAAATCTTTGCGGTGTGTTGGTTTCCTCATGATGTTTTTCTTCGCCGTAAAAAGGGTAGTAATCCACTAATAAAACATGCTGACTTTGAAATTCACGCGCATGTAAAACTCACATGAGTTTTTTCATACGTCTTTTTTTGTCTCTTTTTTATAATAGCTTTTTTCTCGCGCAAAGTCCTCGTCACAAGATTGAATACAAGTCACGATGTACAGCCATTGGTTGTTTTCTTCATCGTGCTAAAATATTCTGTTATAAATGTGTTGGTTTGTCCTCTCACGCAGAGGGGAGCAATGGATCAACTTGTTTTTTGCGTATAGTGTATGGGCCGAAGGGTGAGATTGGCAATTTTTTCACGGAAAAATTCACCGTTACTACGCGATAAGCATAATTTGAAACAGGTGACGTTACGAGTAAAAGTTAGTACTTATCATAGAAACGGATTATTATTCATTAAATGTAAAAATTTCACGTTGAATTCGTGAGAGATGATGAATTAATCGATTTGATATTAGTTTAGTGTAGTGTCGTAATATTCAAATTCCATTTAAGGTATCTAGGAAATGCTCGTAGGGATCTAAATGCATCCACGAAAAAGAAAAAACATAGCATTATTTTGAAATTGGATTATCCTGGGGTGAAAAGAGATTGAAGCCTGTGTGCCCCTTTAAACCTCCCACGGGGTTCCAGAAGGGAAACTTACGTTTGCCTCTCATTAAAAAACGAACACCCTGTGTTCCCCCTTAGCTAAAAGTAATGGCTAGATAATAAGGCCAATCCACCCATTCATTTAAAAGTGTTCATCTAAGATATTGCAAAAAACAATCTCAAAAAACAAATGAACTCGCGGCGCCAGTTATTCCAGTTACAGATCCAATCTCCGGCTAAAAACAAACATATTTTTTCCGCTAAACTTCCTGGTAGATAAAACAATCTATCACTTAAATACAGACAAGTTTGAAGATATAATTCATTGAGGATTCTGTAAGAAATAAAAACAGATTGATCTGGTGACTTTATTGTATATTAGAAGAGGTTTTGAGATACTATTTTCTACATAGTATTCCCACGAATATAATATGTATTTCAGGCATTGAATTTTCCCATTGAAAAATATAAAAAAATATTTCACGATACGAAGCTACGGTATCAATTTATTGATGTACTATGTCACGCCCATCTGTTTTTAGATAAATCGTCACCATTACCTTTAGCAATAGCAAGTCTACTAATGAACACGAAGTTTTGAGACTATGCACATCAGAATGGCCTGAGTCTACCGATTTCCTACTACCTTTATCTTAGTACCTGGCCTGTCGTTCTTACTCGTATTACGGAATCCTAAAAAAGGAATAGGAAGCATAAAAAAGACGCAATTTGCTAAACTGGCGTCGCGTCGTGTAACTTGTCCAAAGATATTATTTATTACAGACATCTTATCAGAGACTCTAACTAAAAGCTTTAGAACTTATACTGTTGTGGTACATTCATAGAATGCAGATTTATGTAACAAATAATATATACATATAAGAAATAAAAATATATACATAAACACACGCCTTTTTCCCAGAAGGGGTAGGCAGAGGTGCTACCAGAACGCCCACGTTTCGCCTCGTATATTCCGTCCCACGATGTAATAGGGCGCGAGCCTATCGCCATATCGGGCACGAATTCCTGACTCCGGGCTGATAATGAATAGAAAAATTCAATATCACTTTTCCCGACCTGGGATTCGAACCCAAGACCTCAGCTTTGCAATCATACCGTAATACCACTACGCCACCGAGGCAGTCTAAGATAAAATAAAGTCAGAAATAAAAATAGTAACAATGAATTAAAATAATATTTTTAAAACTAAAACTCCAATTCATCTTCTTAATGTTGTAGAAAAGGGATGTTTTTCTCACCCATCATTGAATATTCCATTTGTTTTCGCAGCTTAAGTAGATTACTTCAGTACTTAATATTGTCTAGATCGTTTTATATTCAGTAGAATAGCTGAAAACAAGTGGTCGCGGTACCGTAGAAAAGGGAAATTCATTTGTTCAATCTAGATAAATTGGTTCATAAAAAAGAAAATATTTTTTCAAAGCAAAAGTGGCAAAAAAAATTGTCGTCCTGAATGATTTTCGCTTTTCAAGTAAACCTACAAAACCAGATATATCGTAACTAATCGCGTATAGCTTAAATAACAAACAGATCGAAGACAACCCAAAATAAAGAAAATGTATATAATGATGTAAGAAGCTATGTGTCAGAATCATACATAATTCTGCATACCCCGTGAAGCATACGCATGACATTGTAAATGTATGCGTTGCCTTTGATAAACTTCGCCCCCTCAGCAAAAGAACAACTCACAAAGCGTTGGAAAAAGTATAAACAACTCCCATAATTCATAGCAAGTTGAGCCAGTCAAAATAGTTATCAAAAGATAGATTACACGGCAAAGATAAAAGGGGGCCACTCCACAAACTTTTCCCATTATCGGTACGAATGAATTTATAAAAGTATAAATTCGAATTTCTCCTTACAAAAGTCAACGGAATTGAAAATGTCAAAAGGTGTTTATGTTGACGAATGCTCCGAGTAAATAACTTTAGACGGTGTTCGCGCTACGATAGTTATTTGGAATATATCGTATAAATGTCGTGCTTGTATACTATAAGTGTAACTAGAGTATATGCAATTGAAGCTTGTGCTGACTTGTTATATACTTTCGCTTCATCCTCATACATCAATACTATTCTCTCTTCACTCAGTTAATCAATGACATCCTAAGAAAAAAATCTTCTTCATGATTGATCTTATTTGATTGATGACAAAACTGTATAATTCTTTGCAAGCGATGCATAACAAATAAAAATCGTTGAAAGGATGCCAAACCTTCGCAATGCGCCTTGGAGTCAGTGCAAGGAAATCAAACTCCCAATAGTCCTCATCAGCGAAATTGAGCAAACACTAAGCACCAGCGGCCGTGGGGTAAACATAATTTCCATCGGTATTTACAGCTTGTAAACAGCATCGTCTCGCAATCCAACTGCAGCGGCATTTAGTTGAGATGCTTTTACAACTTTCAGAGATCTGATTTCGTTAGTACACTGGTTGTGAGAAAATACAGGACCGAATCGCACATTGAGCCAAATGTTTGAAAATCTATGTATATTTGATTCAGTCCACGTTTTGTGAAACAGAAATAAATCGTTTTTTCTGATACCCACTATACCAATAACGCATCTTACTTTAGTATCAGAACAATGTGTGAAATGATGATAATTATTTTAAAGACACCAGCATATTTTTAACCCGCAACGAAGTTAATCAGAAAGGAACCAAATATGATGATTTGAAGACAAATATTTGTACAATTACCTCCGTAGCAAACCAGGAAACAAAATAGTGATTTAAGAGAATCTTGTCCTAGATTAAGTCGTCTTACAAGTATATATGTAAATGATAAAGTCATGGTGTATGCAGCCATACTACAACAAACCAGAAACCCCTTCAATGATAGTACTACTACCGCGAATAAAATTGTGCAACAGACTTCCTCTAACATTTTATTCGGTTTGCTAGTTTACACCGGTTCACATGGATGTGAATGCACAGATATATTTGTCGTTCTCGCCAATACATCCGGGCGTCCAAACAAAGTTAGCGGGCGCACCTGTGCTGAGCAGATTGATTTTGCTAAGAGCTGAGGTGAAAGCACGACCAAGGAATTTGGGAAATCGTGTAGTACAAATGCGAATAGAGTTGAAGTGTTTACTGTTCCACTGGAGTCCATACTCCATACTTTTGCCAAGAATTTATATCAACAGTGATCTATGTGGTATAAACACAGCTCTTTCGAATACTACACTAGATATTGATGTTCTCAATACCTTTGATGATATAAAGATTTTAGACTGACACATTTGTGTCTTGCGCGTGTGGCCTGTTGGTAAACGGACCAGACGCGACTGACAACATGTTCACGGCGGTCGCGGGATCAAATCCCACACCTTTGACTTTTCACAGTTAATTGTGCATTAATCAATCACCACGCACTATAACAGTGAAGGAAAACATAGTGAGGAAACGTGCATACCATAGCGATTTGTATGAATTTCTATGGTATGTAAAGTCCATCAACCCGCACTAGACCAGCGTGGTGGGCTATATGACCTAACCCCACTCAAACGTACTTTCCATTGTAGAGGAGGCCCGTGCCCTGCAGTGGGACGTATATGAGCTGATACAATAAAATAAAATACATGAGTGTCTTAAAAAAGATAGATAATCAGCACTGAATGCTCTATCCCAGCATTGAGCTTAGCTGCAGTGCGGTGCACTTTTCCAAAATCAGAACAATAAAAAAACACCTATAAAATCCAAACTATCTCACGGACGAAAGCCGTCCCATAAAATATGAATGAAGCCAGTTCTCATCGGGCTGGTGTAAACAAGCCATTATTTTCGCTTGTCGCTACGATTGTTGTGACTACAATATATAATAGTTATTCTGGCACAGAAAAACACGATTTGGTAATCAAATTACTGGCCTAGTTATAGACAAGGGAGAGTGGTGATTAAATTCATTATTCAACTGTTTAAGTCCCGAAGTCATTGTTACTTACGTGTATTGTATTGTGGGTGTTTCATATTATTGGGAACTGTGAATAACATCGTATGTTTTTTTTAAATTGATTTCAGAAACAATAGGCTTTAACCCCCAGGGTTTTGTTCGATCCCCGCTCCGAGACAAATGTTTATGTGTCCTACAAATATTAATATCGGATCTGAGTTTGGTGAAACCAAAAAACTTATTTGAGTTCCCATACCCACAACACAAGACTTTGTGTCTCAGTGTGAGGGAAGGAGTATATGAGTTCATTTATTTACATACATAATCGTCCCGCCTGTCTCATAAGGGTAGCAGAAACAACGAATCGCCACTTCACTCGACCTATTATTTCCACTTCATCCCCTATTTATTCATTTAAAGTGTAAACACCCAGTCCAGCGGTATCTTGGAGAAAACTTATCAGGATTTTAGTTTAAATTTAAACTGCAATATTCAGCGCGGGAGCTAGACGTATGGCCGCGATAAATCAGCTGTAGTTCCTGATGTTCCCACGTTACTCATGTTTTGGAACTGGAACACGGGTTTTGGGGCGATTTGACAAAAAATTGCGTTAAAGTTGGGCGTGGTTGATGTGTTTGCTTGCCTGTGGTAAGAGTACTTGTTTTGTCCTTTGCACACACTTATAACGTTAATACACATTTGGCCTCAAAAAGTATGATTGATGTGATGCATTCCTGTATGAAAAGCTATTTTTTCCGTACACACACTTATCCAATCCAATCCATCAGCCAAAGGAAGTCCACTGCTGAACATAGGCCTCTCCTAATGATTTCCACAGTGACCTGTTGGAGGCAGCCTGCAACAGCGCAGCGTGGGACGTCCACCCACTAGGTGGTCAGACGACCTGGCAAAGGTCGCGGGACGTCGCTGGACACACTTAGGGCTAGCGTAATATATTTTTAGGTTTTATATTATATTGAAGGACATTTACAAATATGACGATTGACAAGTTAAATTCTTAATACCTTTCCTTTTAGGAACTGAAAACTTTATTCACAATTAATTGCACCAACTCATACTTGGATGTAGATAACCAAAAAGGATCCACCCCACAAAATGTTACAATTGAGTTATTGAAGATTGAAGTGTAACTTGTGTTTGCTCATTAATAGACTTGCTTGCGTTTATTGTTTCTTAATGTCATAATATTCGTATTTTACTTGGATTGTTTTTGCTAATCGAAAATATAGACCTTGACGAGCAGTTTGGTATACTTAGCTCATTTTCGGTCATGTTGTGGGTTGGATCCTGTTTGCTTATCTACGTCCAATTTATGTAAAGTCCTGCGACATAGAGATTGTGTGGGTAAGTTATTAGTTTCTGAAACACCTTAGACTATTTTCCAACATAGATTCTATAATGGAGCCAGTGTCTTATCATATCATCAGTGATTAACGTCACCAATAAGCAATCAACTTTCCTTGATAATTGTAGGACCATGGCTCTTCTACATTAACAAATAACTATTGATCAATTGACGTCTCTCGCAATGATTGCTCAGCAATACTATTACATCGCCTTTACTTCCATTCCTTTCAATACTCGCTCCACCCAGCAACAAACAGACCTAGCCAGTGACCTTCGCCATTTGCAGACGGTATTACTTCCCAAGAATTTCCAATATTTAATGAAATATGCAATAAAACCATTAGGGGAGCCTGGCGCATTTACATCGGCCCGCCTCAGCTTTATGCAGATTTCTATATCGGACTCGACGATTCAATAATATTAATTGGCTACTTTTATCTTTGCTGGAGTTATGCGGGCTATTCCTGACAGTGGTTGAGATTCATTATTGCTAATACCGTAAAATGACGCATCTGTTTCAAATTGATTGATTTGACTATGTGACGCAATGAATAAAATGTTGCTTTTGTAAAGACTGCCTTGGTAGCGTAGTTGTACTACTGAGGTTTGAGGTTCGAATCCCGGGTCGGGCAAAGTGACATTTTATTTAATTTTTATTTATTAGGATCGCCAATAAAGAATAAACTTTACAAGCTTTACTAATGTACAGTTGCATGTAGCAAAAGTTTAACATTTATTTCAAAATTAAATTAAATACAACAAAGTTATTTTATACTCCATCACAAAATGCCAAGCGGGAGTTCTGCTTCTTTAAAATCATGAAAGCGTCATTGTAACAAATGACGGTTCATACAACATTGTATGGATCCTCTGGCTACAATGTTCTACTACACCGAATTTAACTAAAATAGTTTTGCCGAAATAAAACTTTTTATAGCCGACGTGGGATGAAATAGCACACCGCTAGATGAAAAACAACACTATTACGACAGACTTCGTGGCCCAGTTGGTTAGACACCGGCTGTGAAACAAGTGGCTGCGGGTTCGATCCCCGCACTGGGACAAATATTTGTGTGCACCACAAGCATTTGTTTAGAGTCTCGGTGTTTGTAAGAAAGAAAAGTCTCTCTTAGTTCCTGATACCCACAAAACAAGACTCGATGTTAGTGTGGGATCGGGAATATGGATATGACTGTTTGGTGTATTTATTTATTTATTGTTACTGATGGATCTCCACTTTCCTTGACTATGAGTTATGACATGCTACGAGTACTTTCGCGTTATCCACTTTCATCAATATCATATATTTGCATCGGTTTAAGATACTCTTAGTCTGGCCTTTATTAGGTTTTGTAATTGGTTGGCGTGGAGGCGATGTGGTCGACCCTTACCTTCTCTTCCATGCGCACTTACTTTGACATTACCAGAGTTATACATAAGTTGATACTTTAATATTATGAAAATTAGCCTCTTATCCCACTTTCCAAAAGCAATTTTAATGGATAATAATCATTTCAGCTCTTCAAATCCATTTTACTGTTAAATAATTTTGATACATGTTTGAAAACTTACATATTCCCGAAGACTAACCTACTTTCGGCGCTCGCAGCCATTCAAATCCCAGCTTATGAGTTGCAATGCTGGTTATATGGGCGGAAGATATACAATCGTCCTTTTTATAGAGCAATGTATGCTGAACAAACAATAAACTATTTCCGTGAATTTATACCCTTTGTAGACTCCCATAGCAGTTTCCAAGGGCCGTTGTAAGTATGAAAATCGATGTAAATTCGGGAAAGCGGATTATCGACAAGACTATTCGGTCCGTATGAATACATTTGGGTCGGTAATCGAATGTTGGACCGCCCGTTTCTCTCGTAATATTGTTACGGCCCAACTTACGCATCCGAATGTGGACTTTCGTATGGTAATGCCAAAGTTTGTTTTGACTTGTTAGTTTACATAGTTTTATTCAGGAAGTTCGTCAAAGGCGAAATAATATAGCGCGGTTTATGATATTTTCGGTACAGCCTCACAGTAGTTCGTAGCTACGATATAGATCGAGTAGACTGGAGCGGTGTATCTGTGTAATAAGGAATAGTGTAGTTGATTGACAGCCACCGTGGCATAGTTGGTAAGTCGACGACAGTGAAAGGACAGGTCGCGGGTTCGATCCCCGCACCGAGACTTTTCGGTCTCACAATCATCCAGACCCGAGAGAAATACTTGTGGGCCTCACAAACATTTGTCTCAGTGCGGGGATCGAACCCGCGGCCTCTCGTTTCACAGGCGGCGCCTAACCAACTGCGCCACTGAGGCTGTCATGTTGGCGGACTTTTAAATACCATAGAAATGTATACAAATCGCTATGATGTACAAGTTTCATCACGATGTTTTCCTTCACCGGTACAGTGCGTGGTGATCGACTATCAATACACACATGACTCCGAAAAGTCAGACGTGTGCCCGGGGATTTGAACCCGCGACCACCGTAAACATCTAGGCAGCTGCGTCTGGTCCGTTTAGTATACCTACAGGCCACCACGCACTTTGCCGTACCATTACAAAATAGTGTCTTTCACAGCCACTGGAAATAAATCACCTACATCAGCAATACCCGAAACTACTTGAAGTCAAAGGCACATCAAACCACATTTTATGTACCTCACTTATCGTGCAAACATTTTGTGTACGAAAACATGGCTATCACACAGTGAGATCGTATTTTCAAGCTAAGTATCTGTAAGCAAAATTAAGTGGCGAAGTCGAGGGCGATAAATAAGTCAAGAACTTGCGAAAAATAACTATTTTTAGTACGAAACTTGTGTTGATAAGAATAAGGGGATATGCCCACTGCAACTTTGTATCGTTATGACTGTGTTAAGAACGTATCAGACAACTAGTATTTTTTGTATGAATTATTAATGGAAGGTATATTACTAGTATAGGGATACTCTTCAAATAAATAATGCTAGCTTTTACTGTTTCATTTAATAGACCAAACTCTTCTAGAACCAATTCAAAACAAACTACTCACTTTCTAAAATTCATTCTTGTCAACTGTCACATACATCGTCTTTAAAAAAACATATAATATACAATCAACCAGCATTAACACATTTGAAGATATTCTATAATCGACTACAAAACTTATTATATTGAACTTAACAGTAGTCCATTAAGTTATAAGCAAATGACGTTCCATGCTGATTAATACAAATATTACATTTTTACCTAAGACGATCATAGTCCGTCCATACGCCACGTTATAATAGATAGGAACGCTTATTAGTTTGCAGTAGGCTAAAAGATCACCTCGCGAAAGGTAAAATGCCATGACGACGGCAGTAATTTAAAAATTATGTTGTATAATTCATTAGCATACTGTTGGCGTGTGGCGAAATTTAGAACTACAATAAAATTTTAAAAAATATCGATTTAACGCATTGTTTGAGATGTGTTTTCATAATATAAACAACAAGCATTTATACTCGAAACCTAATAGTATAAACATGTCCAATATAATAAAATATGAAGAGAGAAAACTGTTCCCAAATCCTAATATTTTGATAACATCATGTCATCACAATTACCACACAACAACGCATTTGGACGCCAAAAAATCGTAGACAATTTTGATATATATAATGATATTATTATAATTTTTAGACAAATTAAAATAAAAGACTTAATTTGCGTGTCTGCAACAAATTAAAGAATTTATTTAAAAAATATTATTTTTACATCTACAACATATTAACAACTAAATATCAACTAATTATAAATATCCACATAAAACAAACCTGTAACAACTTAAAGAAACAACATTTTAAGCCTTTACATTACTATACTCGTAATAACTAGAATAAATTATAATATGTCATGTTTTTAAATGACAATAAAATATGAATTTCCTAATTACATTACTTTAACAAAAAACGTTCGTTTTTTCTTTACGTATATTTTTATTCGCGGATACCGTGCCTTAGCTATCTATATCCACTACGAGATGATACCAGTATAAAAAAAATATATAGGTAGGCCCCAAAAAAAATTTCCGATGAAAGTCCCTTTAGGTACACGAGTGAAATAATATTTTTAAGGTTAGTCCGTACAGCCTAATAGCCGTTTAAAAGCGGGCTAACTGCGACGTAACATTTTGTTCATTTCCTAAGGGCTGTTGGGTAAAAGTTATGCCAGTAACATCTGCAGTTAATACAAAGGGAGCAACTTTTAACTGAATGAACTTTCAACTCGACCGGAGTCAAATTAAACGCTGGAATTGTATCTTGGGGGATCTTTTTGAATATTTTACATTAATAAGGGTGGTTTTACAAAGTTTTTAGGGAATTGTTTAATTAAGATTATTATTTTAATTGTATTTTATTTAGAGAGCAATTTATGCATGTATATTTATAAAATTAATACTGACAATTTAACATAATAAAATTGACCTGGATTAAGGCTCAAGGTTTTCTTTTCGTAACAATAAACAAAAAATCAGTATGAAAAATCTGACAGAAGTTGCTCGGGACCTGAATCGTTCGCTATAACGATCTATATTGGGATGGAAATAACCTCGGCAAACTATCTCTATCAGACCATTTACGTCCCACTGCAGGGCATGGGCCTTTTCCACCATCGAGAGTAATATTGAGAGGAGTTAATCTATATAGTCTAACATGCTGGCTTAGTGCAGGTTGGGCGAGTTTACATACCGTAGAAATTATTTACAATCGCTACGGTAAGCAGGTTTCCTGAATATGTTTTCCGTCACCGTTATCGTGCAAACAATAGATTACACTAATTGCACCTCTCTCCGCCCCTTCTAGACACAGGCGTGAACATTCTATTAACGAACAAAAAGACAATGCAATGCATTGCAATACAAATCGCTCTGACCTATTTGCGTTCGACAATTCAGTTTAAAAGTGGGTCGTCGCGTGAGGTACGTATTAAAGTTTAACATCAGCTCAGGTGAAAACGAGAGCCCAACAAACTCACGAACTTACAATGCAATAAAACAAATACTTTTGTAACTGCGAAGTTCAATAATTAAAATAGTTTACGAAGTTATTGCGTTTCAATAGGCAAGAATGCTTGAATTAAAATGTACCTATATTGTCTTGACAGACATAGCTACTTAAAAGACAAAAGTAAATAATAAATTATGTACTTAAAAGGGTTTTAATACATTGTCTTTATGTAATAAAAAAAGCAACAGACAACTACGACTGAAATTATGTAAAAACTAAAAAAAATCTGATCCTTAACACTTTATTATGATTTTTGGAAGAAATACAGTTTTTAATTAATCCTGTCATAATCAACTAATTTTCGAATAAAAAAGCGATAAATTTTGTACATTATACATGAGATACACAATCTTATAAAGCTCAACAAACGAATAAATCGTTCCAAACGCATAACAACTTCAAATAGTTGTGTAAATTTCAAACTAGACCATAATTAAAATACTTTCTAAAGTCAATTTAATACTTTACCAATGTATTAAAGTTGCAAATTAAAAATTAATTAAAATTGTTTATAAAAATGTTTTGAAGTCTAGAATTACTTTGGTATCAAATTCTCTCATTATAATTAATTGTGTTAATATTTTAAAAATTATATCTTATTTGAACTCTGCTATAATTTTAAAGTTATTTGGTAATTGAAAGCTCACCTTAATCCAGACATCCCGACAAAATTTAATTGCGATCAATCATTATTTCTGTGTATTTATTAATTAACTAATATATGGAATTAATCAGAATTGATGGATCCGTGCAGTAATTAGTTTCAATTATAATATGATTACGCCGACTTGGCAGGGATGTACTACTGTATGACAAAACAAATATAAACAGCATTGTCTTCACTTTTCGTTCTATCTATTAACAGAGTAAAACAGTACCTGCCTTTCTTTCCAACGTACTTTATCGACTGTCTTTTAACTGTGGAGATTAACACGTGATCTTGATACCCACCTATGGATTGATCTTGAAAATGGATGGAAAAATAAGTGAAACATGAGCGTTTTGATAACACTTTCACACGATTGATTTAATTTCGGTACCGATCTTTGAATAGCGATTAAGATCACTCATTAATTTCGACCATGATGGGACAAGGGTGTGAAGAAAAATAATACACCAGAGTTATATTTTCCGTTTATTTCCACTTGTTTCACAAACCACTTAAGGCGACTACTGCTCAGCTTCACAATCAGAAAACAACTGAACAGTTTCCAACAACTCGTAGAATATATGTATAGTGTCCAACAATTATTACAATTTGTTTCAACTTTTTAGTCTGGTGACGAATTTTAATGAACAAAAGTAAGAGGAAATTTAACATTTAAATATTTGAATTAAACAGATCATTGAATCATCAATTTGGTAATAAAATCTTGATGAACTGCTGGCGACCGGAAGTCATGTTTGTCATATTTTTACCAATAGCTTACAGGTGGAAGGAAGAAATAATAGAGATTGTTGTACTCTGACATATTGTAGGAAAATATATACAATCTTAGAACATATATAAGAGATTGTGAAAATCGATCTGTCTTAACAATCATGAATTTTGAAAAAGGGAAACAAAATCATTATGATAATTTATGTATTAATGCTATAAAACATCGGTCACAACTCACAAACCCAACTGACCTCTTCAGTATCGAGATAATATTATTTATAACTTCATAAAACTCCCGTCGAGAAGAAAATTATACTTTAACGTTTAAATTAATAAGCTGTCTGCTCCAAAGAAGTCTGCGAGCGTTGGAAAAAACGTCGTTTCAAAGAATATTTACTGTGCAATATCATACTGAGTTAAAAGAATCAGGGCGTTTGCGAAGAAAGATAAGGCTTCTTGTTGAGACTTGGAAAATATGCGTTTTATGCTGGGAGGATTTGGGTATAAAACAGCTATCGAAGAACAATAAATTCTAATATGCTTTTTTTTTATTGCTATAAATGGCGAGACGAGCATGCCATTCGACTGATGGTAAGCGATACGACCGCTCATGGACAGTAGCAAAACCAAACAACACCATTACTTACAAAGCAACGCTTGGTATTCCACAGCCCTCGCCATCCTGATATAGAAGATGTTAAGTTTCATTATGTCCAGTAGTTACTCTAGCTACAATGTCCATCAAATAGGAACACAAAAGTGCATTTACTCTACTGTTTGGCGGAAAAAATAGACATTGCGGTGGTACCTACGCAGGCGGCCTCTGACATATGAGAGACCTACCACCAGTATTTTGTATTGTATCAGCCCATATACGACCCACTGCAGGGCACGGGCCTCCTCTACAATCGAGAGTACATTGAGAGTGGTTAGGCCATATAGTCCACCACGCTGGCCTAGTGCGGGTTGGCGGACTTACACACCGTAGATTTTTTTTTTAATCGCTACGGTATGCAGGTTACCTCACGATGTTTTCCTTCACCGTTAAAGTGCGTGGTGATTGACTATCAATACACACATAACTCCGAAAAGTCAGAGGTGTGCCCTGGGATTTGAACCCGCGACCACCGTGAACATGTAGGCAGCCGAGTCTGGTCCGATACCACGAGGCCACCACGCACATACCACCAGTAAGCAGCAATAATTTATTTCTTCCTCCTCCAAATCATTTTACTGTTTGATTAATATATTGCGGGTTAAAAAAACATTCCCAGACTCGTAGAAGCTTCAATCGGAGTCATTAAAATGCGTGCGACAGTCGATCCTGGCTCACAAGAGTTGCAACGGCGTGAGGGCGAGATAGTCCCCTATAAAGTCCCTAATACATTACCAATTCTTGCCGGCGAAAGAGAGAATTATTCAAACAGCATAGCCTTGCATATGCATATCACACAAGCTACCTCTATCGTTGAATAAATGAGATAGAGGGAAATACTCGGTTATGTCACAAGGCACTTAGAGGGAGGAAAAATTACTCTCGTAAGGCGATGTGATGTGGGTGACGATGTATTTTAGGAGGTGGAAGTAATAGCATCCCCAATGATTGAAGTGAAAGTAAATCTGTCGACAACCCTAACGCAGTTGAGGAAGACATAGATATTAGCTGAAACCAATTTAACCGACGTGAAGCGACAGCTTTGCTGTCGCGTTTCGTTTGGTAAGTGAGATTGTCGGATGCCCAATACTCCTTTCCTCATCCCGACCTTTTTCCCCTCCCTTCATGATTTTAGGGCCGGCAACACATCTATGAACCAAGCGTTGTGAATGATCATGGGCGGCAGTGATCACTTACCATCAAGTGACCTGTTTGCTCGTTTGCCGGACCTACGCAATAAAAAAAACCTTATATTTTCAGCAAATCTTATATAAGCCCTCCAAATATTTTCAGCATTTAACGCTGTCACTAGTTCTGTGGCCTTTATTAAGATAGATCACCCACAGAGTGAGATGGTTATCTCTCGCTGGATTTTACAATTAAGCTGATCCTGATTATACTTGACTCGTTAATATTATCATAATTGTTACATGACTGGCGTTACTGGCTGTAAGCGCAGTAAATTATAATATTTATCTTCTCCATACATATTTGAACGGCTAACAGATTATAATTAATCCAGAATTGAGTTTTACTTGCGTACAATTTGGATTAAACAACGCAAACAATGTTTACATTGAAAAGTATTTGATCGTTAACATTTATTGCCTCACAAATATGTTTAAAATTGATTGTAATCTTTTAAACCTCTTAAATTTTATTTTGCATTGTAAAATCCACACGAGAAACATTGTTTTGCACGCAAATTAAAATCTAGTGTGTTGATAAAATCTTAATGAAAACATCTAAAATGGCCGTGTTATTTTATTTTACAGATTACCATTATAAGGTTGTTTTCACGTTGTGCGTCCACATTGAATATATTTGCTTAATTATGTCCGAAACATTGCGTAATTGCGTTGTGAGCTGTGAACGGTTTAAACGCTCGTATGGAAAGGTCGCAATGAAAAGGCTTATAAACTTTTAATTTTAATATTGTGGAATAAGTAACAGTCTAGTTGGCTACGGTTAATACTAACAGAAAATTCGGAGTTACGAGCTCAAAATAGATTTATAATTTTTCAATTACATGTTTATGTATAGATTATTTAAAAGCTGATTAAAACAGACTGCCTCGGTGGCGCAGTTGTACTACGGTATAATTTTAAAGCTGAGGTCTCGGGTTCGAATCGTGGTCGGATAAAGCGATATTGAATTTTTCTATTCATTGTCAGCCCGGTGTTAGGAATTTCTGCTCGATATGGCGATACGTTCGCCCCTTATCACAATGTGGGAAGGACAATACAAGGCGAAACGTAGGTGTC
Organism: Theretra japonica; assembly: GCA_033459515.1. Lineage (NCBI taxonomy): Eukaryota > Metazoa > Arthropoda > Insecta > Lepidoptera > Sphingidae > Theretra > Theretra japonica. Next base: position 1,153,182 of record CM065944.1, read on the forward strand.
CTGGTTGCACCACTGCCTACCCCTTCTGGGAAAAAGGCGTGAGTTTATGCATGTTTAAATTCTAAACATGCATAAATTAAACATACAAAACATTTACATTCGTAAAACACAGTGACGCATGCAGTTTTCTATCTAAAAATAAATTACGAGAATTTTAAATCACTAAACTAACACTTCACTTATTTTTAATTTTATTTTGTTATTTATTTTAAATTTGTTATTGTTTATTTGTACCATGTTTGTGTATGTTGCGACTGTGACAAATAAATCGTTTTTCTTTCTTTCTTTCTTTCTTTCTAAACCTAACCAGGTCTAATTGTGCGGAATTATCCAGCTAGGTACAGGTGAATCCGAAGCGTTATAGACAAGTACATAATATGGCATTGTAACTTATTTTCACCATCGTATACGGTGGTCGCTATCGGGATGGTAACAAATACCCTACCACCACATATACATCAAATATGAAACATCATCCAGTACTAAATGAGTTAAAAGTGCATGTATTTCAAATTCCAAAGCGCTTTGTTTCACCCGTCGCTTTACACTACTACAGTTCACTGCGTCTCAGAGAGAGTACAATAGAGAACTTTACAAAAGCACAGTCGTTTTTGTAAATATCTTCTTTTATATAGAGAAGTTGGGTTAGGTGGCAAATGTATGGGTTTAACTCGGTCTGCCATAAATATACACACAACAGTGACACATAGTCCTGATCTCACAATAAGCTAAAATATAGTGTCCAGGGAAACTAAAACTACACTTTTTGTTCTCGCAACACTCAGACCCAATACAAATAGAATGCCACACAAACATTTGTCTCATTGTGGGGATCGAACCAACGGCCGCTTGTTTGACATCCGGCTCCTAACCAGGTGCTTTTCTAAAACTGTCGAAATACCCGTTTACTGACTACATAGGATGACATTATTTTCGTCATGTATTGTAAAAATATCTCTCTCTCCTTCCCTCTCCGTCTGTCTCTGTCTCTCCCCCCTCTCTCTCCCGGTTCCTCTCCTTTTCTCTTTGATCATAGCAAGTCAACTGCTGAATATAGGCCTCACCCTAGAATCTCCACATCGACCTAATAGAATAATTGTAACTAGCGTAAAAATACTACTCCAAATGATATCAAAAAATCCTAGTAGTAAAATCCGAGTCATTCTTGACCTTTAAAAAGCTAATATAATACCAACGATAGACAATTGTGCCGGGAGACGTCGCAATTGCGGAGGACAGACGCGACAAAAAGACAAATAAGGAGCAATTTAATTTAATCCTAGCGAACCTGGCGCGGTTTAATCCAGGTAATACTCTTAAGATTCTCTCGTTATGTTAATATTTAACAACGCTAGATAAAAACTAGAATGTCTTTAGTTATCGATGTAATAAAGTGATACAGTTAAAACAAAATAGGGAACAAATAAATACTTGAATAATTCAGTGTTCTGTTACATTAAATGCTGTTCACATTAAAAATATGTACACCTAAAAATAAGTCACATTTTTAAAAAACCTATTCAATTTTGGATAACCCATTGGGACAGCGTTAGGAAGGCAGAGAAAGCGTTGATATTATGCTTAGAAATGGCCGCAAATCTCCCAGTTAATTATTAAGTATTTTTAAGGTAAAAATATAATTGCAATACAGTTAAGAAACAGCAAAACAATTGACACGGTATAAACTTTTTCTCGTGTGGGATTTAAAACCATTGCCCTTGAATATAGAGTTCTCAGAAATGGCTACTTTCAAAGCCTGAGCCGCCCAATTCAGGTGTTGAACATAATATTTTAATTACTTTTGCTTATTAGATCCCCTTTTATCTCGTAATTAATGGAGTTAATAAATCCTTATTATGTCAAGTACCTTATAATATTTTATGTGTTTATTACTTTTCTATTTAACTATCTACCTTTAACCTTTTTAAGTACTACCTTATATAATGAATATTAGAGAAGTTGATTAGGCAATTTTATTTTTGTGTTTTTTTTTTGTATTGTATTGTATCAGCCCATATACGACCCACTGCAGGGCACGGGCCTCCTCTACAATCGAGAGTACGATTGAGAGTGGTTAGGCCATATAGTCCACCACGCTGGCCTAGTGCGGGTTGGCGGACTTACACACCGTAGAATTTTTTTTTTTTTTTTTTTAATCTCTACGGTATGCAGGTTTCCTCACGATGTTTTCCTTCACCGTTAAAGTGCGTGGTGATTGATTATCAATACACACATAACTCCGAAAAGTCAGAGGTGTGCCCTGGGACTTGAACCTGCGACCACCGTGAACATGTAGGCAGCCGAGTCTGGTCCGATACCACGAGGCCACCACGCACTTTTTTTGTGTTTTGCGATATTTAATTTATTCCGTATTTTTTCTTATAATCGTCGTATCGTTATTCGAAAGCCGACATATTTATTTCCCTGCCGTCCTCCGCAATTCTACCTGGAGATTGGACAGCACTGATGTTACCATTTATTTATTTATTTATCTACAACAGATATTTAAACATCTTAACAGCTGTGGCCAATGTGACACTATATTCAAATAAACAAAGGGAAACCTAAAAATATACAAAATACAACATTAATAATCAAACAATAAACATACATAATAGAATTAACAAAACAAATAATGAAAAGAAAGAAATGTAATACCTATTCTAATATTCTTAACATCTCTCTAAACATTTTTGAGCCATTTCCATGAATTTGGGCAGGTTGCAATAATTCAAATCAATTTCAGATGAAATTCGATTATTCTGCTACTACGAAGCCATTAGGTATAAATTAAAAAAATATAGTAGAATGAAACCCAAAAAGAGTAATAAATATTATAACATGATGTAGAAAATTAAATAAGTTAAATTAAAGTTATTTTACATATATTTTTAGTATTGTAAATAGAGCTTAACTACGGTAATTGCTTTTTTACGTGTTAGAAGCGTTATTTTTCCCAAATGACCAATAAACAAAACTATATTTTTTCATAAAATTATTTTTGCAAATAAAATATATAGTACATTTGTCTGCGACTGTACAAATACCTACACCTCCATTAAGAATAATGTCGACTAACTCAATTTGGTTGTACAATATACTGACCACTGTATATACTAGTAGTATACAGGTACACGCTCGTAACTGACGTAGTATAACGTATACTCGTACGACTGAGTATACGTCCATGTTTATTTTAGTTTGTGCAAAGTGCTTGTGGTGTTACAAAATGGGTTTCGGCAGAATAGAAAATATCGTGTGTTTTTGGCGGTCATTTTTGTGAGTGCTGTCGGTTGCTATTCGATGGTGAAACATGTGTTATGTTGTTCGACAATAAAATGTGGTTTTGTATAGTCTATGAATTCGTATATAAAGAATACAGGTGTTATATTAATAATTTCAATTATTATAATGTTTATGTGCACCAAGTAGGTTAACATTTTTGTTTTCAAAAGTAATTGTCTTTTTGTAGCATAACATCTCCAAAAAAAATTAAAAGAAAAGTGAAGTTTTGACAGCCTCCATGGCGTAGTTGGTTAGACGCCGACTGTGAAACGAGAGGTCGCGGGTTCGATCCCCGCACCAACACAAATGTTTGTGTGGCCCACAAATATTTGTGTCGGGTCTGGGTGTTTGTGAGAGCGAAAAGTCTCTCGTAGTATCTGATACTCACGACACAAGACATAATCGATCTTAATGTCGGGTTAGAACTATGTATGTGACTGTTGGGTGTATTTATTTATTTAAGTGAAGGATAGTTTAGTAGTCTCTTTCCGTTAGATATACGGGATTGGTCCAACTTTCCTCGACAACCCTCACCGAATCAAATGCTCGTCTGAACTGTACATATTTGATTCAAGTCTGGGTGTTACTGAGGCCATAAAGTCTCTCGATGTTAACGCCACCTACAACACAAGACTTGCATTTGTTGGCCCAATTCTATGTGCGTGACTGATGTGTGTTTTTATGAATTTAATACAGCAAGGAATATTCGCAACTTTGAGCATATTTTCCCAAGTTTATTCAAAAATCAAACGGCCGCCTTTAGTCACTTGTTATACACAGTCAACGCCTTTAGGACTATTAATTCCCGGACACATTTATATCAATCGCGAAATCTAGTAACGGGAGTTCAACAACCCGTCTACACTCGCGGTCAGTGCCGGGGTCCTCGATTGTGCTAAATTGTCTCCATTCCAGAGAATTTTCTATTGTTAGACTTCAATCTTACGGGCAGATTTTCAGGTCAATTGCTTTACCTAGATTTCTATCCTTTTTTATTAGAGTAAATTTATAAACTGCCACTGTGGTGTAGTTGTACTACGGCACCGGGCACGATTACTAAGCTGAGGTCTCGGGTTCGAATCCCGGGTCAGAAAATATTGGATTTTTGTATTCATTATCAGCCTGAAGTCAGGAATTTGTGGCTCGCCCCCTATCATATCGTAGGACGGATTACACAAGGCAAAATATGGGTGTCCTGGTTGCACCTCTGCCTATCCTGCCAGGGATATAGGCGTGACGTTTATGTATGTATAGTACATTTATAAATAATGCCGGAGATATTTTCTTCGAGCCGAACTTGAGGTTTGCGTGTATGATGAGGTAGGTGCGTAATATTTAATAATAACTAAAAACTGCAGTTTTTCTCCTTTCCTTTTTGCTCTTGTTATTGGACAGACATGACGCTCATCATTAAACAAACGAATTTCACGCCAAATCTAATCAAATTTTATTGTGTCACTTTACTGCACCAAAAATGAATCGTGACGTTGACGTTGTACTCGTAATATTATATTTTAGTTCCCCGAAAATAGTCCCTATTGGGTGTACACAATTATTTTGTCTCGTCATTACCATTGATTAAAACAAACGGACATACTAATGTTACATCTGCACCTGGTCAATTATGTGGATTTCTAAATATTAACCATCAGCCACATATATTTACAAAATAATAAATCTCTTCAATTTACAAAGAATCCTTTGACGGAGAGCAGGCAATTATATGTGACGTGTGGCAAACGAGATAAAAGTCGAGTAGAAAATTGGAGCGCATGTTTACGAAACCAAACTTTACTTAACTTTGTGATGTATATCAAAGGAAAGTGGGAGCCAAATTATATGGAGTTAAAAATGCGCTAGACCTTAGATGAGAAGGACATATTTTTAAAGTTATCGCATAGTTTAATATTGTAAGTAGTAAGTGCGTGGTGGCCTGTTGGTAACGGACCAGACGCGGCTGCCTACATGTTCACGGTGGTCGCGGGTTCAAATCCCAGGGCACACCTCTGACTTTTCGGAGTCATGTGTGTATTGATAGTCAATCACCACGCACTATAACGGTGAAGGAAAACATCGTGAGGAAACCTGCATACCATAGCGATTTGTATAAATTTCTATGGTATGTAAAAGTCCGCCAACCCGCATTAGGCCAGCGTAGTGGACTATATGGCCTAACCACTCTCAATCGTACTCTCGATTGTAGAGGAGGCCCGTGCCCTGCAGTGGGTCGTATATGGGCTGGTACAAAAAAAAAAGTTGTAAACGTGGTAATTATATAATCGCTGTGAATCACGAAGCTACGCGTTCAACCGCCTTAATGAGAGGGTATGGTCAAGATTTTAGCGAAATGAAGCAGATGATAGGGCTTATATCTAGCTAGGGATATATCTTAATGGGCATGCAACTAGGACAGGTTAAATAACCGAAAATAAAACGTCCCTTTCTGCTTGGTAACTGCACCTAATTTACATAAGTAACACAGCATCACAAAAAATATTTATATTCTACAACTGAATTATTTCGAATATAAAATTCCCAAATTCTCTACACAGTGACATACAAAACACAGTAATAATCGTATCATCAAAATATACGACAACTGAATAGTAAATATTACTGAAGAAAAACACGCGAAAACATCATGCGTTCCAAATAACAATCGGAAGACATTCTGTACTGTCCACTTATACGTAGATAGTTTGTTTTGTTTTGTTCGTTTTTTTATATTATTTTGGTTGGGCTATGTATCTTGATCCTTGCACCGCTCTTGATGGCAAATAAAATCACGTAAGGATAAAGTATTAATTTTTAAGACGTAATCTTTTGTTATTCGATATTTATACCGGCCAACATATCTGCTTCTTCAAACTTGTTTTTTTTGTTGGAATGGAATCCACAATGGTATTACCCAGTATTGAATAAACAAATAAATACACCCAACAGTGGCACACATAGTCCATATCACACACTAAGATCAAGACTTGTGTCGTGGGTACTAGAAACTACGAGAGACTTTTCGGTCTCACAAACACCCACACCCTGTGCATCACATAAATATTGTCTGGACGCGGGGATCGAACCCGCAGCCTCTCGTTTCACAGCCGGCGTCTAACCCACTGCGTCACGGAGGCTGTCATGGAGTCAGTGGAGTCATGGAGTATGTCGAAAGGAGCTGTCGAGTAATCTTGGGAGGACACGTAGACCTAGAATCTTTTCTACAACTTAAGTTTACGGCAAAAATAAGAACCTCGTGGTTCTGCTATGGAAAGGAAAGAAATAAAAAGCGTATTTACTTCGCCAAAAACACGATACAAATGGGAATAATCATTTACAAAGACGTAAACATTTCCCACGAAAATTCAATCATATATAAATACCAATTCCTTGTGTTTATTCGTGCTACTCGCTTCGTCCCCTGATCTGATTTATTGATGCATGGGCCGGATGGAGGCAGTGACCCCCAAATCATTCGCGTGGAATGATATTTAAAAAGTCTCAGCAGATATCTAAAAATAAATTTTAATTCAATTTTTCAGTGCAACGACTTGCAAATGAATGATTTTATCAGACGATATTTTTTTAAGTTTTCAACTTCAGTGGATACAAGCGGATAGTCTGCTGTAGACAGCATTTTAAACATAAAATTAATCGTTGATTTAAATTTAATTTCGTAATAATTTATTAGTAAAACTACAGATTTAAGAGCTCCAGTCGCCTGTACCTAGTTTTGGTTAGAAAATGTGTTGGTCAGCTAAAAGTGAGTAGTAACAGTGCCTCAGAGACAGTTATGTGAAGTAAATTACCTTGCTTTTGCTTTTTTACAAAACATCTTTCTATCAGGCGAGTCGCTTGTTTATTTTTTATACAATAGAAAAAAACGCAATAAAGGTAATAAATACACCCAAAACTTCTGTTATATTTGGCCCAACAAAACAACAAAACTACAACTCCCTCAACTTTAATGAACTAGCCCCATTACTCACGACCACTGAATCCATCCCCTACCTGTAAAGTTGTTAACCCACATTAAAACCATTAGCCGTGAGGTCGACCCACAGATCCACCGGCTAATGCGGCCCTGTTTATGATCGGTTTTATTCCGTTGTTGACAATAGGCATTACGGTGTGTTGGAGTGTTAAATTTTATAGACTTGGATTCATATGAGTGTATCTTTGTTTGGTCTTGTAAAACGTTGTTTTGCGTTTATTTTATTTCCTTTATATACTGGTGGTAGGCCTCTCATATGTGAGAGGCTGCCTGGGTAGGTACCACCGCAATGCCTATTTCTCCCGTCAAACAGCAGTGTAAATGCAGTTGTGTTTCGGTTTGAAGGACATTGTAGCCAGAGTAACTACTGGTCATAATGAAACTTACATACATACATAAACACACGCCTTTTTCCCAGAAGGGGTAGGCAGAGGTGAAAACTAGACACCCTCGAATGATGAAATGAAACTAATGAAACTTAACATCTTATATCTCAGGAGGGCGAGCGCAGTGGAATGCCAAGAGTTGCTTTGTTATTCATGGTGTTGAGACTGTCTATGAGCAGTCGTAACACCATCAGGCGAATGGCATGCTCGTCTCGCTATTCATCGCAATAATATATTTATATTTACGAAGGCAGATGTGATTCTTAAAAGGTTAGAAGTAGGTGACAGTAGCTTAACCCATAGTTTACAGAAAATTTTGGAAAATTGTAGTCTTAAAAAACCTATGAAATTTTACGAACCAAATCGCTGGTGAGATTCCAAATCGCCCAAACAAACTTCAATTTTGTTTTAAATCACGTAATGTATATCATAAGGTCTTAAGTAATGTTAGTTAATACTACCGCTTCGGAATTCCTTTCTGTGTAACAAATTGCGCATAAAACCCCCAGCATGATAGTGTAAATCACCGTGCTTAATGAAACTTCACGAATGTGATAAGGCGCCGGAATAGTTTTAATTTCCACAGCAACCACTCCGTGCCTGTTCTCGTATAATGCAAAAAAGATTTGCTTCAGAATTTACAGTTTTAATTATTTTAGCACGAGGTGTTGGCAACGAATAAGCTGATGCAATCTGCAGCGAGGATGGTCGCTGGTTCAAATCTCAGAGCATTCATCTAATGTTACAGGATCATGTTTGCATTGATAGTCACTTTACTGAAAAATATAATATTGTATTTGTAGATACATACATTTATTTATTCAAAACCAATTAATTAATCGTGAGATTTTTATCGCAAGTTAATATCTAACTACCTATCTGAGACGTGTAAGATGGTTAAAGAGTACGACTAGCTTTTAAAGCTACGTTTCTATTGAAGAGTGAAGTGCATCGGAGATGTGTAGAATTCACGCTAATAATATAGATTAAAGACATCTATGGTATAGACATCGACTGCCTCGGTGGCGCAGGTGTACTACAGTACGATTACTACCCTGAGGACTTGGGTTCGAATCACAGGTCGGCCAAAGTCATATGGAATTTTTCTATTAATTATCAGCCCGGAGTGACAAATTTGTGCGCGATACGGCCATAAGCTCGCCCCCTATCATACATGGAACGAAACTCATGGCGAAACGAGGGTTGCATCTCTGCTCACCCCTTCTGGGAAATATGCGTGAGTTTATATAATATGTGTGTTTATATTATCGGTCGATTCCTAGACTCCGCTCTACTCGCCTCCGCTTCAGTATAAATGCAGCCTAATAATTTTGCCCGCCAGGCACATCAATTCAGGTGAATCAGTATATAACCAAACACAGCAAATAATTGACATGTTGAATGTCATTAGTACATATATAGACATATATGTACACTCGTATATACACTACATAATACAACAGAACTCAAATTTCAAGCACGAAATGTATTGCTACTAGCAGTATCATGTATCATGTTGTTTGTATAAACTATAAGTGTTTCCCGCGGCGTTCCTCGCATCGTAACGGCTGTTTGACGAGTGTTTTTCATGTCTCCAGTGAATTTTATGCGTCGATTAATGTGGGTATGGGATGTAAGTTATTTTGTGTTTGGTATATGGGGGACTTCTGCTTTTTAAAGATATGTAATATATTGGGATAAAAGAAATAGTATTGGTTATATTCTGTATAATATATTAGAAACCTTCGCTGTGTGGCTGGTTGAGCCGGCTGTAAATAGGGAGGTCGCGGGTTCGATCCCCGCACGAGATTAATATTTATTTCTGTTCTGGATCCTGTAGGATGAATAAAACAATAAAATACTACGTAAGTATAATCCAACGACCTTCAAACGCATCTTGGCACCAGAATCCACATTCGTAATTACATAACACAAATTACAAAGTAACTAAGACAATTAAATGTAATTATTATTTCATTTCTGTTTAAGAAAAAGCAATTACAGTCTTAGGGTTAATTAATTATTCTGCATTATTTACTTAGCTTTAATTTTTTTGGGGTTTTAGTTAGAAATGACACAGCTGGCGTCGCTCAAATTCTTGTGTTCCTTGAGGGTCGGGGCCAACTTAATAAGTAATTACAAGCTTGGGATTAAAAAGATTAGATATACATATATACGTAAATATATAAACTCACACCTATTACCCGGAAGGGGTAGGCAGAGGCGCCGCCTTGTTTGTACCGTCCCACGATGTGATAAGGGGCGAACCTATCGCCATATCGGGCACAAATTCCTAACTCCGGGCCCAATAATGAATTGAAAAATCCATTATCACTTTGCCCGATCCGGGATTCGAACCCGAGACCTAACCTTTGCAATCGTACCGTAGTACAACTATGCCACCGAGACAAAGCTTAGGTATATTATTTTATTACAAAATTTACTTAAAACAAGGGCATAATTGTATCCAGTTTAAACTAAAATAAGAAATTTTTGACACAAAGATGGACCAAATACTCGTAATATAGTTGCCGTTTTCTGTTCAATCAATGAAATTGCCGTATATTCAGATTCAATAATTCACTCTGTTAAACGGCCCTTATTTATTTTTCTATTTTTACACAGCAAGGATTTTGGATGTTTAAGGCAGCGGTAATAAATCGCCATCAAGGCATTCATCTGATAATAATAATTTATGAAGTTTAAGCGATACAAAAATTTCACGTATTTTTCTAATATATTTAATACAAGTCGTAAACATTGCCCCATAAAACAATATCCAATTCTGTAAAAACAGGGACGGTGTTAAATAAGATTATATTTCTATCTGGCCTTTTGCGTCCTTATCTTAAAAATGACATAAAACTAAGTCCTTCCACGATATTATTTGAGAGTTCTAAATAAAATTTTTTTGTTCCAGGATTGAAAAATGAAGCCTCGACCGCACCTTAGGCTATAATGGACCGAGTCAAGATGGAAATACAGAAGAACAACACCTGCACCGACCAATGCGAGAGCGCCACCAAAATAGCTTTCAGACTCCGACCACCAGACCCTGACATCCTCAGATTTGACGAAAGATCCGTGAACACCTCAGACATCATCAACATAAACGAAACGCATTTTAAAGCCAATTCAAACGTGTTCGAAGACTTCGACTTCTACGGGTTCTCCAACTGCAGCTCCAACAGCACGTGCATTGAAACCGAGTACAATTTGTGGGCACTGTCCTTGTTGGTGTTTCCTTTGTTGACTCTGTTCGGTAATGTGTTGGTGATACTCAGTGTGGCGCGGGAGAGGAGCCTTCAGACAGCTACGAACTATTTTATAGTGAGTCTGGCTGTCGCTGATCTGTTAGTGGCTGTTGTGGTGATGCCTTTTGGAGTTTATTATTTGGTAAGTCGTTCTTTTATTATAATCTCTAGCTTTGCAAAATAAAGTGCTGCACCTGAAGGTATCATGTAGTCATGTGTAAAAAATATTGGTTGTTTATTAAATTATATTGTAATCGAACCTAATATTAAACAATTGTTAATAACGTGCGTGGTGGCCTACATATTCACTGTGGTCGTGGGTTCAAATCCCAGGACGCACCTCTGACTTTGCGGAGTCATGTGTGTATTAATAGTCAATCACCATACACTATAATGCTGAAGAAAACATCGTGATCAACCTGCATACCATAGCGATTTGTATAAATTTCTATGGTATGTAAAAGTCCGCCAACCCGCACTAGGCCAGCGTGGTGGACTATATGGCCTAACCACTCTCAATCGTACTCTCAATTGTAGAGTAGGCCCTGCAGTGGGTCCTTTATGGGCTGATACACTACCTGATGGTATAGTAGCGACTAGCGAATAATGATAGAGATCCTCTTCTTAGTTAACGCAAATGTTACCGTGTTTAATTTATTGTACACATAAAAATACCGGAGTGTGAAGACAATTCGAAATAATTGGTAAGGTTTCTACAGCTATTCCTACACCAAAATAATTAATTCATATTTAACAGTACATATTGTTAATTGGTTAATTTAATTTGCAATAATTTATTTAATAAAAGTACAGGGTTTAAACATTAAGATTTACAGCGGTCCACGCACTATATGAAATTAAATCGCAGGAAACCAAAACGATTAATTGTGTTAACCTGATCGATAATAAGTAACATTAATGACAAAAACAAATTAATGTTTAAGAATATTGACAACAAATACACCCAACAGTCACATACATAGTCCTGACCCCACATTAAGATCAAATAAGTCTTGTGTCGTGGGTATCAGAAACTACGACATACTTTTCGGTCTCACAAATACCCAGACCCGAGACAAATACTTGTGGGCTTTACGAATATTTGTCTCGGTGCGGGGATCGAACCCATGGCCTCTCGTTTCACAGCCCGCGTCTAACCTATTGCGCCACGGAAGCTGTCAATTTGTCATTGTTGTTCCATTACCTAATTTAATAATTCCAAACCACGAGCACTCGCATTGAACATAGTATGTTTACAATATATCCCAGATTCTGGGTAATCTTGGCGTCAATACACCTCAATCCATTCAAAGTAATAATTACACCAGCACAAAGAGCTCCACATACCCTTCGAGTCTCGGTACAATGTGAACTCCCTGATATTGTGAGCCGTATCGTATACGCACAGTGGGCACAATTGACATGAATACCGTCTAGACTAGACCGTGATCAGGTTATTAAGCTATTCTTGGAATATAATTTTATAAACATACCACAAATGCTACTGCCACAGCTGGTAAGGAGTTGAAATGAGAGGCCAAGTCCAATCCATGTCAGACAAAAGATTGTATGACATGCGAATGTTTGTATTCTGTCTGGGTGTTACAAGAATCTCTCGTTGTTTCTTAGTATTTTTTTTTATTGCCTAAGTCCGGCAAATGAGCAAACAGGTCACCTGATGGTAAGGGTTAACTGCCGCCCATGACCACCCACAACGCCGGTTCATGGTAGTGTTGCCGGCCCAATTGGGAGAGGAGCGTGAAGGAAAATGAATGGGAAAAGGAAAAGGGTATCGGGCAATCTCACTCACCGAACGAAACGCGACAGCTAAGCTGTCGCTTCACGTCTATTTCCGGTGAGACAGTGGTACCACCCCAGAGGATCCTGCCCATTCGTGCTGAGTCATGACAGACAACAGCGTGGCTCTACCACTTGTATAAAAAAAGAAACACTGAATTATAACTTCTTATAAGTTTTCTGTGAGGTTATTGTCATACCAGCTTATGTCCGCTGTAACTCCTCAATAAATGGTAGTGCATTTAAATGTCTTTTTCCCAAAAAAAAAATGACCAAATTTTATAAAACAATATTCCAAATTAAATCAAAGTCAACAAGATTAACATTTTAGCGTGAAAGCTTCCACATTGATAAAACATTAAAATTCATGTTTTTATTTTGGTACAATCAAACAATTGCGTAAATCCGACGACCGGTTTCGACTCATCAGATACATAAACAAATGGTACTTTATGTTCGTTCATTTTCCATCCCGTCGACTTTGTTTGACAAACAGCTGTGTTGACTTACCCGTCTACGAATGCTGACCGGTTCCAGAGCGGTATTATTTATCCCGTTTAGTATTTCTATGTATTCGCGGGTTATTAGAAATCGCTGGGATATTGTTTCTGTTTTATCTCTTTTGATATTGACTTATGCCTTACCGACAGAAAGTACTGTATTTTGTGTTTTAGTATTTATTTGAGTTTTACCTGATATAAACTACGTTTTACGTGTATACAATATTTTCTACCTGCTCTTATATCGCTGCTTCTATGAGGTCTGCGAAATATGAATTTCATCAGACGCATCTCTTAACCCTTTGGCTTATAGCTCTTGTAGTCTATCTCTCTGGCTTAAGGCTTAGACTTTACACACATTAATAATTCTTGTTTTTTATTGAAAGAGGAGCCAACTAACTGACGGGTTATCTGAGGCTGATGGTAAATAGTCATTGTTTCACACACACCCAAAACACCAGCAGAATCATCGGTTAATTTTATGTTAATACTTAATTCGCGTTAGTGTAAATCTATTACATCTTTTCTGTACCAATCTTCACAAAATTCAGCATTTTAATCTATAATTCAGAAAGCAAAAGTAATCCACGATAGGTCAAAAGTCACTAATGACCTGCCCAGTCAAAAAAGCCAAGTTTCCGCCCTGATGATTTCCGATAAAGGGCTTCACAGTTTAAGCCGTTAACTCCGCGAGTAGTTAATAAACATGCTACAAGTGACGAGGGTTTCGGTCCAGTTTGGGTCCAGTTTTGGTCCAATGTTTGCGATATAAGTTTCAATATCGGGTTTTGAGCGTCGTACATGGACGTTGATAGCTTTGATGGAGTAACAAGAGTTTGGAAGCCGATAAAACAACTGATGTGGGGCATCTGAATATTTGAATATTATTTCTAAGTTTTCATTTGTCGTGGCTAAGTTTATTTGTCTCTGTTTTCATTTACTGCGATTTTTTAAAGAGTTCACAAATTAACTTACTGTGAATTGACACCCAAATGAGGCCAAAATAAAAAGGTAGCCTGGTAATTATCGCCAAAGCTGTAGTAGCTGTGTTTTTTTTTAGAAAAAAAAGCTGTTTTTCATTCCCGATGAAGAAATTTACTTTTTTACGTGAATAGTTATAAACGCAAAACCAATCTATTAAGTTCGCCTATACGCAATTTACAGGTATTAAGCTCAATAGGAATTTACTTATTTTTATTTTTTCCCGTTTTAATAACCGATAGTTTTTTGCGAATAGGTAATTTTAAAAAAATCAGAGATGTGCCCTTCAATTTCAGTCCTTCGCCCACGGAATCATCTATTTATTCAGCTTATAATTGCATCTAAGTTAATACTCGTAAAAATATCTGACTTCCAGGCTTCCTATACGCAACAGAGCACATTTTATCTGAAAAAGAAACAAGTTTCCGTCGAATGACCTCAATTAATTTGGGGTGAAGGCCGACCACTCGTGCGGGCCTAATCGCCTAGGTCATCAAGCTAATAACACTACACAGCCAAGTATAAAACTGTATTGGAATAATTGGCGGGATGAACGGACTAGTTTAGTGTGAGACAGACCGCCTAACAGAGGCTTGCATGACCATTGCTTCAGGACAAAATGAATTGTTACCTGTTTTAAAATATACCTTAACAGACATAGAGATTGCCGGATGCCCAATACTCCTTTCCTCTTACCATCCGTTTTCCTTCCCGCTCCCCTACCAATTGGGCCGGCAACACATCCATGATCCAGCGTTGTGGATGTTCATGGACGGCAGTGATCATTTACCATTAGATGACCTGTTTCCTGGTCTACCGGATCTATGCAATAAAAAAAACCTACTGTGCCAGCCCATATACGTCTCACTGCAGGGCACGGGCCTCCTCTACAACAGAGAGTACGATTGAGAGGTCTAAGGCCATGTAGTTCACCACGCTGGCCTAGTGCGGGTTGGCGGACTTTAAATACCATAAAAATAATTTCAAATCGTTATGGTATGGAGGTTTCCTCACGGTGTTGTCCTTCACCGATATAGCGCGTGGTGATTGACTATCAACAACACACACAAGACTCCGTAAAGTCAGGGGTGTGCTCTGGAATTTGAACCCGCGACCACCGTGAAGATTTTCGTCAGTTTCTATACGTTATATAACTGCAGTACTACAATGCCATTTGTAGGTTTTTACAACAATACTTGCGTAAATTTTTAAATACGCTTTAAAAACACAGATTGCTAAATATAATTATCTTCTCGCAGAAAACCATAAATTTTAAACAAAACAACCCATTCTTAACCCTTTATCCTAAATCATAAAGATACAGATTTCTCGAAATCCCATCGCCATAAAGCCTAACACTTACGGCTGTAGGCCTCACCCCCATCAATTTAAAAGGTCGAGTTATTGAATACAACACGCGGCGCGCGTCGTCGCACGGCCAAGGGTCCCGAGCGTAAGCAGTTTATCAAGTAAACCGTACGATTTATCAAACGGTCCATCACTTGGGGAATTAGGAGTAGTGTTAACAATATTGCTGGAATTGTGGTAAATAGGAAATATAGGATATGATAGGCTATCGTATTGTTTCTTTTTTATATTTTTTGGGACAAGATTAGGTTATTATTAGGATAGGATTCTTAGGATAGACTATTGGTGGTAGGTCTCTCATATGTGAGAAGCCGCCTGGGTAGGTGCAACCGCAATGTCTATTTCTCCTGCCAAACAGCAGTGTAAATGCACTGTTGTATTCCGGTTTGAAGGGCATTGTAGCCAGAGTAACTACGGGACATAATAAGACTTAACAACTTATGTCCCAGGATGGCGAGCGCAGTGGAATGCCAAGCATTGCTTTGTATTTAGTGGAGTTTTATTTTGCTACTGTTCATGAGCAGTGGTGTCGCTTACTATCACGCGAATGGCATGCTCGTCTCGCCACTCAATGCAATTAAAAAAAATAGGACAATGTTCCTTAATAAATATACTAAGCAACTAGCTTCTCGAAAGCATTGTTACAATACAAAGGATGGAAATGTCAAGGCGAATTCACATTAACTGGGTTTTCACACGTGGCGTGGCACACGTGCAGTCTGAACGGGCCCTTAGAGCTGTGTACATTGAAGAACGTGGTTGCAAACGTACGCTTGAGTCAAAGAGTTACGAAATTGAATTGAAGTTTGTAAATGTTATATGTGTTTGTAAATGTGTTTGAATAGCGCTTTTGGTAGTCAAATAGTTATTGTTGCGTTTATGTGGTGAGTGAGCTACAATCTCCCTGGTGCACATGGTTGAAAAACTGGCTCTGAAGTGAAAAGCCCCAGGTTTGATCTCGACACCGGGACCAATGTTTGTGATATCCACAAATATATTTCACTCGATGTGAGGATCGAATCCACACCCTCTCGTTTGACAGCCGCCACCTTAACCGACTGCACCACTATGCACCCAAAAGCTTTTTTATTAATATTTTATTGCATAGCTCCGGCAAACAAGCAAACAGGTCTGATGGTAAGGGATCACCGCTACCCATAAACATCCACAACGCTGGATCATGTATGTGTTGACGGCCCGATTGGGAGAGGAGCGGGAAGGAAAAAGGACGGGAAGAGGAAAGGGGTATCGAGCATCCTGTAATTTCACTCACCGAACGAAACGCGACAGCGAAGCTGTCGCTTCACGTCGATTTCCTGTGAGACAGTGGTACCACCCCGGATAAGTCTGCCCATTTATACTGAGGCATGTCTGACAACAGTGTGACTCTACCACTTAAAAAAGTCGGACTTGATCATCCCTTTCTCAACTAAAACATGAAAAACCCCGATCTAAAGTCCTCCAAGAGGTGTTGATATTTGAACCACCACACGAGGGTGCGGGTGCTCGCATTAAGCAAAACACTCGGGATTGCAAAGTGATTTCCGATAGCTGCGATTTTCGCACAGAGCTCGCTCGAGCCCTATCTTTTAGACCAGTGTTTCCCAAATATTGTTCTGCCATGGCCCGGTAATTCACAGTGCCCCTTTGTGACCCACTTCATACTTTTAAACCCAAGCTGGTTCTATTTGGTAAAATAGTACACATTTATTAATATATGGTATAAAAAGATTTTATTTGATTTTACGGGGATAGAACACTAAAAGAACGTATCCCGTATACTCTCAACAGTTTGCCCGAGGTCATAAGACAAGAATCTGACAAAATATTGTTTAAGTCGAAACTTAAAAAGCACTACTTAGCCAACTTACCCTAATGTATTATTAAATGTAAAACTTGATCCTGCAGTCTGTTTGTACAGTTTTGCAGGACACTTTATTAGGTCATAAGTATGTTCTTTTGTTATTAATAAATAAATAAATATTACTACTACATACTTTCGTATCGCCCATTTAGTCACTAAATTATAGTGCAAAGTATGGAGCTGCTGCTTATCTTTTACTGAAGAATCCAAGATTTGCGGAAAATGACGAAAATTCATCTTATGGGAACGTCGCGACCCGGCAAATGAAAAACGCAGTTTTAGAGTTCTCAGTGCAGATATTGAACTCGCGACCTCTATTTTACAAACTGTGTAAACCAATTGCGCCACGGAAGCTGTCACAAAACTCAGTCAAGAAAAATCAATGAAGCGTGCCCTGATTTGAAACCACCGCCTTCAGCTTGGTTATCCACTTCTCAACCGAGTGAGCTGTCAGTATGTTTTTAAAATGCCCCGGCAAAGTCACTACAATAAAACTAACGGCTATTAATACACTCCAGATGACTACACAATGCAAATATTAAAAATTAACGCCCTTATTCATAAACAATTTTAAAACCTATTTTAGGTATCGAATGTTTTGTCTCCTTCCTCAAACTAAAGTCAAAAGTAGTTCGAAAGGGACAAAACATTCGATAAATAAAATAGGTTTTAAATCTGTCTATGAATAAGGGCGTTAATTTTTAATTTGCATCGTGTAGACATCAGACTGTATTAAGGCCATAAGTGTTAAAATACCGTAGCATTATTTTAAACCAATCTAAATCCCTGAAGAGGTAGGTATGTATTTGGATCACCTTATCATACGAGGGTCCGGCACTCGCATTAAACACAAGTCGGGATTGGATGCAAAGTGATTTCCGATAGCTGCGATATTCGCACGTGTCGCGTGATCCCTATCTTTTAGGGGTGAAATGTTAATTGAAAATGTTAGCTGGAAACGTGGAATGATTTTTTAATTTTAGTTCTCGGTGTCAGAGTTTAGTGGAGGTATATATAGCTTGACGATTGTTGATTGGTTTAAAAATAATTTCAGTGTGTTATATTATGATACTAGTCTTAATATTTTTTTGCTTTAATGTATAAATATTAAATACGTTTATGCCACATGCCTTTTCAAAATCGCTTATTATTTTATCCCCTTGGTATATGGATTCAGTACAATAATAACTAAAATAAATTTCTAAAAAATTCATCGCCATTTCTTTGCGGTGCTTAATGTTACTATAGAGTTTTTCGACCAAAACAAAAAGTCAAATTACATTGCTTTATCACTGCAACCATCAAACTCCCGTGGCATTCATAAATGTCAGCATTAGCGCAATGTATACGGTACATTTATTTCGTTCCGCACGAAACAATTGGTATTCCTTCGCGTCGCAGGTGTTCCCTATTTCGGACACGCTGACCTACTTCCCGGAATGATTATGAAGTCTATCAACCCGCTCCCTGTTGCACCCAAAGTATTCGTGTTTTTATTTCGTTTTTGTTCGTGAAAGTAGTTTCTCAGACTTGCAGGACTTGTGAAAGGATTGAAAGAAAGAAAAACGATTTATTAGTCACAATCGCAACGTACATAAAGACTAAAGCTCCATTAACACGGAGAGAGTTTCTCGCGGCGACAATCGTATGACATTATCGCACGTCATAACCGTCATAGATTATCGTGTTCTGACAAATGTTTACACGATGCATTTTTTTTATATCCTTACGATAATCGTATGTTCGTGGCGAGAAACTCTCCCCGTGTATATGGGGCTTAATATAAAATGGTAATGACAAATAGGTAATGACAAAATGGCTGGTCGCGGCTATGACCGGTAGGTTAATGTTGTGATGAGGTGCAAACCACAACACAGCGCTGATTTTCAGTGGCCACCTCAAACTATTTACTCAACAACAGTGATTAAAAAATATAATATTGTTTCATAATAATGTGGTTGTATTAATTCGCCGTCTGTCTTCTGCAGTTAAAGTTTTAATGTATAGATTTGCACTGAGACGCCTTATTCTTCTAGGGGCGGTGTGCAATATGTACGAGCCCTAAACAATGACGTACTGAATTCGATCCACAACTCGGATACCAATTGGTATCAGTTTTTCGACTTCAAAAAGTTCATAAAAATGGCCCAGACTTACAATATCTGCCTGGCATGGCGAAGAGATGGCCTCCTATTATATAAATAGAAAATATTTTTTTCAAAACGCGGATCCTACTAATCTCTGGCTACCTTATACGGAATACCTACAAGTATAAGCGTTTTATACAGGGTATGTCAGGACTGCTACCGAATACGAAGCCAGTTGGTAGTATTAGCGACTTCAGATACAATGCAACACAAATATATCGCAAAAAAATCGACTATTTTTGTTGTAATTTTTTACTTAATGTCGAATTTGGATAGTAAATGCATCGTTTTTCCAAAATAATAATGTATACAGACATAATGATACGCACGGGTTTAAATTATAATTTTCAAGAATCTAGGAATTTATCATCCGAAGACGATGATATTTAGAAGAATTAATAAAAACCTATCGTTTTTTTTCGAGAAATTTTTACTTGCATTGTGCCAGTAATCACGAAAACTACCACCTGGCTTCGTTTCGGTAGCAGTCTCGATATACCCTGTATGTATAAATAAAAAAAAAGACTAATACTTCTTAACCTAGCAGCATCTTACCCTCTAAAATCTGTCCTTTCTTCGCTCTTCTTTCAGTATTCACACCACATTTTAATTCACACCGAAATATCACTCCACATGAACCCCTATCTAGTCGGCAAGCTAAGCCCTACACGGCATAATGAAGAACAAACTTTGCTTAAGGAGATTAACGACGTACAAACACTCGCGTCAATGCGTTTCATGTTTTTAATCCCGAGCCACAAAAATGTTTGCCAAGTTTTAGTGTGATGAGAACTGGGGTTTAAGGGTAGTGTAGTCCATTTTAAAAAGATTTTAAGATTAGTGTTGTAACGCCAATGGATACGGTGAAGTGACATAGTATTTGAAAATAGAATTTGTTTTATTTTTTCGATTTTAGATATGATCAGTGCTCATTAAAGAAGATGCCATGTAACGATTGTACACGATCTTTTGGCGTCCGAATGCGTTGTAATTATGCTGTTGTCAAAACATTAGGAACGGTTTTTCTCTATTTTACGCATTGTTTGAGATATGTTTTCTTAATATGAACAACAAGCATTTATACTACATAGTAATCTAATGGTTTTAACATGTCCAATATAATTAAATTTGAAAAGAGAATAACTGTACCTAATATTTTGACAACAGCATGATTACAACGCATTCGGACGCCAAAAGACTGTATACGATACGAACGGTAACGAGAGTGAGTTATACGAGAGTGCACTAGTATCGAAAGAAAAAAGGTGAGCATGGAATTCAGATTTTGAAATATGTTTATTACATTAATTACACGATAAATTATGTCGCTTTGAAAACTCTTACTTGTCACTACTTCAGACTCTTTTAGAAATTGAGAACCGTATAACAGTATTACATTTGTATTTCCAGAAAAACAAAGCATTAGACTAAACAATATATAAAAATCCATGCTCATTGGGACACGGATCCATAAGTCGTCCCTGTCAATAATATATCGTTTTTTGACAGCATAAATCAGGTTCTAGGGCACTAGGCTACCCTCACGTTTCAACATAACGGCTAGAATCACACGAATATATTGTGCAGGCAGCTGTCTGCTCTGTTTCTTGTACGGCACAAACGTGACGATGGATCAAAGGAAAAGTACATACATGATTATTCACTACTTTGAAGAGAATCCTGACTTCAAACTAAAGTGTGGAATAAGGAATTGTAGAAAAATTACATCCAACCGTTATACATATTATAGCTCATACCAAAATAAATAATTTATTTAATACATAACTATATTTTCCGATCCACACGTTTGACACAGAAGCCAGACACCCAATTACATTAATTTGAGACCAAAAGCCCCCTGGATAACACAGGCATCTATGATTTCATAACTAAGTCGACACGTTGAACTATAAACAATGTATTTCTAATGCATTATAAAACACTGCATTACACGTATTATTAAAAAAATCAAGTCATATAAAATAGATTCAAGACTATTGTTCATATATCTTAATATATATAAATCTCGTGTCACAATGTTTGTCCTCAATGGACTCCTAAACTACTTAACCGATTATAATAAAATTTGCACACCATGTGCAGTTCGATCCAACTTGAGAGATAGGATAGTTTAAATCTCAAATTATAGTCGCAATTTTAATTTATTGCTAATTATTTGTCTGTTATTATTTGACAGTAACAATCATCTGTTAACTCCAAATGATTCTAACAGATGTCGATACCTTTCGACTGGGTTGAGTAAGTAATCAATAGATGGCGCTGCTATGGTAAATCTACGAACGTGTCATATAAGCTACATTTTAACAGTATAATTACCACGTGTTGTTGACGCTATAAAATTAATTAAATTTATTTTGTAGTGAACGAAATACCGTATAATTCAATTATTTCCAATTTTTAAATTTTTGGTGTTAATATAATAGAATTAATTAATTTAGATAATTAGATATTTTTGTAACCTCAGTGGGTGAAATAAAGGATTCTTACTAATATTATAAACTCGGAAAGTCTATGTATGTATGCTGGACCGATTTTGATGAAATTTGGTATGGGGACAGTTGATACTCTGGATCAACACAGGTTACTTTATCCCCAAAAAATGTAGTGTTCCCTTGGGATGAGTAAGGAGAATTCCTAATTTGAATAAAATTTAAATAATAAAATTTGAATAAATATCTATTTAAGTATTTGCTACTTTTCAAGTTCAAATGGATGGCACGGGACAGGATTGTATGCTTTTCGTCATGGGACAGAATGAGACGAGACAGAACAATATATAACGGGACGGGACGGGAAAAGCAATATAGTCTACGGCGGTCATATTTGATTCAAATATAAAACAGTTAGTAGGTACTCGAAATAATTCAATTCAAAAACTATCAACACCCGGGCGGAGCCGGGCCGGGTCGCTAGTTGTTTATAATAATTAAGCTGTCACAAGACTTAGACAACAAAAAGGAAAACGAAATCATACGAAAAAAACTCATAAATTCAAGTCACAGACGAAATCTTTATTAATCCCGTGCATTTAGCTCCTTCATGACATTTTAATCACGAATTCATTCCATCTTGGTTTTAAATCTATTGTGAACAGTGAAGTCTTCTAGACTATTATTAAACGAAAATTAATCAACCCGTCCCAGCCAGATGGGCCATCGACCTGAGGATAGAAGTAGTGAATTCAATTATCAAGGTCCAGACGCACTGACATCAATAAATTAACGTTTGTGATGTTAAAATTCTTGATTGTATGAAGACTGAACAAACTTACAGCCGGTTATGCGATGTTAACCTATTAAATCAGGATATAACAAAGCATAAATATGAGTATTAAAATTATTAATTTCTTTTTTTGTCTCAAAGAGATGTTTTAAGCTACCCATCCACGCTTAGATTTGACCAGGCTGTCTGACAATCATACCTGGCGCTAAAACTGCTAATGTACGGCCAGCATCGGCACAAATATGCCTGGCGAATCTTGGCTGTTTACTATACCGAAAAATACAATAATATGAGCATCACAATTTCAACTCCAGACCATAATAAAAAAAGGTAGGAAAGGAAGGAAAAATCACGGATCAGAACTAAGGAAGGCTCATAAGTAAGTCTGCGCGTATAGCTCGCTATAACTACCGGGCATAATGAGACTTAACAACTTATGTCTCAGGATGGCGAGCGCAGAGGAAGGCCAAGCATTGTTTTGTAATTCATGGTGTTTGGTTATGCTACTGTCCATGAGCGGTCGTATCGCTTACCGCCAAGCGAATGGCATGCTCGTCTCGCCATTCAATGCAATACAAAATAGAACAATGTTCCTTAATAAATATACTAAGCAACTCGTGGCTTCTCGAAAGCACTGTTACAATACAAAGGATGGAAATGTCAAAGCGAATTCACATTGACTGGGTTTTCACATTTAAAAAAATTGACGTTATGAGGCGTCCCGTGTGGGCGTTCTATACTATTAGCTCCATCTATGCTTTAACGTGTTAACCATCTCATGCTTATAGTTTTACCGACGCTTCCACCAGATGCTTAGCGTAGTATGAAAAGCGCGTGTGGTAATTGCGAATTAAATCTTAGCTGAAACTGAAATTAAAGTACGTAATTATTCCTCCACGTAGTAATTATAATTAAGGATACGTGTTGAATTTCAAATGGAATCTGCACCTACAGTTATTATGTGGAGATTAGAGCTGTAACAATTGATGAATGAGAATTTCAGAGGCCGTAAACTCTGTTTTTCTGTTCATCGTTTTAATTTTCCTTTTTCCCGTAATTTTGAGAGTTCGTCAATGCGCCTGCGATTGAAGTATTGTTGATATCACAGAACAGTTGAGTAGAATTGATATATCGGACAACTTCCGTGGCGTAGTAGGTAAGAAACTGACTGTGAAACGAGAGGCCGAGGATTCGACTACAACGCCGAAACAAATATTTGTGCGCTTCACAAGTGTTAGTTTCGGGTCTAGTTGACAGTGAGACCGAAAAGTCTGTCGTAGTTTATGATACCCACGACACTGTTTTTATTTACACGCTGTATTTATTTATATTTATTATGGGCAGTGCTATCACTTCATTCTATTCCGTCTTTTCCTTAGGTAATTTTAAGTGGTAGAGCCACGCTGTTGTCAGCCATGACTCAGCATGAATGGGCAGACTCATCCGAGGTGGTGCCATTTTCTCACGGGAATTAGACGTGAAGCGACACTCCGCTGTCGCGTTTCGTTCGGTGAGTGAGATTGCCGGATGCCCAATGCCCCTTTCCCCTTCCCATCCTTTTTCCTTTCCGCTCCCTTCCCGATGCGGCCGGCAACACATCCATGATCCAGCGTTGTGGGTGTTTATGGGCAACAGTGATCACTTACCATCAGTTTGCCGAACCTATGCAATAAAAAAAGGATATTGTTTGGTCTATTCGTTGTATGTATAATACAAGTATAATTTAAATAAATGTATATGGATATAAACAAAACAACTCGATACCTCAAGTTCTTTATTTTTCCTTAAACAAAAGCTACAATTTCGCAATGCCCTTCTATACAATTATTCCCAAGGGCTTTCTGCGTCGATTTCGTAAGCCACTTGGTTTTGTAAATTGTACCTCCTTTCGCTCTTTGATTAAGGAGCGCTAATTAATATGTCTAAGAGGAAAAAGGTCAAAAAGTTTTTGGTAATTGCTGAGAAAAAGTTTTTTTTAAGATTATACATATATTTAGTGGTAATACAAGACTGAGGTCGGGTCGAATCCCGGGTCGGGCAATGTAATATTGGATTTTTGTATTCATTATCAGCCCGAAGTCAGGAATTTGTGCCAGATATGGCGAAAGGCTCGCCTCCTATCACGTCCTGGGACGAAACAAACAAGGCGAAGCGCGGGTGCCTGGTTACTTCCAGGAGAACCTCTGCCTGCACCTTCTGGGAAAAAAGGCTTGAGTTTATGTATGTTTTTTTCTCTATAAATACACTAAACATACATGGTTCAGACACCACATTAAAATACGTAGGTATTGTGTCGTAATTGTCAAGAACTACGAAATACTCATCAGTATTACGAAATCCCAGATCCGAAATATCTTTGTGGTTCGCACAATAATTTGTCTTGGTGCTGGGAAAAAACTCACGACGTCGCATATTGACCGGCTTCCAACCCACTCCCACAAAGGCTTTCAATATTTTCCTACGAAAATCTAATTTTATTAGTATAAATATCGAATCGGTTGTAACGATAAAATCTGATACTTCCCGCAATAAAGTAAGGAAGCATCGTGTTCCACTGTTCTCATAAGTAACAGCAATTATTTTATGTAAATGTACCTTTGATATGGTAATGTACGTCGCTATGAACGTAAACACGCGCGTTTGTCTGCAAAATGACGAATCTGCTGCTTTGTTATTGCCAACAAATTATCTTACAAGGACTTTGCTTGAGTACTTTAACTTCTTCTTGACTTTCTTTACTGTATTTGTTGCATTTAGGTGAGGTGAATTCATTTTAAGGTAGAATCTTAGAACAGTCCTTGAGACCAAAAGCAGTTAAATCTAGATCGATTTGCAGTCTGTAATTGATAAGATCATTGTTACAGCATAATGCAAACCTTTTGTATACAAGTATTCATTAACGGTGAACTTGAAACATAGTGATGAAGCCGATATACCATAAAAATCTATACAAGAATTTCTCTGGTAAGTCAATTTGGAATAAACAAATATTTTTTTATTGCATAGGTGACGACTAGCATGTATGAAGAGATTGATGAACATGGATGAAGCGAAAGTAGTATGTCAGGATCGAGCAAAGTGGAGATCCATAGTCTCTGCCTACCCGTATGGGACACAGGCGTGACGATTATGTATGTATGTATGTATAGGTCCGGCAAACGAGCAAACAGGTCACCTGATGGTAAGTGATCACTGCCGCCCGTGGACATCCACAGCGCTGGATCATGGATGTATTGTCGGCCCAATTTGGAGGGTAGCGGGGAAGAAAATGGATGGGAAGAGGAAAGGGGTATTAGGCATCCGGCATTCTCATTCACGGAACGAAACGCGACAGCGAACCTGTCAATTTCATGTGTGAGTTTCCCAGATGAGCCTGTCCATTCATGCTGAATCATGACTGACATTACTCTACCACTTCCATAAATAATTGAAGACCTTCCAGTGGAATTCCCTATTATAGGGAAGTTCCTTGGTCAGCAAAGGACGATTATGGGCTTATAGGTATGGCAATTGTATTCTATACCATAGATACACAAATATAATCCTTAAACTCTAGCGTTTTCATTAATCACTCGGTTCGGTTACATCTAACTCGTGCAGATTACGTTGTTCACACAAAGGCTTGTCGCTGCTCCGACAGCTTTGTGTATCGCTAGTGGCTAGTGTGAAGTCATCGCTGCCGTAATTAAGGGATCTAACTTGCTAACTCGTGTCATCTCACTGTTGTTTGTAATTTAGAACTTTACTGAAAGGTTTTTCTTATACTGACACCATTTTCAAATATCAATTGCGGAGACATAGCCTAATCTGGCCTGTGAAATAAGTATGCCAATGTACACAAATTGAACCCAAAACAAGAAACGTAGTCATGATATATTGACATATTATTTACATATTATTCTACAATGCTTCGTGTGCGGTAGTCACCATTGGAGAGGATCCGTATACCCTACAAACAGCTGTGAGGACCGCGCCCCCATACCCGTGCTGCCGCTACCGCCTCGCTCGCTGCTGCCGTCCTGCCAGCCGCTGCCGCCCCGCTGCCGTCGTGAGCGCAGCCTGAAGCCCATAATAGACGATTGAACATGGTGCGGCCGTACCACCGTTCAGTGCGGTGCGTTGTGCGCAACAGACGAGAGGCCAATTAGTAATTACTCATCGCATGGTTTGGATCAAACCACCCACACCGGTCACAATAAGAAGAAGAAACACAACAGCAATACAAGTTATTTTCTAACAGTTTTATGCTAAAAAGTTGTTCCACCCCGGTCGAATGAATCCCTTCGTCCTCGTAAACGAGATATAATACATCCATCCATCAGCCAAAGCCAGGAAGTCCACTGCTGAACATAGGCCTCTCCCAATGATTTCCACAGTGACTTGTTGGAGGCAGCCTGCATATAGCGAATACAATAATAATAATACAGCTGTACTTTAATAATTATATATTCTTAAAACAAAGTTTAAAATTCTGTTTCAATGGCTTAACATTGTCTACGGATTTTTAGAGAGAATTTTTGAATAATCGCATTTATAATTTACTGGTGGTAGGTCTCTCATATTATGTGATAAGCCGCCTGGGTAAGGACCACCGGAATGTCTATTTCTCCCGCCAAACAGCGGTGTCAATGCACTGGTGTGTTCCGGTTTGAACAACATTGTAGCCAGAATAACTAATGGACATAATAAGACTTAATATCTTGTCTCAGGATGGCGAGCGCAGTGGAGTGCCAAGCATTGCTTTGTTATTCTTGATGTTGTTTGGTTTTGCTACTGCCCATGAGCGGTCGTATCGCTTACCATCAGAACAGGGGAATGGCATGCTTGTCTCGCCATTCATAGCAATAAAAAAAGAGCATTTTAGAATTTATTGTTCTTCGATAACTGTTTTAAAATCAAATCCTCCCAGCATAAAACGTATATTTTCCAAGTCTCAACAAGAAGCCAATACAAAAATTAGTAAGATACCTACTGCTGCAATATATTTTATGAGTGACGTTAGTGACGCCTAAAACCCAGCTGTGCAATATAAAAACTACGTCATGGAATTATGAACTACTATTTTTTGCTATCGACAAGAAACAATCGCATCCGTTATTTTTAAAGTTAATCCCTAACTGAAAATCATGACAATGATATGTCACAACTCACAACCAGATGACCCGCTTTGCATAAATTCTTTGATATAAAAAAGCGATTTAAAGCGACGGGTGGGATAAATAAAAGCCAGAATGATAGGTTTATTGGTGCGCGTAACATTCAGTGAGATTAAAGTAATGTGTGTGCATGTGTTTGGCAGCCGTCGTGGCGCAGTTGGTTGAACACTGGCTCTAAAGTTAGAGGTCGGAAGTTCGGTCTCAACTTGTGTGGTCCGCGAACATTTGTTTCGGATTGATGTGTTGTGATACCTAAAGTAACTTGTAGTTTCTGATACTCGCAACACCAGACTCGTCTAACTGTGGGGTCAGAAGTATGTATGTGACGGTTGATGTAGGTACTCTTAATCATTAGGCTTATATGCAAAACTACTTTTCTGATTCATTATTTTTCCTTCGACTACGCTACGGAGGTATCCAGACTATCTGTGTCTTGGCTGCATAAGTATGTACTTACATAAACCTGCCTTTGTCCCAGAAGGGGTAGGCACAGGTGCAACCAGAACACCCACGTTTCGCCTTGTGTATTCCGTCCCACAATGCGATAGAGGGCGAGCCTATCGCCATATCGGGCACAAATTCCTGACTCCAGGCTGATAATGCATAGGAAAATCCAATATTACTTTGTCCAACCCGGAATTCGAACCCGAGACCTCAGCTTTATAATCATACCGTAGTACAACTGGGCCACCGAGGCAGTCTGCATGTATATTTATTCATTTATGTTTGTTGCAGTTCAATGGCGTGTGGGGCCTGCCAGCGGTGGTGTGTGACTGCTACATCGCCATGGACGTCACCTGCTCCACCTCCAGCATATTCAACCTCGTCGCCATCTCTGTAGACAGGTATCAATTAATTATTGAAATTAAACTTAGCAACTGTAACATTCAGGCTGAGTTTCCTACCATTTACAACATCTGTGTGGCATCAGATCGCTCCGCGGTAATATCAAATAGAAAGCAGATATCTTGAAGAAAAATTCCTATATTATCTTAATAGATTGGTAACGTACAGACGATTCCTCTGATGATTCTAATAATAATAATAATATGATAATTCTAATAATAATATGATTCTAATAGTCCATTGACGACGGTATATTTTCATCATTCGGTGTTCGGTTATCTATTCAATCACGATGATTCATCATCAGCTATTAAGCCCTGTTTTACAATGATTTAGCGTCTAATTTTGCTTGTGACTGCGTGGTTAACATTGGGTAACCATTTCGAAACAAATCCCTTTAGCCTACCACGCTAGCTAAATGCGGTTGGTCTAGACTCCATTATGTACTCAGCCTGTCATCGTCCACTGCTGGACGTAGGCCTCCCCAAGTAGCCAACCATCTCGATCTTGAGCAGCCGTCATGATCGCCGATCCATTGTGCAGCAAGACCTCCTACACTATGTCTGCTCCACCGACCATCTGACCGAAGGCAGACGTGGCCCACTTCCACTCCACATACATCTGAAATTCCTTTAAATAACCTTAAAAACAATTTCCTCATGACGTTTTCCATTACACAAATAGAAACGAAATACCGTCAAATCCTTTCCGCAGTCACCTCAATTTCCTAAATAAACTTACTGCGCCAAATAATAGAATTTCCCGTATCTTCAGAACACATTCCCGGCAACGTCGCTATTTTAAAATTATCCCGGAGTTATTGTCGGAGCATTCCTTCAGGACAGGTCACGTAGCTTCCCGGAATTATAAGCTTAGAGTCATTTGTCTCCGCACAATAGTTTTACTACAATGGCACTGGATGAAGGGATACAGGAATTGCTTAGTGGCAAAAATATATATATTTCGTTGTCTGAACTTATTGCTGAAATATGAAGAGGAATCATATTATACTCATGGATTAGTAATACGTATTATTTTTAAATAAACAGAATATTTTCATGTTGAAAAGCCAGAAGTAGATTTTTTTGGTTCAGTAGTGTTATTATGTATATATGTATGTGATAAGTGACGAACTCGTTTCTTTTAATATATATTTTTTTATCGCCAATGAAAACTTACCAAGCTCACATCTAGTGTAACAAGCAATAACCCAGCCTGCAAGTAAGTGCAAGGCACGGGCTACTTCTTCAATTAAGAGGAGTTAGGCTATTTCCCTATAACACTGGTCTAGGGCGGATCAGCGGACTTCACATACACGTGAGCAGGCTTCCTCGCGATGTATTTCTTCACCGTTCCCCAATATCCAATCAATCCAATCCAATCCATCAGCCAAAGGAAGTCCACTGCTGAACATAGGCCTCTCCCAATGATTTCCACAGTAACCTGTTGGAGGCAGCCTGCATCCAGCGACGTCCCGCGACCTTCACCAGGTCGTCTGACCATTTAGTCATCCCTAATATAGTCCTTAATAATTCCAATACCGCAATAAATTGCTCGGCACAGTCACCTACAGACCTAGTAAGAACAACCCAGAGTATTTACAATTCGTATGTACACATCGGCTGCATGTTCGTCGTCGCACATCGAGGAATCAAGTTTCGGCAAACACCGCAGCCAAATACGGGCTGATTGTTGGAATATAACAAGCGACACGTAACTAGCTAGTATATTATACCTTATGTACTGTATGGTCAAAGGGCATGGTTACAATGGGGTTGTATGTCAATAGTTTACTAACACAATGTGGTGTGTATGCTGGTTCGTTATGTATGGTCTTGTAATCAAATGACAGAGTTCCTATTGACTTGTATGTCAATATTTCAAGTACCTAATAATGTGAACTTCACACCGATGATGTGGAAAATACGACAACGTTTCTAGAGGTATCCTGTGTTTTGTACCTTGTACCCATAAACGTCCCATTGCAGGGCTCGGGCCTACTCTAAAATCGAGAGTACGGCTGAGAGTGGTTAGGCCATATAGTCCACCAACTTAGAATATATTTCGATTGAAAAAATAAAAACTCCATTTCAAAAGTTTCGTTTAATAAAAGTGAATTCAAGTTCAAAATACAATTTCGACTAAAAAAGAGTTGGAAACGTGACGTTCGTCCGGCCAGCGCGTTGTAAAATATTAAATCAAATCTTGCTACAACTTTTTTTTTTATACACGTACGTGTAAAACTAAATATCAGCCTATTTACAGTGCACAGCTGGACACAGTCTTTCTTTATTAAATTATAAAGATTTATCGCTTATTTTACGATGAAACGTATTCTAATGGCCTTTGATTTTTAAAATCCCTCGCACATATTACTTTTATAACTGAATAAGAATTTGATTGTGATTTACTTAATAGTTGTAGCTAAATATATTTTTTCCTTTCCACGAGCCGGCCACTTTGGGTAACTCGTGAAATGAAAGGCCGCGGGTTCCATCCCCGCACCGAGACAAATGTTTGTGAGGCCCACAATAAATATTTGTCTTGGGTCCGGATGTTTGTGAGACCACAAAAGTCTCTCGTAGTTCCTGATACCCACGACACAAGACTCGATCTCAGTGTGGGGTCAGAACTATGTATGTAACTCTTGGGCGTAATTATATAAAAATAGTATACAGACGAACAAAGTCACAGGCAAAAGCTAGTTATAAAATATGCAAGATATTTTCCAGCGTCATAAAACCCGGTCTCATTTTTAATATGATCCATGTGCAGTCTCGATAAATCTCGTTTCTTCATAATAACTGCCTTCAGCTTGTCTGGTAACATATTTTCATTTAATTTGCTACGAGACATTGTATTGTCCTTTAATATCTGGAGCAGCGTAATAAGATAGGGGAAAAATCACTATATAAAGTTTTTATGTAATATTTTTTTAGAAAATTGCCTAGAGCTGTTGATATTCGTATTTGCAAAGCAATGATCTTTCACAATGACAGTAAACTGATCATAGTCCCACGCAATTGTCATTTCGTATACTAAAATCAGTTTGGGATTTCACTCACAAATTGAATAAGCGTGCAGACTTAGAAATAATAAAACTACCCCCATTTAAAAAGCGCCCCTGAAATAACCTTTTCAAATGTACCAGAATTAGTTTCGGACGATGTAACCCTTGGCAGACTGTTCGGAAGGGTAATGCGCGAGGCACGCGTCATCCCTTCCGTTAGGGGTTGGAGGGTTGCTACAATTTATCTCTATTGCGGGCCTATTTCCCTTCTGTCATCAATCAATTTGATGTGTGCGTGACGAGTAGAGTTGGTTATTGGACGAGTCTTGGAGACAATTATGCTAATGATGTACGTACGTAGACATGTTGTTTTATGTTATTCAATTAGTTACAACAGTTGGGATGTTAGGAAACTCTCTTTTATATTATATGGTTTTTTCATTGAAATCTATGGACACTTACAAAAGGCTTCTCAAGGATAACATGTTATTTTACTTTTTACTTACAAGTGCCAGCGTGTCCATGCTAAGTTTATAATTTTTATGGATATTTTTTTTTATTCTCCGCATACATTTTCGTTTGGCGTATTAATTCACTAATAAATAAGTCTCTGAATTTTATTTCACAATCTCTATTTGGTGACCTCCTAAGTCTTAACAATTCGTACCAATATAACTCCATTGGAACTAATTACTTTACCTCTTCCTTCCATTAAATTTCCTGACACTTACAAAAAATCCAACTACATGCTTACGGCCTTACTCATAGGCTGTTATATAACCTATTATTAGAGTTATCGATGGTTTTGTTTTCTTCACTCCAGCTGAGTTTAAATATCGTTGGAAAGGGATAAAACATTCGACAACTTAAATAGGTTTTTTAACTGTCCATGAACAAGGCGGTTAATATCTAACCACTACTCCAAATTTTTACCTGAATCCATACACATGACTATTCCTCCGCAGGTACATAGCAGTAACTCAACCAATAAAGTACGCAAAGCACAAAAGCAACGCACGAGTCTGGACCATGATCGGCGTGGCCTGGCTGGTGTCCGGGGCCATCGGCTCTCCCATCGTGCTGGGGCTCAACAACACCCCCGACCGAAGCCCCAACCAGTGCCTGTTCAACAACACCGACTACGTCATCTACTCCTCGCTGGGGTCCTTCTACATCCCCTGCATCATCATGATGTTCTTGTATTATAATATTTTTAAGGTGAGTTGATTTTATGTAAGAAATACCAATGGCAAAATGGACAATCAAAGTGACAATAACAACGGATTTTTTTTTTTATTTTATAATAATCATAACTTTATTTATTTCTCTCTAATACATAGCTACAAAAACATGCGTATGAACGATTTGGATAAAAGGCTGGTGTCTGATAAGGGCAGACCCCGTGTTTTAGATTACCAGGATATTTATCCCACAAAGGCTATAATTGTAATATCCAATTATTATTTTTAAATTTTAGGTACCCCAACTTTAAAATTTGGTTTACAAGACCGTATAGATATTAGATAACATAGCAACACCGCCGTTTCTGAACTAATTCTCTAAGCACAACTATAGCAAGGCTTATCATAATCTTTGATTCTGGAAGAAAATTAATAACGATACCTGCCATCCCTATCCATACAAACATCAACAACCCACTATTTCTAAAACCCATTCTATCCCATCCAGGCAATACGACAACGAGCGAAGAAACAGCGTGTAGCCAAGAAGACAACGTCAGCGCTAGGGTCAGCAGTGTCAAGTGGAGCTGCTGCGGTGGTCATAGAGAATGTAGCACAGACTCAGCGCCTCACAGAAGCACTGCAAGAAGACAAACCGACTAACACTGCTTCGGGAAGCAATGAAGATGCTGACGATGATGATGATAAGTTAGTTGAAGTTGATTTACTAGTTATGTAGAATGATATAATCGATTACAAGCTTATTGTAAAAGCACATAAAAATGATTATTTGGGGATTAAAAATAATAGAGAGAACAACGGAGATCATTAATTATTACAATATGTTGGGCGCATAATTATTTATATAACTTATGTTACATTTTAATGATGTGTGTTCCATGGTTGTCAGGTCAAAATCTATTTGCTAACTAACATTTTCATCTTGTTTATAATGAAAGTTATGAATATTTAAGAAATAATGTACGAATTTTTATCTCCATTCAATATGGCTTTGATAATTCGGGTATCTCTAAATTGTAAAGACCAAAAATATGGAAGAAAAAAGATAGTCGAAAGACATTAAATGGTGCAAGAGATCAGTTAAGAAGTCCTATTGTCTAAGGATAAAATTGCCGGTTTTTAAAACTAGACCAGATAAGAAGTTATCCTATCTAGCAAGTTTGTCTAAAGATATTAATCGCAGTCGAAGAACAGAAAAGATTCGCTTGAACAGTAATAGTCAAATCTTTATTTACTTCGGTTATTGAAAATTAACGTATTTATATACAAAAACAGATACGTACAGATACTTATACTATACTGATACGTATGGTAAGTACGAGTATACATAATTTGCCAAAATAGTTTTCAATTCTCGTCTCTCATCCAGAATGAGGGTATAATTATTTCACGAAATATTCAAAAGCAAATTCCAGGCAGTAATTATAGTAATAATTATGGAGTATTGAATGGAGCCTATTGTGTTTGCTAAATTTATAATAATGGCTTTGAAATTGGATTCTACTACTGTATACCTAAATCAGGCAGGTTTCAATTTAATCTAAATTAATTAATTAATCACTAACTGCCTACTACCTAATAAATCAGGATTAAGAAAACATATACGAGTATAATTCCATATTAACCTATGTAAATTTCACTGCTGGCCAAGCCTTCAATATTGAGAGAAGTTAACCATTACCAAGCTTAAGTCCACCATACCGCCTTAGTAAGAATTAGTACATACATAAACTCACGCCTTTTTCCCAGAAGGAGTAGGCAGAGGTGCTACCAGGACACCCACATTTCGCCTTGTATGTTCCGTCCCACGATGTGATAGGGGGCGAGCATATCGCCATATAGGGCACAAATTCCTGACTCCGGGCTGATAATGAATAGAAAAATCCAATATCACTTTGCCCGACTCGGCATTCGAACCCGAGACCTCAGATTTGCAATCATACCGTAGTACAACTATGCCACCGAGGTAGTAAGAATAAGTCGATTTTTTTAAAACAGACTTAAATAGCTATCGAAAATGTGGAGTGTAGTTAAAATGGCTGTAATTACCTACAAATACGGACTTTCGAAAACGTGATTGCTCTGAGATTTAGTACGCTTAAACCAGACTACCGCACTTTATAACGTAGGATATATTTGAATATTAAATTCAGTAGCCGATATGAATTCAAAACTTATTCCGTCTTTTTCTTTCAGCTTCGGAAAGACAGAGATGGGAGCGTACGCGGAAGAACTAGCGAACACTAGGTCGGCGCGGTTCATGTTGGCTGCCGTGGTGGAGGAGACGGGACTGTGAGTAATTTTAATATCTTCTTCATTTATCTAGTAGTAAATGTTGTACGAAATGGTTTGCAATAGTTGGTCTTTGGAAAAGGTCTTCTGCAACTTCTTGTATCTGAGATAAATGATATCTGGTGATAGCGTAATCAATATAATGATAGCGTCTACCCAGATCGGTATAACGTTTTGTAGAACGGAAAAATATTTGTTAGTAGAACCAAGATAGGATTCATAGATAATTGAAATGATACGGGAGACATATTGCCAGCTGAGTTTGTATATGCTGCTAAAGTGAAGATAATGTTCCTTACAAATCTTGGTAACCCAATCAATTTTTATTTTAAATATAATAATGTGCATGAAACTATAATCGTTTTTAAATATTACATAGAAGCAATATTGATTTACGATCTACCTATATATCAGATGCGTATTGATGTACATATTGGTGTATTACTCTCATTGCTATTGAAAGTTTTAGCATTCTCCGGAGTATATCCGATAATGAATATGCACAGTGTAATGAATAGATTCTAATGTATAGATGTATTAATATAATTTGATACTATTTTATTCAAAATTATTTTCATTTGATTATGTATGTTTGGTTCGCATTAATAATTTTTTTTTAACAATTTTATACTATTGTATCACTTTATATTTTTATTTGATTAGGTACTATTGCCTGAAATAAAAGCATTTTATCATTTATTTATATATTTAGTACATACGCTCTTTACTTATCAAACGTTACTAACATCTCATAAATCAAAGACTCCTAATAATTACAATCAGTACGATTTCTATCATAACTTGGCGACATGTTTTGAAAGCAACAAGTAATATTAACTTAGGATATACAATTCCCAATTAAGGTGTTTCAAACAGCCTAGACGCTGGAGTCGGGTACTGCATGATAATTAATTTTGCACCGATCTACTAAATTACTGTTGTAGTCGGCTTACGCGTATAATTTAGATATTGGATACTTTATCATACAAATGAAGTTAAAGTTATGTTTTAACGCGTATGTGGAAAATTAATGTAGTAAGTAAGACTGATAGAAACGTTAGCAGTTAGCACGATTTAATTATGGCCTGCTCGTGAGGAAACCTGCATACCATAGCGATTTGGATAAATTTCTATGGTATGTAAAAGTCCGCCAACCCGCACTGGGCTAGCGTGGTGGACTAACCTAACCACTCGCAATCGTACTCTCGATTGTAGAGGACGCCCGTGCCTTGCTGTGGGACATATATATGGGCTGATACATACTGCTCGTTAGTCCAATATGATTTTCCATCGGCTATAAGACACGTATTGGCTATGTTCTAAGTCATAAGGACAAATTACCTACTCAAGGTCGCAAAAAGGCGTTGAAGGCCTATCCTAGTCAGTGTGAAAAATTTAGGGGTACGTCTATCTTCATCAACGAGCTTTTTGTGACTGAAGTTGATGTTGACATCTTCAAAATGTAGACATTAGATTCATACTTTATTACGCTCTTAGAGGTTGAATTAAATATTGAACTTAACAGTACAATATATGGCTTTCCCTACCCATTAGTTTAGATACTACAGATAACAAACAATTTTGTTACTTATTTATAAGAATTGTATTAAGAATATAAGTTGAATGTAATTCCAAACTAATATATTTTAGGAAACAGTAAAAATGCGAATAATGACTTGTTAGTACTGCTATTTTGAACCAGAAAAGCGGTTTAACATCCCTGATGATGTCACGGACATAATACCGTAAATCGGCAACAGTATATCATTCAGACGGTACTATAGAGACCGCCTGTCGTGTCAGTACGTCACTCTAATGACGTCAGACACACGATACTAATTACCTAATCGGCTTGTAAACCTTCGACAACAAGAACAGTGTATCTATTCTCAATTATTAGGTTTTTCTATATTTTTTTGTTTTGAACACTAAGGTTATTCCTACCGACAGTATATGTTGGTTTATTTTCAGTTATCAAATTCTTCAATCAATATATTGTTGTACTAGCATTGCTCGCAGATTAGCTCGTGTTGAAAGGTTTTCCCAGCTAAAACGTACCCTATAGCCTTCCTTGATAAATGGTATAGCTAACACTAAAGTATTTTTTTTTCTTTCTTTTTTAGTTCTTGACATTTGCGCACTCAAACAAACTATCTAACTTTATATTATATTGTACTGTATCAGCCCATATACGTCCCTCCACTTTCAACCATACTCTCGATTGTAGAGGAGGCATGTGTCCTTTATATATTAGTATAGATTAATTAATTAATTTATTTATTTATTTATCTATTCATTTATTTATGCTTTATATACCAAGTATAAGGCGGACTTAATGCCTGAGGCATTAATTCTTAGTTTTAAACCTAATGTGATATTTTTGTCATTGGAAGAAAACAATAGGTTACATTGTGTAGATGTCTTTTCTGATAGCCCTTTCTATTGCAAGGTTATAGTTCGTTACGTGCTTTCATTATCTGATAATCAAGCTAGCGGCTTATCTGACATCCCAACCCATAAATACCCCCGAAACTTGGTGGTACGTGATAACAGCCGCCCATAAACATACGAACACTTGAGCTCGCAATTGCATTATCGGGCTCTCAACAGTAATTAGATAAGAGAGGAGATTAAAGCGTTAGATCAGGAAATAAAACCAGTAATTTTGCAAATGTGTCGACAATTATATCTATCTGTAATATAGATTGTGACAGCGATGTCATATGAAATCAAAACAGGTAATCAGGCCTCCACGCGTTTCAATAGCAAGCTTAGTAATTAATTTATCAAATCCTCTCGTTAGCTAAATAAACAACGAACTGAAAACTAACGATCCAAATTCTCCTGATCACGTACGGGTTGCTAGGTTACCTGTTGTTTAAAGAGAAGGACAGGTGTATTATATAGCCATCTCTCTCACGTGTAATAGTTTTGACAGAGAAAGTTGAGTTAATGTGTTGGCATCGTGTTGGAATGTTGGTGTGAAGTCCTCGAACATTGCTCGAAATATTGAGTTTCAGGAATGTTCGTAGGTATTTGATTTCAGAATAGGAAATTTAAAACCAAGTTCAGGTGTATTTGATAGTCAACTGTTTTCAAAACTAGTGAAACTTCGTTATGATTTCGAAATTCCCGGAATTAGTAGTCTAAATACAATAGCTCTCACATCGCTAGCGCTGTATGCACGAAGAGAAACAAAGAACGCTATTGTCAGTATGTTCGTAATATTTACTTGGTAAATATTGTTGGGTTTTATTCAGTATACTGGGCATATTTATACTAAGCTTATTAAGCAGTCACAGACCAAAGAATTTACAATTTGAATTAACGCAACACGCACGTAGAATACGTAAAGAAACTTCTTCACCCACACCAGCAGTTTCCTTTCCTTCTCTTTTATTTACCTTTTTTATAACTTTTTCGTATTCAATTACGACGCTTAATAACAAACACAAAAGATCTAAATCGATATCAATTTGACGCCATAAAATGTTGTCTGGCAACATCAAAGGAATCTACATGCGTCCTCTGCGTATCGTTTAATACCCGACAGCTCTATCGAATGTTAAATGTACCGTTAACGGTCTCAGATGTTAACATACGCTTTGTTCGTGAAAATATTTAAGTATGTTATAAAAGAATTTTGTATTTTGCGCTATCGTTCGCGAGGCTGATACGGACGCAGACATTTATTAAGGCTGTATGCTCGAAAGTTGTGAAAATGAATAGAGTCTCGTGTTCTATTTTTTAAATATTTTATCTATCTCCAGATAGAAAAGGTCCATGTGGAGTGATTGAACCTGCATGGACTGATGTAGATAAAATAAAATCACATTATTATTACATTAAACAACTATTTTGTACCACGGTACGGTTACAAAGCTGAGCTCTCCGGTTGGAATCCCGGGTCGGACAAAGTGATATTGGATTTTTCTATTCATTATCAGCTCGAAGTCAAGAATTTGTGCCCGATATGGCGATAGGCTTGCCCCCTATCACATTGTGGGACGAAACACATAAGGCGAAACGTGGGTGTCTTGGTTGCTACCAGGGAACCTCTGCCTCCGCCTTCCGGGAAAAAGGCGTGAGTTTATATATGTAAACAACTATTGCCATATCTACATATCCAGTTCACTTTTGCTGTAAATCTTAATCGACTACATTATAACTGTTCTCCCACAAAATATAAACTTTCCGTAATATCTTATTCACCAAAAATAACAAACAAAATCTCCCGCAGGATCATGGCGAACCTTGCATCACCAATACCAATGATGGACCCGAACACCAACAACGACTCAGGGTATGCGCCTTCCAACCTGGACGGCGAGACGAAGGAGCACTCCCCCCCACCCTCACCCACGCCGAAGGAGGAAAAGAAGATACAGAGCCAAGAGGAGAAGACTGAACCGCCCAAGAAGCCTGAATTAAAGTAAGAATGTGAAGAACGTTACAGAACATTCATAATGCTTCTTCCGATAGAAAAGAAATTTAATGCAGAATGATATGTCGCAGTTGGATATATATAAGAAATTTAAGGAGATATGTTTAAGAATATTGCAATGATGTTAAATGCCTCTAAAACTCAATTTACACGGGGAGAGTTTCTCACCTCGAAGACACGATTATCGTAAGGATATAAAAAAATTGCATCGTCAACTTTGTCAAAACACGATCTTATGGCGGTTATGTCATGTGATAATGGCATAGGATTTTCGCGACGAGAAACTCTCCCGGTTTAAATGGCGCTTAAGTGCGGGAGTTCGACGTATCGAAGTACGTGCAATCTTTACTCGTTGCAGGTTTAGTCACTAACCTTCTCTCCTTGCTTCCCACCTTTTGATCCGTTGACTTTAATGCTATAAACATTTTTACTGTTTGAAGAGCTCTTTTATAGTTTAGACGAGAGTCAAGAGTGCATAATTTAAGTTTATTTTATGCATTATAAAAACGCATAATTAGGTTTTTGGATTAAATGCAAAATAGTATCCCGGAATCTTCCTAGTTGACTAAAACTCGACAACAAAGATATTTTCCATCTCCACGTTGATTTCCTGACTCGATTCCAGTTGATTCAATCTGTTGTTTAAACTGACTATATCTTAGCCCGACCGCTTAGATAAATTGTAAAATTGGATTAATTTAACACGGCAGCTTAGATATTCCTTGTAAATACAAATTCGCCGTGGCTCATTGTTATGCAAACGTCAATTTATATCAAATATAAATGCAAATTGGGCCCTCGGAATTAAATTCGGCCAGAGCTATGAATACAGACCAGTAATTATATGTCACTTTATAGGTCTCCAAACTATTTCTCGATGGATTTAAGCTGTCGTTATAAGCAATTAAATAGTCCGAAGCTACGAGGAAATACTCAAATAATGTTTCATTATAAGTACAGATATTCATTATCTAGGTTTAATCATTCGTGAACGCCAATAGGCGTACCAATGCTGGGCGCAAATGAGTCACTACCATTAAGAGACGTCCATTACTTTCAGTCTACCTAGTAAGCCACCTAGTAAAGGTTGGGCAATATAACACACCTTTTAAATTACTTTAGTCTACCTTAATACTGGCATGGCTCGTCTTCTTCTTGATTCACACTGCTTCTCGCCCCTTAC
Organism: Theretra japonica; assembly: GCA_033459515.1. Classification (NCBI taxonomy): domain Eukaryota; kingdom Metazoa; phylum Arthropoda; class Insecta; order Lepidoptera; family Sphingidae; genus Theretra; species Theretra japonica. Next base: position 1,194,128 of record CM065944.1, read on the forward strand.
AAGAAGGATTCTTCTATAGCAAAGATTTCTCCATTTTATCCTGCAGGAAGAAACTAAGCCGTTTGAGCAGCAGCTCCATCATCACGACTCCTAGACGACGATTCAGGAGCGCCGCGTCGGCAGCCAGGTTTACCATCTTCAGGGCCAACCGCGCCGGCAAACTCCGAGCCAAGTCCTTTGCCAAGAAGGAGAAGAAAGCCACGCAGACACTCGCCATTGTTTTGGGTATTTATAAATGCATCATATTTTGTTTTTGGATACAACCGTCAACTAGATTGCCGAATACTGATTTCCTCTTCCCATCCTTATTCTTTCCCGCTTCCCTCTTGATTTGATAAGCCGACAACACGTCTATGATCCAAGCATTGTGAATGTTCATGGGCGGCAGTGATCACTTACAATCAGGTGATATGTTTGCTCATTTTCCGAGCCAATTAAATAAAAAAAGAGTTAGAAGCGTAAGTCTTAGGATACGGACCCGAGACTGTCTTATGAGTTTCAACCGGCACGTTACCAGTTACCACACAATACACTAATAAATTAATCATGTAAAGCCAACGATCACTAGTTTCCGTTTTTGCTTAAGTATTCCATTGGCCTTTTGGTTTCAATCTTGAAGCCCGTAGTCCCTAGTCTCTTGAGGCGTTAGCCTCCTTACTCTCTACATAATTTAAACCGCTAGGTCTTACGCTGTCGTGGCAATAACCCTCAGAAATACTTAGTCAATTGGCATTCATGAATACTATCTTCCAAATTACCGTAATATATATTTGCATTAATAAGTGAGAGGCCAATAACTTAATTGCTAATACCACGGGAATGGTTACCTGTAGGTTAGAGGTTAAACTTGGAGCAACCATTTTTGAAGTAAAAGGAATCCGGATTTTAAATTCCATGGTCCATGGTTTGGTGTCTGCTCTCTGATACATGTGTATTGTAATTAATTTTTTTATTAATTTTACGTTGGGAAATGACTAGGTGAGCAATACAATTATAAATAAATAGAATTCTACATTTACCATACAAAAAAACGTTTATTAACTACAGGAAATTGTTATACAAAGAATACATCTGGTATTCAGTAATCTAAAAAGGAGGTCTCTCAAAAATTGCCTGAAAAAAATATGTTGATTTAGGTCCATGTTTAATTATGAATATATATTTTCTGGGGTCAGTGCTTTGTGATTTTACTCTGAAGCGCCATTTAATTAGCCTGTATAAAAATTACGCTCAGCTTTGTACGTTTTAATAACCTTTAAAGCACTTAAATGTCTGCTGCCTTTCTGTGCGGAATAATCACTCTGAGTTTGTAAATTACTACTCGGATTCAGTCATTAATTAGTTTTTAAAGCGAAACACAAAGCATCTGCTAAGTAGATCAACGTAAAGGAACATAAGAATAGTGTATCTGGCTCACCTTTATACAAATTACTAATTAAATATTATCACAAAAACTATAAAATAACTTTTATACTAGCAAATCACAATTTATCGCGTAGTCTCTTCATCACACTTATGACACGGTACAAAACTCTGGTACTACTTTACAATTCAAAAGATCACGAAAAATCATTACGAATCTTGAAGGTATAAGTATTCATAAACATAAATAACAGTAGGAACGCTATCGCCCTTTTCAGTTAACAGTTGTCTTCTCCAGTACAATATCTCAATAATTTATATAATTTTTATTAACAAACCTTTTTCCAGGCGTGTTCCTGTTCTGCTGGGCGCCGTTCTTCACCTGCTCTGTTCTGGACGCCCTCTGCTCCAAGCTCAACCTGCCCTACTCTCCAGGGGTGACGGTGTTCATCCTCACCACCTGGCTGGGCTACATCAACTCCTTCCTCAACCCCGTCATCTACACCATCTTCAACCCTGAGTTCAGGAAGGCCTTCAGGAAGATACTTCATTGTGGCACCTAGCCCGCGGATTTCTACGTAGTTTACGAGTGAACTAGGACTTAAGGCAGTGACAGTGCTGTGGATTTTGTTGACTTTACTGTTAATAAGATCGTTTGGACTACTTGGGTAGTAGATCAAGAAGAGACTGGTGTTCCAAAATGTAATACTCCAAAGTAAAGACTCGTTAGTAAGTTAAGTGATGAATAAGGTCTAAGAGAAATGTGTAACAATTCGTCGGAAGTATCTTAGGATATTAAAATGTAAAGTGAGTTATGTGCTGAAATTTAAATAAGTGTCATCAACTAACATTATATGGAAATATATAACACAGAGGGGATAAAAAGTCATTGTGAATAGAGAATTAAGATTATATACCTAGATAGTTCTGTATAATATGATTAAGGGTAAATTACTAATAGATTATATGTGTAATATTTTAAAAAATGCGCTGTTAATTAGATTGTGTAAATCTAGTACGTTCATTAATTTTATTTTTTAATAAATACTGCCATTTTTGTCTAAAACATCTCAAAATCCAGTTTTTGCAATAATATTTTTAATCTTTCTGTATATTTGCACTAAATGACAAATAATATCAAATTTAAAATATGTACTAAGATTTTTTAAATAAATTATTAATAAATACATATTATGTATCCTTTTAATATATTTATCAATAATCATGTTTTTACTTGATTCAATTAAAGACTGTCTATTATAATTTTGTGAGATTTATTTTCTATTTATTATATAAAATACGATTAAGCTGTAATAAATGCTTAACAACATAGGATTAAATTTCAATTTACTTACTGTCAAACACTAACTTCTACACTTTTAATAACTCTTCCCTCCGTGATTAAGTTTCTAGCATTGATAGCCACTGACGCAGTTGGTTACACGCCGGCTGTGAAACGAGAGGCTGTGGGTTCGATCCCGAGACAAATATTTGTGTAATCCACGGGTATTTGTTTCGGGGCTGGGTGTTTGTGAGACAGAAAAGTATCTCGTAGTTCCTGATACCCACGACACAAAACTCGATCTTAGTGTGGGATCAGGACTATGTATGTGACTGTTAGGTGTATATATATTTAATGCGATTCGCCCACCGAAAAAAAAACAAGTATTATCTCCCTAAACATTTTTAATAAAAAAAATCGCATGATAATTTTTTATGGACAATAGACAAAGTATAAAAAAATGCATTTGTAATTATAAATAATTTATTTTAAAAAATTATTAAGTTATTCAAGAATTATTTTAGATCTTGCCCTATTGTAAAGTATTTTTAAGTATTTCTTCCGACTGAAATTGTGAATCTAAAAAAAATGTAAATAATATAAATTATAATCTTTCTATTATGTAAAAGTCAATTTGTGTAAAATAATGTCTGTATATATTTGCTTCGTGTAAATTAAAATTATATTTATCTTCCCTCGTATAAACAGGAGTTTTAAAAGTTTTGGAATCCATAATATCCTTGTTGTTTTTTTGTTTTTATTTACATGGCATGTTATTACTATTCGTTTACAATGCCATTGTTTTGATAAAATATTTGTTAATAATTAGAAATTTAAAAATAAAAACAGCATTTCACAATAATCTATAAATTCCGACGAATGTCTTGTTTAAATACGACATTGAAAAAGTGTTGCCACAAAATGAAAAAAATATTTACTAATTAATTATTATCGTTCTAATATTCTGAAGCGCAACAATTTGTAAATTGTAGATTCGATGTCCAAAATTATAAATGTACTATATTTAATGTAAGTCTTGGCTATGAATTTTCCCTGTGGTTGTGAGATATCTCTTGCTAATTTAGAGTATTGAAATAAGTTAACCTGTCCCCAGATATTCAAAGAGGGGGGGGGGGGGCTGAGAATAGCATTCCAAATATTTCACCTATAATGTAATGAAATCATAATAATTAAATCATAAATATTAAATCATGTTGGTGCATTGTTTCAGGCAACACTGATCAAACTATGTGAAGTTTTTGAAATAACTAGTTGGGTAATTTACAACATAAATTCAATAGCTTGGCAATCTTTAGAAGAATTCTTGTATAGAGTATCGCATTGCTCACAAAATATGACAGCAATAAAAAATCAATTTATTTGTTACTTTATTCGAATATTAATTATTAACCTAAGCTTCTTGTTTATTTCTTTGCTTATAATAACTCAAAATTCCTGTCCAATATGTGTACACCAAAAAATCTACAATTTATATTAAAAACTGTCCACTATTGTGAATACCCTTTGTATACCTGTCCTGTATTAATGCCAAATATAACTTTAATTGTACATAATATTCTGTAAATAGACGTGTAAATGTTAGAAAAACGAAACTTGATGTTGAATAAATGGTTAATGAATGTGATATATCTAGTTTAACTTAATCCCCTTTACAATGACGATGTAAATATATATACCATTACAATTGTTTTGTGGTGATCTTTTTCTTATAGTCGTTTACTCAAAAACAATTTCCTTGTCAAAAAAATCTTGGAAATATGAAAATTAAATTCATCAAATTGTAAACACAATCCACACTACTGTTTGTTTACGGGTTGGCCACCTTTACATACCATAGAAATACTTGCAACATGTTCACGATGGTCGCGGGTTTAAATCCCAGGGCACACCTCTGACCTTTCGGAGTCATGTGTGTTTTGATAGTCTGTCACCACTCACTAATACGGCACGGGAAAACATCGTGAGGAAATCTGCATACCATAACGATTAGTAGGAAATACAAAATTTATTCATAATACTGAAAAATCTTACCAGGTAATGAAAAGATCTACCTACAAAAACAACTTTAGTTACCAGATATGTAGGTGAAACTACAATATGTTAAAACTGTCTATGAATAAGACCGCTAGTGATTATTTAAATAGATGAGTCGAATACTGAAACTAAATTATCTTGCATAAACCTGCGTACACAGTATACTTCATCAGCTATTACAGTCCCACTGCAGAGCTAGAAACTTATCCTCCCATTCTTTCTCTGTGCAAAAACTCCTCAATTTAATAACAAATTCCGAAACCTGGCAACCCCGAGTTCCGGACTCTACAGTAGTTAGCGGCAGATACGTATGTGTCTCTGAATAATTCCCAACTTGGCACAGGCAGCGCGCCGAAGTTATTCAATCAATCTGTATCATCGGACGTGGGTTCCTCGTTTATTAGGTCATACTCGCATGTCTCGTATTAATTTTGGATATTAATTTTAGTGTTTATACAGTATAGTTGTAATTTTACGCTGTTATGTATGGATCAATAGAGAATAGAGAGCTTTTAAAAGTGGATACAGGGCATATTCACTTGAAATGTTCAGAAATAGATTGGGCAAAAATTAAAATATTCTACTGGAGTTCAATTTTTTGTTTTGCAAAAAAACACAAACAAGCAAGGTATGTGACGCTCGTTCTTGAAGACGTTTGTTGTTTTTGTGTCAGTTCGTACAATTTTTAAAGTTTTCTTTTGGGTGTAGATGAAAAAGTCACGATTCCAACCCTTACAAAAACACCAAGATCAAAGAGAAATTAAACTAACTAATAGACGAAGATCAGCGACTATTAAAAACCCATAAAACTCGCATAAAACCAATGAAAGAACGAACAAAACTCATAAACAACTCCAAATCCGTAACTCCAGCAAAATGCATTTCGAATTTTCGTTTGCAAAACAAAAAAAGCGGTCTAAAATTACAAACCTTACAAACCAGTTAACGTAGGCCTCTGTTTGAGAAGGTAAGTGGACGAGGGAACAAAAAGCGAGGGGTCTCGTGGGATTGGATGGTGTTAATTTTTATTGGACCCGTGGAGGAGAGCGAGTGCTGATTGGACCAATTTGCTCGCGTGTATTGTGTAACTGCACCCCGGGACGGCGGCGAGGCAGGCCCGGACTGAAGAAAGAAAGGGCTTTTTTGGCGTGGGGCCTTTATTATAAAATATATAATTTTTTTTTTTTTTGTCAGCCCATATACGTCCCACTGCTGGGCACGGGCCTACTCTACAATCGAGAGAATTGATTGAGAGTGGTTAGGCCATATAGTCCACCTCGCTGGCCTAGTGTAAGTATGTAAGTCCGCCATATATAAATATACTAAAAATAAAATCAATACTTTTTTTATTGCATAGGTCCGGCAAAGGAGTAAACAGGTCACATAATGGAAGTGATCACTGCCGCCCATGAACATCCATAAACCTCGCCACCGAAAGGTCAATATATTTTTAAATATTTTTATATGTATTTTGTTATTTCGTAATATGTATATAATATAAAAAGTAAAAAAAAGACACATGAAATAAAAAGGAAATAATAAAGATGTCTGCATTAAGGATATGTGGTAAGTCTACATACCTCATAACCCATACAAAGATATTCATACAAACAAGTAGATCTACGTTGGAAGTTTATTTCTTGTAATAATTGCACAACTGCCGTACTTTCTACATTATGGTACATAATAACACGATAGAAGGTTTTCATCCTGTATTGCGTGTAAAGTATAAAAGCGACATTTATTCACTACGTGTTTCTATTTTTTTATTCTAATTCCAGTTATTTTTACCATGTAACTTGAAAAACAGAATCTCCAAAAACACAGTTCGACAGTTAGGCATTTTTTAGTTACATTTCAAGGTAAGATATTAAATTGTATCGTTTAAAATTATTCCAGAACATCCTTTCTAACTCCCGCTTAGCTTTCACACATCAAGATATAATACAATCAAGTCCCTGAAGTCCTGTAGGAACTAGTTAAACGAAACCTTTGATCAGCTTGAAGTTTGAACACGAAACAGTTCGGAATTAATTCCTTATTATACTCGTAATTGCTGAGTGTTTAATAAATAAGTTGAACTTGGAATGGACGGGTATAATCTAAATTTCGTTTTAAACAAGAAGAGAAGTATTATATTGTAAATTTTTTAATTTATTTTTAACACTTGAAAAAAGAATGTGGTTTACATTTAACCTGTCATGCCTATGTGGCGATGTATGGAGGAGGCCTATGTTCAGCAGTGGTCTACCTACGGCTGAAGAGAGACAAGTATATACATGTCGGAGTGATTGAAAATTTAAGAATTGTAATGATTATTTAATTATGATTTAAGCTTCTTATTGTAAACATAAATTATAGATTTTCAAATTATGCAAAATAAGTTGTTGATTTGATTATATTGATTTTTAGTAAGTTTGGTAGTTAGAAATAATGTAGAGGGGATCGTAACAATATAAGGAGCGCGCAGACGCACTACAGGGCATTCGAAGTCTCGTCGGCAAGCTCTACAGTAGTTATGTCATAATTGTGCAGTAACAAGGTACCAATAAATTGTGTTTATCTGTGAAGACTGCGTTTGATTACTGACCCCATAAGATGAGTCAAGACGAAGACTTACATAACGACCGACCGCCTTCACCTATCCTAAACCCTTCTATTCACTCCGAAATACATATATTATTTTCTAGATTAAATTATTATGATAGCTTATTACATATATGCGCATCCAAGCACATTAAAATACGAGGGTTAAGTTTCAGAAATCGTGTCTAGTTACTATTTTATAACAGACACGCTAGATACTGCAGTTTTTTGTACATGTAGTTTTGCCAAGATAGGGTATCAATAAAGGAGACATGACCAAGTGATCTATTTTAAAAAGCCCTCGCAGTTAATATACTTACACTTAAAATCGCAATGTCTATTTCTCGCGTCAAACAGCAGTGTAAATGCACTGTTGTATTCCGATTTGAAGGACATTGTAATGAGAATTAACAAATTATGTCTCAGGATGGCGAGCACAGTTGAATGCCAAGCATTGCTTTATAATCCATGGTGTTGTGTAGTTTTGCTACTGTCCATGAGCGGTTGTGTGGCTTATCATCAGGCGAATGGTATGCTCGTCTCACCATTCATCGCAAAAAAAAAACAATCTAAAGAAAATGAAATCATCACGCTTAGTTTGACGGCTTTGGACCCCCGCTTGACATCCTCATTCCGTCCCAGTCGATATGTAACGGACAAGTGTATCGGAGCCGCAAGTTGGATCTGGTATTCACGTGTAGGAATCAGTCGACGCAGGAAGTTCTCCATTAAACCTATCGGTATATCCAGATTAAATGCTCGTGAAGTTAGATAGACATTTCGAATGAAGGCTTACGAAATAAAAGAGTTGGAAAAGTTGATTTTTTCTTTCAATAGGGTATTTGACTATAATCGTTTTTATAATGATTTTGCATTTAAACACAAATACCATTGAAATAAAATATTTCTGGTAAAACAGTAGAAAAGTAGCTTGTAAAATGAGGCAAATATTAGTATTTAAAAAAGAGTGGGAGCGTATAGCGGACACCTTACTGTCCGTTTCACACGCGCACACTTTAATGCATATTAGGATTAGTGACGTCACTAATTTTGTTTTGCATCCCATCTTTTATTCCCACTGAAATATTTAAAACGTTACTAACTAGTTTAGTTCTGAATGGATTTACAAAATTCTTTCTTTGCTAGATTTTGGATCTGGATACCTTTTGATAAATAAAATAAAAAAGGAGTCAAATACCATATTAATGGTAGTTGCAATGCGGTGTAGATAGAGTATTGACTTGCAAGAGATTATCTTTGGCTAGTCGGCACAATTATGCTTGCGAGAATGTGGTCACTGGTCGGTATCCTGATGGATACAAAGAAAGCATCTATCATTATACGAGTAATAATATGACTTATTATCTCAAATAGACAGCATCGAAATGAATTAGCTGTTAAAATCTAAATCAGTCCGTGGTTCACAATTGTTTTGTATTATTTATGGCAGAATAAAAATAATTTCTCTTCTCTCTTTTCAACCACAGCAAGTCCACTGCTGAACTTAGGCATCCCCAAGGATCTCCAAATTGACTTGTTAGAAGTGGCTAAAGATAATTTATATATCATAATATTAGATACCTTTACCTATTTTGATATTTCCTTAACGTTTGCGTCAATAGGCAGCATACGATTACAGACTAATGCAAGTTATGAGTCAGTAAAACTTTATCATTCAATGTACGTTGCATAGTGTATTATATCAATTGTATATAAACTACAAACTGATTTAATATGCCCTTTTTATTTTATTAATAGGGGAATCCCCGACTTAGTTAGATAGATATATTTAAATAACGGTTATTTCCGCAAATGGATAACCTCTACAGACATCTTTTCATACACTGATGCTGTAAATATTCTGGAATTGTTGCTGCATGGAAGAATGCACCTGTAGAATATAGACTTTTGGTAAACCGATTTCTAAGGTAATCCGATAAGAAGCTGGCTGGAAAAGACAAGAGAAGCCAAAGAGTATTTTTAATGGTGTTCGATTGTAAAGGTCTATACTATAATCTATATTCATAAGATCCATGACTTAAACAATAATTTCTCAAATTAAACTAATATTACGCTCAAATAAATCAATATAAACATAAAAAACAGGTGCATTTCCATAAAATATACATAAGAGTGTGGAGGTTGGCAACACTGTTCCAGATTCAGTATGCGCACGAAAATATGTTTACATTTGTGTGCATTGCCCCACTGACCATTAGTTGTCTGACAACAGCATGTGCGGTGCGTATGTGGTACAAATAATTTCTTCCTAAAAGGAAGAATTTAAAAAAATATATACTGAGGATTTAATTTGCAAAATAGCATGTTTAGACGACAAATATATCGAAAATAATGCCTTTTTTTACCGATTTGCCAGAGTGAATCTGTGGGTATAGAAAATTACGAGAGACTTTTCGGTCTCCCAAATATTAAAACTCGAAATAAATATAGGTAAATTGTTATAAGTCTTATTCTGGGGATCAAACCCGTGACCTCTTGTTTCACAGGTTTAAACAACTACGCCGCGCAGGCCGTCAGCAAGAAGAGTTAATCGCCAAAATCATAATTTTATACAAATCTGATTACCAAGTATAATAATGGATTTCAAATTTCATGATGCGATATGACTTTGTGCTCATTTTTACGTGCCTACTTTTAGAACGCGCCTCAACTTTTCATTACATTTACAAGTCACATTCACGAGAATTTCCAGCACGCCTCACAACGTAAGTTTTAGCTATTGTTTGATACAAATTCTATTGCGAAGAATCAAACTGCTGTTTAAATATTTTGTCACAAATATCTTTGTTTCAACCAAGTAGCGGTGTAAAGTTTTGTAACAGATGAATATTATTGCACAACTTTTGTTTCATGTTTTAATTAAACAACAATCATTTTGTTGTTTTGTAATGTTTAATGTATTTTTACCTATAAGCATAATTAAATTAATCAAAATAACATTGAAACAATGGTAATGTATACTATACATAACTTAAATGCAGAAGTGCTGCCACCTGTACAACGCCATATGAACCACTAGTATGAACACCTCGATGAATACAAAACTCTCTCATTCAGTATTTTCACATAGAGTGGTGGATGAAAAGTTAGTTATTACAGTATGTTAATTAAGAATCCAAGAAAAAAAATCGCAACGGAAATAAATTATGATTAAAAATATTGCGATTTTGCAAGAATGACCTTGAATGAGATCATTACCATGAAACTACACTACTCGTTCAAAGATGGAGCCACACGCTTCAAAAAATAGCAAGATGTGTCACACCCAAATATAGCTTATTCATGAGCGATTACGTGTTATTGTGAAATAGAAATATCTCCTCGCCCACAAACAGTAACTTTTCAATTCATCACTACAAATAAATAGATTTATTTGTGATTTTCCTTCGCAATAATAATGCAACAAGAAAATGACGTTTGTTGTGTTTCAAGTTCTCTTCAATTGCGAGAGACGCCTAGGCTGTCTCGCTCTCGCGTCACCAATTATGGTGCATTAGAACGAGACAGCGAGATAGTCGCTTTCGCTTGAATTACAGCAGTATTCGTATCAGCTGACAACCAAAGCAAAACAGTCGGTGCGCGACCATCTTGTCAAAACTCTGAGTCGGTGACAACAAATAAATATTGTAAAATGTCCTAAATCGTTGTTAATGACATAACGTTCATATTGTATTTAATAAACTGTCGTGTATTTTACATGTTGGTGTTGTTAACAGTTCGTTTATTATACATTTTGCTCAATATTTCGGGCTTGTGTTGCGTCAAGTGACGTCATGTGTATGAAACACGTATCGCGGCTGACGAGTTTGTAAGTATTTTCTTTTATTTCTGTGTTAATTTAACATTATTAAGGCTCATCATGGGTGATTTTCCATGTGCCATCGGCGCATGTTTCATTCATGATTTGATTGGCAAGTTTGTGTCGCGTTAGCGAACGCCATACGCGAGCGCTTGCGAATGCCCTTGAAAATATTATGCAGCAAAAATCTCTGTGTCGAGTTCGCGTATGGTGGTCGGTTGTTGATGCAACAGCCGGACTTTCTGTTCCATTGATGATGAGGGCCACGGAGGCAAGCGCCGGCATCCGCCACTCGCATGGCAACAGCCGCTAGGTGCGCGCACTTTACTAAAAATGGAACACTCTCGAGTGTAGAAAGTATTCTTTTGATCATCGAAAGTGTCTCTATATGAAAACATCGAACACGGATGGAACTATACGGTGCATACGATAAACAATACGGTTTTATCATAATCTGTGTTCGCCAGCGCACACAGCTCAGTGCAGTGAACAGTGCACACGTTCTCAATAAATATGTAGGTAGCTAGCTGAATGTAATTAGCCTGTCGAGATGCTTGTTTTTATGTATCGTTTTCGTGATGAATGTTGAATGATACGTCACGCCACATACAAATATTTTTATATATAAGTATTGTGCTTTATATGTGTTTGTTTACTTGTTACCAACAGCCAATTATCTTTCGCATTCGGGGACATACATGAACGGTGGTGTAGCGTATTGCTAATTTATGTAAAATTAGCATTTTTTATCACGACACATCTAGTTTTTTCCTGCTGGCAACATTGAGTAACAATAAAGTGGATTGATTCTTTGTGAATTATGTTGATATTTGCATAGAAAATTTATACAAAATAGTTATTTTGTATGCATTACATGGCGTCTTTCAGAGTACAACGTAGCGTCCATCCAATAGCTGAATTGTCTACAGTTTTCAGTCAAAATTCGAGCCGTATACGAGCTGCGGTTTTAAAATGGCGTCCGTGTTTTTTTCCTAGTGTTATTGGTAATTGATGTTTATCTATTTACCCGTATATTTTAAAGGTCGGTTTCGCGACCTCGGTTTTCTCTTTTTATTCTGGTTTTGATACGAACTCGATTAACTTATGTAATTGGAAAATATTTTTGTTTTTTACATTTAAATTGGCAACACCGGTGCTTCATGTTTAAAGATGGATAATGATAAAACGATGTTCAGTCCCAAACTTATATATGTACATAACATACATAACAATACACCTTCCTATGCATAGTTATGTTGGTTTGTGAGGTGTGTTTATCAAATAATTCCACAGTCAATACATCAAATATGTTTTTAATGTTTTTTTCTTCTGTCTATAGCATCAATCACATAGGTATTTCGTTTTGTTCATCCCTGCTAATAGTTACAATAAAAACTTTTATCATTTATAATATCGGTTTCAAAGCACGTCGCATATATTTTAATGTGGCAAACGTATTAATCGTACAAACAATACCAAATCATCATCATTATTTTTAACGACTCCGATAACCGTCTGTTACATGTACATTTGTTTAGTTCGAGCCCACTCTCTGGGAGTTTGTATTTCGTATTGTGAAGGAAAATGAAACGAGGAAAATTACGTCATATGAATAAATTTTGAAATATTCTACATTAATATTTGTGAAGTCCAAAGGGCGTTGCTGGTTGCTGCATCTCATTTACGGGAATACTTTGAAAGTAGGAAGGATATCTTTTATTATTTTCTTTTAGGAGGCGAGCATAATTAGGTCGAGAGGCGAGATATCACTACATAGGATAAAACAAAGTCGCTTCCAGATGTCTGTCTGTCCCTATGTATTCTTAGATTTAAAAAACGACGCAACGGATTTTGATGAGGTTTTTTTTAATAGATAAACTGATTTAAGAGGAAGGTTTATATGTATAATACATATGCAGGGTGTCACAGGTTGTACGAAAAATGACGTGTATCTGGTGTGGAGTGGAATCAAAAATCATCTGCACCCAGGCGAAGCTGGGACGGACCGCTAGCTATCAATAAATGTATGTCGCTAAAACAATACTTTATCTGAACGGCTTTTCATTTATATATCTATATCAGCTGCAGTGTAGTGACTTTGCGGTAATAATGTTAATAATATAACCTACCGGTGAAGGAAAACATCGTGAGGAAACCTGCATGCCATTGCGATTTTAAAATTTCTATGGTATGTAAAGTCCGCCAAACCGCACTAGGCCAGCGTGGTGGACTATATGGCCTAACCCCTCCCAATCGTACTCTCGATTGTAGAGGAGGCCCGTGCCGTGCACCTGGGACAACACGGTCACCGCCTGGACGTATATGGACGGATTCAGGTACAGATACAGACAATGTAATTAAATATCTGTCTTATGTATTCCCTGAAGTGAAATCTGTTGTGGGTCAACAAAGATTCCTAAATAAATCGGGTCGCGAGATATTCGATGTCCACCGACATCATATCAGCCCATATACACACAACTGAGTACGGGTGTCCACAATCAGGACTTATTTGAGAGGACTTGGGCCATAGTCCACGCGAGCCTATTACGGGTTGGCGGACATCATAAAGGCAGTCTTCATTCTTAAAAGCTATTTAAGTTATCGAACGTTTTGTCTTCTTATTCTAAAATAAGTTTTTAAAACTGTCTATGACTTAGGTCGAAGAAATATAAATAAATGAATATTAAAGTTTTCATATAAACGCACAAAAACAATGTGAAACTGTAGTTTTGCTCCGGCCGCGTCCTTGACTCTATACGGTACAAGGCCACGCACTGAATCATAGAGCTGACCCAGTAATGGTATTAAGAAACGGCTTAACATAGCCTCTAGTGGGTCTAGAATCTAGATTACTAATATACATAAACAAACATCACGCCTTTATCCCAGATGAGGTAGGCAGAGATGCACCCAAGACACCCACGTTTTGTCTTGTGTGTTCCGTCCCACGATGTGATAGGGGGCGAGCCTATCGCCCTATCAGGCACAAATTCCTGATTCTGGACTGATAAGGAATAGGAAAATCCAATATCACTGCCCAACCCGGGATTCGAACCCGAGACCTCAGACTGCACCACCGAGGCAGTCAATGTCCCTGATTACTAATATACTTGGGATATTAGTGGGATTGGAAGATGTGGGATTCGATATTTGAATTGTTTGGGTGTGAGGAAAAACGCGATGGCTTTTCTGCTTCTAACAGCACAAATAATAGTGACTATTTACTTGAAAATTAATATGAGTTGGATTGTATAAATACACTGGCACCTAGTTCAGACTATTTTACAAAACGTATGTTTCTTTGTGCTCGGGATTCTGACGAATGTTTGTCTGAAGTGTGTTTTATTCGTTTAACCTTAAAAAAATAGAGGCCTTTCTTCAAATAAAGATAATATTAAATAAATATACAGGTTTCTAGGTTTTAATTCGTATCGCGAAGGATACTAAATTTCTGTACTTGCAATAAGTTATGAAAGTATAGGACAGTCTTTGCAACAGACATATCTTCCCCAAAGTTGTGTAATAACAAATTAATGCGCCAAAAACACGACAGTTATCAGTTGGACTTGTTATGTAGGATGATACAAGCGATTTGGTATGATAAGCTGTCGGTTGAAGCGTGAATCACAGTGATTTGTCTATACTTTATCGTGTGTGGTATTACCTCTCCTGTATGAAACATTCTTATGACCGAAATAAAATACTGCCAAGTTTTTTTTAAACCCTATGAATCAACCAATACGTCACGTAATGTGGGTATCGTAAACTATGATAGGCAGAGAACCAAAATGTCTTTCCTCCTACCATATTTTTTTATTTTCTCGCCCATTTTAAAAATTGCAATGTACTTAAGTACGGTTCAAGTGTTGTAGATATTCAAGGGGCCCCGGTAATTAATTACCAAAAAATTGTATGCTGTCCAATAACGCAGACCTGCAGCTAATATGAGTGAACGCCATAAAAAGGACGCCTAGTGCGAGGCGGCATTACTACATCCCGAATGCTATCATATCAAAATTGGTCATAGATGATATTAATAAAAATAAAATCACTAGGCAAGATGAACAAAATCGCCAAGCCAATAATTTTGTCGCCGTTTACCTGGCAACAGTGCAATGTAAACAATTGAATTTTTGTTACTGTAAACATAACAATCATGACGTGATTTAACACGACTATCTGATTTGATGTCCGGTGGCAAGGTTATTATTAGGTAATATGTAAATCTGGGCTATACAATTAATTATATTTTTTATAGGTCGTTATTAGTCTAACAACCTTATTTATAAACACTTTTAAAACCTATTTTAGTTATTGAATGTTTTGTCCTTGTCGAATGACTTTTGAATTCACTTTGAGGGAAGAAGGCAAAAAATTCGAACACTAAAATAGCTTTTAAAATTGTCTATGAATAAGGCCGTAAGACTATAATGGCAATGTAAATTGTAAACCCTGAGGTCTGGGATTCGATTTTCAAGTTAAGAATTGATAAGAAGGGACAATTCACTTTGTGTCAAGTTCTGGCATATAGTTGTTACTCACAAGGAATCTGAAATTTCAAAATCAAAATACGAGTACGGAGCACATCACTGTTTGAACGAAATACCTACCTAGCCAGAAGCGAACCTATGTCATTGTTCGTAAAGCATTTACACTTAAAATTGTAATAAATTCCGAGGCATTTTGATGAGTGATACGTTCACGACCAAAATTATTGAACTGTAATAAAAGATGAGCTAAGTAGTTACAAATAACTAACATCCTACTCATCTATATTGGTAATGTTTCAGTCACATGTATTAAAAAGGTAATAATATGTATGACAATGATCATCTTAGTCTATGCAGAATTTTATTTAAAAGTACTTTAAGGGTCGTGTTTGCAAGTGCAAACTTATTTTTACAACATACATATCGATTTTGATATCCCTGATCCCTACTCGATGGTTATTTTTAAACATTGTATGAAAAAGTAATGATTTATAAGAATAGACTAAGAGGAAGGAGAAAACCACCCCTTTATTACAAGGGAAGCCGTATAGATTTGTTCCGCTGGGTAGTGCGTGATCGAGCGTTTGAGGGACGTAAAGGAAAAGTTCTTTTTTCTTTTTAATGGCTCGGTAGAATGATTAAAATGCACCGTAAGATTTCGTTTTATTACAATAATATGCACTTGATAAGTTTAGTTCACTAGGTGGTCAGACGACCTGGTAAAGGTTGCGCGACGTCGCTTGATGCAGGCTGCTTTCAACAACTCACTGTGGAAATCATTGGGAGAGGCGTATGTTCAGCAGCGGACTTCCTTTGGCTGATGGATTGGATTGGATTGAAAATTTAGTATAATACTACAAGTCCAGACTGCCTCGGCGGCTTAGCTGTACTGTTCATTATAATCGGCCCGGAATCAGGAATTTGTACCCGACATGGCAATAGACTCGCCCCCTATCACATCGTGGGATAGAACAGACAAGGTGAAACATGGGTGTCTTGGTTACTACCAGAAGAACCTCCGCCTACCCTTTTTGGAGAAAAGGCGTGAGTTTATATATGTACATGTTTGACAGTGCAGGACAGTCTAGTTTCAAGATAGAATATCCACGGGAGTTGGCAGTCTTCCGCCTTAACTAACACTGTTACGTGTTCTTAGTTGCGCTGGTCGCTATTCGAAGGAATATGAAAATCCTAACACCAGTTTTGGTTCAATATGATTTTGTTTTGTTGTGGGACAGGATATAATTGAAACCAAACACAGTATCATCACAGTAAAATTTATTAAAGCATTATCAACGGCCCAGTCCCAAGATTAATTTTATCAGATCAATTTCTGTTGTAATAAATTATTTTCTCGTTTAGTTAGTTGATTTTTGGTGTTTTTATAAAGATGTGACACCTAGATTAACAATTTAAGTTTTTTTTGAGTGACTAGTATCTATCGTGTTAAAACTAATCATTGAATATCGTCACATCACAATTCTGTAAGACACATACATCAGCTTACGGGATACTCATCGCTAAGTACAAAGTTCTCATATCATTGACGTCATTTGATCACAGGCCAATAAATGAATCATTTAGATGGATTACTTAATTAATGGCCGCGATTATTTTACATTAATAAAGTCAATGTCGCAAAGGTATGTCCAATATAAAGCCAACATTTTTTTAGGTTTGTAATCTGTGTATTAGTTAGCTGAAATGGCAATGATGAAATGCATGGATCAGGTATTCATAGCCACGAACATCACTTGTGATTCTGATTTAAATCCATTTTTTAATCATAGGGCGTCAGGCAAAGATATCTGTCTTTACCTTGCAGTCTTATGTTCAAGGCATCACTCGGGCAGATCTGTCGGTCAATCCGTGCATCTATCACTAACAGTATAGACATGATTTTATCTTGAGAAATGCCCTGGGATCATTTTAAATGAATGAGTCGCAAGTCTTATTAATTTATTACATGTTTAACATCCGTGCACGTTTATTGGGTATGCGAATTAAATAATAGAATTGATGTTCGCAAGATAAGCTACATAGTTACATCAAGAAACCGTTTAGGAAACCTTAGGAAAGTTTGTTTACCTAATATAAGACGTGTTGTTCTTAACTTAGTCATAAAATGCGTTATAATATTACCGTTGAGTATGAGTGAGTTCGATTTCATCATAGGGAGCGACCAAGTTTCATGAAATATCAAGTGTGTCAGTTTTAGACGAAAGATGTTCAAGTTACATTAAAAACAAAAGGGATAAACTCAGATCCAGAAATGGCTGGTCTTCTACTTGCCCCTCAATCTTCAAAGCCTTTAGCTGATCCTAGGATATTCGTATGGATCCGCATAGTGACCAGCGGCCATAATAAAAAGGTCGTCATAACAACTCCTGGAGGTTTGTCGCGTATCGGGTTCAGCCTCTATATAGCCAGGTCTCCAACTTTGGATTGCTCTTTAGGTGCACTATAGTTAATTTTTGTGGCAGTGTAAAAGAGGTCCGTTCTTAATGGTAGACAATGCATCAACCGCTGTTACAAGTCCTGAAGATGTCATGAGCGGCGGTGGTCACTTTCGATCCATTATTCTGCTTGATATTTCTTAGCGTGTATCCTACATATCAACACTTATTCGTAACAACTTCGTTTACATTACGAAGTGCAGTATATTGTATTATGAGGACAGCTCTTATCAAGGCGTGAAGGAGTATTTTTCGTGTGTTTACATAGTCAGGTTGGAGCCAGTGGAAAGTTGCCAACCTTGCCGCAAACCTGAATCTCATGCAATGCCGGAACACATCAATATATCGAGCGATGTTGTTTGTATGCGGAAAGTGAGAGGGATTTGGGGTATATATAGCATTATAGTAAATAATATTGCCGCCAAATGTTGACGCGATTAATTAAATTGATCGGAAAAGTAGTAATTACGTCATTAAGGGGAGCGCCATCTGTTAATTGTTTCCGTATTTAGTTTGATGTATGAACCTTTATGTCAAAGTTCAAGCAAAATCAAAATATGATATACAATTTAGATCTAGTTTTAATATTACAATGTCTCAGTTATTGCTGCTGTAATCCCTGCGTTACAGCTGTGCGTGCCCGTCAGCCGCGTCGGTACTCGCCGCCAACCGCCGATGTTTCACGTCAATTTATTTAGGACTAATGTCTATGTCTAGGACTAAAGATTTGCACTCTGGTCGCGGGCGGAGCGACTTCTCAACACCATCGCAGAGGAAATTGATCTCAATTACTGCAACCTGCCCAACTTCACGGAAATGGCACAAAATGCTTAGAGAGTTGTTAAGAACATTAGAATAAGTATTACTTTTTTATCTTTTTGTTCGTTTTGGTAATTCTATTTTGTATGTTTATTGTTTGATTTTTAATGTTGTATTTTATATAGTTTTAGGTTTCACTTTGTTTATTTCAATATAGTTCCACATTGGCCTCGACCGTTAAGATGTTATATTTGTTGTAAATAAATAAATATAATAAAAATTATTCTATACGAGCTTCCTATTAGACCTTGTGACAGAGTGATCTTAGTCTACCACGTTATCTTAGTTCTGGTGATAGTTGAGTTGACAGAGTGATTGTTGAGTTGAGTTGGTTGAGGTGATATGTGAGAGTTGAGTTCTGGTGAGTATTCTTAACCGACTTCAAAAAAAGGAAGAGGTTCTCAATTCGAGTGTTTGTTGTTGTGAATTCAGTTAAGTGGCCTGTCTACCAAATTTTTCGTATAATATAAAGATTTGCTTTGGTTGCATAACACTTATCTTTGCAATTGCAACGCAATACGGAAGTTACTTTTTTATACAGGGTGTATCAAGACTGCTACCGAAAAAGAAGCCAGGTGGTAATTTCGTAGTGATAGATTAAAAAAAACGTGCTTTACAAAAATTTTAAACTGAACTTTGATCAAAACCTTTTAAAGTAATATGAGATTATTTTGCCATATTTTTAAAGAATTAATACTTTTTTCCAGTGATCACAAAACATTCTAAACTAAAATAGTTTTTAAAATTTGTCTTTAAATAAGACCGTTATAAGACAATAAAGTGTACAGCACCAGTAAAGCTAAATAAAATATCAATGTTTGTGACAACAAGTACAGACTACAGAGTGCAGTTGTTTTATTCTGGCACAAAGGAAGTTGCAAGAAATGTAATTCACAAAGGAAATAAGTTATCTATTGTTCAGTTCTTTCTTAAACAAACGGATATATTTTCTGCGGGCAGTTGAGATTGGCGCTTACTAACTTATAGATAATAGGCTATGTTCAAATATTGCATAAGTGCTATGTATCCACATAAAACCAAAAGGGAGCAGAAATCAATCAATTTTGTTGCTAGAGGGAAAAGTATCTTCTTCAACTCCTTTCGCCTTCCATATTCCATGACAGCCTCCGTGGCGCAGTTGGTTAGACGCCGGCTGTGAAACGAGAGGCCGCGGATTCGATCCCG
This sequence comes from Theretra japonica, assembly GCA_033459515.1. Lineage (NCBI taxonomy): Eukaryota > Metazoa > Arthropoda > Insecta > Lepidoptera > Sphingidae > Theretra > Theretra japonica. The sequence continues at coordinate 1,214,186 of CM065944.1, forward strand.
CAATGAAACAGATATTTGTGTGGTGCACAGGTATTTTTTTCTGGTCTGGGTGTTTGTGAGACCGAAAAGTCTCTCGTAGTTTCTGATACCCACGACACAAGACTAGATCTTAGCGTGGGGTCAGGACTATGTATGTGACTGTTGGGAGTATTTATTATTTATTTTCAAATACCGGTAATGCTTTTAAGATCTATTAGGAATGTGTAGTGATAGAGGCTTCCTGTAGGTCTTTAATATTGCAATATCAACTTGTCAATTCGAACGATTTGGAGCACTGACTCACAGTATATTGGCGTGAACTAACAGCTTGTCTGACGCGCTTTGTTTTCTGACTGAGATGGGCAGAAACCCTACAGGCGAAATTTAAACAAATTTTCCTTGTGGATACTCACTCTATTTATTAGACTGTACTTACCACCAAGAACATCATAGCCATGTTGTTAACGTGTTTAAAAATTCGAAAATATATTTTGTTATATGTAGGTAAATAATAACATCAAACTGAATTCCGAACTGAAGCATTCCTCAAACATTCCTAGATCCGGGAATCCGTGCGATTTCTCGGTAACGCCAATAAATCAATAAGGCCAGGTTATCAGAGAAGACCCAGTTATTAATTTTGAGCATACAATTGCGTTGATATTGTTGTTTACTCGTAATTGGGACGGTGGTGCTGCTCGGATCGATGTGCCAATTAGCCTAATGAAGGATTTCCCAGTACGAAACGTGCCTGTGGGATAAATCTGGATGGGATTGGGCTGCCACGTGTCTTGTGTCCAAGTCGGGTTGGCTTTGCGTGTGTAACCTGAGATAACAGTGTTATTTAATAGAGTGGTAATAATGGCGTAATATTTGATACCTTGTTTCGGGTCTTGTGAGAACAAAAGTCTCTCATATGAGATTCTTGATGTTAATATGGCGCCAGGACTATGTGTATGGAGTAATCTGGATGTTCTTTCTTTATATTTAATCCAAAATCCTCATTCTTAGACATTAAACATGCACATACTGAAATAATATTGAATGGAAAGACAATCTGTCGACAATTTCAAAATATTTACCCATACGAGGATGAATCGCACACTTTCAAACACAGAAGCTCAACTTCTAAGCCTCTGCATGATTTGATCAGCAATTTAATGTTACGAAATGGTTACACAAAAACTGTGGGTGTAGTCATTTGTTTGTAATTTAAGTATTTAGATAAACAAATCTGCGGGGTTCATTATGAATACGTGAATTCCGCGCTTATCTTATCAGTTTTTTTGTCCAGGTCATTCTACAACATCTATTGTCTTTTTTCCTGTCATAAGATTCTAAATATTATGTATCTTGAAATAAAACGAATTCTTACGGATATTATCGCGAATTTGATTTAATTTTTACAAATTTAAACTTCCCCAAGTTTTGATCACTTAAAACTTTCCTGGCCACGTGGCGGACGGATCAATCTAAATAGATAGATTATAAAAGGTAACTTAACACTAAAATAGACGGAAGTAATAGTACACACATTGGCTTTTAACTTCTACTAAAATAAAGAATATAAAACATACATTAAGAGTCCATATAAAAAACTATATGGTGCCTGCATTAAAACGGATTCAGGTTGTCAATATATCCTCGCGCCGGTGTTCTGTTCCGCGATGTCCGATTCAATTATCGTCTAGCGAATTGTATTAGAGTATCGCTCAGTAAAACCTCTTTACATCAACCCTATATTAACCTAGCCTTTTTAGTAATGCCTTTCAGGATCAATTTGGTTTTGTCGTGTTTGTTGTGTTTTCTTGCATTGGCCTCATTATGATGTAACCCCAGCATTGAATTTCAGATCACCTGGTTAGGTGGCTCAGGTTTTGGTCATGTTGTCTAACGCTGTATTTCTTAATTTAATAGTGATGTTCTGTGATAACCGTCGTCCATAAATCAAGGATAACTCATCAAGCATTATCAAAGACTTCGACACTGACTTCTTGGACACGTTTTAGACACAAACTTGTCCTGTATTTGACAATATCCTATCATCTTTATCAGTTCGGCTGTCCACTTTGTATGACGTCTATCGCTATGATAAGAATTTTGCGGCAAAGATCTATTTTTATTTAAAATATATGCAGTAAAGGTCACATTGGACACAATTTGTACTTTACACTCTCAACACATTCAATGACCGCAAAATCGAGCACAGAACGGCTACAAGGAAAGTTATATTGAGTAATAATGAATGAGATGCACCGGATGAACTTATTGATGGCAATACTGCGAAGGAGGGATTGGATTGTGTCGACGTGATTTTCAATACGATTATATTACGCCTTGTAATGTATAGGTTTTATCAGAGATTTAGTTTATTTCAAAGTACCAACATATTTTTGGTGTATAATGTATGAATAGGGAGGTTCGACCGACGTGACACTAAACTGTTGTTAAGTAACTCTGATTTCTTTCTGACTTTTTATGTGATCAAAAACCTCTAATTCTATACGTCTTTTCTTTTGTCCAGTTGTACTTGGTCTTATCCCATGTTATTTTTAATATAATACTTTTTAGAGCGGTGATAGTATTGCTTAGGGATTCAAATGATCCTCGAATATTTTGATTTTGTAATAATACACAATGGTTTCATATAGCGTATTGCTAATAGACCCACGGGTAGCTATGACGTCGAATGTACCCACGCTCTATTAATTATTCCATGACCTTCAACCTTTTCTTCATCTGTACCAGAGTTTAGTTGTGTTTCGGGACTTACCCCAATTACTGTGTTGCTTCAATAAGTAAAATAGATGTTATATTTCTATACAATGTGTTAAGATGCATGAAGTGCTTTGTTGCGTTGAATTGTGAAATATTTTGTAATCAGTCTATATTGTGTGTTTAATATGTTTTTATTAAGTTTATATTGGACGAGTATGTCATATTTCTTTTAGATAATGGCTGTCTGGTAATAAAATACATTGTATACGATTCAATGATCACCCTTATACTTACGTGCAGCATCAAGATTTTTATTAACCTAACCGAATGCCTCACGATCTTGACTAACCAGTCTTATGGGAAAATAACAATATAATGAGACTAAAAATTCGGTAGACGAAGTAAATAGTCTCGCTGATAAAGTAATTGATTATGACAATGAAACGGTTTGAGTGACAGCTTGTTGGAGTACTCAGTACACACAATGTGGACAAAAATAAATGTGGCCCGAGTTGGGCGAGTGTTTGTAAATATCGACGAATCGCCACAGATAAGGATACGCCATTTGTGATGACGTGACAAGTGCCTACTGCCTGGTACACAGTGATTGCCGGGATCAGGGATTTTGTATGCTCGCCCTTGTATTAATGTGGAGTCGACGATTCATGATTTTTATGCTTGTTGCAAAACGATGTAGCCTTGTTTTGCCCCTGTCAATCGTTTTGTAAAAAAAATATTTAAAACAGTACTTCTGTTTTACATAGCAGACCTAATTCATATACAGTTTAAAAACGTATTTCAGTTGAATGTTTTTTTCCTTTTCGAACCACTTTTGAATTCAGTTTTACCGACGAAGAGAAAACATTTGATAATTAAAAAAGGTTTTTAAATTGTCTATGAATAAAGCCGAGAGTATCTACAAAATAAGTAGTCATGTTAAAATGATTTATTTTGGTTGTGTATTGACATATTTCGAATGATAGCTTATTGGAGTACTCAGTACACATTGTGTGGACAAAAATAAATGTGGCCAGAGTGAGGCGAGTGTATGTAAATATCGACGAATCGCCACAGATAAAGATACGCCATTTGTATTTTGTGATGACGCGTCACGCGCCTAGTACACATTGATGACCGGGATCGCGGTTTGTAAATATTTCCCGTTTTGTATACCTGCCCTTGTATTTATGTAGAATTGATATTTTATTTTGTATTCATTTTGCAACATGAATTGACTTGTTTGCGACTTGTGAGCCTTTTTGTGAAAAAATATTATAAAGAGTTCTTCTGTCATGCAGATACAAATCAGCAAAATAAGTATAAAATCACAATGGTTTCTGGGATTTACTCGAATGCTACACATTGAAATAAAACGAATTCTTACGGATTTTATCGCGAATTGGATTTAATTTTTTTTATTTTAATTACCGACGTTTCGATCACTTTACAGTTTCTGTGGTCACGGGGCGGACACGTTTCGATCACACGAATTCCCTTAATTTCAAATATAGAATCATGTCAATATGGAAGTTTTTAGTTGCCACTACGGTGTCACAGCTTGAGTGACATCTTGTTGTACACATAATATGCGGACAAAAATAAATGTAGTCCAAGTAGCTAGTTTGTGAATATCGACGAATCGCCACTGACAAAGATACGCTGTTTGTGACGTATCACATGCATACTGCACACTGATGGCTTGCATCACGGCTGGTGAATATTTTCCCGGTCTTGTAATCTATACAAACGTCCCGACAGCTATAGCGGTTTATCAATGTGACGTCATCTTTTTAAAATATACCCTATTTATACTTACATTAAGGCTGTCATTACATTGACATTGACAGTTAAAATATGCCCTATTTCAACTAACTCTAAGGCTGTCATTACATTGACATTGACAGTTAAAATATACCCTATTCAAACTAACATTAAGTTGACATTACATTGACCACTATAGCCGTCGGGATGTTCAAGAAAATACATTACTTCTATAGCTGCCTTTATATTTATGTGGTGTCAGTGGGGTAGGTGCAAATTTGCAAAATACTTTGTACAACTCACATAGCGGGTTTCCCAACTTGGGTATCAAACCCAGGAACATGCGATTCATTATGTATTTACAGATCCTTGCATATAAGGGTAGACCTATTTGTTACTTTTCTCTTGCCGGTTTATAATATAAAAACACAAATTTTAACTTTTAACTGTGGAAACTTCACTGGATTGTGTGTTAGTAATAGTATTGTGATTATTTTGTTTATTGTTCTGTATGTTTCCCAAATATATATAAAAAAAAAATTAAATGAGACAATAATGTACTAATCCTTTAGGAATCTAATTAGAAGAAATATCGAGTAGCTATTGTCGTTGAATTTAATTTAATTTATTTTTGGTATACAATTACTCACGCGATAAAAATTATATGGTTTAAACTTAATATAGTAATCGTATTGTGTTAGACATTGTATAATATGGGAATGAAGACAGAACGCAATTTAAATACTGATCTAATTTAATTTGCTAATAATGTCAGTGTAATTATAAGTTCTATTAATTTAAAATTACTAATTACATAGACTGTATTCATGGCTATAACGTGAACGGTGAATCATCGATCCGTGCGTTCTCGCCAGTTTACGTGACAATGTACACGTGACACGCTCTTTTGAAAGTAATCCACCTATCTTTTGAAAGAAATTCACCTGCATCTTTTAAAAGTAATTCACCCGTATCTTGTGATAAATCTTTTATCAGAAATTCAATCGTATCTTTTAAAAGAAATTTACCCGTATCTTTCGAAAGTAATAAAGCCTGCTAAAAGCCTTTGATCGATTTTAGTTTTCTTTTAATAAAATAGATTAACGTTTTGTTTATTTTAGTCAACGTAAACAAACATAATCTACTTATCCTAATCTGATGTTTGTGGGGGTAAGATTTGGGTATGTAAATATTACTTTAATAAATTATTTTTATAAATTTTACGACCGGTCCGCTGATTTTAAGCTGGTCAAATAGCTCACACCGAAACAATTTCCCTATCCCGGAATCGAACCCATATACAACAAAAAACTAATTTATATTGCCATTGTGACATTGAGTTATATGCTTTACTACCCGGATGAAAATATTTAATGTATTATTTTGAATATTATGTTTATATACATTAAATAACAGACTTTTTGTACTTGAATTATATGAGAACCGAAGTTGTTATGAAGTTTAATCTTACGGAAATCGTACTGATGTATTCGTATGATGAATCGTGATAATTCGCAATTACAAATAAAAGATCCCAATTACAAAATATTATAATGTCCTTCATTTTACGTATTCTTTTTGCAATATTTACGTTAAATTTGTTACGTTATCTGTGTCTTTTTGTTCACAATATGACCTTGAATTAAATTAAAAATTATACATTTTAAACGCGGTATTTTTTAAACTTGACCATGAGAATTGCTCAGAAATTCATTCAAAAAATAATGTTTTTTTTCTCTACACTTTAATACCCTTTCAATCGTACTCTCGATTGTAGAGGAGGCTCGTGTCCTGCAGTGGGGCGTATATGGGCTGATACAGATACACATAAAAGTCTTAAGCGAAATGTCCAGTAAAAATAACTTCCAGGATTTCTTGCAGAAGTCAATTGATAACTGTTTCCACTCACTGCAATTTCTATACGACTTGCAGCAAGTTCGGCAAGTCACTAAAACTTGCAGAAGTCCACTTGCGCGTTGTTTACAAGTTGGAAGTCGCTTGCTCAAGCCAAACTCTGCAAATCTTAATGTTAGTGGCTACCTCGCATTACCTAAGATCCGACTCGTAAGATACAAGTCATGTTACTTTGGGGGTTTTTACATAAATATACAAGATATATCAAGACTGATCAAGACCGAAAACGAAGTAAGGTGGTAGTTTTAGTGACTACAGACACGGTGCAACTAAAAATTTTGCAAAAACAAAACGCGAAATATTTTTTTTCCTATCATCGTTTTTGGGTGGTAAATCCATAGTTTTGGCTAAAATTATAATTTAAAGCCTTGCGTACTATAGCGTCATTAAAAATAAAAGGGAGTACGTTATTTTTTTAGGAAAATGTATGTATTTACCACAAATGCGATGATAGGAAAAAAAAATCGTCGCTTTGTTTCGCAAAAAATTTAGTTGTGTTGTGTCTTAAAGTCACTACAACTACCACTTGGCTTCGTTTTCGGTAGCAGCCTTGATATACCCTGTATGTCTTGATCTGTGTTTGAACTCACAGTCTCCCGTCTTACACCTGGTTTCATACAAACTAAGGTCAAAAATAAATTAATCAGGTCATGTCTAAGTAAGTAATGTTTCCATTCAACACTATAAAGTACCTATAATTAATTTTGATAATTTTTAAACTCATTAAAATAATATTAATCACATTCCAATATGTGTATACATCATTGCTCATTACTAAAGTCAGTGATATTTTAATTGGAAGCAACCCAGATGTCGGTAGTAGCAGGTTCAATTTCGAGGGTACAGATAAAATTTTCATAGTACCGTGTTAGCTGGTGGTACTTATCCGAGTAGTCTTGGATTAGATTTCCGTATAATTTTATTTTTTTTCTATTAGAAAGGCAAGATTTTCCCTAGAACGGAAGTTACCAGAAATTGTTAAATTAACATAACCACTTGTTTTGTAGATATCTTATAAATATGACGTTTCGCCATTACCTCGTAATTTCAGTAAAACTTGTCAATAGAAAATAAAACATTCGACTAAGTACTGTGTACATCGCCCTATTGCAGAAATAATCAACTTACAAGACGGACCATGTACTATACATGTAGGCAAGTGTACATCAAACCCATGATATGACGCGGACAAATGTAATAGTTACCTTATCGCAAAACAATACAACTTGTATTGTGAACCTGCACGACATTTCGCATTGTCCGGGCTATACGTTGGTTCTACGCCAGAGCATCATAATTAATTTAAAAACGACTTATCTACACGAGCTACCTTAATTTAACCTTTATTCCAATGTAATAAGACTTATTAATTTTATACGTTGGTTCTACGCCAGAGTACCATAATTAATTTAAAAACGACTTATCTACACGAGCTACCTTAATTTAACCTTTATTCCAATGTAATAAGACTTATTAATTTTATACCTGTCCGATGAGTTGTGCAAATTAGTTCTTTATTTAATTGAAAACAAGATTTAAATTACGTTGGTGTTATAAAATCTGTATAGTTTATACTTTTGTCGACGTATCCGCTCGTGTGGATTGCTAATTCGCGAATAATTGGTTTTATTTCTTTATACGTTTATTGTATGGGCTTGTTTACTAATGTGCTAGACCTAGAGTACAAGCTAATAGAATGCATAAATAGACGCGATGTAAGATTATTGATTTTGAACTGCGTCTGGCGCTAACTGCAACTTCAGTGAGCGGACAATAGCTTTCGTTTGTAGGGCACGGAATACGTATAAATCCCCTTCTTCTCTCGGCCACTAATCTCCCCCTCTCTATTAATAAAGGCCTAAGTATCATAACTATGGTAATATTCCTCACTGGTCGCAATTCTGAGCAGTGTGTAGGTTCTCCATAAACGCTCTACTTTGATATGTGAAGTACAGGCCGTGCCGGGTAGGAAATACTCTAATACCTCTGGGATGACATCTTTCATTACTTGACCCAGACCTTGGATGCATTACATTACATTATTATTTTGACAGCCTCCGTAGCGTAGTTGGTTAGACGCCGACTGTGAAACGAGAGGCCGCGGGTTCGATCCCCGCACCGAGACAAATGTTTGTGAGGCCTACAAGTATTTATCTCGGGTTTGGGTGTTTGTGAGACCGAAAAGTCTCTCGTAGTATTTGATACCCACGACACAAGACTTAATTGATCTTAATTTGGGGTCAGGACTATGTATGTGACTGTTGGGTGTATTTATTTATTTATTTATTACAATAGCTTACTAGAATAGATCTTTTCAGTTCTCCAAGCTGATCTAAAGCGCCAGGTAGACTTTACCAAACTTCGATTTGTATTGAAAGCTAATGATGTTTTCCTTCAACAAGAACAATGAGTGTTGCATGATTGTCAAATGGCTAAAGATAACCTCTTAGAGCCAATTGATATTCTTCTACCTAAACAGTACTATATGGGACAGTTTTACTACTATACTGGCTCGTATATACCATCAGGTCCAATGTAATAAAACCTTTTGTCCAAGCCGTACAATTGTACATTAATAACGCGTAAATAATTGTAATAATTACATATGAATACGAGCGCGTAACGGTAACAAAATGATCGCAACTCGACCCACATATCGACGGAATAATAATTTGTGACGTGTCCGTCCCGCCCTTGGGTACCTGCCGACCTCCTGACTGACAGGACTGAAGGTTGAAGATGTTGCGATACCTAGGTAATCCTGTGGGGTTAGATGGTTAGATACCTTTGATATTTTTATATACGAGATTGGGGTTAGGCGTTTTCCAGACTATGGTTTTTGTGTTTTAGCTGAAAGCACTCCTGATGGTAAATTTTCCATGACCACTATGACCACCCAAAATAATTGAACATCATTGATTCGCTTCCTCGCAACTGGGTAGAGGCTAAAGGTATACCAGGAAGACGCTACCTCCCCGTTTGAGCCGATTCGTGCTGTAACCGCACTTACATCAAGGATCTAAGTTTTATTTTACAATGAATGGTACAACTTCGGTTGTATCACTTTAAGATGCAGATTCCGTATCGATGAACTTTTACTTCTGATGCAGATTCCGTATCAGCGTGAAATCTTTTATTTTGCAATTCACCAGTGTTATCTTTTTTATTAAGTGAGAGACATTTATTAATATTCTGGTGGCATGCATTTACGGCGACGAACCTTCAAACGACTTTAGAATTCAGTTTGAACGAAGAAGAAAATACATTCAATAATGAAAATAGATTTCAAAATCTGTTTATGAAAAAGGCCGTTAGAGTTGAATTTGATGTGCTACAGAACTCGGGAAATTAATCAAATAGTACAAAAGGTAGAAGTTAAGAAACCACTCAATACACTCCGAAAAAAAAGGAGGAAAAGATCTCACAACGTTAAAATGCCAGCCCATATACGGGCCTACTTCACTACATAAGTTTAGGTCTTAGCTGATAGTGGCCCAATGCGCGTCAGTGGACATACCTTCACAGTTCTCGTAGTGATCTCACAGCTATGCAGGTTGAAAAGGTAAAACCTGGGATAAAAATACGTTTAAAGTGTTGAATATAGTTGGAATCCGCGGCTTTCCTTCCGGCACGGCACAGCAGCCGCGGTTATCGCACAGGAAACTTGTTATAACCGCACGATATGCCGATTGTTACTATCGCGCCTACTGCGATGGTTTATAATTCATATAATATTACTAAAATAATTAAAATAGCTAAAATTATGAGTGTAAGTTTTGTCAATCAATATCAGTGTTTAACACAAGAAGGATTGATGTAAAAATGGTTAGTGTTTTTTCTATCCCTGGGAGATTTTTCTAAATAAAAAGTACCCTATTTCGCTTTTTGTACCTCCGACAAAGTGTATGCAAAATTTCACTAGGATCGGTTGGGTAGTTAAGGCATAGAAGCGTTACAAACAAGCTTCAAAGTCTTCCGCCCAACCTATGGCCGTCTAAAGATGTGCTAGAAGGGGCCTATTTGTAATGCCAAGTACGGCAGCAGTTCCAGGGAATTCATATAACATTTTTCAAACTCAACAACTGAGTATCCTGATTTAATCAGCCGACATAATTGTGCCAGCGGTGTGGTGGATACTCTAGGTACCTCTCTCTCTCTCCGCCACAGCAAGTCCACTGCTGAACATAGTGCTCAATGAACAATACTATAGAGTCTAGTTACTACTGTATTTCAATAGGGTATTTGACTCCATTTTGTATTGTATTTATCAAAAGGTATCCATATCGAAAACATAGCAAAAAAAGAATTTTGAAAATCTGTTTAGAATTAAACAAATTAGAAACGTTTAAAATCTTGTAGTCCGAGTAGAAAAGAGATGCAAAACAAAACGACTGACGTCACTAGTCTTCAAATGCATTACAGTCTGTGCGTGTCAAAGAGACGGTAAGACGTCCCAACTACGCTTCCACTCTTTTTGAAAATACTAATATTTGCCTCGGTTTATAAGTTACTTTAATACTGTTTTTGCAGAAATGTTTTATTTTAATCCTATTTGTACGCGAAATAATAAAAAGATATTGATAGTCAAATATTGTGCTGTCATCATCAGGTGCATTGTAGCCATAAACTGTCACTATATTATCAACTTCTTCCAGTGTAAAAAGTAATCCAAATGATCCAGTCTGTTTGATTATAAATAAAATGTGAGCAAATGTGCATATATTTTCATTTCATTGCGGAAACTGATCCCGGTAATAGTTTACAAGTCTGGCGCACTGCGACGAATTTAACGCATTCATATTTTTTATTTGATCGCCCTATATTTTAGCAGTGTCTCGAGCGTTTTCAGTTTAAGAAAAAATAGTTTTGGATATTGGTAGAATATTGGTGATTATATTATTTAGACTTTAGAGCGATGGGAAAGATGTTAAGCTCCCCTGCATGTATGTTACTTTTTAATCGACTTAAAAAAAGGAGATTATCAGTTCGATGTGTATGTATGTAATTTTATCAGTATTGCACGGTTTTTGGATATGTTGGTCTATGCCAGCTTCTGAACACGTGTGCCAAATTTCATAAATGTATGTATGTTTGTCGACAACCTTAAAAAATGTTGGCATATTTGGGTATTTTAAATTTATTAAAAGATTAGTTTTATTTCTCTCTTTTTACTACACTTTTGAAGTAGGTTTAATTTTTTTAAATATTTTTATGCACAGCTGTATTAGTCAATTACGCCTGGGATTTGGAGAAGGAAAAAGTCTATTTATTACAAATTTCAACACTGTAATAGACAAATGACCTCAGCAATGTTAGTATGCAAAATGAAATCTTTCTAATTACCTAATATTTTTATCTTGCTTTAAATTTGTGATTAATAAGGCTTGACATAGCCGGGTCGCACAAGTACATAATTAATAATGACGCAACTATAATTCCCTATCGTGAGAATTGTCAAACCTCAGAATTTGTTACGAAACGAACCACAAGCTGCCAGATTCATACACACGGTTTAATCAGTCCAATTGCAATAGCATACGGTATAAAGAAATAATTCACCGGTCCAAATGTGCCAAGTTTTTGGACTGGAGCCAAATGTATCCAATATTATTAACCGGGTCTCGAAAATAATGGGCAAGATGGTCGCTAGTGCCTCTTGAATCATAAATGCTTGGGATTGCATGAGCACTCCTCGGAGACTTAGCTTTATTAGTCAATTTTTAAAGAATCTTAACTTCCTTATAAGGCGTGTTTGCTGGTTTTAGTATTCGTCGTTCAGCGTTTCGGGATTACTACATCCGGATTTAGAATCGTGTCGACTGTATAGATTGTTATCTGTCTAAAAAATGCCATCACAAATTCCGTGCATACTTTGTCGTGCCAGTAGATTTTTTAAATAAAGGCTAGATGTCTCAAAAAAACAGAGACCATCCTACGTACCTGATTTTATCAATATACATTATGATTAATATTCATGAGTTAACACAGTATGATGAATGCGGGCGTGAAGATTCACCCCCTCACACCCCACCCCCGCAAACGTCAAATAGACAGCACACAAGCTAACGATTGTTGACATTAATGACACTCTCCTTAATCGGATTGGCGTGTATGAATAAAGTTTATTCAAAGTGTCGAATATTGAGATGATGCGTCACTTAATGGTTTATCTAGAATCTGAATACTGATCATCTGTTTTTTGATATAAAGTACAAAAGAAAGTTGGTAGAAAATAGGTTTTTGGGTGTATTCGTCCGAAACGAAACTCGAAACTTCGCACGTCGCACGTAAAATTGTACGAATGAGCCAAGGCACTTCAAAATGTTCGAATCGTCTATCGTACGTCCTAACTATAGACTTAGTTCGGAGTGAATGATAAGTATCATAAAAAATAGTGTTGATTTTTAGAAGTGGAAAATTTAAAACATACTGTAGACGTCGAATGTTCGGACATTCGAGTTTCGTTTCGGATTATAGAGTAACCCCCTAGACCCGAACTATTTGTGGTCTACACAAAGACTTGTTTCAGCATCTAACCTGCATCCTCTCTTTTCAAAGCAGCTGTGACACTTAGTATTTCACAATCATAGCCATTCGTGCTTCATCGTGCGTTTCGAAACTAAAAATGCCAGTTGTTGTGGAGTGATTCACTATTTATACGCCACTATCATTATCACGTGTTATTATATTTGATAACAAAGCCAGTTGCCTGTTATCTTTTTATTCATACACAAACATAGGCTCACGCGTGTGACCTATAAAGGGTAGGCAGACATTATAGATCACCTGGTGCACATTTCATTAACATAATATACTTTGTATATCCTGACAGGCGTAAGTTTGTCTGTACGCGAATTGGGTAGGCAAAAATGACAAGTCAGCTGAAATCGTCTTCAGCCTATAAATTCACACTCCTGACCACGGGGCCCTTCTACAATCAAGAGTTCCATTGAAAGGGATTCAACCATAGTCCACCATGTTGGTCTATAAATCTAAAAATATATAATTGGGCACTACTAACAATTTCAAATAATGTAATAAATGACATCCCTCCGACATTTCCCCACAACGGTGCATTATTGAATAAACCAGGGTCCGATTAAGTGATCAATACGTGGTGGGCGCGCGACCTTCTCCGCGCAAGATGGCCGCGGCCTCGACCTTCGCGAGAGCGCACTTTTTGACAAGCGCCGACTCGTGAGCCGTGTCTCGCTGTCTACATAATGACGCTAACAATGAACTGAACCATTAAAGTATTTCGCTATGCTGGAGTTATGTAAATATTAGATTTTAATGTGTACTTTACCTCAATGAAGGATTTTGTTTCTATGAGGATGTTGTTATTAAAATAAAACGGAAATAATTATAGCGTCACTTCGGGTTGATTGGCAGAGAATACTTCACGCATTAAGTCTATCAGTACACTTTGTATAAAGTAAGTAAACAATAATGAAAAAAAGTAGTTCCTGATTCTCACGAAGATTAAATCGACTCGCTAATGGATATGTCATGTCGACATAAATCAGCCAGACACAGATCGACGCAGCAGGCTATGTCCCAAAAGGCTAACCCAAATACCTCGTGTCGCGGACAAACAAATGCGCGAGAGCCGCGAGTCAGTCGCCGAGCGGCGGCGTCGACGCGCGGTCCCGGTGCGCGCCAGTTTTCACTTTCACGGGCCGTTGCCCCCCGACAGCCTCAGCACACTTCGGCTCTGTGGGTCAAGGTCGCGCCACGGGAACACGGCAATAAATTTAATGAGACCTTTGGTCAGGGTTTGCTGATACGTATTGGAATTTATATAGGCGCTTACTTACATTTGGATGTACATTATACATAGTTACTGCAATGTTATAAAACATTTTTATTATGTATTTACTGGTGGTAGGCCTCTCTTATGTGAGAGGCCGCCTGTGTGGGTACCACCGCAATGTCTATTTCTCATGCCAAACAGCAGTGTAAATGCATTGTTGTGTTCCGGTTTGAAGGATATTGTAGCCAGAGTAGTTACAATAACTACTGTACATAATGAGACTTAACATCTTATGTCTGAGGATGCCGAACGCAGTGGAATGCCTAGCATTGCTTTATAATTCATCGCGTTGTTTGGTTTTGCTACTGTCTATGAGCGGTCGTATCGCTTACCATCAGGCAAATGGCATGCTCGTCTCGCCATTCATCGCAATACAAAAATGTACGATAACCAATGTTATCCACAGTTCACCAAACTTAATTCCGTCCCGAGATGTGATAGGTGGGAACCGATCACTACGCCGGCACAAATTCTAACACCAGGCCATGAATATGTTTTTTTAATTTGATATACACACTAAATAAATTACCCGGCAAGGGAATTAAACCCAGTACTTTACAGTTGACGCTGCCTAATCAGTAGTCACTACTTTGATGAGGTGACATATTAATTCCATCCATCCATCAGCCAAAGAAAGTCCACTGCTGAACATAGGCCTCTCCTAATGATTTCCACAGTGACCTGTTGGAGGCAGCCTGCATCCAGCGACGTCCCGCGACCTTTACCAGGTCGTCTGACCACCAAGTAACAACACACATATAAATTACCAAACTAAAATCTGAATGCGTACAAGTTCAATAATCCTAATGAGGCAAATGAATAGTCTTAATGACGCGCAACAGCGCCCTCAATAATTAAAGGTCAATATTTTTTCCTAGAAGCTACACTAGTACAGGTTGGCAGACTTCACATACATCAAGGATCCTATGCAAATTTCATTCAATCCAAACCAATCCATCAGCCAAATGAAGTCCACTGCTGAACATAGGCCTCTCCCAAAGATTTCCACGGTGACCTGTTGCAGGCAGCCTGCATCAAATTTCAATACAATGTTTTATTTCGTGGAGAAAGTTAGCAAAACACAAGTCGGCACTATTATCTCAAATGATGAGAGACTTAGGTCTGCTTCTCAGAATTACCTGGACTACATTTTTCTTGCCATTGTGTGCAATGCAGTCACTTTAACAGGCCAGAATATAAAGCAAAAATACCAAGTATAATCTATTATGTTACTATAAATATAAAACAATACCGCCAACCGATGCATTCGTGTCATTATAGTAATTGCGTTTGTCTAAAAATAACTCTTGATAAAGCTTTTACGGAGTCAATTAATGCGCCATCGCCAGTCGCCACGAGCGGGAAATGTTTCCGACCTACTCCCGGTCAGATGTTATTTATAATAACGACTATTATGTAGGATTTTATTATTTGCTAGTGTATGTAAATATTGGAGTATAAAAAAATCAGTGCTAGTCCGATGGCAGCTAACTTGAAGGGATATGACGGCGGTCGCGTATTCAAATCCCAGGGTACACCTCTGACTTTATAGAATTAGGCATCTATAGACAGTTTTCGCGCACTTTAATTATGAAAGAAAATATCACGAGAAAACCTGTATATCATATAGACCTTTTATTTTTTCAAAAACTTCTAAGGTATGTAACTTAAGCTAAATCCGGTGATTACCGGTTGATATGATGATTTATTTTTTATGTATTATAAGTTTAGCGAGGTTTGACAGTGATTGTTAAGTTTTTCATGTAGATTAGACCGTGTGCAGACCGCTTCCAACATATCACTGTTGAAATCCTTAAGAAAGGTATACTCGTAAGTCGTACATATGTTCAGTTCCTGAAGCTAAAATTATGATGATCTTATTCAACCGTGGACTTTCTGATAACGATGCTGATAATTAATTATCACAAGGCCCGTATGACATACCTGCATTTTTTAAAAAACCGGCTTTGTAAACGGAATGTAACACGACCTCCCTTTTGGAATTTGAATACGGAAAGTATTTGACGTTTAAAAAACCGGTAGTTACGTGACAGTGAAATGGAACGTTATGCTCCGAATGAAAGGGCGGGATAGTTTTACTAAAAATCCGGTTTTTTCATATTTGAAATTCGAACAGCTGACGTTGCTGAAATGTTTGACGTTTAAAACCGGTTATTGGGATATGGAATTCAGCTAGGTGCCCGTTTTGAATTTAGAACTAAAAGTTTTATACCATAGTAATTTAGTTCTACACCTGACTCTTGTGATGTAAAACCCACCGCAGTCACTCACGGAAGTTTCTCACTCGGGATGTGTCATTCGATATTGAACTGGCCGGCATAATTGCGTAGACCGGTAGAAGATCATTTATCGCCTGTTAATACTCTTAACATGATAACACTTGCCATTACATGATGTGTGATCACTGTGGACTGTACTGTATCAGCCCATATATGTCCCATTGCAGGGCACGGGCCTGCTCTATAATCGAGCGTACGATCGAGAGGGGTTAGGCCCTAGACACTAGCCCAATGCGGCTCAGCGAATTTGACACGAACGTTGCATAGTTTCCTGTTGGTAACGGAACACACGCGGCTGGCCAACATGTCACTGTGGTCGCGAGATCAAATCCCAGAGCCCACCTCTGATTTTTTAAGTCATATTAATTATATTCAATCACCACGCACTAACGATCAAAGAAAATATTGTGAGGAAGCTTGCATACCACAGCTGAAGTTCGTAATCACCTGTGCTGAAATAAAAAAGAAGTAGGAAGACTCATTCGGCCTCCGACAATCGTTCTTAAAATAGATGTTTTGATTCTTATTTACCTCGCACACAAAATAAACATTCAGTCGATGGAAATGGTCATGAATACACGTCTGAGTCTAATTAACACAAATACCGCGCCGGTTATCGGTTTTTTGAAACTGTAGCTTTGTGCCGGTGGGTTAACCCAGTTTTAAACACCGATTCGAACCGGTAAATTACTTAAGTTTGACAGCTTCCTGATTATTTGAATTTATATTTGGAATTCGCAATAGCCTAGGCATCGTGATAGAGTATTGTATAACCCCTTTTAGTCGCAGAGTGACTGCCTCGGTGGCGTAGTGGTACTACGGTACGATTGCAAAGCTGAGGTCTCGGGTTCGAATCCCGGGTCGGGTAAAGTGATATTGGATTTTTCTATTCATTATCAGCCCGGAGTCAGGAATTTGTGCCCGATATGGCGATAGGCTCGCCCCCTATCACATCGAGGGACGGAATATACGAGGCGAAACGTGGGTGTTCTGAAAGCACCTCTGCCTACCCCTTCAGGGAAAAAGGCGTGTGTTTATGTATGTATGTATGTATGTAGTCGCAGAGGCCGTGACCTGCAGTGGCATGGTGTGGTTTATTTAATGTAATAAGATATTATTACTTCCTGATGTTAAAATCATAATTTGCAAAGAACTTTAAATATTTATTATCTACAGCTATAAGAATTGCACAGCGGCACATACTCCTCCCTGAAAGACTTCGAAGACGAACTATTAGAGGTAGTAAATTGTCGATTACCTATATTCAAAAAGGTTGCAGAAGTTGGTGTGAAGGTCCTTGGAGCCTTAATTAATCAGCAAGGATGTTTTGTAGCCTAATCCTAAGGCATAAGCCTAGCCTAACCTAAATATTGATAGTTGCAAGTCATGTTACTGAAAAGTGTACACGATAAGTTAGTGAGTGTCGCGTTTCATCGCGAAACGCATACAATCAGACCGACATAATTTCGAGCAACGAAGGTCGGTTTCCTTTGGTAGATACTTGATCTGCACTCTAGTAACATTTTCTCGTCACTACATAGAAATAAACAAGAAAAACTAATTTCTAGATACAAGTTCGTTTTATCACATTGCGAAATGAAATGAAACTATAAACACTATTTGATTGTACAAAATGTTGCTATCACTGTAGTTTCTTATCGTGTTAATAATAAACAAGGCGATAGTGTGCGGTATTTTTGGCCGTGTGAATGCTAAAAGAGTTGCTTGGGGTCGTTGTTATACAAAGCGTTTTCATTTATTGTATTTGACGCTGAGCTCTATTGGTGGGATGAAAAGCCTGCAGCCGTGAAGGGTTTGATATCTTTGACGGGTAAATCAAATACCAATTAGTGTGTTTTAATAATCGTAATTTTGCAAAAGGGTTGGATGCAAACTATGCGCCTGACTGAAAATGTTGTGAACGTCGTTCATTATATGTAACGGACTAAGGTGTTTTTTTTTCTCTATGGCTATGGATGCCGTGCGTGGTGCGTGCTATGTGCGTGGTGGCCTGTTGGTAAACGGACTAGACTCGGCTGCCTACATGTTCACGGTGGTCGCGGGTTCAAATCCCAGAGCACACCTCTGACTTTTCGGAGTTATGTGTGTATTGATAGTCAATCACTACGCACTTTAACGGTGAAGGAAAACATCGTGAGGAAACCTGCATACCGTAGCGATTTTAAAGAATTTCTACGGTATGTAAGTCCGCCAACCCACACTAGGCCAGCGTGGTAGACTATATGGCCTAACCACTCTCAATCGATTCTCTCGATTGTAGAGTAGGCCCGTGCCCAGCAGTGGATGAAAGAAAAAAATGGATGCCGATGTCGACAATTCTGCCAATGTTATTGAACCAAAGTGTACCTCATAGTTTTAATTACACACGAAGTTATTTTTAACACCGATAACAAAAGAGAATAATCGTATGTTTAAGTTTTTTCACAATATTTTCCTTCACCACCATCGAACCTAACCTAACTATTCGTCCGCTACTGACTAATCTGTCATTATTCCGGTCGGAGTCATCAAAATACCTGTGCTGTGGTAATTCCTGTGTTGTGCACACAAACGGTTTCACTCTGCTCGGAATTGGATAATGACACCAAGGCATTCCAGTTGTAATAAATTGGGATTACCAGACAGGTTTTAAACTACTTTTGAAGGTAAAAAAAAGTCTCTGTATTTGTCCAGATTCTAGGCTGTATGCCTGAGCTGGTACTGCAAATTATTTATTTATTGAAATTCTTTATTGTACACCAGGAAAGAACAGAGATTATAACTAAAAAAATAAGTACATTCACCGGTCTTATTGCACAATCTTTTCTTTTTCTTCAAATTACTTTCAATTTGAAATATTTTTATTTTGTTTATTTATTTGCTTTAAACTTTGCACTGACCTTTCTTATCTTATGCCCCCACACACTGTACGAGTATATTATTGTATATACATAACTGTACAATAACTCTGCAAGTCTCGACTCGAAAATTTGTTTAAAGTTTGCATACGGGTGTGGCGGCCATTATATCTGACGTTCATCTGTAAAGAAAATTCTATTGCCATTGATAGCATTCTTCTAGACAAAACCTAAAAACAGGCAATGATCATCTCTTAGCCATGTAAATGAATATTTCCAAGGTGATGGGATACACAACCTCCTGCATAGAAAGCCTTCT
Organism: Theretra japonica; assembly: GCA_033459515.1. Taxonomy (NCBI): domain Eukaryota; kingdom Metazoa; phylum Arthropoda; class Insecta; order Lepidoptera; family Sphingidae; genus Theretra; species Theretra japonica. The sequence continues at coordinate 1,233,848 of CM065944.1, forward strand.
AAGCCAACGCGTCAATAGCGCCTAAAAATAAGTTTATTTATACTCTTTATTCTACATCTTAGCTTTCATTATAACTAAAAGGTAACTTATATTACAAATTCCCTTGTCGTCTGTTTGTAAACACGCTAAGAATGTTAGGGCGATGAATTATAAAAATAAAGGGGACATTGCACCGTACAATAACAAATCTTTTAGGAGCCATGTGGATATCGATCGTTGACCCTTTTTATCGCGCTATCGCGAAGGAACGCTCGCTGCACTTGGCAAAGAAATCGGTTATCACGTATAGATAAACTCCACTGATGTTTTTATTTTCTTTTTGACGGGCGAGATGTTCATCTCTCGCCGGTCGCAACATTTTTGCCGGCCTGATTATATCCGGATATATCTGGAGAACCCGCAACGCGACTCATAGCCCACTATTAATAACTACACACAACAATCACACATAGTCCTGACCCCACATTCAGATCAATTAAGTCTTGTGTCGTGGGTATCAGGAACTATAAGAGACTTTCCGGTCTTACATAAACCCAGGCCTCAAACAAATACCCGTGGATCACACAAATATATGTTTCGATGCGGGATCGAACCCGAAGCCTCACTACACAGACGACGTCTAACCAACTCCACCACGGGCTGTGTCAAAACTATGACTGGTTCTTGACCACTATGTACGGTGGTCGCCGTCCGGTTGAATAGGAATATCCTACCCTACCACCCGCATTTTATGTATAAGGAGATTTTTAGATATTTTTATAGCGTTGAATGGAATGCATGCCATTTACCTGATGGTAAACGATACGACCGCTCATGGACAGTAGCAAAACCAAACAACACCATGAATTTCAAAGCAATGCTCTCGCCATCCTAAGACATAAGACATAAGTGTCATTATGTCCAGTAGTTACTCTGGCTACAATATCCTTCAAACCGGAACACAATAAAGTAATGTAATGCTAATGTATTGTGTTTTTATCACCATCGTCAATAGTCCATTTTGAACGTAATGCTGTTAAAATACTACTGAATATGGTCTCATTTTTACGACATCATGGCTTGGTAGACACAGAGTTCGTACCTCAATCATCATAGTGAAGTCATTATCATGACAAAATTTATTAAAATTCATCTAAAGTCTATTGGTGAAATTTGGAACTACAATTAAAATTTAAAACATATCTAGGTATTTAACGCATTGTTTAAGATTTGTTTTCGTAACATAAATAACAACCATATGAACTCTAAATCCAATAGTCGTAGTATTAACATATCCAATTTCATAAAATGTGAGAAGGGAAAACTGTTCATATTTTGAAAACAGCATAACAACAAAGCATTCGGTCGCCAAAAGAAGGTAGAAAATCTATACAATTTTTTAGCCAAAAAAACATAGTCTCATGAAAAGAATCTCTGATGCAGGTGACTGAAGCGTTAACTACTAAAATAGGTACAATATTCACATTTTTATCCTGGCAAGCAAAATGTCAGCACTATACTTGATAGTAACTGCATTGTCGTCTAGATAGATTTTAAATGTGAGATAACGGCAGATAACCATCTGTCGTCGATGTGAAAACTATTTGAGCTGCACAGCACTGACCATAAGCTTTATTGTAATTACCTTAGAGCAGTGTTTTTCAAACTTTCCGAACACGCGACCCCTTTTCAGGTTAATAACTTCTGGCGACCCCCTTGTGCCATAGACAGACAAAAAGTTAGTAATTTAGAAGACTATGTTTATGATTATCTCCATTTTCGTACCTATATTCTGTAAGAACGGCGACCCCTTGAGTAAGATCTCGCGATCCCCCAGGGGGTCGCGACCCACAGGTTGAACAACACTGCCTTAGAGTAGTTATAATATAGAGGGAGCGCTATCTATTATAATAATTTGCGTCTTCAAAAACGTAGACATTTTCTTATTCGTAATTTTGAAAATTGAACTAATTATTTAACAACAAATTTCTACGCATTCCGTTGGTAACTAAAATTAAATTTAATTATTATCCGTCTAAATCAAGTTTGAGTGGAATTGAATAGCCTTAAACTATTTTTTTCGTTCTCATATAATTCGTGAATGTAGGACAACCTGTCAAATGTCAGCCAATAGGAGAGTAGAAAAAGGTGGCCCTGTGCCACCATTTTGATCTACGTTTTTGAAGTACCAGCGTTCACTTTATATTATTAATAATGTAAGGTAATTACATAGTCCTTTCAGTAATAAAACAAAATCTTATGTATGGTTCATCTCCGTCGAGGAAACTTGCGCGGCGGGTCATTTTAAGTAGTTTAGGACTCGCGAACTTAATATCAAGATTTGGATTAATTTAAAAATCCTACCACTTATATGACCATTGGTGTGGTAAATATGTGATATTATTGTAGCAATTTTTAATAAATACGACCTGTTTCCCGTGTTTTTGTTTTAGTTCGTTTGGCTTCGAACGTCGATTTGAATTCTTTGGACATACCATCTCGTTTTGTTCTATTTTTAATAAAACGCAAAAATGCAGACATATTTAATTTATGGGGCAGTTCAGTCAATATGAACCAATGCGGGTGAAGATTTCTTTAAGTTTTCTATAAGCAATTAATTGGTATAAGCAATTACTGTACACATATGCGACGTGTCAATGTAAGATTTCTATGGTATGTAAAGTCTACCAACCCGCACTAGGCCACCGTGGTGGACTATATGGCCTAACCACTTTTAATCGTACTCTCGATTGTAGAGGAGGCTCGTTCCCTGCAGTGGGACGTACATATATGGGCTAATACAGTACAGCTATACATGTTGACTTTTGCCTGGTAAGCTGAAAAAACTGAGACGTTAATAGATCTTTTCTATAACACTAACGAGGCAACCTTACTCCCCTTCACTCCCCCTGATAATAAGATGTTATCGTAGCCCATGGATGTCTGCAACATCAGAGATGTGTGCGTTGCCGACCCCGTAAAAATATTTCTACTCATTATTTTTTTATAAATTTTAAAATATGAAACATAGCTATCCACTATATTTTGTTTATAAAATGAACTAAAACAATGTCTTGGATTCACTTAGGTAATTAAATATTTAAACAAGGCGCGTCTTTTCCATCAAAACAGAATCCTACATTATCTAGATTCTATCAGCGAAAAATTATGAAATTAACATCTTAGAAATAATTAAAATCAATTATTTTCTACCAACAATATCGACTAATACCATATGACTTTAGAAATCGTATTTAGCTATAGTAATACGGTTCAATTATTTCTACTGCAAATTTTACATTTAATATGAATAATTGAATAATTAGATCCATAAATACGCTACCTCACCTATGTACTCAATAACAAATGTAAAATTTCAGACATTTTTAATTTAAGATTCAGTAAGTAATGTTTGTTAAGATGTTAAATAAGTCGCTGGATGCAGGCTGCCTCCAACAGGTCACTGTGGAAATCATTAGGAGAGGCCTATGTTCAGCAGTGGACTTCCTTTGGCTGATGGGTGGATGGATGGATGAAGTAATGTTCTATCTCTCTCTTGTTTACAGATAGTGCACTATGCAAGAGCAGGACGGCGATATCGAGCCGGCGCACCACGCGCGCCGGCCTATGAACGCCTTCCTAATTTTCTGCAAGCGGCACCGCAGTGTCGTGCGGGACAAGTATCCCAACCTCGAAAACAGGTTAATATAATTTATTTCATATTATTTATGTAAAATAGTCAGTTAAGTCAACGGCTTTGAAATGAGGGGCATCAGGTTCGATACCTGCATTGAGACAAATATCTTGACATAGTCCCTGAAACCCTCGACAGAAGTCTTCACGACTAGTCCTTAATTCGAGACAAAATATGGATTGAAAATTTCAATTTGGATTCTTATAAGTCACAATATTTAAAAGAAATTAACATCCATTGCTCTGTATTATATCAATTTCCGTGTTTTATAAATATTTTCGTTCTTTTGTACTTAATTTTATTGCCTACAAATCATTACCATAAATTAACATTTTACTACAAAATACGCTGATAAGGAACAATATATTATATGGTATTTAAAAACAAAGGCTTGAAGAACCAGTTTAACGCTTTTTCTCTGTACTTAGACATTAAGAAATACAAAATAATGAAATACAGATAAAGAGTAAGACACTTCATTGAAATTGCCAATATCATATCTCTTAACGTGGAATTACGAAATATCGATTAACGAATGATAAAATAATCGATATAATCTCGTGGGACTTATAGAGATTATTTTATTTCAGATCAATAACAAAGATTCTCGGCGAGTGGTGGGCCAACTTGGACAAAGAGGAGAAAGCTTGCTACACAGGTCTTGCTAAACAGGTAATATAGATTCTACATTACCCAGATTTTTTAAAAACTTCTTTTCCTACATTTTCATCAATTCGTACGGGTGTAGTACGAGTTGTAGAAGAGGACTGTACCCACCAATGGGATGTATATCGGCTGACTGCTGATATTAATGTTTTTACCTAGCCTTCGAATAAACGTGGTATAAAATTAATTTTACGCATATTGCCGGATAATACGCTCTGTAGCGTACCTTGGGAGGCCTATGTCCAGCACTGGACTGCAACGGGATGATGATGGCGATGATATTGCAAAACGATTTCACTCGTACTTTAACTATGGCCAGCTTAATATCAAGCCTTTTATGATCGTATTATGGCCCACATTCCTTCACCACTTACAAGACCAATGATTTAGCTATTCGAAACATGTAATTACTAAATATACACGTATTAATTTCCAGTATAAAGACGCCTTCTTCAGTGCTAACCCTGACTTCAAATGGTACAAGTTGCCCGCGCCACCACTGCGCACCCTCTGCTCACGACCTAGAGATGCGGCTGACAAACACACGGAGTCCCCTGGGCCTGATCACCCCGAAAATGAACTCGAGAAAACAAATAACAACTCCACGAAAGTTGACTTCAACAAGAAACCTAGAGATGATCTCTTCGAGAACGACCCGAAACCGCTGTCCATGTTTACCCCAGGTAAACTGGCAGACGAAGCCCAAATGGGAGGCCTTAGCAGCCTCCTGGCGACAAAGACTGAAACACAAACTCCAAATCCATACTACTCACCACCCAGCTATAAGTTCAATGCGATCTCAACCCCAAATGACTACAAACCTCATAATTTATTAGAAATGTCCAAGAGGGGCGCCGTAAGAGAGGACTCCATACGCGAGCTCCAGAACGCTCTCTCAGAGACCACCAGGGTCTTTGAGGAGGAATTTGACGGGAAACGGATATACCGACACGGGATCCAGAACGAGTTCACCAACCAAGATGTGATAGACCAAATAGTTGATAAGCGATATTCTAAAGATGACGAGTACGGTTACATAAGAAATGGATCCGACGACGAAAAGAATATGAGATCCGGAAGGACGTGCAAGGGTAAGAGATACCAGGAGTTCATGGCTGTCGGGGGACTGATAGTGAATAAGAGGCAAAAGAGGGATTACACCGACAGGATGCCAGACGACGGCTACAGCGCGACCTGTAGCTGGGACCCTGGCAGTTCCCGCAGCGAAGAGTCCATCGTCACCGACGAGTCGAAAAATAGCAGTTCGTTGAACAATATGTCAGTCGAGAGCGAGATAAAAACCGACAATTCCGACGCAACCGAACAAGACAATAATCAAAACAAAACATTCAAGGCTGCCGACTTCGACTTAGATGCTAAAATTAGAGCCCTACCGTCGCTCAGCTTAGAGAAGTTTCAACAGAAGAAGCGCGAGAACAAGCGGAAGAAGAAGACCATCAACCTGAAACCGAAGCCGCACGAGTCGGCGCACATCATCAACTCGGTGCCGCGGCCGCCGCCAGACGAGCGTCGCGAAGCCGCCGAGAACTGGCGCGACACCGTCATCGGCAGCCAGAAGCGGAAGCCGCGCAAGATCAGCATCACCCGCCTCGAGATCAACACCATGGTGTCCAACGTGGACATGAAGCACGTGCACAAGATCAGCCCCGAGATGAAGATCGCCACCGAGGCGCCGCGCTCCGTGCAGAGCATGGAGCCGCACGTGGACCTACTGGCGCTGGCCACGCTGGCCGAGGTGGCCGCCAACACCTGCAAGCTTGCCGACGCGCCCGCCACCACCCACGCGCCCGCCATGCCCACCACCACCCACGCGCCCGCTACGCCTGCCACCACCTACGCGCCCGCCTCGCCCGCCTCGCCCGCCACCACCCACGCGTGCGCCACGCCCGACGTCTCCGCCGGCCCCGGCGACCAGAACGCTTCCAAGGTATAAGATACCTACTCGTTCTAGCCTTAAAACATATTATTCCAAATATTATTTACTTCATAATCAGATATAATATTTATACATAGATACTTTTACATGGTACGCATAAAAATTAATATTGTACACTTTTAATTGTAGTTTTTATAACGTAGATATAGAGTTATTTATATTGGTACAGAGATGGAAACTATATATGTATACTTATATTAGATAGTATGTCGTGTAGGCTGCTACAATCTGCTTCGTTAGATCTAGAGAGAAAATAAAGGTGATAGATAGCTTAATTTGAATCACACGAATAACATGGCATAATTTTTAGATATTTAAAAGAGAATATAAATAACTATGAATATCCTGTTGTAATGTGACATGGTTTGTTTTGATTTGTCTTTGTCAACACTGCGCCGCGTCGCGTCGTCGACTCGACGTGTGTGCAGGGAGCATCACATAAGGTAAAGGAATGCCAAACATAAAGTCATGTAATTTATTAAACCTCATTACTTTGTAAAGTTAGATTGTAACAAGTCGCCTTAATTATTCTATATTTATAAAAATATAAAAAAAATACTAAGACACCACATGCATAGACTGCATTGCATTTTGTAAGGTGATTACACGTTTATGTTCATAAGTGCGAGAGTATGTGCAATTTTTATTTAATTACAATAGTTTGTAACTGCTGTGTCGCTTGTGTGAGTACTTTTAGTTAGTGCTCTTACAATGACACTTAATTTACCGTATTCTTTGTTCCATACGTATCAATAAAATTTGCTCTCAAATCATAAAGTATTAATCCATCGTCATATTCAGTAATAACTTGACTGTTTTACTGAATCTACACATATATTGGCGACATAAATTACATAACGGCTGAGTTCCCAAAGCTTCATTACTTTGCACGATAGCAAACTAAGGGAATATAAAATATTTCTGGTGTTATAATGGGGCCATTATTGATAAAATATTCAATTTACAGACTCAAGCAACCCTTCACTATATAAATATATATTTTATACGATAAGTGATATTTATATCGCAGGCACTATGTATTTGAAGATCACAATTTAACTGTGTCAAAACATACGATCATTTCAAATTATCTATTGGATACATTTTTTTAAAACGCGAGTGTGACTCGAATTGTGATATAAATGATTGAATGTTAACAATCACTTTCATGTATCATCAAAATCATTTTCATCATTGTAGTAAACGATCATTCAAAAAACAAAAAATATAAAAAAAAATCGCTGATTAGGTGTAATTCATGTCCCCGCTAGGTACCTGAGATGGTTCGAACGAAAAATAAATGTTTAATACATGAATTTAAAAATTAATGTTCGGATGTGTAATGAGCGTTAATGGTTTTTATGTTACAAAGTAATCATGTATTCTTATAGTTTACTCTTTATCAGAACAGTGTTTCTCAAAGATTTGTTTTTTTTTTTTATAATTTATTTATGTGATGGATTTATTAGGTGGTTTCTGTGATTTTATACTGTCCTATGATAGGGTCGGGTTGAGAGGGCGCGTCGGAGGTCTAGTCTAGTGTAAGATTAAAAAAAAGAAACGTTCAGTACTAAATTGTAAAAGTGCACTTATATTGTTTAAAGATACAAAAGATCACACAAGCCATATTGTGACATGCTCATCCAAAGACCAAATGTATTTAGAGATAGAGAATGCTAGGCTGTAGATATTATATATGTAATATTAGTGATTTATATACACATATGTATTGTATAGATCTTTTTTATCAACGAGGTCAATATCGTGGCATTCCAATGTGGAAAATTGTCAAGTTGAATTTTTAATTGTTGCATTTTTGTTTTATTATTTTTTCTTTTCTAAACGGTTTATTCATGTAGCTTATAAATACAAGTAATTGTTGGTTTTTGTGTAAAGTTTAATTGATTGTTACGTTTTCACGATGCGGCGCGGGCCGCAGTTCCTAAACTTTATTGATGAGCTTTACGGGGCTTTACGATTGTGACAAGCAAGTACCGATTGTCTTATGAAAATAATAACATATATTTTGCCTTGTCGTGGATAAAGCCTTATTTTATAATTGAAAAATTAGTATTAAGGCGAATTGTGAAGGGGCCACTATGCGCAAATGGATTTCATAAATTAAATCCGATATATGTATAATATCGGTTTAATAAAAAATACATAATTGAAACAATCGGAATGTTGATAAAAAATAATTAAATTTATACGTAGGGTCCGTGAAAATAATGGTGCTGGAAGATCTGTATTATTTTAAGAGTCATGGCCCCTTGCTCTCGTTAATCATTCGAGCAGAGGGCCATTAGTCAGCGTAGATATTGTAAAAATTGTTATTTTCAATGTCGCAGTTATGTTTTATTTAAAACAAAACATTCAAATTGAACAAACAGTGCAAGATGCTCGCAAACGCGGCGTGCATATTACACATGTTAGAGATGTAACCGTATCTAGTTTGAGAAACACTGGTCTAAGCTATATTTTAAGTTAGGGCATAATAAGTCGGCACCCAAAGTGTTTACCTGTTTGGTTCCAAAGTATATTGTTGAATGTTTTGTTATATGCGAGCGAGTTTCAGTCTATATCCTTTTATTGTAGAAATAAAATTTATTCATATTAACATACGTTTTATTTTTATTTCATGTTTCCCCACCTTTACCTACCAATCGAAATGTTTTTTTTTCTTTTCTTCTATAATTGGAAAAGGTATTTGCAATGCTCCTAATGGTAATTACAGTGTAAATTGAAGTCTAAATAGAGTGCCTTTACGTACATAATAGGGTATTTGACTATGATCGATTTTTTATTATTATTTTGCGGTTAAACACAAATACCATTAAAATAAAACATTTTTGTGAAAATAGTTTAAGGTAGCTTGTAAGACGAGACAAACATTAGTATTAAATAAAAGTGGGAGCGTTACCGTCTCATTCACACGAACACACTGTAAGGCATAGTAAAACTAGTGACGTCACTAGTTTCGTCACTTTTACTCCACTACAAGATTTAAACGTTTCTAACTTGTTTAATTCTGAATGGATGAACAAAATTCTTTGATTTTGGACATGGATACTTTTTGATAAATACAATAAAAAAAATCGAGTCAAATACTCTATTCTGTCGGTCTGTTTGAAACTGGGTCATTATAGCCTAAATCCAAAACACCATATAGTTGTTTTAACGGACCTCTCACCGTCTGAAGATGAAGATGATAGGCCTCAGCACCTCAGGGCTTTATAAGTTAATGTCAATCTAGAGTCAGAAGGTGCTAGCCACCTATATCATTTCCAACGCTTAAAAATGACCAATAAGGCTTAATGAGGACTGGCTATCATCTTCCGGATCCCAAGTTATCTTCGCCTATTTGCTTTGCACCATGCTGATCATTGGCCCAGTCTTTGTGAACCGACGGGTACGATAAATAACACAGTGATAGCTTTGCCCATTAACGAACAGCAGCACAAGCTGCTACTCCTTGGAGTCGCTGATCCGCATGCCAGCCATGGTTAGTGGACTCTAGAAATCCTTAGGAGGGCCCTAAGGTTAGAAAGGATACTTCGTGGCTTATGATGATGTTGAGAAACATTAAGCAAGGCTTTTATGTAGTACGATATGATTTTCTATCACAGTCTTACATACATCGTCCTGCTTTACTTTTGAGTAAAGTTTCGAAGTGCCAGACATATTTTCCTACGAAATCGTAGGCGATGTGGCCCAGAGGCCATATGCAGAACTTAGGTCCACAAGGGGACCTCTTCATGTAATGATCCATTAGTTGAATAATCGCACAGATTACTTAGTAAATAATCGATTAGAGTTTATTGCCAATACATTTACAATACACTGTGTATCACACGGTGTATCAGTTCTTAAACATAGGTATTGTTATTTAATTTATTTACTGATTTCGCATTTTAAAGTTTAATATGTAATACATGAGAAAAAAGACTCTGTCATTAATAATGTATATCAAAATTATTTATTTATTATTTAATTATGATTTATAATCGATTACACTTATAACCCATCGTTGATCACAATACTATTTTGGCGCGCGGTGCTCATCACTAGTTGCAAATGTCAAACAATTTAAATTGTTTCGGAAAACGAAGTTTCAGTACAATTGTGATAAAACTATTCACAAAATAACAATTTTATGCTCACGACGGCGCGCTGTAATATATATTGTTTCAAATCTGGATGAAGATACAATGATTGCCGCGTCTGAACCGTTGGTATGTTATTTTAATCATTTTACAATCCACGATAGCTTTTGTATAAAAACAATAATGTTTTTGGGATGCCGGCTAATGTAAGTAATTTCTATTGTATGTTCTGATTAATTCTTTAGCTATACATCTTACTATTTTTTATTTTTCTGTAGATTTAATCGATTTTTTAGAGTAACAAACTTCAGAAAACCAACAATATTTCATTCTAACCTCTAGGGTCTAATATCAAAAGAAAAATAGTGACAGGGTTAACTAGGCTGTCCCATTTCTTTGTATTTTAATCATAATTTACATTTAGGATAACAGATACCAAATAGGTCTAAAGGAAATAAGTAGAAAATGTTACAGACTGAGAGTAAAATTAACTTACTGTTGATACAGTTTATTCTACTTTAATGTATGATAAATTTCTTCTAGATATAATATCTGGCATTATTCCCAACCTTTGGCTGTGTCTCTTTGCTCTGCATTGTGGTTAAAAGAAATAATTATGAGGATTGAAAAGATCCGATATATCATAAATTAAACATCAATAAAATTTATCATTGCAGTTAATCTTAGAGAATGCAAGTAGTGTTTATCTGTTTATGAATAAGACCATTTGTTTTAATGGCCTAAAATAAGACTTATTTTAGATATCAAATGTTTTGTCTTAGTTCACACTGACTTCTACAAACAGTCAAAAGGGATGAAACATTTGATTACTAAAATAGGTTTTAAATCTGTCTATGAATAAGACCATCCAAATTTTAACAGGGCATTGTTATTAGCAGGGTCTTATTAATCAAATATATTTATGATTCAGTTAAGTGAATTTGCAAATGTGTTGCATGCTATCACAGTTTAACACTATTGTTTTATAAACAATTTTATACATAATACATATTGCAAGATGATTATCTTTAAGCAAATTTTTATTATGTATGTATGAGAACTGCACAATTATGCACTAACATGTGGCTCCTGCAACTGCGTATAATAAACATTATAAAAAATAACACACATTTTCATTATTATAAATAAATTGCAGGAGTTTGTTCCGCACGGTAGAACCGTGTTAGTGAAGCACCCAGGTCAGATCTACGGCAGAGGTCACAACACTTCAGCATCGGAGAACTCTCTCCTCTATAAGTTGACCAACTTTGCTATCAAAGATGAGAGTCTGCTCGAGGCTAGGGAAGCAGAGTCACAGGAGTGGTGGAGCATCCGGGAGGTGTATTACAGGAGTTATGATGGTAAATGTTTCTGATGATGTTATTGAGACTGTGGAATGGTATGTGTGAGTTATGGCAATTTGTAGTTATAGATTTGTTTAGCATTGGAGAAAATTAAGTTTATGTATATTATTCTTTATGAGTTATGGTATAAAAGTTATGGTTTTTTATATACTTCTTTTTTTTTATTTACAGAAATGGAAGAAGACCAACCGCAGCAGAAATACTCAAAATACGACAACTCGGAATCATTTCGTCCTCCCAGCCGATTGAAGAATGACTTCAACATTTCTATCAAATCTGAACTGCTATCCAGCATGAAGAAGATGGAAGCAGACGGTATCACCTCGGCTGGACCGTCCCGAGGAGGCAGTGCTAACAGTTCCAGTAATATGTCCAAGAAGTTTAACTTGAATTCATCAGGAAAGAGTCCTAAACGGAAACCATTGAATCCAAAAACCGATAGCTCGTATGAAGAGGAGTTGTATGTAAAAGGATGTACTGCCGTGTGGTCCAAGGGTTAGTCAAATATTATTATCATTTTTGAAGTAAAACTTCAAGAATCAAGTAACAGTTTAAATAATACCAAAATAATAATAAGTTTTTCTTACATATTGTAGTAAATAGTAAACTAATATTTTTAATTCCAGGTTTGATCTCAACACCAGCCACAAAACTGACAAGCCCGGAACAACGAGAAACCATAAGCTGTTACACCATAGAAAATCCTATAAAACACGCGGCATTCTGCAACTTCCACGTCGATGTCAACAATACAATGCTAATAGACGCCTTGAACTCCCAAATAGGAGATGTAAAGAAAAATATTAAGATTGAAGACACTACGGAACATATACAGACAGAAACATTACCTTCCATAGTCCTTGTGGACAATAAATGTATGAGAGTATTCGCCAAAGACGGTCAAGAGTATATTACCAACATACCATTCCAGGTTAAAAAGATTTGGCCCATGAAATATGGTCTGTTATTGGAGAAAGAAGCAACTTCGCAGCTACACAACTCTATACACACATCGTTTATGAAGCTGAATGAGTCACATAACAGCTCCTTTTCTAAATCAAAAACTAATTTGTTTAATATGAGTGCAAAGTTACGAGCAGAATCGGTATCTGGATATGACCACGATGTTCCGTTGCCAACATGTTTTTCTTTAAGTCATCCGTTAGATGAAGTTATACCGGTATTGATCAAATCACCGGCTTTAGGCCTTCAGTATTACAATGATGGAGATGTTCAAATAATATATGTGAATGCAAAACCGAGTATAATATTATTGTACGATTGGAAATTAGCAATACATTCGCTATGGAAGATACGGAAAGCGACAAGGGATGAATGTCTAGCCATGTGTCCAAATATGAACTCAACTACAACAGTGTTCAGTCAATCTTATGACTACATAGGTAGTCCTATGCACAGTCATAGAAATACAACTAATTGGACTGGTCTGGGCAGTCCGTTTCAGTCACGGAGAGCCCCTAATACTCCAACAGCTTCTAGGTCTAGATTAAACAGTCCTATGGCTAACTTGTTCCACCAGCAAGGGATGTCTCCTCACGCATCAATAGGACAAGCTTCCTGCACATCAATGATGGCAAATACTCTACCACAAACACCACCAACATTGCCTTTATATCCTGATATATGCCTGGACCACATCTGGACAGACAGCCAAATGATACGGAGAGATACATTGGATTCTCCAAATGACACAAAGACTTTCCTCCACACTGATCTGGTTGGTCATGACTACCTCTGCTTTATCGTGAAGGTGGCAGGAGTGAGTAAGCTCCAGATATTGAGGCTGCAGAAATCTCATTCACATGGGCATCATACTAAGACTAATCTGATAGTTGGTGCGGTGTCATCGGTGATAGCTAAAGATGCTGTTGTGTTGGACCATTTGAGGATGATAGCGTTGATTGATGATGCTGGAAATATTATACTGCAGTCTGGCAATTATGTAGTGGGAAAGGTGAGTGGTATCAATGTATTATTTATTTACAAAATATATACAAATACATGATTTAATGTTTAACAATAGTCAACATATTTTTGCCACTTCTACTTTTCCTTTACAATAGCTGAACGAAGCAGACTCGGGAACCTATTTTAACGCTGTATGAAGTTATAATCTATGAACAATGCAGTGTCTGACAAATATAAGTTTTCATAGGGTATGCTCACTGGAAAGGCAGCTTTTTTTTTAAAGCATAGGTTTGGCAAGCGAGCAAGCAGGTCACCTGATCTTAAGTGATCACTGCCACCTATGAACATGCACAACGCTTGGATCATGGATGTGTTACCGGTCCATCGGATTGGGAGGGGAATGGGAAGGAAAAAGATGGGAAGAGGAAAGGGGTTTTGGGCATCCGACAGTTTCACCCATCGAACGAAACGCGAATGCAAAGCTGTAGCTTCACGTCGATTTCTTGTGAGATAGTGGTACTACCCCGGACGAGCTTGCCCATTCATGCTGAGTCATGACTGTACACACTATATGCTACAGAGAGTGTACATAATAAACGGTCAGCGCCATAAATATCTCGTCTATACAACAATGCTCTTTAGAGTCAACTAATGTAGTATTGAAAAGAACTTCGTATAAAACGTTCCGTTGTCACAATACTTTCAATTGTGGAGGAGGGCAATCTAATAAAGATTGCAACGTCAATTGCAAGTCCCTGGATGTGGCCCGTGATGTTGGTAATGGCGATGATGATGGTAATGATGATGATGATGGTAATGACGAGGTTGGTAATGACGTCGCATGTGGCGGCAGGTGCACGTTGGCGGCGTGCTGGCGCGGCTGCTGGAGTGCGGCGCGCGCGGCGCGCGGCTGCAGTCTCCGTTCCCGCGCCGCAGCAGCCTGCTGCCCGCGCGCCAGGACGCCGCCTTCGACGACTCCGCGCTGCACCTGCTGTCGCCCGTGCCGCACTCCGCTGCCTCGCGCATCGAGCCCAAGGATAACATAGGTATTTACAATACACTACTCCATCCACCCTGGAGAGTTTTATATTTACCTTATAGTATAGAAGATAAGAAAAGTTTATGGTTGCACGCTGCTTTCAAGCAACTGCACTGGAAATTATATATTAAAAACCCATGCATTTGCGACTAGGGAGAATAATATTGTACATGCATCTAAAGGGCTAAAAACAAAGAGATGCTTAGGGTGTTGTTTTTTTATTTATTTTTGCTGGATTTATTAGGAAATCAATTTAAAGGATGGATATAGGGCGTTGTTGCAATCTCGTCCAAGTCACATACAACTCGATGTTGCTAAAATCATTGCTATACCTACATATACTTCAACAAAATTGGTCTCATCTAAAAAAAACATCAATATAAAGACAACCATATCTTCAGTGCCTTCAGGTCTCACGGGTCTATTGGACGCGGCAGGCTCGCGCCTCACCCTGCAGTTCGACTCCAACCAAATGTACCGGATATCGTTGCCCGCGCTGTCTCGATCCACGCTCGTCACGAGGTGCCACGCCGCGCTCACCGCTATACTGCCTAAAGACGTTACTATGCAGGTACAAATATATGAAAATGATGTCACATAAGGTCTATTTATGTTGTATGTATGTCAAAACTTAAAACCGGGATTTGTATTTCAGGTGATAATAAAATGGTACGGCGTTCGCAACGCACCTGGGACTCAGGATCTCAGCCCGGAGCAGGAATGGTCGATGTTCTCCAACTTACTCTTCTCTTTAATAGGATATGACGTGGAAAGACTCCACAGCGCCAACAACGACGACCAAGGAGAAACCGTCGAAGTCGTCAGTAAGAAACAAAGGACTTCTAGCGACGGAACTACTGACGACTGGGATTATTTACTCAACTCCAAACTACACAAAGCTATTGGCAACTCTTTAGCCTCCATATTGAATCTACCACCAGTAAACATCGATAACAAGCATCGATACATCGACAATAATATCGATACGGACAAGCCAGTGCAGTTCAACACTAACGGGCTTTTATTCCCGTACATAATACATGTGTTGTATTCCTTCCATCTTGTCTATGAAGAGATTAAGTTAAACACACTGTTATTCGATGATTTGAAACCGTTATCGATGTTTTTGTACCAGATATCGAAAGATCTAAAGCTGGAGAATTATGTGAATCACTACTGGTTGGACTTCCCTACAGAGTATACTTTGGACTACGAAGATTACGAGTCTCAGATGACAGATGGTGTTTTGGAGAAACTCTCTGAACCAACTTTCTTTAGTAGGGAACCGCCGAATGTGTTCAGTTATTTCAACTCTATGCTGAAGGAGGTCGATGTTGGATATTATCCTTACTTAGCGGATGTTAATACTATGTCCAAGGATCTTATTGAGGTGAGATTTTTTTTAATATTTTTGACTGAAAT